>CM066034.1:907616443-908816443 GCA_033557465.1 Ichthyophis bannanicus
TGTGCAGGAGGATGCTGCTACTCCTCACCCATCACAATGATCCTCCCCATGGCCACGTTCAATCCATTCTCATCATCATCACCATGGAGTTTCCACGTGGAGGCATAGGTATTCTCCGCCCTCCCACTTAGCACCAGACCAAGCAAGAGTTCTCGCTCCCACCCTATGCAGCAGAAGGCCAAGAAGTCAGTCCCAGGCCTACATGTCCAGGTTAAAACCAGGGACGGAGTTTTGAACTGCCCCTCAAAAATTGTAAGCTAGTACCCAAATCCTAGTCCTGGACGAATCGTCCTGTTGGAGGGAGACTCATTTTCTTTGCCAGATCATGTGGTCCTCTTGTAAACCTCCAACACTTGGTTTCAAAAAATTCACCAGGACAAGTACAAACCATCCACTAAGAGACCCATCATTAGTCTCTCAACAGCAGGAGATGCTTCTTCAAGAACTTTCTGCCCTTCAACAGGTCATTGCGATTGAGCCTGTTCCACCAAGGCAGAAAGGGCAGGGATTTTACTTGAGGTACTTCTGGTACCAAAAAAACCCCCCAGAGGAATTCCAACCTATCCTAGATCTGAACAATCTGAACAAGTACTTTGTTTGCAAGAAGTTCAGATGGTTTCCCTCAGCACTCTGCTTCCCTTTCTTTAAAAAGGAGTTTGGCAGTGTTTCTCTGGACCTAACGATGCCTAACCCACATTCCAATACAACAGTCAGGATGGATCTATGATTTGTTATAAGGAAACACCACTTCCAGTATTGTGTATTGCCACTTCCAGTATTGCCATTTGGCTTCATGACTGCTCCTTGCGGTTTACCAAATGCCTCACAGTTGTTGCAGTGTGTCTATAGAAATTGGGCAGAACCAATCAAGAACTGTGGGTAGCAAGGAAGGAATTTATTTGAATACTCTTTTGCCAGGCCTGACACAGGCCGTGTTTTGCTTATGCCTTCATCAGGGGCTCTTGGCTATAAAACATATAAAAAATCATTCATAATTAATAAATGATAAAATAATTAAAATAAAAATCAAATTGGAATCAAATCATAAAGGCACAATATAAATGCAGTAAATTACCATGCATAAAACATTACTACATAAATAAATGAATAAATATAGCTAATGACCATGCATAAGACATAATATATAAATAAATAAATAAATATGACTCTAGGGAGAAGAATGCTATAAAGACACTTCAGAGGAATAATAACATTATCATAAAACCGGCAGACAAAGGCGGCGCCACGGTAATTTTAGACAAAGAATTTTATATTGCCGAGATAGACAGACAATGAAGGATACTACATTTTATCGTAGGTTGGATGGTGATCCTACTTTCAGTTTTAAAGGGTTCTGTTGATTAATTCTTTATAGCATTTGAATTTGGACACATACTGAAAAAGAGAAAATCTTTCTTATAGTAACCTCTCCTATAATTCCCACATTTGTTAATCCAAAAATTCACAAATCCTGGATAACCCACCCGTGCGGCCAATAGTATCTGCTATAGGTTCTCTTTTTGAACCTATATCACAATTTTTGGACATTCTGTTGTGTCCATTTATTGAAAATATGTGGTCATATGTTCGAGATTCATCACAGTAATTAACATTTTGGCAAATACATTGAATTTTGAAATGGTCCTTTTGGTTACTCTGGACATAGTCATTATATACAAACATTCCGCAAAAGGAAGCATTAACAATTATAGAGCGTCATTTGTATAATAGAAATAGTTATAGACGGATTCCCACTGCATTCCTTATGAATTTGGCCCAATTAGCCCTGTGTGAAAATTATTTTTGCTTTCGGGATAACTTTTACCAACAGGTGAAAGGAGTAGCTATGGGTTCATCTATGGGACCGGATATTGCGAATTTATATGTATTTGATTTTGAGGAAAAGTATATAAAAAATAGTCCATTTACAGCACATATAAAATCCTGGTTAAGATATATTGACAACATATTTGTTTTGTGGGATGGAACGGTGGAGCGATGTCAGAATTCAATGTGTGGATTAATACATGTGATGTGAATCTACGTTTTCAGATGATGTATGATTTTCAAAAGATATCATATTTGGATCTACTTATCAAGAAAACTGATGAAGGACTTAGCACCACATTATACAGAACACCAACAGACAGAAACCAATTATGCACTCTACAGCAGTTTTCACCAATATGGCGCTTAAGAATTAATTACTTACCCTTTGGCCAATTCCTTAGAGCAAAAAGAATATGTACTTCCAATTGTGATTTTGAACAGCAAGCTACGATTATAAGGAATCGTCTAGAGGCGAGGCAATACCCAACATATCAAATAAAAAAAGCATATAAGAAGACATGTCAATCTTCCCGAGAGCAGTTATTACAACCAAAAGTGAAGGAAAATAGGGGTGATATAGTATGTCCTCTCCTTTATTCATATCACTCACAGACTATTAAAAAATTCTAAAGAAATATTGGCATCTGATTCAGACACTTCCAGGTTTTGCAGAAACAAATTTACCTATAGCACATAAACGTAATGCAAACGTACGAAATATGCTAGTTCCTTCAGCGTTTACTGAACGCAAGTTCCTTTTCGAAATATAAGGGTCATTATCAGTGTGGCAGATGTTCATGTGTGTACATGCCCTTTCTGTCAGGAATCAATATATACATTCCAACAGCAAAAGAGTTTTTTATTTGGATGACTTTACTAATTGTCCTAACGAGTCATGTAGTGTATGTGATACAGTGTCCCTGTAATAAAGTATATGTGGGGATGTCTACACGCCCTATTCAACAAAGGATTATAGAGCATAGGAGCTGTATTAATAGGAAATTGATAGATAAACCCTTAGTTAGTCACTGGATAGAAAAAAATCACAAGATATCTGATTTAAAATTCTTTTTTGTTATTAAGAAGGTTAAGTTAAACTGGAGGGGGAGGGGGAGATTTGGAAAAGACTATAGCACGTTTAGAACAGCGGTATATCTTCTATTTAGACAGCCTGCATCCTAATGGTCTAAATATGGATGAGGATTTTTCTGTTTTCCTTTAGGTGATACATACAATATCTTTTAGCAATGAATGAGTTTACATTTATATATAATTAAGAAAAAGAGGGTTATATAATTTAATAAGGGCAGTGATTTTTTTAGAATAATGGGTTTTGAGAATACCTAAATAACTAGTCATTAGAATAAAATATATAATCCAAAATTCATCTATGCACTGCTGGTGGATTTGGCATTGATATTTACCCTGCATAGCATTTTCTTTATAGTAGAGCTGCCGTTGGTTTTTAGAGAAGGGATTCTCTGGAACTGGTAGCACATAGATTGATAGTTTTTAATTCCCCTAGGATACATTTTAACACATTTCGTAGTCAGTTTTAAATGCAGTGACGATACACTCCTTGAAAGAAGCATTTCTTGAATGCATTCACCAGCTTTTTAATTAGTGGGAGTGGCCATCTGTCATTCTGAATGACGTCAGTTTTCCTGCGGCAAAGTTCTCCCTTTTATTTACAGCGCAGCCGCCGGCGTTTTTATTAACAAGAACAGTTGCATTTCGGAAGCATTTATAGACTCTTTGAAGCAGTTTTGGCAGTTGATGTTTCATTTTAGTTACCGCTGGGAATAGGTAAGAGATTAGTTGGACCTCTTTACTTTATGTTTATTTTAGTTATCAGATTTCTACGTTGCTAATATGTTTTTTTAAATAATTGGGAGTTTTGAGTAGTCAGTATTTAACATGTGTAACGTAAGATAAGAAGATATATTAATAATCGGGTTTGATCATTGGCAGCGTCATTTTTGAAATAGTACACGTTTTGAAGATTGTGCATAAGCATATAATAATTTTCATTTTCTTGATCTTAGTTTAAGCAATGTATATTAGATTAGTTTTGGACCTTCATTAGCACGATCCTGCTGTCCTTAGGCTTAAAGTTTGGCAATATCAATGGCTTACATCGTTCCTGTTGCGCTTTTGTTCTTTTCTGTTTGGTTTCACTTTAACGATGAATAATATGAAGCGTGTTAATTATGGAGTCCTCTGTTCTCTCATTGTAGTATATACAGTGTGGCAAGATACCAGATATAGAATACACAGGTATGGTTATTTAAAGTTGCTTGTAATATGATTTTGATAGTAACAGAAAAGAATTGTATGTCACTTCTAAGGATATTTTATGGCATCTATTTCTATTAACGTCATATTTATTTATGTATTTATATATTATGTTTTATGCATGGTCATTAGCTATATTTATTCATTTATTTATGTAGTAATGTTTTATGTATGGTAATTACCTGCATTTATATTGTGCCTTTATGATTTGATCAATTTGATTTTGATTTTAATTATTTTATCATTTATTAATTATGAATGTTTTATTATTATGTATTTATATGTTGTGTTTATATAGCCAAGAGCCCCTGATGAAGGCATAAGCGAAACACGGCCTGTGTCGGGCCTGACAAAAGAGTATTCAAATAAAATTCCTTCCTTGCTACCCACGGTTCTTGACTGGTTCTGTTATTAGCACGTGGGTTTGTGCTTTCTAGTTGGACAGTATAGAAATTGGGCATGCACATGTTTCCCTACTTTGATGATTGACTGGTCAAAAGCACATCCCAGAAAAGAGTTCAAGAATCCATGCATATGACTAACCAGGTATGGGTATCGTCGGTACCGATGGAGCCTGCGCGGGAACGCTCCCCAGCGTCCAATTAGAAAGCTTTTGGGAGCATCCCACAGCGCCTGCGTGCTGCCTTCCCACCTTTCCCAACTGCCTCTCTCCAGTTCTTCTTTTTCCGCGGAGCCAGCAGGTCGTGTTCCTGTCACTGCAGAAGAATTCTTTTTTATTTATTTATTTTTTGTGGTCACGTCTGCCTTCCTCGACGCTTTACCGGTACCGCCGGTTTTTTTCTTCTTATTTCTGTCAAAAAAAAAAAAAAATATATATTCTCTTTTTTCGTTTTCTTCAGGTGCACGCGCCTTTTTGGGCCTTAGGCCCAAAACCTTTTCTTTACCATGGAGAAACCTGCCTCAGGTTTCAAAAAGTGCACCAAGTGTGGCGGTACCATTTCCGTCACCAACACCCATGAATGGTGTCTAAAATGTTTAGGTCCTGACCACTCCATCACGGATTGTATGTCCTGCGCCATGATGTCTAAAAGAGGTTGGCAGAACCGAGCTGCTAAGCTCAGTACCCTGTTTCCCTCTGATGCAGCTTCGGTGGCATCGACGTCTTCCAGGGCTGCTTCTTCCTCCCGTGGATCTCGGGTAACTAAACATAAGTCCAGCCGGTCCTCAAAGGGTAGATCTCCTTCTAAGCATCGAGATGCCTCTGGCGTTGCCCTTGAGGATTCTGCACCGGCAAAATTACCCCTGCGGGAGGCTTTGGCTTCCAAAGCATTATCGGGGTTCCAGGATGTTCTCAAGGCCTCGACCTCGGCAGAACTACTGGTGCCATGCTCTGGGGTACCGGCGGTCTTCTCCGGTACCAACATCCAGGCATTGGCAGCATCGATAGACCAGAGAGTTCTGGCTATGGAGCGCAGTCTGGCGGCTTTCCTTGTGGCATCGACGCCCTCGGAACCGCGACAGACAATTCCACTGGTACCGGTACCAGCCCCGGCATCGGTATTGGTACCGATAGCATCGACATCGGTGTCTGCTTTTCCGGTACCCAGTCATCCGATGACCTCCGGTACTGATACCCCAATACCGGTTACTCCCGATACCGACTTTGGTCGGTACAGGTATCGGGCTCTTCAAGAGCATCCGGACAGACGGTACTTCGAGTCCTCAGAAGAATCTGAGGATTCTGACAGTTCTGTCGATGCAGCGATGCTTCTCCCAGAGGAGCCCTCCTCCCCTAAACGCAGGATGTCGCCTCCAGAGGATATTTCCTTCCAGGATTTTATCAGGGAGGTGACCCGGGGCCTGTCCATTACTGTGGCCCCTGAAACAGAGCCAAGGGCCAAGGAGTTGGAAATTCTACAATATCCCAAAACTCATAAGGAGGCAGCTACCTTGCCCATTCATGAGATTTTATGTGATCTCATGTTAAGGATGTGGGGGACACCTCTTACCACCTCTCCTCATTCTTGCAGACTCGATACTATGTATCGAGTCCCTCCATGTCCTGGGTCCATAAGACTCAGCTTCCTCACCACTCTATTGTAGTGGAATCAGCTATGAGAAGGATCAAGAGTGCAAAGAGGCATGCCTCTAATCCTCCAGGATGTGAGTGCAGAACCCTGGATGCTTTTGGACGTCGGGTCTTCCAAGCTTCCATGCTTTCTGCCAGGATCAGTTCCTATAGTCTCTACATGGGAATGTTCTTGAAGGAGGTCACAGATGATTTAGAGGCTTTAAGTCCTATCCTTCCTGAGGATAGAAGACAGGATTTTCTCACTTTGGTCAAACAGGCCCAAGATGTTTGTAAATTTTCCAACCGTGTAGCCTTTGACTGCTTTGAGTGCATAAGTAGAACCTCGGCTATTGCCATAGGTGCACGTAGAATTGCTTGGCTCCAGGCATCTGATCTAGAGCTCTGGGTACAAGACAAATTGGGAAATATCCCTTGTACTGGTGAGAACCTGTTTGGTAAAGATTGGCAGGAAAAGGCCAATGAAATGGATGCTGAAAATTCCACCTTGGATAGATTATCCAAGTCCACTGCTGATCCTGCTAGAAAGAAATTGTTCAAGAAACCATTCTTTTTTAAAAAGAAAAGATTTTATCCTGCTTATTTTCAGCAGGGATGTTCTGCAGGTCAGCTTGCCAAGAAAGGTCAGCAACCACCCAAACAGAAGAAAGCAAAGGCTGCTAGGCCTCAACCGGCCCAGCAGGCTCAGCCTCCACAGGGCCTTTGACTCTCAACTAGAGAACTTAGCCTTCCTGGCTCTCGGGGAACCAGAGCCTTCCACCATTCCAGGAAGGTTATGTCATTTTGCCCCCAGATGGGGGCAAATAACAGCACAGCATTGGACACTCTCCATCATAAAGGAGGGGTACAAGCTTCATTTTTCAAGCATGCCCCCTCACACAATAGTAAAACAGTTCAATTCTCCGACCTCTCTCATCAACCTGTTAGGTCAGGAGGTCGCTATCCTTCTTGCCCAAGGGGCAAAAGAAGTACCCATTCATCAGCAGGGTACAGGGTTCTATTCCCCTTATTTTCTTATCCCAAAGAAAACAGGGGTTACAGACCTATCTTAGACCTCAGAGAATTGAACAAATTCCTTGTCGGGGAGAAATTCAAGATGATTTCTCTCGGATCTCTGCTGCCATACCTTCAGAGTCAGGATTGGCTTTGTTCTCTAGATCTCATGTATTCGTACACTCATGTCCGCATCCATCCACCCACAGAAGGTTCCTTTGGTTCCTTTTTCAGCAAAAGCACTACCAATACAGAGTGCTTCCTTTCGGTCTGGCCTCAGCACCAAGGGTGTTCACGAAATGCATGGCAGTAGTAGCAGCATTTCTTCGCACTCTAGGGATATTCGTCTTCCCCTACTTAGACGACTGGCTCATTCGAGCCCCAACAGAGTCAGAGGCCAGGACTTCTCTATCCTGCACAATGCCTATCCTTCAGTATTTGGGTCTTGTAATAAACATCCCAAAATCCATTCTAACTCCCACTCAGTCTTTAGAGTTCATAGGAGCTTTGCTGGATACCAAAAAGGCAAGGGCCTATCTCCCCCAGGCCCGTTGCCTTCGCATGGTGCAGTTAGCTTCTCTAGCAGTGCTAAAGCCTCATCTAACTGCTCGAGAAATGTTACAACTACTGGGCCACATGGCATCTACAGTGCATGTGGTTCCCCATGCTCGCCTCCATATGAGGGCAGCTCAGTGGACTTTATCCACCCAATGGACCCAGGCATCAGGAGGCCTGTCAGACAAAATAGCAAACACAAGTCGCCTTATTTTGTCCCTCCAGTGGTGGAAGTCCACTCAAAACCTGTTGCTGGGGTCCCCTTTCCAACAACCCTTACCCCAAGCAACTCTCACAACAGATGCTTCTCCGATGTGTTGGGGAGCTCATCTCCAAGACCTCTCCACCCAAGGCACCAGGTCTCCACAGGAGAGTCATCTACATATCAATCTCTTGGCGCTCAGAGCAATCTCCCTTGCTCTGCAAGTGTTCCACAACCTGCTCAGCTACAAGACATTCCTCATTCATACGGACAATCAAGTAGCCATGTTCTATGTGAACAAGCAGGGGGGAACAGGTTCTGTCGCTTTGCAACGAAGCTTTGCGACTATGGGCCCTCGCCAGAGAGCATCAGATTCATCTCCTGGCAGTGTATCTTCCAGGCATACAAAACTCTTGGGCAGACAGACTCGGTCGAGTTCTGCTTCCGCATGAATTGTCTCTGCATGCAGACCAGGTAACCAAGATTTTTCAAATTTGGGGAACCCCGGATATAGACCTCTTTGCAAGTCCGTGGAATGCCAAACTTCCCCGGTTCTGTTCCAGAATTCCGGCTCAGAGGACTCAAGCCAAGGATGCTTTCCTCCTTCATTGGGGTCAAGACTTCCTGTATGGCCTTTCCACCCATGCCCCTAATTCCCAAAACCCTGTTCAAGCTTCAGAGAGACAGAGGCCATATGATTTTCATAGCTCCACATTGGCCACAGAAAGTGTGGTACCCTCTGCTTGTACATCTCTCTCAAGCTCCCTCCCTGGAGTTAGGGTCTGCTCCAGATCTCCTATCTCAGGAGAATGGAATGTTATGGCATCCCAATCCCCAGTCTCTGCGTCTCGGGGCTTGGTTGCTGAAGGCCTAGATCTCCATGATCTTAATATCCCTCAGCAAGTAAAAGATATTCTTTTTGCTTCCAGGAAACCTTCCACAAGACGCTCTTATGCTTTCAAGTGGAAAAGGTTTACCATATGGTGTTCACAAAAGGGTCTTAACCCCCTTGCGATACCTCTGTAATCATTGCAGGAGTATCTCCTTCATTTATCCAATGCAGGTCTTAAGACTAATTCAGTAAGAGTCCATTTGAGTGCTATTGCAGCTTCCTTTAAGCCTCTAAATGGACAGCCTATTTCCTCTCATCCTCTTATAGCAAGATTTATGAGAGGCCTTCTTCTAACTAAGCCTCCCATTAGGCCACCACCGGTGGCATGGGACTTAAACCTGGTTCTTGGGCAGCTCATGAAGCCACTTTTCGAAACTTTAGCTACTACCTCCTTGAAAATTCCTTACTTGGAAGGTTATCTTTCTCTTTGCAATCACATCAGCACGCCGCATTAGTGAGTTGCAAGCGCTAGTAGTTGATCCACCTTATACAAGGTTCCATCATGACAAGGTAGTCCTTAGGACTCATCCACACTTTATGCCAAAGGTGGTCTCGCCTTTTCATCTAAACCAAGCGGTCTACCTACCTATGTTTTTTCCAAGGCCTCATGCATCAAATGCAGAGAGGAATCTTCATACCTTGGACTGTAAAAGAGCTTTAGCTTTTTACTTACAAAGAACACAGCAACATAGAAAGTCCTCTCAACTCTTTGTTGTTTTTGATCCTTCTCATTTGGGACTTCCAGTCTCCAAGAGAACACTGTCTAACTGGATTGCTCAGTGTATTTCCTTCGCCTATCAGAGTAAGAACCTTTCTCTGCAGGGCCATGTCACAGCTCACAATGTGAGAGCCATGGCAGCCTCAATGGCTCATCTGCACTCTGTGTCTATCGACGACATCTGTCGAGCAGCTACTTGGGCCTCGGTTCATACCTTCACAGCCCATTACTGCTTGGACAAGGACTCCCGCCAGGATGCCTTGTTTGGTCAGGCTGTTCTCCAACACCTGTTCCATACCTAATCAACTCCTACCCACCATCCCTGGTAGGATGCCAGAGATCCATGGGGGGAAGTGGAGCCCTATTCAGGGACACACAACTTCTGGGGTCTCTCTCTGGCACCTAAAGCTAGGGAGTACCCATATGTGATGACTACATTCCTGCTTGTTCCTGGAGATAGCATAGTTACTCACCTGTAACAGGTGATATCCGGGAACAGCAGGAATTTAGTCCTCACAACCCACCCACCTCCCCTAGGAGTTGTATCTCTCTATCTCTTTCCTTTCCCTCTCTCTCTCTTTGTCTCAGCTTTAAAACTGAACTGGAGAGAGGCAGTTGGGAAAGGTGGGAAGGCAGCACGCAGGCGCTGTGGGATGCTCCCAAAAGTTTTCTAATTGGACGCTGGGGAGCGTTCCCGCACAGGCTCCGTTGGTACCGACGATACCCATTTGTGAGGACTAAATTCCTGCTGTTCCCGGAGATCACCTGTTACAGGTGAGTAACTATGCTTTATTTGAAGTTGGACTCTGATCCTACTCTGGACCTATCTATTATGGTAGGAGATCAGGAGAAGGATGCCATGATGCCATTTCAGGTCATTGCCACCGTAATAGGTCCCAGAGATGGACAGCAGCAGTGGCAATGGGAGCCAGCCAAGGGAGAGTGTGCAAGGGATGACGTTCACCTAGGGCACCTCATCTCGTTGTGCCGGCTCTGCAGCCATCGTCCAACACTTTTTGCAAGACCACATGCTCACAAAGTGGAAAGTGCATTGTACATGTTTGACCTTAAAAGAGCCTTAGCCGCCTATTTGGAACAAACTAAAGCCATAGAACAGTGATTTTTAACGTTTTTCATCTCATGGCACCGACAAGGCACTAAAATTATCAAGGCACACCATCATTTTTTAAGTATATATTTTATCATTTAAAAAACAAATATTAAGATTGTATTTAAAGTTCAAAAACTAAAATTTTAATCATTGTTTCATTTATAAAAACATAAATCAGTGGGGAATGTGTGCTTGATGTTTCATGATGTCCCTTATCTGAGGGCAGATGCATGACAAGCATACCCTCAAGAAGTCCTCCAATGCTTGAAGCCACAATATGTTCTTGCTCTTCATTATGGTCATAGCAAAGAAACCAGCCTCACACAGATAAGATGTTGAGAAAGGAAGAAATGGTTTTATCGTCATCTTTGTGATGATAGAGTATTCCTGTCGGAGAGACAACCAGGATGAGGCCATATCTGTTGATAAGGGTTTCAGTTTCAGTCCTCTTATTTCTGATTTCCGTCAGCTCATCATATTCTGCAACAGTTAATTCTGCTGACTCGCACACACTTAATACAAATGGATCTCTCAACCAATCCAAAGAAGATACATCAAGTGACGGAAAATAAATGGAATAACACACACCCAATCTGAACAACAGCTGACTGAAGAATGATACTTGGTCCATCCTCCCTCAAGTGGCCCTACTAATAAATGATCCCCCCCCCCAAACTCGCACAGCACATCAATGTACTGTGGTTGAAAATTGCTGCCATAGAATGTCGATTCAGCTTTTTGCTTCTTTTGACCCAAATAAACTGGGGGCTGTCATCAACAAACACACACTTTCAATTTGGCTATCAGATTGCATCACTTTCATTTATGCCCAGACTGGCTTGACTCTGGAGGTTCATATCATGGTTCACAATATCAGAGCCATGGTTGCATCAGTGGCTCACTTGAGATCAATCTCCATGGAAGACATCTGCAGAGTTGTGACCCAGAATTTTGTCTGTGATTTCACATCTCATTATTGTTTGTAAAGGGATTTCCAGTATGAAAGCAGATTTGGTCAATCTATTCTTTGGAATCTCTTCAGGGATTAGAATCCAACTCTACTCCTCCCCATCCAGGTTCGGGTTGTTTTCTTTTCCATGCTGCCTTTTTTTGTTTGTTTGTTTTTTTTAAAGAAAACTGTGCAAAAAATGTACATAGTTGCAAATGGCCTGTTGCCACCATAAATATATAATCTCTAGTGTCAGTTTGTTCAGCACTTATTGAATTTTTTTTTAAGGCAGTTTGTAGCTAGGGCGTCTCATGTGAGCATTTATCCTGCTTGTCTATTGAAATAGCAGATAAAACACAAGGTCGCAACTATGATCTAGAAAATCCTCTATAACCTATCAGTTCCTTGTCTTGAGGATCTAATCACAAGAACACCTACAACAAGGTCTAGACGATCAGAAACTGGAATCTTCTAGCCACCCCCCTCCACTTTCAGACCAAATGTACCCAGCAAACAAACTAAAGAGCCTTCATCCTTTTCACCCCAACAATTTGGAACTCACTTCCAGAAGCCATCAGATCTGCTCAATCCACACAAGACCTGAAGATACTACTAAAAACACATTTCTTCATTAAACATTTTGGCCCTAATGATATTACTTAATTGTATATGTCATAACTCATTCACTTATTGCTGATTTCTGTAAATCCCCATATTTAACTCCAAGTTCATATCCCCATGTTCAATGTAACACAACTCACTTGAGTTTGTTTATTGTTGTCCTGTGTAACCGCTTTGGCTTAAAGACAGTATTAAAAAAAACCTGTTAAATAAATAAAATAAATAAATACATACCTGTAGCAGGTGTTCTTCATGACAACAGGATAAATCCTCACAACCCTTTGTTGTAGATCGGTTGTTTATGCATCAAAAAGTAGAAAGACAAAAGAACACGCAATGAAGCTACAATGCAATCCATTTAAGACTAATAAGAGAAAATATTTTTTTACTCAACACGTACTCAAACTCTGGAATTTGTTACCGGGGGATGCTGTTAGTATAGCTGGGTTTATAAAAGGTTTGGATAAGTTCCTGGAGGAAAGGTCCATAAACCATTATTAAAGAGGACCAGGAAAATCCACTGCCCCGGAATAAGCATTGTGGAACCTGTTCCTCTTTGGGAACCTGCCAGGGACTTGAGGCCTGGATTGGCCACTGTTGAAAACAGGATACTAGACTTGATAGACCTTGGTCTGGTCAAGTAAGGCATTTCTTATGTTAACCCTACCTCATCCCTTTGGAGTTGCATTCTACCTTCAAATAATTGACTAAAAAGATGAGGTGCAGTGGTGGCAAGCAGGAATTCTCACGAATGTGCAATAAAACCCTTCCAAAAATTTCTAGAAGGAGCTGGGAGAGGTTCCCATGTGGGGCTCCATTAATGACATCACCATATGTGAGGACTTATTCTGCTATCCATGGAGAATACCTGCTACAAGTAAGTAACTCTGTTCTCTCCTAAAGCTCAGGAGAGCACGTGGGCCTTCCTGAGCATGTACAGGAGTTCCCACACTGCCAGTGATCCTGAGTCCCTCAGCTTTTCACATCTGTGCAGATGCACCTAGTGTGGTTCTCTCCACTCTCCAGAAACGACAACAAAAAAGGGAAGACTAGATCTAATGTGCTGACACTGATGCCAGATTCGATCACTTTCCTGTTAAGGGACCTAAATTGGGTACTCACGGGAATTGCTGATTTTGCAGCTGGAGCCACAGATCTGCTAGACATTTCACAAGCACGATGATCCTCACCATCAGAAAGGAACAATGTAGGAGAAAGACTAAGGAGATTGGTAGGGAAGAAAGCAACATAGCCATCTCTCTACCCCATTCTGTGTGCTGCCATTTGGGCCATCACATAACCGACAGGGCCTTTGAGCTCTAAAGCTCACCCCCAGCATACCTCAGATCCCCTTGATTTCCCCCCCCCCCTCCCCCCAGAATTAGCAAAGTCTGCCATCATGGAGCACAAGAAAGAGTATGAAAAAATAAAGCATAACCTTAAAGAGACAATAACACCTATTCCTACCAAAATCCTCAAACACCCAAAAATGAGAAATTGGGGGGGGGGGGGAGCGTTGCACTTCCATAGCCTAAAAGCCCTTCCCCCAAGGAGACACTCCTGCATACTATGCCTAGCTTGCAATGAGAGTGAAACCACAAACAATATCCCACACAAAAGGTCACTCACTATATCCCTATATTAAACATCATATTCATGCTTCCAAGGTAAACACTTCTCCAAAAAGTAGATTTTTTGTCGGATCGTCTTTCTTGAGGATGTAAAACATGCTCATGTAACAGACCCTCCTTTTATTCAACTTTTTTAAAAGGTCAGCACGACCACATTATGCCTGAGGCTACAACTGGCCCATCAGGACCAGCCCCTGCATACAAATAATGCTTTATGCACAAAACTTCACACTTCACGTTCAGATGAATTCTGTAACTTGTAGAATGTTATCGCCGGCAGTCTCAGCGATCTAGGGGAGACAATTGGTCTGGACCGATAACCCGGTCGGCGACAAGACAGCAGTCATCAACTTATCTGGGGCCCCCTTAACGGCTGAACAGACCCAAGTGTTGGAATTGGGCTTGTCCTTTGTTCCATCTCCACGTGATGATGCATTCAAAATGAGAACGGCAGTTCAAAATTTTTTTCGAAAGTTAAATACGGCATTGTTTTTTCAGGACAAACCGTTGACATCTACAGATGATTCCGTTTGTTATCCAACTTCTACATGGACCCCTCCAGTTAGCACAGATGCTTCTTTAGTGACTTTTCAACGTCTGGTGTTGCGTGATTTGGATCGGCTAGCTGAGTCTCCACAACAGCATTTCTCTAATCTCTCAGGCCCCCTTCATAAAGCTTTGAGGGAGTTAAGTTCAGATCCCCATTTGGTGGTCCGGCGCGCAGACAAGGGAGGGGCAGTTGTGGTACAGGACATTGTCAGATACCATGCTTTGGTTACAGCTCATTTGGGGAATTTAAAATATTATAGGAGGTTATCATCGGATCCGGGTCCTCAATTGCAGTTTGATATTAAGGAGTATACTACTATGGCCTTACAACGAGCCTGGATCACTAAGAAGGAATATACCTTCCTTAATCCTAAATTCCCTAAAATTCCAGTCCTGTATATGGTACCCAAAATTCATAAATCCCTGGAAAACCTGCCGGGCCGTCCCATTGTTTCCTGTCGGGACTCCATACTTGAGCCGCTGTCTATTTTTTGCGATAGATTTTTTCAGCTGTTGACGGTGGGCATCAAATCGTATATTAGGGATTCTTACCATTTTTTGTCTACCATTCGTGAAGTTCCAATTTTACCTCATCATTATTTAGTTACCTTGGATGTGGTAGCGTTATACACGAATATCGACCAGATTGAAGCCTATTCGATTTTGGCAGCTTTACCGCTGTCAGTGCCCTCACATCTACCTAAGAGTTTTGTGTTACAACTATTGTCTTGGGTGCTGAGTGAAAATTATTTCCTGTATGATTGGACATTTTATCATCAATGTTTTGGCATAGCTATGGGGGCTACTGTGGCCCCCTCGGTGGCGGCCCTCTACATGTCTAATTTTGAGGACACTTATCTTTACACGGCTGACCAGTTTAAACCAGTTTTGGTGTGGAAACGCTTTTTGGATGATGTGTTTTTTATCTGGAGTGGATCCGTCGAGGACTTACAGCAATTTTTGCTTTGGTTGAATTCCTTGCATATACACATCAAATTTGAAGCTAAATTCCATCTTTCCCAAATAGAATTTTTAGATGTGCTTTTGTATAAGGGTGTCGGGACGATTCAGTCTACATTATATCGTAAACCCGTCCAACGGAACACTTTGTTGCAATACACAAGTTTTCATCCCCGTTCTCTTCGACGGGCTCTCCCCATTGGCCAATTTCTTCGTATCCGGCGATTGTGTTCTACCAGGACGGAATATAAGATTCATGCTGCGAACTTGAGGAGCCGATTGCAGGCTCGAGGGTACCCTGCCACTTTGATAGATCGGGCATATAAACGTGCACTTAATCACCCTGAATGGTGGGAGGGTTCCCAATCTCAGGAGAATGAGTCAGTGCAACCTTTTGTGGGAATACTACCTTATATGCCTTGCATGGTGCAGATGTCTCAGATTCTTCGCACTCATTGGCATATTTTGTCTGAACATTTTTGTTTTCAGGCACCCTTGCGGTTAGCTTATCGTCGAGGGGCCAATATTGCGGATCGAGTGGCCATGTTACCACAGGCCATGTCGGGGGGTTACCATTGGGGAGTCACCAAGTTGTGGATTATGTGATATGTGTTCTTCCACACTTGAGGGTACTGAATGGGAAGATCCCCATACTCGGATACGGTACACACGGCGCCATGTCACTGATTGCACTTCAACATATGTTTATTTAATTATATGTCCCTGTAAGCTCTTTTATGTGGGAATGACAACTCGGCTGATTCGCAAGCGATTGCAAGAACATAGATTGCGAATTAATACTGTAGCACAGAATACTCCGATGGTTCAACACTGTATGTCTTATTCCCACACTTTTGAACAGTTACGCTGGACGATCCTGGACAAGGTTCCCCCGCTACCGCGTGGAGGAGACCGTCGGGCGTTGTTGCATCAAAGAGAGCAACGTTGGATCTACACACTTCACACGGTTATTCCATTTAGAATGAACGCGGAGATCGAATGGTGGTCTTTGACGTGAGCTTCAGTTTTTGTGTTACAGCCGCCATCATATGTTCCTATACGTTTCTACTAAGTAGGGATGACGTCATTCGTGTTTGAACGGAACAGGAAGTTGGGTAGGTTCTGCTTGAAAAAGAGCCATTTCGACGGTGGGCTTGAAACACAACAGTTTTGTGTTGTATGATTATCCAATAGATTTTGGAATGTCTTGGAGGGATAGGCAATAGCGGGCCTGTTTGGGAGATTACAGGCGAAACTTGGCAAGCCTTTTGGATATCTAGATTGTCGGCTTTGGCCGAATTTCATCATGGCGGGGTGCCTTCGGTATTAGCCTGGACATTGCTGTTCGTTGCTGTTTTGCAAGACTTTCTCCTGACTCAGCTAAGTGATACTATCTCCATGCATAGACATTCTACAAGTTACAGAATTCATCTGAACGTGAAGTGTGAAGATTTGTGCATAAAGCATTATTTGTTTGCAGGGGCTGGTCCTGATGGGCCGGTTGTAGCCTCAGGCATAATGTGGTCGTGCTGACCTTTTAAAAAAAGTTGAATAAAAGGAGGGTCTGTTACATGAGCATGTTTTACATCCTCAAGACAGACGATCCGACAAAAAATCTACTTTTTGGAGAAGTGTTTACCTTGGAAGCATGAATATGATGTTTAATATAGGGATATAGTGAGTGACCTTTTGTGTGGGATATGGCTTGCAATGAGAACAATTACTAACCACCCCTCAGCTAGCAGAGTGAAATAGCTATTTGATATTGCAGTTTACAGAGACTGCAGCTCTCCTCCAATCCACTTTTATTCTACCTGCCTTGCCCACGTTACTGGTTATGCAACAGTTTTCAGAGCCTTCCCATCTAGTTCCCAAGTCTAGCAACTACTGCACCCTCCTATGAGGGATAGGAATCCTCAGATATAGACTCCAAAAAGCTCCTACCAGAGTTCAAGGATCCATAAGACCCTGTTACTCCTCTGTAAACAAGAGAATTAGATCATTGCAAACCAGTGACCTGGAGACCCCTAAAATCAGTGACACACCACAGAGATTACAACCAGAGGAGCAAACAGGAGAAACCTCCTATCCTAACTTCTCACAAAGGCTCTTTAAAACTCCCTCTGCTTCTTGGAAGCTCCATAAAATAAACAAGAATTTAATGTCATTCTATAATCAATTCATATGCCTCAGACAGTCTTAGCATTACCAGTCTACCAGATATCTCAGTCTTTACAACTAAACGCTTCTTACAATATTGACAATGTCCAAGAGAATTGACCTGAAGTATAAACTGCAGAGGAGTCCTAGGCAGGTACTGTTGTAGCTTCCCCATCACTCAATTGCTCCGGAAGCAGCTCTCAAGATAGAAGACCAAGACCTCAGGTCCTTTTCTAAAAACCTGCCTGGCCAAGACCCCAGAACCTTTTATATAGAAGGCAAGAAGGTCTACCAGAATTCCATGCTGAGCTTGTGCATCACATGTCACCTCCTTCAGATGCTGCAATACCACCATATTTTCCTGTTCTCTTAATGCCACAAAATTGTTGCCTAATAAACTTTCTTCAGCTTTGCTCCCCTTCATGAACAAACTCTGAGAATGCCAATACCATACAGTTGTGGTCAACATTATTGGCACCCTTGCATTTTAGGTACCCCTCACCTGGTTTGTAGCTTGTCGTGCTGTGAGGGCTTGTGTACATCAGTGATGGTGAGGGCTAAGCTTTCGGTAGCTTAACTACTGACAGGGTCTCCCAAGATGGGACAGGTCTCAGCTGAGGTATTAGTCTTAATACAAAACCACTCATCTGGGTAGCAGCAGAATGGGATGGTGTTGTAGCTGTTGTCACAGAAATATGATCCTCCACCACCAACACTAGATTTACCTGCGTGGAAGAAAGGCCTGGCAATCTGCTTCCGTATCTTGCCACGAAAACCCAATGAATAGTCACAACAAAACAAATTACACTATAGTGCTGGAAAATGAGAACCCCCAGGTCGGAAGACACCCTACTGGCTACTGGGGATGTGCTGAAGACTTTTCAGAGTAAAACCAACATTTATGATGTTGTTGGATCAAAGCCCTGGGGACGTCTGGCTGTTTGATGTAGCTGCACATGAAATGAGAGTCAGAAGCTGCAAAGATGTCTTACATATTGGGACACGGAAGTTATGAAGCATGAACCAAGGGAAGTTGGAGGTAGTCAAGAATGAAATGGAACGTATACAACCCGATCTAGTAGGTGTCAGCGAACTGAAATTGACTGGCAGTGGGCACTTTGCATCTGATGATCACATGATATAATATGCTGGAAATAATAGACAAAGAAGAAATGGTGTCACATTTATAATCAAGAAGAAACTTGCAAGAACTGTAATGAAATACAATGCCATCTGTGAACGCTTAATTTCTATTTGTCTATGAGGAATGCCCATCAACATAACTTTCCCTCTCAATCCTGACTCAACGTACACTATCCCCCTCCTACCTAAATTCAACTTCCTGATCACGATGCTATAAGACGATTTATTGTATATTATCCCCTTTCATGCAAGTCCAATATCTTGTTCATTGTAAGTTTGATGTACATTATCCCCTTTAGATACAAGTACAGTATCCTGTTCACTGTAAATACTTGATGTTTTCTATTCCCTTTAATCCAAGTTTTATATCCTGTTCATTGTAAACACTAAACGTTAGCATTTTATATGTAAGAAAGGCGGTATATAAACTTGTTAAATAAATAAATAAACTATAATTCAGGTATATGCCCCAACAATAGCTGCAGAAGAGGAAGAGGTTGATGAGTTCTATGAACAAGTACAAGCTGAAATTGACAGAACATGCAAATAGGATATCCCGATAGTCATGGATGACTGGAATGCAAAGTGATTGTAAAATATAGACTTGGCAACAGAAATGAAGCTGGAGAAAAACTGATAGAATTCTGCAAGACCAATGATCTATTCATCTCAACACAAGCAAAGATTGTACGCATGGACTTCATCCAATAGATTGTACAAAAATCAAATTGACTGCATCTGTGGAAGTCAACAATGGAAAAGCTCTATAGCATCAACAAAGACAAAACCTGGAGCTGATTGTGGTACAGATCACCAACTACTAGTATGCAAACTTAAACTAAAGTTCAAAAAGAGCAAGTCACCCATGAATGTAGCAAAATATAACCTTGAGAATATACTACCAGAATTTAAAGACTGCCTACAAAATTGATTTGCTACTTTAGATACAGATTTCAAAGTTCCAGAAGAGTTATGAGATGACATCAAGAAGCTCATATTGGAAGAAAGTGAGAAGTCTCTACAAAAAGTGAAAAAGTAAAAATGGTCAAAATGGATGACTGAAGAAACTTGAAAATTGCCTAGAAATGCAAAGAAGCTAAAGCCAGAGGAGAAAGAGAGGCAATCACAGAACTCAAGATATTTCCAACGTGCAACAAGACAAGTACTACAATGACGCATGCAAGGAAATAGAATCAGAAACTATTAGAGGAAGAATAAGATCGGCTTTCATAAAGCTACGAAAGTTAAAGAAAAATTCCAGCCTCGAATTAGAATGCTACAAGATGCTCACCGGATCCATGTTGAATGATGCTGAGAAGATGAAGAAAAGGTGGAAAGAATATACAGCATTGTCATACCATAAAGATCAAGTGGACCAATAGCTGTTTCAACCTGTATCTTATGATCAGGAACCATTGGTGGTGAAAGAAGAAGTCGAAGCAGCATTGAAAACCTTATCAAACAATAGAGCATCAGGCATTGATGGCATTCCCATTGAAGTATTACAGCTATCAGATGCAGCTTTTGTCATACTTACAAGGCTCTGCCAAGAAATTTGGAAGACATCATCATGTCCAACTGATTGGAAAAGATCTGTGTTTATACCATTACTAAAGAAAGGTGATCTGACTCTGGAAATTATTGCACAATTGCTCTGATCCCACATGCCAACAAGATTCTACTCAAGATCATTCAGCAAAGACTACAACCATACCTGGAATGAGAACTGCCCAAAGTGTAAGCAAGGTTCGGGAAAGCGCGAGGAATAAGAGACATCACGGATGTGAAATGGATCCTTGAAAAGACAAAAGGATACCAAAAGGATATCTATATTTGTTTTATTGACTACAGCAAGGCTTTTTTAAACCATGAGAAACTCTAGCCAGATTAAGAAGCATGGGCATCCCAGAACACCTCATAGTTCTCTTGCGCAACCTTTACATTGATAAGAAACAACAGTTCAAACGGAACAAGGAGAAACCAAATGGTTTAAAATCAGCAACGGTATATGACAAGGCTGCATACTTTCCCCCTACCTGTTTAATTTATATGCAGAACAAAGCATCAGAGAAGCAGGACTGTATATCAGGACAATCGAGGTGGTAATATTGGAGGAGGACTCATTAATAACCTTCGTTATGCTGATGATACCACATTACTGGCTGAAAGTGAAGACAATCTGAAACATTTGCTTCTGAAAGTCAAGGAACATAGTCTTAAAATGGGTCTGCACCTTAACAAAGATCCTGACAACTGGCAAAATCAATAAGTTCATCATTGACGGAGAAGAAATTGAAAAGATTGACAACTTTAACCTACTTGGATCAACAATCAATAAAGAAACAACAAGCAGTCAATTAATCGGACGACGCATTGCTCTCTGCAGAATAGCTATGAAGAACCTAGCCAAGATTCTCAAGAGCAGAGATGTCTCTCTGTCTCTCTCCATACAAAGATTTGACTTGTCCAAGCCATGGCATTTTCATTAATGTCATATGGATTCAAAAGTTGGATGGTGAAAAAGATAGACAGGAAGAAACAGATGCCTTTGAATTATGGTGCTGGCAAAGAATACTGTGTATACCATGAACTGCCTGAAGAACAAACCAGTACTAGAGGAGATCAAACCTAAGCTTTCTTTAGAAACTTAGATGACAAGACTTTGACTTTAATACTTTGGACACATCATGTGAAGAGAGAGATCGTTAGAGATAGACATCATGCTTAGCAAGGTTAACACAAAAGAGGAAGGCCGGTGATGAGATGGATCAATACAATAACAGCAGCTATGGGTGCCACTCTATCAACAATGAGTCACCTGACTGAAGACCAAACACATTTTAGATCAGCTATCCAGATGGTTGACACCGACTTGACATCACTTACACCAACAACATGTACCAGTATCACAGACAGTCCTGTATCTTCACTGTTGGACTACCTTCTTCATCTCTCAAGTTCAAACTTACAAACCAATTCTGTATGCCTATTCTTGTATGCTACTGCAGCCTACCATGAACATGTAGACAGGAAACCATTTTATCTCCATCTCTTGGTCTCCAAATTCATGAGGACTCCTCCATACCAAGTCTCCCATCCAACATTCACCTCACTCTGGGATCTCAACATCATCTTTGCTCAGCTTACCTGTGCTCAGTGTGAACCTCTGGATCAAGCAATGCTTCAGCACCTTTCTTGGAACGTTCTTTTCCTGATAGCCATCACGTTGGCCGGGGGAGTTGGTGAACTACAGGCCCTTGTCTCTCTCACTAAGCTTTTAGGAGAGCAGAGGATCCAGATCGAGATAACACTGGATGATGTAAACTAACATATGTCTCCATTCCCCTTCTGTCCCCAGAGAATCCCCATTACAGGTAAGCAATTCTGCTTTCTTTGCTTTCTGAGCAAAGCAGAACCAAATGAAATCACATGAAAATAGGTAATTATTGTCTTTATATCTATAATGGAAATCCTTAAGTATTCACATTTGATAAGTTTATACTCTACTTTTGGTTATATCAGCAAAATCTCCTTTAAAGGTTCTTGCCAAGCAGGTACAGAGGCTCCTAATAGTGGAATCCTCCCATAATGGGTGAGTTCCGCTTACAGTATATGCAACAAAAATTAACTGCACAGAAAATATTGTGATCAAAGATACAATATAAAAACCATGGCCTCAGTTCACCCAAATTCTGGACTAAGAAGACTGTATGGACAAAAGGTATTTTCCGAGTATAGTAAATAAAAATAATTGCACCCTGTATTGAAAAATCACAGCCTAAAGGCACTGTATCTCACATACAAGTTGCATAACCCTCTTAAATGTTTGTTTTTTAATCAGTTCCTGTTCCACATTGAATATTTAGTATTAACTTCATTAATATTTCCCTTTTTGGATATATGGAGTCATTTTCTTGATGCTATTGATGTCTGGAATTATTACCAAATATCTTCTACCACTTATTACATAATAACATAGTATATGACAGCAAATAAAGACCCAAAAAAAGATCATCCTATGCACTGTGCACCCTATGGTTTGGGGGTTTGTTGTTTTTGATTTTGTTTGGGGGTTTGTTGTTTTTGATTTTATCAGATAAAGACCAGCATGGTCCATCTAGTCTGCCCAGCAAGGCAGCAAGAGTAGGTGCATCTGCCGCTCCATGCAGGTCACCCTTCCCCATGCCTTTGTTTATAAATATATAATATTTATAAATATATAAGACCACAGAGAAAAATAATTACCAAATTCAGTAACTTATAAAACCTACTGCAGACAGTTACCGGTTTCTATTGACACTATCATAGTCACTATAATCCTACTGCTCTCTTCCTTCCAAGAGGTGTGGTTCACTAATATTTGCACGATTTTTGCCCTTATAAATTCCTGTCTGCTGTTATTTTCTCTTCTTTCTACCCATTCATCAGGTTTTGGGGAAGCTATACGGGTCCTCTTTGATTTCACATGTCAGACTTCTGGATGGTAATTTTATAACAGGGTGTCCTAGGTTGAGGCAGCCAAAATGCGCCTCTTTTAAGCCTATTTGTCTTTATAAAATACTAGTGTGAGAGTCACAGATTGCGCCTTAAATTCAGGCACAGACATTTCCAGCTGCTCTGTAGGAAATGTAAACGAAGAAGCGTAACGTTCACAGGTACGCATGTAGAATAGAGTATTTTATAATCAATACATGTACATGTGAACTCTGCCCAGACTGTGCCACTGGCTATGCCTGCCAGCAAAGTACTCCCATTCATGCCAATGCACATACTTCTATGCTAGTTGCTAATTTACAAGAGATCATTAACAGATGTATGTTGTCACATACGTGCAAATTACCCCCTTACAGGATCATTACGAGGCACAAATAGCGGGGATGGATGTCCCATTGAGATGCCCAGCTATTTGGGCCCTTTCCCCATCCCGTCTACCTTCCCTGCGCATTGTACGGGGAAGGTAGATGGGGGCAGAAAAGGGGCTGATCGGGGGCGGCATTAGAGCGGGCAGTGGGCGGTCATTGGCCCTAGTTGTACAGAGCAGATTCCAATGTTGGCCCTGTACGTTTGGGGCTGGCGGCCTGAACAGGGAGCTTATTCTATCTCAGAGGTGGAATAAGTTCCCTTAGTCAGTGGGGGACGGCAGGCCCGGGATACGGAAAGGGCGGGGGGGGGGGCAGAGGGCATTCCCGCAGCCCAACCCTGGCCTTAGGAG
The DNA here is from genome assembly GCA_033557465.1 of Ichthyophis bannanicus. Classification (NCBI taxonomy): domain Eukaryota; kingdom Metazoa; phylum Chordata; class Amphibia; order Gymnophiona; family Ichthyophiidae; genus Ichthyophis; species Ichthyophis bannanicus. Next base: position 907,640,315 of record CM066034.1, read on the forward strand.
GCCAGATCGGGGATCGGGCTGCAGGGGAAGTACCTTTGCAGCTGGTGGCCGGGGATTGTGGCTGTTTAATGGAGCCGCGGTGCCATGGCAGTCAGATGCCATGGCAATGCGGCTTCATTGAACAGCCCTGATTGAGCTATCCAGGCAAGGCCTGTATGTGCAGGCTGGACTGAATCGGAGTCCCATCTTGCACATACAGGCCTGGTCGTGATTCTGATCCCACAGAGCTAGACGTTCCCTCTGTGTGTCCGGTTCCGACCAGACGCACAAAGGGCCGACACATCGATGTCAGAATCGCGCCCTTAGTGTCTACTATAAGATAAGGGCGTGTATTTTCATTTACCACTCACACTAGCAAAGAATCTGGCTTAGCCTCTATTGTTTGCCCAGCTACCAGAGACCAGTTCTGTATTGTTTTTGGAATGAGGCCATACCAATCAGTTTGCAATGCTATGATCTCCAGGAACAAGCAGGAATGTAGTCTTCACATATGGGTATCGTCGGTACCGACGGAGCCTGCGTGGGAACGCTCCCCAGCGTCCAATAGGAAAGCTTTTGGGAGCATCCCACAGCACCTGCGTGCTGCCTTCCTGCCTTTCCCAACTGTCCCTATCCAGTTCTTCGTTTTCTGCGGAGCCGGCAGGTCGCACACCCTGTCACAGCAGAAAATATTCCCTTTTATTCTTCTTTTTTGTGGTCGCGTCTGCCTTCCCTCAACACTACACCGGTACCTCCGGTGGTTCTTTCTTTATTCTTAAAAAACTTCTGGAGTCTCTTCCAGGTATTTTCTCCTCAGGTGCCACGTGCCATTTTGGGCACTAGGCCCAACTTTCCTTTAAAATGGAAAAACCCGCTTCGGGTTTTAAAAAGTGTTCCAAGTGTGGCGGTACCATTTTATTTATTTATTTTTATTTATTTATTTAATTTATTTATTTACATTCTCTTATATACCGCACTATTCTGCATCAGTGCGGTTTACATTTAACAAACTGAAATTACATTGAACAGGGCATTATAACTTGGAGATAACTATTTTACAGGGAACAGGGGCTATGGAGGGTTAAGTGGCTTGCCCATGACCACAAGGGGCACCTGTGGGACTAGAAACCCCAGTCCTTCCGGACCAAGGTTGCTGTCCTCTAGTGGGATTTGAACCCCTGACCTTCCGGCCTGAAGTACCTTGCCCCAACCACTAGGCCACTCCTCCACACCGACACCCATGAGTGGTGCCTCAAATGTTTAGGTCCTGACCACTCTATTTCGGAGTGTGTTGCCTGTGGGATGATGTCAAAGAGGGGCTGGCAAAACCGAGCTGCTAAACTTAGCATCCTTTTTCCCTCCGATGCAGCGTCTGTGGCAACGACGTCTTCCAGGGCTTCATCGTCCTCCCATGGATCTCAGGTAACTAAACATAAATCTGGCCGGTCCTCAAAGGGTAGATCTCCTTCTAAGCATCGAGATGCCTCTGGCGTTGCCCTTGAGGGACTTGTACCAGCAAAATTGCCCCGGCGGGAGGCTTCAGCTTCCAAAGCATTAACAGGGCTCCAGGATGTTCTCGAGGCCACAACCTCGGCAGAACTACTGGTGCCATGCTCTGTGGTACCGGCTGCTTCATCCGGTACCGATACCCAAGCATCGGCAGCGTCGATAGACCAAAGGTTTTTGGCTATTGAACGCAGTCTGGCAGCTCTTCTCACGGCCTCGATGCCCTTGAAACTGCTTCAGACCTCGGTACTGGTACCGACTGCGTCGACATCGGCAGGTATTTTACCGGGACCGAGTCATGCTTATCCATCCGGTATTGACAAGTCGGTACCGGTCCCCTCCTATACCGACTTCGATCAGTACCGGTACTGTGCCTTGCACGATCACCCGGATCGGAGATACTTTGAATCCTCGGGTGAGTCTGAAGACTCTGAGAGCTCTGCCGATACCAGAGTACTTCTTCCTGAGGATTCTTCTTCTCCTCAGTGTAGGATGTCTCCTCCAGAGGATATGTCCTTTCAGGATTTTATCCGAGATGTGGCTCGAGGGTTTTCCATCACAGTGGCTCCTGAAAAAGAGCCTAGGGCAAAGGAATTGGAAATCCTGCAATACCCTAAAGCTCCCAAGGAGGCAGCTACCTTACCTGTTCATGAGATCTTGCATGATCTCATGTTAAGGATGTGGGAAACACCTCTAAACACTTCTCCTCACTCTTGAAGGCTCGACACCATGTATCGAGTTCCTCCTTGTACTGGGTTTCAGAAGACTCAGCTACCACACCATTCCATGGTGGTGGAATCAGCTATGAGAAGGATCAAGAGTGCAAAAAGACATGCATCTAATCCTCCAGGACATGAGTGTAGGACGCTTGATGCCTTTGGACGTCGAACCTTCTAGGCTTTCATGATTTCTGCTAGGATCAGTTTCTATATATTATATATGGGAATGTTCCTTAAGGAGGTCACGGGAGATTTAGAGCTTATGAGCCCTCTCCTTCCTGATAAGAGGCAGGATTACCTTGCCCTTGTCAAACATGCTCAGAATGTTTCCAAGTTTGTAAATCGTGCAGCCTTTGACTGTTTTGAGTGCATAAGCAGAACCTCTGCTATTGCCATAGGTGCACGTAGGATTGCCTGGCTCCAGGCATCTGACTTGGAACTTTGGGTACAGGATAAACTGGGGAATATTCCTTTCACAGGAGAGAATCTCTTCGGCAAGAATTGCCAGGAAAAAGCTAATGAGATAGATGCTGACAATATCACCTTGGATAGATTGTCTAAATCTACAGCTGATCCTGCAAGGAAAAAATCCTACAAGAAACCATTCTTCAGTAAGAAGACGTTTTACTCCTCCTATACCCAGCAGGGGCATCGTTTAGGTCAGTCTGCCCAAAAGGGACAGCAGCAACAACCTAGGCAAAGAAAAACAAAAGCTGCTAAGCCTCAACCGGCACAGCAGACTCAGCCTCCACAGGGGCTTTAACTCCTATCTAGAGAACTTTACCTTCCTGGCCCTGAACGGCCCAGAGCCTTCCACCATTCCAGGAAGGTTATGTCATTTTTCCCCCAGATGGGGGAAGATAACAGCAGAAAGTTGTACTCTGTCCATTGTAAAAGAGGGGTACAAGCTTCATTTCCTCAGCATGCCCCCTTCTACAATGGTAAGACAGTTCAATTCTCAGACCTCTCTCAACGCCCAGTTAGGTCAAGAGGTCACTTTGCTTCTTGCCCAGGGGGCAATAGAAGAGGTACCCATTCTCCAACAGGGTACAGGATTCTACACCCCCTATTTCCTTATTCCAAAGAAAACAGGAGGACACAGACCCATTTTGGACCTCAGAGAATTGAACAAATTCCTGTTCAGAGAGAAGTTCAAAATGATTTCTCTAGGAACTCTGCTGCCATACCTTCAGAGTCATGATTGGCTTTGTTCTCTAGATCTTAAGGATGCGTTCACTCATGTTCTAATCCATCCAACTCATCGAAAGTTCCTTCGCTTTCTATTTCAAGGGAAGCACTACCAATACAGGGTTCTTCCTTTTGGCCAGGCCTCGGCACCAAGGGGGTTTACAAAATGCATGGCTGTGGTGGCAGCATTTCTTCGCACCCTGGGAATATTCATCTTCCCTTACTTAGACGACTGGCTCATTCGAGCCCCTTCAGAGCCAGAGGCCAGGATTTCTCTCTCTCGCATAATGCGCATCCTTCAGTATTTGGGACTTGTCATAAACTTCCCAAAATCCAACCTTGCTCCCACTCAGTCTCTAGAGTTTATAGGAGCTCTGCTGGATACCAGACAGACAAGGGCCTATCTTCCACAGCCCCGCTGCCTTCGCATTGTGCAGTTAGCTTCCCAAGCAGTGCTAAAGCCTCACCTTACTGCTCGGGAAATGTTACAGTTGCTAGGACACATGGCATCCACTGTGCATGTGGTTCCTTATTCTCGCCTCCATATGAGGGCAGCCCAGTGGAATTTATCCACTCAATGGACTCAGGCATCAGGTTGCCTGTCAGACAAAATAACAAACTCATATGAGTGGAGGAGTGGCCTAGTGGTTGGGGCAAGGTACTTCAGGCCGGAAGGTCGGGGGTTCAAATCCCACTAGAGGACAGCAACCTTGGGCCGGAAGGACTGGGGTTTCTAGTCCCACAGGTGCTCCTTGTGGTCTTGGGCAAGCCACTTAACCCTCCATAGCCCATGTTCCCTGTAAAATAGTTATTTCCAAGTTATAATGCCCTGTTCAATGTAATTTCAGTTTGTTCAATGTAAACCGCACTGATGCAGAATAGCGTGGTATATAAGAGAATGTAAATAAATAAATAAAATAAATAAATATCATCTTATTTTGTCCCTTCAATGGTGGCGGTCACCCCAAAACCTTTTGGTGGGGGTCCCCTTTCCAACAACCCCCACCCCAAGCCACTCTGACAACAGATGCCTCACAGGTGGGTTGGGGAGCCCACCTTCAAGGCCTCTCTACCCAGGGTACCTGGACTCCACAGGAGACCTATCTACACATCAATCTCCTGGAACTCAGAGCAATCTTCCTTGCTCTTCGAGTATTCCACACCCAGCTCAGCTACAAGACAGTCCTAGTTCAAACGAACAATCAGGTAGCCATTTTCTATGTGAACAAGCAGGGCGGAACAGGCTCTCTGTCGCTCTGCAACGAAGCTTTGCGACTTTGGGCCCTCGCCGGAGAGCATCAGATTCATCCCCTTGCGGTATATCTTCCAGGCATTCAAAACTCTTGGGCAGACAGACTCAGTCGAGTTCTGCTTCCACACGAATGGTCTCTCCATGCACACTAGGTGGTCAAAAGTGTTCAAATTTGGGGAACCCCGGACATAGACCTCTTTGCAAGTCCGTTGAATGCCAAACTTCCCCAGTTCTGTTCCAGAATTCCAGCTCAGGGTTGTCAGGCCAGGGATGCTTTCCTCCTCCATTGGGGCCAGGACTTCCTGTATGCCTTTCCACCCATTCCCCTAATTCCCAAAACCCTGTTCAAGCTTCAGAGAGACAGAGGTCATATGATTCTCATAGCTCCACATTGGCCATGGCAAATGTGGTACCCTCTGCTCCTACATCTCTCTCAAGCTCCGCCTCTGGAGTTAGGATCTGCTCCAGATCTCCTTTCTCCTTTCCCAATCCCCAGTCTCTGCATCTCAGGGCCTGGTTGCTGAAAGCCTAGAACTTTATGGTCTTAACCTTTCTCAGCAGGTAAAGGATATCCTTTATGCTTCCAAGAAGCCTTCCACAAGACGCTCTTATGCTTTCAAGTGGAAAAGGTTTACCATATGTTGCTCGCAGAAGGGTTGTTAAAACCCAAGAGGATTGTGGAAAACTGCAGGAGGATCTGGATAAATTGGAAGACTGGGCATCCAAATGGCAGATGAAATTGAATGTGGACAAGTGCAAAGTTATGCACCTAGGAAAGAACAACCCACACTATAGTTACACGATGCAAGGCTCCACATTAGAAACCACCACCCAGGAAAAAGATTTAGGAGTCATCGTGGATAACATGTTAAAACCCTCCGCCCAGTGTGCAGCGGCGGCCAAGAAAGCAAATAGAATGCTAGGTATCATAAGGAAAGGGATGGAGAATAAAACAAAGGATGTTATAATGCCTCTGTATCGCTCCATGGTACGACCGCACCTTGAATATTGTGTGCAATTCTGGTCACCGTATCTTAAAAAGGACATAGCGTTATTAGAAAAAGTACAGAGAAGAGCCACCAAATTGGTGAAGGGGATGGAAGGCTACTCCTATGAAGAGAGGCTAAGAAGGTTAGGGCTCTTTAGCCTGGAGAAGAGACGGCTGAGGGGAGATATAATAGAGGTCTATAAATTAATGAATGGAGTGGAACGGATAAACGTGGATCAATTGTTTACGCTATCAGAGTATAGAAAGACTAGGGGACATGTAATGAAGCTACAGGGTAAACTATTTAAGACAAATAAGAGAAAATATTTTTTCACTCAACATGTAATCAAACTCTGGAATCTGTTACCGGAGGATGTAGTAAGGGCTGTTAATATAGCTGGGTTTAAAAAAGGTTTGGACAAGTTCCTGGAGGAAAGGTCCATAAACCACTATTAAAAAGGGACCCAGGATATCAATGCTTGACCCAGTACAAGCATTGTGGAACCTGTGTCTTTTGGGGATATTGCTAGGTACGTATGACCTAGATTGGCCACTGTTGGAAACAGGATACTGGGCTTGATGGACCTCGGTCTGACCCAGTATGGCATGTCTTATGTTCTTATGTTCTCTTGCGATACCTCTGGAATCATTACTGGAGTATCTCCTTCATTTGTCTAATACAGGGCTTAAGACCAATTCAGTAAGAGTTCATTTGAGTACTATTGCAGCTTCTTTCAAGCCTCTAAATGGACAACCTATTTCCTCTCATCCTCTCATAGCGAGATTTATGAGAGGCCTTCTTTTAACTAAGCCTCCCATTAAGCCACCACCGGTGGCATGGGATTTAAATCTGGTTCTTGGGCAGCTCATGAAGCCGCCTTTTGAACCATTAGCTACTACCTCTTTGAAATTCCTTTCCTGGAAGGTCATATTTCTTATTGCAATCACATCAGCACGTCGCATCAGTGAATTGCAAGCGTTGGTGGCTGATCCTCCTTATACAAGGTTCCATCATGATAAGGTAGTCCTTAGGACTCATCCACACTTTATGCCAAAGGCGGTATCACCTTTTCATTTAAACCAAGCGGTTTACCTTCCTGTATTTTTCCCAAGGCCTCACCCCTCAAATGCAGAAAGGAATCTTCATACTTTGGACTGTAAAAGGGCTTTGGCCTTTTACTTGCAAAGGACACAGCAACATAGAAAGTCCTCTCAACTCTTTGTTGCTTTTGATCCTAGTCATTTGGGACTTCCAGTCTCCAAAAGAACACTGTCCAGCTGGATTGCACAGTGTATTTCTTTTGTCCATGAGAGTAAGAACCTTCCTCTTGAAGGCCATGTCACTGCTCACAATGTGAGAGCCATGGCAGCCTCTATGGCTCATCTTCACTCTGTGTCTATTGACGATATCTGCTGAGCAGGTACTTGGGCTTCGGTTCATACCTTCACAGCCCATTACTGCTTAGACAAGGACCTCCACCGGGATGTCTTGTTTGGTCAGGCTGTTCTTCAACACCTGTTCCATACTTAATCAACTCCTACCCACCATCCCTGGTAGGATGCCAGAGATCCATGGGGGGAAACGGAGCCCTTTCACAGGGGCACACAACTTCTGGGGCTTTCTCCCTGGCATCTGCAGCTAGGGAGTCCCCATATGTGAAGACTACATTCCTGCTTGTTCCTGGAGATAGCATAGTTACTCACCTGTAACAGGTGATCTACGGGAACAGCAGGAATTTAGTCTTCACAACCCACCCACCTCCCCTAGGAGTTGTAGCTCCCTATCTCTCTCTCTTTGTCTCAGCTTTAAACTCAACTGGAGAGGGACAGTTAGGAAAGGTGGGAAGGCAGCACGCAGGCACTGTGGGATGCTCCCAAAAGCTTTCCTATTGGACGATGGGGAGCGTTCCTGCGCAGGCTCCATAGGTACAGACGATACCCATATGTGAAGACTAAATTCCTGCTGTTCCCAGAGATCACCTGTTACAGGTGAGTAACTATGCTTTATTGTCACATGCACACAAGCTGCAGTAGGAATTATGCAGAGGAAACACGTTTTTATGATTTCAGTTAAATACTAAAGACAAGAAGCCAAAAATGTTTGCCCACACCACACCTCACCATACTGCATGATTTAAATTTAGTTAAAAGCACTTTAACTGTGACTGGTATACAGTAGATTTAATTATGAGAAAGTTCACGTTTTGGTGTGTGCTACCTTGAGAGCCTGGTAAAAAGGGTTGGAGTCTTTAAGAGAAGTTTGTGTAAATGCCATTTTTCATTTCCCTCTAAGATGAATCTGAACAAGTGAGTGAACATACGATTTCCACACTATGACTATTTGGTTTTTGGGTGGATGTGGGGCAGTGATTTGCTTTCAAACTCTGGTTAGGGTTTAGAGGTAACTTGATCTTCCTGGGTTGCTATAATGAACATTTTCCTTTACTGATGTATATCTCCCAAATATCTATATTTACAATTATTGCTGTTTTCAATTTTGGCTCTATTTGTCTCCCCAGAGACCAAAACAAATAAATCCCATGAGATTTATTCCAAAATATTCCATAGAAATCAACATCTCGGGGAAATCATTGTCATCACCACTTGTGTTTAAATTTATTTATTTATTTTTTTGCCTTGCAGTTGCCTCTTGCTTTCTCCATGTTTCTATCTCAGTCAGAGCAAGTCTCACTGAGCAGTGGTATGAGGAGCTTTCATCCACAAATTACTTATTTCATATCCTCCACCAGTTCAGCTATGGGAATGACGGTTCTTAAACCCTTGTTACTTGTAAAATGCACTACAGTTACCCTGTATGTATATGTTCTGTTCCATGTAAACCGCGCTGATGTTAATAATGCGGTATATAAGAAATGTTAAATAAATAAATAAAATAAAATAAATGACAGTCCTCAGAAGGGAGTCACAAACCATGGTGCCTTCTAGACTCTGGCGCCAGGTGTCACTGTTGCACAATGACGCGTTCCTGCTAGGAGCTGTGACTAATGCCTCCACAGGTCTCCTTACTCCAGCCAGCTTGGGGAACCAAAGATCTGACCTGGTAACAAAGTCTGAATCTTCCAAGAGCCACTGAGTTGGCCTATGTGCTTCTTGTTTGCCCTTGCAAACCATTTTGCTATACTATTGTTTGGAAGACACGGGGTTAAATAGAAATGTGTGTTGCAAGGCCTGCTTTGTAGCAGAGAATATTGTTTCTGCAATACTCAGGAACTTACACTTGAGATCTAGTCCACAGATGCAAAACTGAATGGAAATGTTTTGCCAGTGATTATTTTTTCTTTTTTTTTTCAGATGTATGAAGAAGTCCGTAAATCATTAGAGCAGTGTAGCATTGAGAAGGATATTGATTATTTGGTAGAAAGACGAAGAACTGGAGATACCCCGCCAGGTAACCTCTTGAGTAATGAGCAAGTGTTAATATTGATGTCTCGTTAATTTATAGCAGGAACTGCAATGTTTTGATATAATCATTTTTAGCTCTATTTTTTTATAACTTTAAAAACCAAATCCAATTGCAAGTATTGTTTTACTGTATTTGTGAGAGAGAGTGGACAGCGAGCATCCTGTTCTTGCTTGTAGTAAGAGAGAAGCACTTTATTTAGGGCCGAATAAATTTGCGGCCCAATATTCAGCGGGGCTTGGACAGCAGCTGCTGCTAACTGGATAGATGAACCTCACTGACTGTGAAATTCAGCAGCACCATCCAGATCGTGCCACTGATTATCACCACAGACCACCTCAGCATTATCTGGATTGTGCTGAGGTGGTCTTGGGTTGGAGTTGGGACAGGGCATGAAATTATCAGGATAGTGGCGAATGTCAGCTTTGCTACCCAGATAACTATACACATAACATAGGACAGCAAAAAAGCTGTCCTGAGTGCTATGCAGATAGCTTTCTGGTTAGTGGGCTGAAAATCGCCATGGTCTGGATAAGAACATAAGATATGCCATACTGAATCAGACCAAGAGTCCACCAAGCCCTGTATCCAGTTTCCAACAGTGGCCAATCTAGGTCACAAGTAGCTGTCAGGTTTCCAAAAGATATACAGATTCTATGCTGCTTGTGCAAGCGGTAAGCAGTGGATTTCCCCAGTCCACTTTAATTATGGTTTATGGACTTTTCCTCCAGGAACTCATCCAGACCTCTTTTAAACCCAGCTACACTAACAGCTTTATACTACATCTTCTGGTAATGAATTCCAGAATTTGATTGTGTGTTGAGTGGAAAAATATCTCCAATTAATCTTTAATGTGCTACATTGTAGCTTCATTGCGTGTCCCCTATGTCCCCTAATCTTTCTACTTTTTGAAAAAATAAGCAACTGATGTACATTTATCTGTTCCACTCCATTCATTATTTTATAGACCTCTATCATATCTCCTCTCAGCCATCTCTTTTCCAAGCCTTTCCTCATAGGGATAGTCTTCCATTCCTTTTTCCATTTTGATTGCTCTTCTCTGTACCTTTTCCAATTCTGCTATATCCTTTTTAAGATATGGTGACCAGAACTGCACACAATATTCAAGGTGTGGTCACACCATGGAGCGATACAGAGGCATTGTAATATCTTTGGGTTTATTATCCATTCTTTTCCTTATCATTCCTAGCATTCTATTTGCTTTCTTGGCCACGGCTGCACACTGGGTGAAGGGTTTCAATGTGTTATCCATGATGATGCCCAGATCCTTTTCCTCAGTGGTGATTCCTAATGTGGAACCTTGCATCATATAAGCATTGTTTTGGTACTTCATTCCTAAGTGCATAACTTTGCACATGTTCACACTAAATTTCATTTGCCATTTGGATGCCCAGTCTCCCAATTTTTCAAAGTCCTCTTGTAATTTTTCACAATCCTCTTGTATTTTAACAACTTTGAATAATTTTGTGTCATCTGCAAATGTGATCACCTCACTCATTATTCCCATTTCCAGGTCATTTATAAATATGTTAAAAAGCAGCAGGCCCAGCACAGATCTGTGAGGTATTCCACTATTCACCTTTCTCCATTGAGAAAATTGTCCATTTAGCCCTACTCTGTTTTCTTTCTTTTAACCACAACAGTACACTGCCTCCTATACCATGACTTTTAATTTTGCCAAGAGTCTCTCATGAGGGACCTTGTCAAAGGCTTTCCAAAAATCCAGATATACTATATCAACTGTCTTACTTTTATCTACCTGTTTATTCTCACAGGATATTCAGCTGCAGTCACTGTCCAGCTGTGCTGAATATGAGTATTTTATTTAAACATTGTGGCCATCATTTGAAAAATGCCAACCACAGAGTTTAAATATTGTCCTGTTAGTATTTTCCCTGTAGATACAAAATGGGAAGGAGAGCTTTAGGACATAGGCCCCTTAGGACCTCATTCAAAAGAACGTTTCCCCATTTTGTGCTTATGGAAAAAAGAATCTTGATTGAACGGCCTTTTTGCAGCCCTACTAGCTTGATTTTTCAAAATACAGTTTGCCTCTTTCTTGGTTCTTTTCCTTTCTTTTTTGTTCATATTTGTAACTCATTGTCTCTTCTTGACTTATTTTCTTTATGATAGTCACAGTGCAGCAAGCAAGTGCATGTAGGCGATATCTTTTTATTGTTAGAATCCATTATAGTTGTAAATTGCACCCTTTGTCAAGTCGGCAGAAAAATGTGTTAAGGATGCCGATATCTGAATATAAAATGAACTGTAGATTGGGTTATGTGAACAGTGTTTATTTTGAAACTTCTAGAACAGTTTGTTGAACAAATGGGTATAGATAGTGATGGATCCTGAGCTGGATATACCTGGTGCTTCAGAAAAGTGAGGAAGGAAAGGCAGAAGGTAGAGTAACATATGAGGTGCGATCAAAAAGTATTGAGACTTGTGCAATAACACAAGTATAACACTGTTACTGCACTCATTCTCCTTCAAAGTAGTCCCCTTCTGATAAAACACACTTCCTCCAGCATTCCTGCTACTGCTGGAAACAGTTTTGAAATGCCTCTTTCATTATGCTATGAAGCTGTTGTGTCAAATTTTGCTTAATAGTCTCCAAGTCATCAAATCTCCTTCCTTTCAGTGGTAATTTCAGGTTTGGAAACCAGAAAAAGTCACAGGGTGAGAGATCAGGTGAGTACGGAGACTGACGGACTTGCTTGAATTGGTGTTTGACCAAGAACTCCTTTACAAGATGTGATGCGTGAGAATGGGCATTATCATGATGAAGCAACCATTCGCCATTCCTGTGCAACTCTGGCCTCTTACAATGAACTGCATTTCTCAAACAAGTCAGAACTTGGATGTAGTACTCTTTACTGAAGGTTCGGCCTTTTGAAGCATACTTATGATGAACAATACCCTGATAATCAAAGAAAACTGTGCTTCTCAACTGACAGGTTTTCTTGGATCTGGGAGAGTCTGGAGTCTTCTATTGTGAGGATTGAGCCGTAGTTTCCGGGTCATAACCATAATCCCATGATTCATCACCATTATTCTTTTTTGATGAAATCTAAGTCATTTTCAATGTATTTCAAACATCTCCCTGGCTGCAGTCGATCTTCTTTTTGGTCAGGGGACAGGAGTTTCGGCACAAATTTTGCAAAACACACGTCTCATCCCCAAATCAACAGTAAGAATGAATTATATCAACCCAAAACTGATGTCCATGTCCTCAGCAAGCTCCCTGATAGTCAACTGCACTGCTTCAACTTTGTCTTCATCCCTGCTCATGGATGGCCTTCTAGAATGTTCGTCACTGTCAACACTTCGGCGGTCCTCTTGAAAATGTTTGTACAACTCATAAACTCGAGCATGACTCATGCATTCATCGTCATACACTTGCTGTAACTTGTTATAAGTCTCTTTGCACAAATCTCCAAGTTTCTTGCAGAATTTAATGCAGATTTGCTGTTCAATTTTTTTCACTCATCATAAATCTGACAAACTACTTTTTACACAATACCAAACATCACGTGATTAAAAAAAGTACAAGTGTGCTGCAGCCACGCTACAATCTGCGCATGCAGAACACGTAATTAGGTTATTGCATGCTTAATAGCATCATGGTGTGACATATTGTTTATTTTATTTATTTTATTTATTTAAAAGTATTTCTAAACCGTCTTATCATAAAATCAAGGCGGTATCACAACAATACAATCAAAGTATGTGGGGGAATTTCATGCAGTGAAGGGGGGTATAATGTGCGTGTGGGGGGAAGATTTTGCAGTGGCTGTATTGTTTAAAATGTGCGTGGGTGTGAGGGGTATAGATTAGGGTGGGCTATGTACAGTGTGCGCTATGATACAGCATGTTCTATATTACAAGGTACAGTCCAGATAGGGCTTGAGTTAAATCCTGGGCCGTTGTGCAATCTCTCGTCAGGGTTGGGGGGGGCCTTTGTTGGTTAGTCCTTGTTGATTAAGTGACGTGTCCATAATGTTCTATGAACAGCGTTGTCTTCAGCTGTTTGCGGAAGTCTTTGAGGTCCGTTGTCGATCTCAAGTCGATTATTTTTGATCGCAGCTCGTAGATTTATCGAGAGGATAAAACCTATGTACATTTAATAGAGTTGGTGAATTACAGTATAGCAGAGAAAAACTTAAGTTAGGGTTGCGGCCCTAAAAAATAAATAAAAAAGGAACATTGCACCATGAGAGGGAAATTTATTTTTGTCCTCAAGGAGTACATTCCGACAAAAATTGTTGCTTGGTATGTTCTTGGCTGGCATGTGCTTGACTGACTCCTAGTAACTGGAGGTAACATCTCATTCTAGCAGAATAGGTAACATAACATCTTTCCAGCTTCACATTTACCAAGATCTAGGGATTTATTTGGGTGCATGATGGATTCTGAGTGAGAAACAGGACCAGGAGGGAAAGAAATGACAGAGGGCTAGAATTAGTAACATGCACTTCCGTGAACACCATAAATGCAGTGCATTGTAAACCGCTGCCCTTTGTAGAGTATGTGGTATTAAAAGTTGCTAAATAAATATTAGGAACTAGGCCTCATTGCATAAAAGGGGGACTTGCAGTAAAATAATATATGTTAATGTCATTAGTGTGCACTAATGCAGAAGCACATGTTAGTAATTCTTGTCCAGGATCTGCAGTGAGGGAAGATTGGGTGTGGTAATAAGCAGAGATGTGAAATTTTAAGCACAAGATTGAAATCAAATGTAGATTTAATTCCCAGCTTTCATGTGTATAAAGAAACAGATTTTTTGGTAGTGTTGCTTTAATGTAGATGCTGTTTGAAATCTTTAGAAGATTGGTTTGAAGCCTTGACAATTGTGTCACTGCCATGTACTAATTGTGTCACTGCCATTTATTTATTTATTTATTTAGAACACATTTATATACCGCTGCTTCCAGCGATCAGCAGCGGTTTGATTCTTCTTTTGGGAGTTGTCAATCAGGACTGGGTGGGGAGTACATACATAGTTCTGAGGGGGGTCACAGCATACATGGTTAATGTTTTGGGGAATGGAGTTAAACATATTTACATTTATACAATACATATTTACACATTTTGGAATTCACATATTTTACATGGCTATACATAGTTACACCTAAGGCGGATTCAAAAGCATATAATTATCAGTTTACTTTGCTACGCTTCCATGGAATTTGCGACTTATGGCTGGTTGTAGTAGCATTGAAATAGGTGGGTTTTTAACTCTTTCCTGAAACTTTTAATGTCTTGGACTAAACGCAGGTCAACAGGGAGTTGATTCCATATAGTAGGCGCAGCGAAAGAGAAGGCTCTGCGACATGTACTTGTTTTCACAGTTCTGATTGTGTTGGGGACCTGCAGGGTGCCCAAGTTGTTAGTTCTTCTATTCCTATTTGCCGGTTGTGTGCTGATAAGAGAGGACAGGAAAGAGGGGGCTATGTTGTTGATAAGTTTGAACGTTGTTACTAGCATCTTGTACTGTACCCTAGCTGCAATTGGAAGCCAATGAAGGTCGATTAATATTGGGGTGATGTGTTCAGATATTCTTGTTCCCATTATGATCCTGGCTGTCACATTTTGGGCCATTTGAAGGATATATAGTGATTTTTTGGGTAGACCTTGGAGGATGGCATTACAGTAGTCGAGGTGCGGCATTATGAGTGCTTGAGCCACTGACCTGAAGTCGCATGGTGCTAGTATTTTCCTTAGAGGTTGTATCACCCTAAGTTTATGGAAGATGGCTTTGTTTGTTTTACGCAGGTGTGTCTCCATTCTTAGGTTGCAGTCGAGTGTGACTCCTAGATATTGATTTCTTCTTTTGCTTTGTACGTGTTGTCGCACAGGGTGATTGAATCAGGCGGCTTAAAGTTGGGTTTGCTGGACATATACATTACCTCTGTTTTTTTGTGGTTTATCGTCATGTTATTTTTTTGTAGCCATAGCAACATCTCGTCCATGCAGTTTTCGAGCTGTGCATATTTAGGGTCCGCTACGTCCAGTTGTGTGTAGAGCATAATATCATCCGTATAGATGTGGTAGTTGATGTTATGCCTTTTAAAAATGTCGCAGAGGGGTTGCATGTAAATATTGAACAGCAGTGCCGAGAGAGCTGAACCCTGGGGTATGCCCTGCGTTTGAGTGAATGGTTTAGCTTCTTCCCCATTGAATTGTACTTGAGGCCTTCTGTTCGATATATAGGAGGAGAACCATTTGAGGTGGGTTCCCTCAACTCCTATGGATTCCAGTTTACTAAGGAGTATCCCATGATGTACCGTGTCAAAGGCGGCGGAGATGTCAATGAAAATGTGTATGAACATTTTCTTTGTGTCTTCTAGTCCTCTGAGGAGGTTGTTCATTAGTGCTATCAAAAGCGTTTCAACTCCATGGTTTCTTCTGAACCCGTATTGTTGTTTGTCTAAGGTATCGTGGTCATCAAGGTGGTCTTGAAGTTGTAGGAGCACTGCCTTTTCTATGATTTTTGCCAGGAATGAGATGCTCGATATGGGGCGGTATGAGGACGGGTCTTCCTTGTTGAGAGAATTGTTCTTTAGGATCGGCCTTATTATAGATTGTTTTAGTTGCCATGTAATAATTGTGTCATTGTCATGTACTAATGTAAATTCTTGGCATTGTAAAAACCAACAGAGCTATTACTGCATGTGAGCTAGTAATAGGCAGTGTGATGCCCAGAACGTAGTTCCAGATCATCAGGGACTGGGTTTTGCACTGTGACTTTATTTAGAGAAATTGGAATTACAAGTTCTTTGATGCAATAGGGCAAAACCAGGACTAACTCAGACTGCCCTCGATGACCTGGAACTTACCAGACTAGTAAACAGTAGGCTGTTATCTTGCTTAATTATTCTAACTCAAAACGTTTCCAGAACAAGAAAGAACTCTTCTTGTACAGCATGTCTCCACGGCGGTCAATTAGATACCTTCTGTGGAAAATATCTAAAAACATATGTGATGTGGAAGTATCTACAGAGTTTATTGAGGGAAAGGTCCATAAACCACTATTAAAAAGGGACCCAAGCACTGCAGAACCTGTGTCTTTTGGGGAAACTGCTAGGTACGTATGACCTAGATTGGCCACTGTTGGAAACAGGATACTGGGCTTGATGGACCTCGGTCTGACCCAGTATGGCATTTCTTATGTTCTTATGTTTTTATGTTCTTATGATAGTAGCTGGCTAAGAAGTAAGGAGGGGATATTCAGTGCTGGCAGCTAGTGCTGCTAACGTAACTAGTTTGCCAACGTAGGAAGTTACATCTGGATATTCAATGCAGGGGATATATCCGGCCCCGTCATTGAATATCTGAGTTTGCCGGATTGCCGTGAGGCTAACTGGGCAGGGCAGTATTGAGCCGCTGCCTGCTTAGCTAACACGGGTTTTCTGCATCTGGCTTTTGCCACATATCGCTACCTGGGCAGCGGTGATATTGAGCAGCTGCCCGCTTGGTGATGAATGCCACCTCCACTTTGCCCCGGAATGCCCCGATGCTAACCACTTAACGTCGGGGAGCGTAGAGGCAATACCCACAGAGTGGCATTTACATGGTTTTCAGGTCTGAAAAGGCCCCCCCTAAATGTTTGGGCTTGTTTTTGTTATTGTCTGATATTTTTGTTTTGACAACATTTACATGGTTGGTATAAAACCTGAAAACTTGTTTTATGTTTGTCTTCAGCCCTAGTTCCATATGAAAATTACTACAACTCTCAAAAGAATTTTGTATCGGCAAAAAGTCATGGAGCGGCAGCACCAAGGTAAAAACTCAAATACAGATGTACCCGCTACTGCAAACATTACATAGAACATGCGTGATTCAGCAGCATAAAAAAAACATATTTCTGTAGATGACAGCTGCTTTCTGACAGCACCCCCTCCACTAATGAGGTTGTTGAGTATTGTTGCCTTCTTTTTTCTGTTTTGATTCTGTTCTACATTTCTTTATTACTTTACACCAAATCCATTTTTATGCTGCATCCAGTGCAAGTTAGTGTGCAATTAAAGGATTTAGTTGAAGAACAAGGTACATTCTCCAGGACCAAGCAGGAAGTCAGTCCTCACTTATGGGTGACGTCGGCGCCGACGGAGCCCTCGCGGAGCAATTTTCCCCCAGCTTTCAAAGAAAGCCTTTGGGAATTGCAGCGCGCATGCGCGGTAGTCTTCCAGCCCGATGGTGAAATCTTAGCGAGTCTTCTTTTTTCCGCTGAGCCATACAGTCGTCCTCGTCTTGTCCCCGCGAAAAAGTTGATTTTAATCTGTATTTATCCTTTTTTCTTTCGGTTCGACGCCGGTCGTTTTTCCCGCCCGGACTCGCGACGCCGGTCTCGAGTCCTCTAACGGTTTTTCGGTTTTTCTGACCTTAGTCAGCTTTCGTTTTCGTTTTTTCCCTGGCAGCCCGGTCCTTTGACCTCGCAGGGGCCCTTTTTCCCCCGATGGCTGCCAGTGGCTTTAAGCGGTGTGGTCGGTGTGACCGAAATATGTCACTCACCGACTCACACGACCTTTGCCTCCGCTGCCTGGGCCCAGATCACGAGGAACTGATCTGTGGGCCCTGCAGCAAACTGTCCTCGAAGGCGTTGAGAAGTCGGCGGCATCAGCGCGAAAGAATCTTCGCTGACCCCAGCCGTACCCGGACCTCGTCGGAGGCCTCACTGTCGAAAGGCTCCAGTTCGGACCGTCGACGGAGCTCCTCCGACCGGGGTTCTCCCTCCGGGACCATCGACGGAAGGAAAAACCCGCGAGGGCGGCGTCGGTGGACGCTCCTGGCTCCGCGAGGGCCAGGTCGCATAGCCCCGACAGCCGCCCCGGGTCCTTGGAGAAGGAAACACCTCCCGAAGCGACCTCGCCTGGAGTCGGAGATGCCTGCCCGGGTAAGTCCTGTTGTCCTTCTGGACTCGCCTCCGCGTCAGCCGACGTCGGGCCCGACGCCGTCGGGGCCCGAGTCGGGGGCTGCTGGGTCGCCAGAGCTCGGACTCAGGTTGACGGCCTTGGAGAGCAGATTGTCTGCCTTCATGGACCAGCAGCGGGCACTGCTCGCTGGCTTCGCTGGCGTCGCTGCCCCGACCGCCGGGACGTCGACGTCCAAGTCGACCCCGGAGACCGAGCCGATCCTCGAGTCGATGAGAAATCGAGTCGATCCTCGGTCGAGGTCGCCCTCGGCCTCCCGTTCGGGACCGAGGTCGCCGACGCCGACTCCCTCGGCGTCGGGGCGGCTGGCGCCGCACCCTGCCCGAGCCGACCCCACCGAGTCCTCGTCGGAGTCGGTCTGGGAGTCTGAGGAGGAAGAGTCACCTGATTCTTTCCGGACTCGGTGTGTCCCATCGGACTCTCCGGAGTCCGAGCCTCGGAAGCAGTCCCCCCCGGAGGATGCCCGGTTCTCGGATTTCGTTAGGGATATGGCCAAGGCTTTGGCCTTCCCTGCGGACCCCGAGGAGGAGCCTCGAGCCGAAGAGCTCGACGCCCTCCAGTATGACTCTCCCGCGAGGGAGCACTTTACTGTGCCGGTTCCTCCTATGCTGGAACGACTACTCTTCCGCATGTGGGAGAGTCCGGCCTCCTCGCCGGTCCTGAGCAAGCGGGTCGATTCTATCTATCGAGTCCGCAAGAGCCCTGGCTTTCAAAAGGCGCAGTTGCCACACCATTCCATGGTAGTGGAATCGGCCATGCATCGTCTTAAGAGCCAGAAGATGCACTCCTCGGTGCCTCCTGGAAGGGAGGCCCGTAACCTGGATGGCCTTGGCAAAAAGTGCTTCCAGGGCTCTATGCTCGCCTGTCGTGTCCAGACTTACCAGCTCTACATGGGCATGTATCTCAGGGATCTGGCTAAAGAGCTAGCCGGCTTCTCCGCTGGTTTGTCCGAGGAACCCTTGCGGAGGTTCCTAGCCTTGTCCACAGGTATTCGGGAATGCTCAAAGTTCATGTCCCGAGCAGCCTATGATGGCTTTGAAGCCTCGGCTCGAGTAGCCGCAGCCGGCATCGGTGCCCGCCGACAGGCTTGGCTTCAGTCGTCCGACCTTGAGCCCTGGGTACAGGACAAGTTGGTCGATGTCCCCTGCCGAGGCGAAAACCTCTTTGGCAAGCCCATGGCGGAAAAGGCTGCACAAATTGAGACTGAGACTCTCACCAGGACCAGGCTTTCTAGGAAGACCTCCGCCCCTTCCCAGAAAAAGAAGGGCTCGGGAAAAAAGACCTTTTACCCGAGGAAGGCGGCTGCCTACAAACAATACCCCCATTATCAGGCCCCTGCAGCTCCCCAACAGGGCCAGCAGGCCAAGGGACGGGGTAACGGGTCCCGTAGGCAGCAAGCCCCCAAGCCTGCGCCACCAGCCCCTGCTCAGCAGGGTGGGGGTTTTTGACTCGCTCAGCATAGCCTCTCCCCCCCCGCTGGTTCCCCCCAGCACCGGAGGCCGGCTGGTTCACTTCGCCGACAGGTGGTCCAGCATCACCGCAGATGCCGGTGAGCTTCAGGTCGAGCGAGAGGGCAACATTCTCAACATCCATCAGGACCCTCCCACCTATTTCCGGGAGAGCCTCCGCGCCCCCCTCTGCACAGGGAGTTGCTCCTTCAGGAGTTAGCAGGTCTTCTGCAGGATCAGGCGGTGGAACCGGTGCCACACCACCTGAGAGGTCAGGGCTTCTATTCAAGGTATGTTCTGATACCAAAGAGAACAGGAGGCCTCCGACCCATCCTGGACTTGCGCAACCTCAACAAGTTCCTTGTGCGGGAGAAGTTCAAAATGCTTACCCTTGGAATCCTTCTGCCCTACCTCCAGCAGGGAGATTGGCTATGCTCCTTGGATCTAAAGGATGCTTACACGCACATCCTCATCCACCCAAGCCACCGACAATACCTAAGGTTTGTGGTGGCAGGAAATCATTACCAGTACAGAGTACTGCCCTTCGGCCTGTCCTCCGCACCGCGAGTCTTCACAAAATGTCTCGCGGTCGTGGCGGCCCATCTCCGGCTTCACGGCCTCTATGTTTTTCCGTACCTCGACGACTGGCTCATCAGAGCAGCATCCGCTCAGGAGGTCACCACCGCCACGTGCCGCACGGTGACTCTGCTGCAGCACTTGGGCTTTGTCATCAACTTCGCAAAGTCCACTTTGCTCCCCTCACAGGATCTCGAGTTCATCGGCGCAAGGCTGCACACCCCTCAGGCGCGAGCGTACCTACCGCTCGACAGGGCTCAGCGGCTCATGGACCTAGCCGACCGCTTTCGCAGCCAGCCCCTGGTCTCCGCCAGGCGCTTCCTGAGACTGCTCGGCCATATGGCTTCCACCGTCCATGTGACCCCAATGCCCGCCTGAATATGCGGCCTGCTCAGTGGTGTCTCCGCCAGCAGTGGCGACAGGCCACCGGCGGCCTAGCAGACCTGGTGCGCGTCTCCGAGCCGCTGGTCTCGTCTATCCGGTGGTGGCTCCGGCAGCCGAACCTGGTATTGGGAATGCCTTTCCAGTCACCTCAGCCGACCCGGGTGCTGACCACCGATGCATCCCTCCTGGGCTGGGGAGCCCATTGCCAAGAGGCACGTACTCAGGGCCTCTGGACCAAGTGGGAGTCTGCTCAGCAGATCAACTTCCTGGAGCTCAGGGCAATCCGCCTAGCTCTCAAGGCCTTCTCCCACCTGACCTCCCAACAGTCCGTCCTTGTCCAGACGGACAATCAAGTTGCCATGTTCTACGTGAACAAGCAGGGGGGCACGGGCTCCTTCCTCCTCTGCCGGGAGGCACAGAAGCTCTGCTCTTGGGCCGTCAGTCACGGCATTCTCCTCAAGGCAGTTTATCTCCCGGGCCAAGAAAATTGCCTGGCGGACAAACTCAGCAGGGTCCTCCAGCCGCACGAGTGGCGTCTGGACCCCTTGATCGTTCAGAAGCTCTTCCTCAGGTGGGGCCTCCCCACAGTGGATCTCTTTGCCAGTCCTCACAACCGGCAGCTTCCTCGCTTCTGCTCTCGTCAGCCTCACCCCCTTCGGGTGGCGGCGGACGCCTTTCTGATCTCATGGTCGGGGAGCCTTCGTACGCTTTCCCTCCCATCCCGTTAGTCTCTCGGACCCTTTTCAAGGTTCTCCGAGACAAAGCTTTCGTGATCCTGGTGGCCCCTCGCTGGCCCAGGCAGCCGTGGTTTCCGCTCTTGCTGCAACTGGCGGTGGAGGATCCAATCCCTCTGGGGGTGCAACCGGATCTCCTCACCCAGGATCAGGGGTCCCTACTGCACCCCAACCTCACCCTCATGGCCTGGCTGCTGAGAGGGTAGTCCTTGCTCCTCTCCTCTTGCCGGCAGAGGTGGAGGAGGTCGTCTTGGCTTCGCGGCGGCCTTCTACCCGCAAATGCTACGCCCTTAAATGGCGTCGCTTGCAGTCTGGTGTACCCAACAGTCTCAGGCATCCCTTCTCCTGCCCGGTGTCGGTGATCTTACAGTACTTGCTACACCTCTCTAATCTGGGACTTAAGTCCAACTCCGTCAAAGTTCACCTCAGTGCTCTTTCCGCACATCATGTGCCGGTGGACGGCAGACTCTCTCCAACGACCCTCTCGGAGCGAGGTTTCTCCGAGGTCTCCTACTACTTAAACCACCTCTGCGCCCGCCAGCGCCTGACTGGGACCTGAATGTGGTTTTGCAGCGGATCACCGGTCCGCCTTTTGAACCTATGGCTACCTGCTCTCTCCGTTTTCTGTCTTGGAAAACGCTGTTCTTGATAGCCCTCACTTCCGCTAGGCGCGTAAGTGAATTACAGGCCCTCGTGTCTGATCCCCCCTACACTCGGTTCTACAAGAATAGGGTAGTCCTACGGACTCACCAAAAGTTTCTGCCTAAAGTGGTCTCCCCTTTTCACTTGAATCAGGAGGTGGTACTTCCAACCTTCTTTCCCAGACCACACTCCAGCCGAGCTGAGACGGTCCTCCATACCCTGGACTGTAGAAGGGCTTGAACTTCTACCTTGACCGTACGCGGGAGCACCGTAAAGCTGCGCAGCTTTTTGTGTATTTTGACACCAATAAATTGTGGATCCAGGTCTCCAATCGTACTCTCTACATCAGGTTTGCTGACATTATCGCATGGGCTTATTGTGCAACCGGAATCTCCTTAGAAAGTCGAGTCACGGCTCATTGCGTTTCGGGCAAAGGCTACGTCAGTGGCTTACCTCCGCCTCTGTTCCGCTGGCAGACATCTGCCGGGCCGCTACTTGGTCTTCGAGCCAGACTTTTGCGGTCCATTACTGTCTCGAGAGGGAGTCCCGTAGGGACAGTGCTTTCGGACAGGCAGTCCTCCGTAATCTCTTTGAGGTCCTGAGCAACTCCTACCCTCCATCCCGGATGTGGGCTACCGGTGGGTGATAATTCAGCGAAGATTCTATCCTTCTGTGCTGCTGAGCTAGAGGGAGCTCATTTTTGTGCTTAGGGTCTCCGGTAGCCTTGAGCTGGGAGTCCCATAAGTGAGGACTGACTTCTGCTTGGTCCTGGATAAAGCGTAGTTACTCACCTGTAACACGTGTTCTCCAGGAGCAGCAGGAATCAGTCCTCACTACCCTCCCACCTCCCCTTGGAGTTGCAATCGTCTGATAATGATCTTTTTGCAAAAATTTATGCTGTCTTTTTAGCTATGTCATCTGACTGGCTAAGATGGCACCTACGGGCGGGAAGACTACCGCGCAAGCGCGCTGCAATTCCCAAAGGCTTTCTTTGAAAGCTGGGGGAAAATTGCTCCGCGAGGGCTCCGTCGGCGCCGACGTCACCCATAAGTGAGGACTGATTCCTGCTGCTCCTGGAGAACACCTGTTACAGGTGAGTAACTACGCTTTAATGAGGAAGCACTCATTGTTTTCACCAAAACTTTGACATGTGTCTATAGTAAAGGAAATATAGGGGTCAATATTCAGCCATCTCATAGCTGGTTAAAAATTTTGAATATCTAGTTAAGTCCAGCTGCTGACTATACTTATCTGGTGAACTTTTATAGCAAGTGTTAACTAGATAACTTTAACCTGTTAAAGTTTAAGCACACCCCTGGCATGTTTTCTATTCCTGCCTGCTACTACTTATCATTTGTATAGCGCTACAAGGCATATGCAGCGCTGTATATATACATGTAAGATAAAAGTCCCTGCTCAGTAAAAGTCAAGGCATTCAAGAAAGAAACAGACAAACACAACAAATAGGGGACTATGGTAGAAATAAGGTGAAATGGTTATAACACACAAGGGTGGTAAACAGGAGAATAAGAGAGTCAGGATCCAAAAGCAGCCTCAAAGAGGTGGGTTTTTAGCCTGGATTTGAATAGGGCGAGACGAGAGACCGAACCTGATATACTGACTCAGGTAGTCTGTTCCAGGCATATGGGTGCAGTAAAGTACAAATAATGAAGTCTGGAGTTGACAGTGAAAAAAGATAACCTTTGTCTACACAATAGTTAACAGGTCTGCAAGATAGGCAAATGAAATTTGAAGAATCATTCTGGTAGCTCTTGAAGTTACCTGGACAAATCTTTTGAATATAGACTTCTAATGTAGAATTTACATTGTGAGCAATATACAAAATATAAGAAAATAGCAAAGCCAACCAAAACATACAAAAGTAGAGTACAGAAAGAATGGAAAGTAACCCCTCAATATCCAGTATGGGTCAAATATGCTGAATATCTATTTAAATTATTTAATCCAGAAGGGTTGTGGTTCCCAGACCTTATCAACATTTGTACAGCTGTCTCTTATAAGCACAACATTGTTTATTCTCCCTTCTGTACCAGTGTAATACAGGCATAACAGTTGCTATTTGAGTCCACTTGATTATATAGAATTAAGGAGAAACAAAGAAGTTGTAGATGATATACAATAGGGCTAACTTAATGTCTGTGACCAGCTTTGAGAGTTATCTTCCTCTTCATCAGGTTAGTAAGGAAAACAGTGCAGTTACCTGTGTTTAAATAGTACAGAGTCAGTTACTGTAGGTCTTAGGCTGTCTGCTTATGACATTAGAGATCACCCTTTCATAAGAGACAGAGATGGAAAGGTAAATGACATTGGCTTTCCTACAGCCTCCTGCCACTTCTAAACTTACTGGATGTTTTAACAGAAATTTCTTTCAAAATTAATTAGCAGTCCAAAAGAAATCCCTCAGTGTTCAGCCGCAAAAGCTCCCTTTTCCTAATTAACACAATGGTCTCTAGAATCTGCTCTTCCCTCCATACCATTTAATGTTCTTCAAGTAAATGACCTGTTGATATGCTTTGAAATCTGGAAGTTAGACCCCCCCACACCCTTTTTTAAACTATTTGTAAGAACATACCAAGAAACTCTATGCCATTTCCCATCCAGAAAAATATGAATACTACAGTTCAGTTCTTTGAAAAAATTAAGACAGTGTATAAGTTGGTACAGTTGTGGTCAACATTATTGGCACCCTTGCATTTCAACTTTTAATGACCAATATCGCCTAAAAAAAAAAAGTGGCCAGTGAAATGACTTTGAATCATATATGCACATATATTTAACACATAAAAGAATCAAATAAAACAAGGCCAATTAAAAAAAAAGGAAATAGCAGGAAATAGTTATAAAAACGCGGGGACATTGCCATAACATGATTATGAGCATTTACATGGAGAATTCCAGCCTGATGTAGGTTTGTGTGAAGGTTACCTCAACCCGAAACACAGTGCTGTGTCCTGATTCACCCACGACTAACAGTCACATCTCGCATTGAAACTTTCATTCAGATAAGTGTACATGATCTCCAGGAACAAGCAGGAATAAGTCCTCACATATGGGTACGTCGGTACCGACGGAGCCCGAGCGGGGAAAGCTCCCCAGCTTCCCAGAAGGAAAGCTTTTGGGGCCTCCCACTGCGCATGCGCGCTGCCTTCCCGCCTTCCTGACCAACTCTCCTCAGTTCGAGTTTATAGCTGAGACAATAGAGAGAGGAAAGGAAGAGAGAGAGAGAGATACAACTCTTAGGGGAGGTGGGCGGGTTGTGAGTACTAATTCCTGCTCATGGAGAAACAAGCCTCTGGGTTTAAAAAATGCACCAAGTGCAGCGGTACTATTTCAGTCACAGACACCCATGAATGGTGTCTTAAATGTTTGGGGCCTGACCATTCCATTCCGGATTGCCCATCCTGTTCTTTGATGTCTAAACGTGGCTTACAGAACCGGGCAGCCAAGTTTCACATGCTGTTTTCTACAGATACTCCAGTATCGACATCTTCCAGGTCTTCCTCTCCTGATGGATCACAGGTAACCAAACATTCCTCTGGCAGGTCCTCAAAGGGCAAATCTCCCTCTAAGTATCGAGATACCGCTGGGCTTGACCCTGAGGACCCTGCCCCAGCCAAACAACCCCGGCGGGAAGCTCCGGCTTCCAAAGCTCCTCCTATGGGGTTACAGGTTGACATCGATGGCACGGCCTCGACCGATCTCCTGTTAGACTGTTCTGGGGTACCGGCTCAATCATCCGGTACCGACATCCAGACAGTCGTGGCGTCCATGGATCATACAGTTCAATCCATGCAGCAGGCCATTTTGGCTTTTATTAAGGCTGCGATACCGGTACCCATGCCTTCCACATCGACCAGGATACCGATTCCGGTTCCCGGTTCCGGGGTTTTTCCCGATACCGATCTGGTTCTGGGTACCCCCGATGTCGATACCGGTCGATATGCTTATCGATCCCTGGAAGCAAACAGACGATACTTTGAGTCTTCTGATGATCCTGATTCATCAGATGACTCTGCTGAAGTATCCCTTACTCTACCTGAGGAGCCCTCTTCTCCAAAGAGGAGAATGTCTCCTCCAGAGGATTTATCCTTTCAAGACTTCATCATTGAAGTAGCTAAAGGTCTTTCTATTTCTGTATCCTCTGAAAAAGAACCTAGAGCAAAAAAGTTAGACATTTTAGGATACTCTAAGGTTCCCAAAGAGGCAGTCACCCTGCCCATCCATGAAATTCTTCAAGATCACATGATGGACTTATGGGAGACTCCTCTCACCCTATCTCCACATTCTCGTCGTCTGGACACCATGTATCGTGTCCCCCCTTCTCCTGGGTTTCAAAAAACTCAGCTCCCGCACCACTCCATTGTGGTGCAGTCAGCTATGAAAAGGATCAAGAGTACTAAAAGACACTCTTCTACTCCCCAGGAAGAGAATGTAGGACTCTGGATGCTTTTGGAAGAAAAATCTTCCAAGCAAGTATGCTTATTGCAAGAATCAACTCATACAGCCTCTATATGGGCATGTTTCTGAAGGAAATTGCATTAAAAATACGCCATTTTCTCCCCTTTATCCCAGAGGATAGAAAGGAGTTCCTTCTTCTGCTGAAACATACCCAAGATATTTCAAAGTTCTCCAACAGAGCAGCCTTTGACTCCTTTGAAGGTGCTAGCAGAGCCTCAGGTATTGCCATAGCGGCTCGCAGAATTGCTTGGCTCCAGGCCTCTAACCTTGAACCCTGGGTCCAGGATGGGTTGGGAAATTTGCCCTGTACGGGTGAGAATCTGTTTGGTAAGGAGTGGCAAATCAAAGCCACTCAAATGGATGCAGAAAATGCTGCTTTAGATAGACTTTCTAAGTCTACCTCTACCCCTGTCAAGAAGAAATCTTTCAAAAAGCCTTTCTACAAGAAGGCCAGATTTGCCACAAATACTGGCCAACAATCTTCTGCAGCTTGCTTTGCTCCTAAGCGTCAGCAGCCTAAACAGGCCAGGGCAAAACCTGCAGGGACTGCTACAGCCCAACAGCCCCAACCCCCTCAGGGTTTTTGACTTAAAACTAGAGAACTTAACCTTTCTGGCTCTAAAACATCCAGAACCTCTCACCATTCCAGGAAGGTTAACTCATTTTGCTCCCAGATGGGAGCAAATCACATCAGAGCAATGGACCCTCTCTATCATCAGAGAGGGCTACAAACTACATTTCTCCAACCTTCCTCCCCATACCATGGTGAGAAGTTTCAATTCTCCCCATCTCTCCTAGACCTGTTGGGTCAGGAGGTGACCACTCTTCTCGCCCAAAAAGCAATAGAGGTTCCTCTTCCTCAACAAGGGTCAGGTTTTTACTCCCCTTATTTTCTCGTTCCCAAGAAAACAGGGGGGTACAGACCCATTTTGGATCTCAGAGAATTGAACAAATTTCTATACAGGGAGAAATTCAAGATGCTTTCTCTAGGCACTCTCCTTCCATACCTACAGAGTCAGGACTGGCTTTGTTCTCTAGATCTCAAGGATGCGTACACACATATACTCATCCATCCATCCCACAGAAAATTCCTACGGTTTCTGTTCCAGGGAAAACACTTCCAATACAGAGTACTTCCCTTCGGTCTAGCCTCTGCTCCAAGGGTATTTACCAAATGCATGGCAATAGTAGCTGCATTCCTACGCACCCTGTGAATTTTTGTCTTCCCATACCTGGACGACTGGCTCATCCGAGCTCCGTCTCAGTCCGAGGCTCAGACTTCCCTGGATCTCACCAGGCGAATTCTACAGTATCTGGGACTTGTGATCAATCTGCCAAAGTCCCAACTCACCCCTACTCAATCCCTAGAATTCATAGGGGCCTGGTTGGATACCACCACCACAAGGGCCTATCTACCTCAGGCCTGTTGCCAACATCTAGTGCACTTAGCCTCTCAGACTCAGTCCAGAAGCCACTTGACTGCCAGAGAGATGCTACAACTATTAGGCCACATGGCCTCCACAGTGCATGTGGTGCCTTATGCTCGCCTGCATATGAGAGCAGTTCAATGGACTTTATCCACCCAGTGGACTCAAGCATCAGGAGCTCTCTCAGACCAAATAGCAAACTCCAATAGTCTCTTTTGGTCTCTCCAATGGTGGATATCCACTCAAACTCTGTTGTTGGGGGGGCCCCCTTTCAACCATTGTTGCCCCAAGCAACCCTCACAACAGATGCCTCCCAAACAGGTTGGGGGGCTCATCTCCAAGATCTCTCCACTCAGGGCACTTGGTCTCCACAGGAGACCACCCTTCATATCAACCACTTGGAACTTCGAGCAATCTTTCTAGCTCTCAAAGTTTTTCATACCCTCCTCAGCAACATGACAGTCCTTATTCACACGGACAATCAAATAGCCATGTTTTACATAAACAAACAAGGAGGGACTGGCTCTCTGTCGCTTTGCAACGAAGCTCTAAGATTATGGGCCTTCGCC
The DNA here is from genome assembly GCA_033557465.1 of Ichthyophis bannanicus. Lineage (NCBI taxonomy): Eukaryota > Metazoa > Chordata > Amphibia > Gymnophiona > Ichthyophiidae > Ichthyophis > Ichthyophis bannanicus. The sequence continues at coordinate 907,668,584 of CM066034.1, forward strand.
AGAGAGCATCAAATCCATCTCCTGGCAGTATATCTTCCAGGAATCCAAAACTCTTGGGCAGACAGACTCCGAGTTCTGCTTCAACACGAATGGTCCCTGCACATGGATCAGGTACTCAGAATCTTCCAGAAATGGGGAACCCCGGACATAGACCTCTTTGCAAGTCCGTGGAATGCCACACTTCCCCGGTTCTGTTCCAGAATTCCGTGTCAGGGAGTTCAGACCAAGGATGCCTTCCTCCTGCATTGGGGTCAGGGTTTCCTGTATGCCTTTCCACCCATTCCTTTGATTCCCAAGACTCTGTTCAAACTTCAAAGGGATCAAGGGTCCATGATCCTCATAGCTCCATGCTGGCCACGCCAAGTGTGGTACCCTCTACTTCTGCATCTCTCCCAAGCCCCCTCCCTGGACTTGGGAGCGGCTTCAGACCTTCTGTCTCAAGAGGAGGGGACTTTGTGGCACCCAAACACCAAGTCCCTTCACCTCAGAGCTTGGTTACTGAAGGCCTAGACCTTCAACACTTCAATCTTTCGCAGCAAGTGAAGGATATCCTACATGCCTCTAGGAAACCTTCCACTAGGCGTTCTTACGCTTTTAAATGGAAAAGATTTTCCATTTGGTGTGCCCAAAAGGGTCTTAACCCTCTGGCACTCCCATTGAATTCTCTTTTGGAATATCTCCTGCATCTTTCCAATGCAGGACTCAAAACAAATTCAGTAAGAGTCCATTTGAGTGCTATTGCGGCATCACTTAAGCCCATCAATGGACAACCTGTTTCCTCTCATCCTCTTATTGCAAGATTCATGAAAGGCTTAACTTTAACTAAACCTCCCATTCGACCTCCTCCGGTGGCATGGGACTTAAACTTGGTTCTTGGTCAGCTTATGAAGCCACCTTTTGAACCCTTAGCCATTACCTCCTTGAAATTTCTTTCCTGGAAGGTTATTTTCCTCATTGCAGTCACTTCGGCTCGCCGCATCAGTGAACTGCAGGCCTTAGTGGCTAATCCACCTTACACAAGGTTCCATCATAAGGTAGTCCTTAGGACAAATCCTCACTTTATGCCTAAAGTGGTCTCACCTTTTCATCTTAATCAAGAGGTTTATTTACCTGTCTTTTTTCCAGCTCCTCATGCATCCAATGCACAGAGGAACCTTCATACTCTAGACTGTAAAAGAGCTCTTGCCTTTTACCTCCACAGGACACAGCAACATCGAAAGTCTTCTCAGCTTTTTGTTGCTTTTGATCCTTCTCATTTAGGACTTCCAGTCTCCAAAAGAACACTCTCCAATTGGATTGCTCAGTGTATCTCTTTTGCTTACCAGAGTAAGAACCTTTCTCTGGAGGGCCATGTCACCGCTCACAACGTGAGGGCCATGGCCACCTCTATGGCTCATCTAAACTCTGTGTCCATTGACCAGATCTGTCGAGCAGCCACCTGGGCCTCGGTTCATACCTTTACGGCCCATTACTGTTTGGACAAGGACTCCCGCCGGGATGCCTTGTTTGGTCAGGCTGTCCTCAGACACCTGTTCCATTCTTGAACAACTTCAGCCCACCTTCCCTGAATGGATGCCTGAGATCCATAGGAAGATGAACCTTTTCAGGGTCTCATACCCTTTAGGGCAGGGGTCACCAACCTGCGGCCCGCAGGCCGCATGCGGCCCACGAGGTCCCTTCGTGCGGCCCGCGAGGCTCTACCCCGGTTAACATTACGTGCGGCCCGCCAAGGATTCCCACCATTGTATCCACGCGCTCGCAGCTCACCGACGACCAACTGCAAGCGTCCCTTCTCCTGTCAGTGTCATCTGTGAAGCCGGACTTTAAGCGTTTGTCTGCTAGCATGAATCATCAGCCATCTCATTAAATTCAATAAAGGTGATCAGCCATTGTTTTCATAATTTTGCGTTTGTTGTTTTTTTCGCGGGGGCGGGGAGAAGGGGGGTGCGGCCCGCGAGGCTCCTGGTAGTCGGTTGTGCGGCCCGCGGCCCTCTGGAGGTTGGTGACCCCAGCTTTAGGGGATCTCCTGGGCATCTTAGCTAGGGAGTCCCCATATGTGAGGACTTATTCCTGCTTGTTCCTGGAGATAGCACAGTTACTTACCTGTAACAGGTGATCTCTGGGAACAGCAGGAATTAGTCCTCACAACCCACCCACCTCCCCTAGGAGTTGTCTCTCTCTCTCTTCCTTTCCTCTCTATTGTCTCAGCTATAAACTCGAACTGAGGAGAGTTGGTCAGGAAGGCGAGAAGGCAGCGCGCATGCGCATTGGGAGGCCCCAAACGTTTTCCTTCTGGGAAGCTGGGGAGCTTTCCCGCTCGGGCTCCGTCGGTACCGACGTACCCATATGTGAGGACTAATTCCTGCTGTTCCCAGAGATCACCTGTTACAGGTAAATAACTGTGCTTTTCATGGTAAGGCCTTGGGACAAAATGGCAGTCTCCATGGACCCTAACTACAGCTCTTTCTGCATCACATGACGTCAGTGAGTTTGAGCAGCATAATGTCCAAACTCTTCTGCTGTTCTCATATGACTGATCAGCGGGGGAGTTTGGTCACTATGAGGCTGAAGGTCACTGGGAGCAGTAGGGTGCCAAAGGAAAAGATAACTGCTATGCAGACGGTACCATCATAAGCCCTTTAGAAAAGGTAAAGGTGGTATTTAAAACAAAAAAAAACTGGGGGAGAACTTGGCCAAAGGGTTACTATTGGGGATAGGATTATGGAGACTGGTGGGAAAGGTAGGTGGGATTGAGATGGGATGGGGAGAGGGTGTACTAGAGAGGAAGAGCATGTAAGGGAGTTTTACTGGGTTAAGAGAATGTATTGGAGCAGGGAGTAAAGTAGCAAGCATATGGCTTGAGGGGGAGAGAGCCTTGGGGGAGAACAGGAGGGTGTGTATACTTTTTTGTTTTAGTTAAATGAGCCATTCTCAGTATACCTGACATGCTGGACTAGCTGCTAAAAACTGAAGGGTCATTTCCTCCTCCCCCACCATCTTTTCAAAGCTGGTCCTAGTGCTACATTGAAGATTTTTTGACAGTGTTGGAAAAATAGTGCTGGAAAAATATTGAAGATCATTACCATACCATATGAACCTATGGGTAGGCATTACTTCATTTATCCTTTTTATTGCATCTATCTCACTAGCTCAGCTGTGAGCTGATTAGCAAGGTGATGGTTTCTGTTGCATTTTTGCAGTAACTCAGAGCTGGAAAAGACTATTGGTTGTGTTGGACTGTGCAATGTAATCTGTACTTTGCAAAGCCAGTGCTCATAATAAATGCAACGCTGTAATACAGAATTGCAGAGCAGTCATATTAGATGTGCGTGCATAATACCTGTATTCATTTTTATTTAAACACTTGTATTCTTAAAATGTCTGTGTGTAATACATTGTGCAGTTTTATAAAGAGACATTTTTAAAAGTATGAATACTGTCTGGATTTTTTTCATCTCTGATCTATAACAGATCTTCCTTATTGTCTCTCCAGTCCAGTCCTGACCCATCCTGTGGGTAGTCTCAACCCACCAGCAGCTTGGAGACTGAGCATTTTATTTAGCTGTATTTATATCCCACTTTTCACCGGGTCAAAGCGGTCAATTGGGGGATACATATAACACGAGGGGATATGAGACACATACGCTAATACTTACAGGGAACATGGGCAATGGAGGGTTAAGTGGCTTGCCCAAGACCACAAGGAGTGCCTATAGGACTAGAAATCCCAGTCCCTCCAGCCTGAGATTGCTGTCCCCAGGTGGGACTTGAACCCCCGGCCCTCCGGCCTGAAGTACCTTGTCCTAACCACTAGACCACTCCTCCCTGTTGAGATTCTTGACACCACACTAGATAGTCTGTTGGCACCTCCCACCAGCTCCCAGTATCTGTCTCCAAGTAGCTGGAGAGGTGTGATCCATGGGATTAGGACTCGCTGAAGGGACAAAAGTTGTATAGAAAGCAGTTTCCTTTATTTTTCTTCATTTTCTTAAATTTGTCTTACCTCTTGGCAAGTATTGCTGTCTTGTGTTATAAAGTTAAAAAAACCAAAACAAAACAAAGAGGTGGGCAGAGAAACAGGCAGTGCACCCCTCTAGTAAGGTAATCTGCCATTAACAAGCCTGAGCGGACAGTGGGGTGGTATTTATTCTCAAGGTCACATCAGTGGGTGAGGAGCCGCTTGTGCTGGGACTGTCACTTTTTTGGGGGAGGGGGCGGTTCCCAATGCTGCCGAAGCTGGGGAAGGACAGCTGAGCAGTAGGATGAGATAGGTGATTGTGAGGCCACTAGACAGGGAGAGAATGCCCAAATCTGTTTGTGGAATTGGGGGGCCTGTAGCTGGATTAGGTGGTTGTGGGTGCCGAATGCCACAAATGTCTTTCGGCGACCATGTGGCGGTCTGAGGCGCTGACTATGCTGTGTGGGGAAAAGCACCATTTTCTGCGCGCAGTTGCTGTCACTGGGGGAAGGACCTAGGGGAGGTATCGGATGCTATGGGGGTGTTTTTTTTCCTCAGTGTTGTTTTTTGGGGGGAGGGGTAATTCTCTTGAAGAGAAGAGCTGTTGTGAACAAAGAAATGCCCCCCCCCCAAAGAGTAGCTTTCATTAATCAGGCTAGCTTACTGTGACTGTAGCTGGCGCTATTTCTTTTATTTTGGAGCTCAGGGTTGGACACAGCTATGCCCTCAAAATCGACTTATGTGGCATGTGACTCAAGGGCTCTGTCAGCGAAGGGTTTCTGTTGGGGGTGTGAGACAATCTTGATCCGCTGCAGCGGGACTGCAAGAAGAGCAGTTGCTCTGGGGTGAGGCAACCTCAGGTGGTGCAGGGCTCACTGTTTAGACAGCAGTCTCTGGGGGATCTGTGGACACACTGGTCCCACAGGTGCTAGAACCTCAGGGCAGGTGTGTCCGATCTCCCAGGTCGTTGTCCTCCTAGGAATTGGCCACTGAGGGTGCCCAGGGGGTTTGTTGCTTGAAATTGTTCTCGTGCACAAAGCATTTTGCATGAAGCAGCATGGAAAGGAACAACTCTTTGGAACCCAGTAGAAAGCTAAGAAGCGTGGTCTCGATACCCTCGCCAGGGCAGAGGGGGAGCCGGAGCCAAGCCTTAGGCAGATAGAGCCAGAGACAGAATTGGATATGGGGAAGAGCCAGTAGAGTTGGAGAAAGTTTGAGATTCCACAGAATTGTAAGCCTTCTGTAGGGAGGAGCTAGTGCCCTTAATCTCATATTCCTTAAAGGAGGAACCCCTGGAAGAGACCCTCTTCCAGCCAGTGCAGAAGCCACAGGTGGTGGTTCCACTCTGCCGCATAATTAAATGATTCAGGACAAATGGGATGTACCAGAGGCTGGTCTGAAAGGAATGCAAACAATGTCCTGTCTTTACCCACTGCCAGATCATGAGGGACCTTCTGCGTTTGCCTAAACTGGATGTGGCAGTCTCAGCAATTACAAAGACCACTTAGTAACATAGTAAATGACAGCAGATAAAGACCAGTATGGTCCATCTAGTCTGCCCAGTAAGATGGCAAGAGTAGGTGCACCTGCTGCACCGTGCAGGTCACCCCTCCCCATGTCTTTTGTTTAGGGGTGAACCCACTGATCTCCAGGAACAAGCAGGAATGAGTCTTCACATATGGGTACGTCGTTACCGACAGAGTCTGCATGGGAACGCTTCCCAGCATCCAATCAAAGAGCTTTTGGAAGCATCCCACCACACCTGCATGTTGCCTTCCCGCCTTTCCCAACTGCCTCTCCTCAGTTTTCGTTTTTCCGCGGAGCCGGCAGGATGTCTTCCTGTCACCGCAGAAAATTCTGTTTTATTTCTTTATTTTTCTTGTGATCGCGGCTGTCTCCCCGACGCCACCAGTTCCGCCGGTGTTTTCTTTTCTTTTCTTGTGAAATTTTCCTTTTTCAAGGACTATTTTTCTACATAGTGTCTTATGTTTCTCAGGCCTTTAGGCCTCTTCTTTTTCCTTCATGGAACCGCCAGCCATTTGCTCCAGAAAATGTTCAGACTGTGGCGGCACAACTCTATTTTTAGACCCTCAAAGCCGGTGTCTAACTTGTTTGGGGCCTGACCTTTTTCCTCCGGAGCCTTTGGGCAACAGTTTGGTGAGAAGAGGTTTTCAACATCGAGACTTCCTCGATACCCGGTTCCCCTCCAACTTCAGGGCACCGTCCCTTTCTTTTTCTACACAGGATCAGGTAACCCACAAACAATCTCTTAAGACTAGCCAGTCCTCGAGTGGTAGGTCTCATGCACAGCATGTAGATGGCTCCGGCCTTGCCCTTGAGGGCCCACTGGCTTCAAAACCACGGCGGGAGTCTTTGGTCTCCAAAGCCTATAAGGGGTTTCAGGTTGTTCCTGGGGTTCACCCCTCCCAGAACATACCTGACCTGTGTCCGGTGGTGGCATCTGCTTCGAGCGGTACTGATAACCCGGCTCGGGCACTGGTGTTGCATGCAACACTCCTCACCAGGGATCATCATCTGGCGTCCTCGGTACCTTCAGGTCCGGTGGATATATCCCAGACTGACTTTCCAGTATCTGTACCGACACCGATACGAACACCGACATTGGTACCTTCCAGACGTGCATCGATACACTCGCTTCCTTCGATGCCGAGTCTAGAATCAATTTCCAGTCTGGAGGATTGGGTACCGACTCGCCTTGGTACTGGCTCCCCTCAGTACCAAAGGCTCGGTTCCGATTTGGATCTGCAACTCTCGGTTCCTCCGATGCTGTCTGAGTTGCCACCAGTTGGTCTTCATCCACCGATATCAGACACGGTACCGAAGTCGGTACCGATGTCCACATTACCTTTGCAGTCAGTGCCTGCTGTGCTTCCTTCATCAGGCTCATTGCCCTCGATACCGAGTTTGCAATCGATCTCTAGTCTGGAAGACTGGGTACCAACACGCATTGGTACCGACACCGATCGGTACCACAGGCTTGGTACCAAGGATGGCTGCCGGAGGTCTTCGATTTATCTCTGTACCGATTGAGCTGTCATCAATGGCTACTCCAATGTCTGTGTCACCTTCAGCTCCGACATCGGTACCGGTGTCGGCATCGCTACTGGTCTCCATAGTAGCATCGTGGCCAGCTCCTGCCCTGCTTCTTTCAACAGGATCGCTCCCTTCTATACCAGGCTTGGAGTCGATACCTGGCATGGATGATAAGGTACTGACAGATGCTGCCCCTGACAGCCAGTACCAGCAATCATCCTTTAGGGATACCACCCTGCACCATGCAGGATCTTCTATTCCTATATATTTAGATAGATCCTTCGGTGCTCGGGCTAGTTCTGATCTAACCTGTCCAAAGGAGATTCCCGTTGGAGATCCCTCTTTTCAGACTTTTCTCCTGGAAATGGCAAGATCACTTGCCATTCCTATCCCTGGATATGATCCTGCACAAGGCTCTGTTCCTACCAAAGCAAAGGAAAACATAATGCTTCCTTTGCATCCTTCCTTGCAGGATCTCCTTCTAGGTCTGTGGGAAGCACCTTTAAGAGTACCCCCACTTTCCAGAGCAACTGATCTATATCAAGTGCCCCCCTCTCCAGGGTTTCAAAAGACTCAACTTCCTCATCATTCCATAGTAGTGGAATCAGCACTGAGGCGAGTAAAGAGTAAGAAAAAGCACTCTTCTTATCCGCCAAGTCGTGAATCTAGGACACTAGATGCCTTTGGAAGTCAAATCTTCCAGACATCTATGCTTTCTGCAAGAATTCTCTCATATTTTTTTGAGTCTATCTCTTGAGGAGGTCACAAAGAATTACATCTTCTGACTCCTTTCCTTCCAGATTCCAAGAGTCCAGACTATTCCTCACTGCTTAAGCATATCCAGAATATCTCTTGGTTTCTTTCTCGTGCTTCCCTAGACTCTTTTGAGTCTGTTAGCAGGACTTCTGCTATAGCTATAGGGGCACGACGTAGAGCCTGGCTCCAAGCTTCAGACTTGGACAAATGGTCACAACAAAGACTGGGACATACTCCTTGCACTGGAGAAAATCCCTTCCACAAGGAGTCTTTACATCAGGTTACTCAGTTATCCACTGATTTACCTGTTCCTAGGGGTTGTCCCAGTTTGGGAGGTGCATTGCGAAGCTCAGGTGACACTGCTTCTGGTCCATGCAGGAGAGTGCATGGCCAATCAATAGATTAGAGATGAGAGCAGTGTACCTGATGCTGCAGCCGTTTTGATCCCTCTTCCAGGGGAGAGCAGTGAGTGTTCTCAGCAGGGAGGAACAAACAGCGTGCAGCTCAAGGACGAGATCAGCCCATTGTTGGATTGGGTGGAAGAAAATTTGCAGGTGCTTGGCAGCACATGTGGCCAGCAAAGAAAATGCGTCAGCTGACTATCTGAGTCAGGTTTGTCTGGATCCCGGCAAGTGGCCTCTCTACAATGCAATCTTTGCTCGGCTAGTGTGGTGCTGGGGTCAGCAGAATATGGATCTTATGGCCACCTTCAAGTCAGCAAAGATTGCATGGTTTTACAGCAGGGAGAGATTGTTGGAGGGCCTCATTGCTCTGCTCTGGTGCATGTCTGGCCCCCCTGATGGCCTGCTTGAAGTGTTTCTTCTGTGGCTGCTCATAGGCTGTGTGGTACAGAAGATCAAAGAGCACCATGGCATGGTCATTCTGATTGCTCCTAATTGGCCATGGTGACCATAATATGTAGATCTAGGCAGGCTTGCAGACGACTGTCCTTTTGGTGCCTGCCAGCTCAGCCTGATTTTGCTTTCGCAGGGACCAATTCTGTGCCTCAAGTGGGTTGATTCTTGCTTATGTCCTGGCTCTTGAAAGGGCTAGGTTAAGAAATCGGGGCTATTCGCCCTTGGTAATCTTGACTTTTATTGAAGGCCCATAAGCATTACACTTCCCTGTCCTGTAGCTGGGTGTGGAGAGTGTTTTGAAGATGGGTGTACAGAGCGAGTACTCCCTTGTTGGCATCTATTGTGGAAGATGATGCCTTTTTATAAGTAGGTTTAGATAGGGGTTAGCCTGCTATTTCCTATGCATGCAGGTGGCCTGTTATTGTGGTAAGGTCTGGGGAGGTTCCCTAGGATGTCATCACTGTTCCCTCTAAGCTGTGCGCGTGTGCGCGCGCACACACCTCGCCGAGTGAGCGCACATACTTTACAACAGAGCGCACAAAAATTACGACTCTGATTCTGATAGAAAACAACACAGATGTCTTAAAATGTAAAAGTTTTGATTGTAATTACTAGAAATTTCCTGCTTCATTTAGTAATCATCTATTTTCATTTAATTTGATTAAAATCAATGTGGTGTACATACTGTATTCTGACGTGTAGTTAAATTTTAAAGTATATAACTCCGAGTGTCGTTATGTGGCGCACAAAAATGTAACCTTCCTTCAAAAGCTGCACACAGCTGATATTTTATGCGCACACAGCCTACAGAAAATTAGAGGGAACATTGGATGTCATCAGCTTCCTATGGGCAGTGAAACACTTGCGGCCCCTGGTGTGGTCAGTGCTTCCTCCGTGGTACCTTTAATCTGGTCTTATCAGCTCTGAGAGCAGCCTTTTGAACCACTGAAGGCTACCACTTTGAAAGACTTGATGTTAAGACTATTTTCTTGGTGGCCATTTGCTTGGCTAGAAGACATTTGGAGCTTCAGGTGCTGTCGTATTGTGTCTTTTTCTGTTGTCTTACAGGGAGAGAGCGGTGTTCTGTCCACTACCTTCATTTCTGCCTAAGGTACTCTTGGCCTTTCACCTCAATCAACCAGTCACTCTTCCAGTGTTCTCGAGGGCTGGGGAGACTGTGGTGGATCCCCTTTTGCAACTCCTGGATGTGTCATGTGCTGCAGCGTTATTTGAAGAGGAGAAACCTTTTGGGAATCATTCTCTTCTGTTTGGGGGTCTGTGTAAAGGGGTGGTAGTGTCCAAGACCCCCATTTTGCATTGGGTGAGAGAAGCTATCTCTTCTGCCTATTTGCTGCAGCACAGAGATGCCCAGGGGCTTCAGGGTCCATTCTACTTGGGTACAGGTGCCATCATGAGCAGAATTCAGTTTGGTGCCACTGGTGGACATTTTGTAGGGTGGTGGCCTGGTCAATCTTACAAACGTTTTGTAAAACATTATCCCCTGGATGTGCAGGTGGCTGAGGATGCATGGTTTGGTTTAGTAGTACTTCAGGCCAGGCTCTCAGGTCCCTCCCAATGCTAGTACTGCTATGGTACATCCCACAGATTGGGACTGGACTGGGGGGGATGATAAGGAAGGTGAAATTAGGCCTTACCTGCTAATTGGCTTTCTTTGAGTTCCTCCAGTCCAGTCCTTAATCCCTCCCAAGTTCTTCAATGATGTGTGAAGGCAGTCCTGGACCTGAAGAAATACATCTTATGATAAGGGGTCCAGCGGATGGTAGGGCAGTCATTGGGACTTTGTTGGATGCGGGTAGGCCCTTCAATTGACCTGTGCGAGCAATTGTTATGGCTTTATTCACAAACCAAAACAAAAAAAGAAAAATGGCTAAATGGTTAGAGGAGTTTGTGGGAGGGGTATTCTGCTTGTAGGGCATTGGGTTTAGAAACATAAGCCATGTGGGTGGTGTTGGTTTTTTTTGCAGTCGTGTTTCTATCTAGTGTGCCCTTCCATATCAGCTACTACAATAGTTCTCTTTTTTCCTTTAGAGATATTCTGTTTGTCCCATGCTTTTTTGAATTCAAATACTGTCCTTGTCTCTACCACATCCACTGGGAGACTATTTCATGCATCTACCACTCTCTATAAAAATTATTTCTGCATATTACTCCTGAGTCTATCCACTTTCACCCTCATCCTTTGTCCCCTTGCAGCAGAACTTACATTCAATTGAAAGAGGCTCTTTTCATGTGCATTTATGCCACAGAGGTAGTTAAACGTCTCTATCATATCTGCTCTGTAGTATATATATTAAGATCTTAAGTCTGTCATATGCTTTAGAAAGGAGCCCAATAATCACCTTTGCACAGACTCCAACCTTTTTATATCCTTTTGAAGGTGCAGTCTCTAGAATTGTACACAATACTCCAAATGAGGTCACACCAAAGACTTATAGAGAGGTACTATCATCTCCTCTTTTTCTGTTGGCCATTCCTCTCCCTATGCACCCAAGTGTTCTTCTAGCTTTTGCTGTTGCCTTTTCAGCTACTACTTTTGAGAACCATAGTGGCCTCCTTTTCCTCTTACCTTTATTTACCATTCTAACAGAACATAAGATATGCCATACTGGGTCAGACCAAGGTCCATCAAGCCCAGTATTCTGTTTCCAACAGTGGCCAATCTAGGTCATATGTACCTAGCAGTTTCCCCAAGAGACACAAGTTCCACAATGCTTGTACTGGGTAAAGCATTGATATCTTCGGTCTAAGGTTGGTTGCCCTTAAAATATCTCCTTTTAGTTTTGCCCAATGTTTTTCTACATCCCCCAGCTATTCCTATCCCCCTCTCTTTATGGTATTGTCCCATCTTAACAAAGTTAGTTTTCCTAAAGTCTAAGACCCTCACTTTTTGAATGGATTTTATCAGCCCTAGCCCTAGCCTTAGCCCTGAACCATACCATCTGGTGATCACTGGATGTGAGATGATCTCCCACTATAATATCAGGAATACTTTCACCATTGGTAAGCACCAAGTTCAGTATGGCCCCTTCACGTGTGGATTCTTTTACCAGTTGCCTGAATAGCTCTCCCTGTGGCAGCAGGGATCTGCCAATCAACATCTGATATACTGAAATCACCTATCAGCAGCATGTCCCCTTTCCTAGCAATGCTGCATTTCTTTCCTTTTTTTCTAGTTTCAACCCACAGTGCCTCCTCTCTCCCTTTTAAGCCCTGCAATTCTATAGCTTTTAATATTCATTTTTTATATATAGTACCACTCCTCCTCCCCTTCTTCCTACCCTGACCTTTCTGAATAAAGTATAGCCTGGTATAATTACATCTCGGTCATGGCTGTCTGTGAACCATGTCTCTGTAACAACTACTTAATCCAAGTCGGCCTCTTTCATTAAAGTCTCAACATCTGGGACCTTATTTCCAATGCTACAGGCATTTATATGTACTGCTTTCCAGACGTTGTTCTTTTACCCATTTCTATAGAGGTTTTTAATGTTTCACTTACCTGGGGGCTTCCATCCCCAATGAAACTAGTTTAAAGTCCTCCTCAGTAGGTTAGCCAGTCTGCTATTTGGATACATGGTGTTCTCCAGGAATAAGTAGGAAGTCGGTCCTCACTTATGGGTGATGTTGGCACAGATGGAGCCCATGTAGAGCAATTCTCCAGCTTTTCAAAGAAAGGCACTGGGATTGCTGCCATGCATGTGTGGTCCTCTTCCTGCCCAAAGATGCCATCTTGCTCAGTCTCCCTTTTTCCACAGAGCCCTTTGGATGCATGTCCTTGTCCCTCGGAAAACACTTTTTTTTTTTTTTTTGTCTCTGGCCTTTTGGCCTCTCTGCCAATAGCACTGGTCCTCTTCCATTCTCTGCCTTGCCCCTACTCCGGCTGTGGGCTAGGGGATTCTCTTTTTAGTGTCTTCACTTTCGAGCCCTTTTTGTGCCCTTTTGTCTCCAACCGCTTGCCTCAAGGGTTTTTGACCTCGCAGGGGCCCCCTTTTGCCCCCATGGCCACCGGCTTCAAGAAATGTGACAAATGCTCCAAAAATATGTTGCTCACGGACACCCATGACTGTTGTCTATGGTGTCTGTGGGCTGACCACAACCTGGAGCTCTGCTCTCTCTCTAAGAACATGTCTGCTAAAGCCTTGCTAAGCTGCAAGCAGAAGTCCTTTGACATTTTCCGTAAGGCAGCCCTAGAGTCTCTGGTGGCACCTTGCCCCATCGATCCACTGCTTATGGGATTTCCCGCAGTGATCCTGTGCCCCAGACTTCACTCTGATCAGGGTTTGTATGAGGTGGAGCGGTGAGAGAAGATGACGACTTCAAAGTCGCTGTCGGGGGCTCTGGACAAGCGTGAGCGGTCTTGTGCTTGTTCCCTTAGCCCTCCCTGGTGTTCTCGAGAGTCAGACAAGGAGCGGCCTTGAAAGGTACCTTGTATGGACACAAAGGCCTCCGGCAATGGTGAATGGTCTCCTGAGGGTCATCCCAGTGAGGACCCACTCTCCTCCTCCAAGCTAGACCTGGTAACATCGGCGTCACAGGGACCCACTTCAGAGTGTGAGTCCCATATGCTGGCACTGGAGCGCAGCAGGTGCTTTTGCCCAGCACAGCTGGCTTGTGCTCTGAGACTGAGGGTCCCCTGCCTGAGGTCCTGAAAACTACCTTGGAAATCCCTGAGAGCCACGGGCCTCATGAGGGTCCTTGGCACTGGTCTCACTCGCAGTCCTGTTCCTCTGGGGCAAGGTTTTCCAGAGTCAGTGCCTCTGGCTCTAAGCAGGCCTTGGCTACTGGGCACGGGGATCAGCCCGACTCAGAGTCCTCTTTGGGCTGGGAATTGGACAGGGACACTTCTCCGGAGACCTGTGCCCATAGGGATCTCCCCTCTAACCAATCCCCACTTGCCTTGCAAAGGCGGTTGCCTCCTGAGGATACCTCTTTCCTGGTGTTTGTGTGGGATATGGCTTGGGCCCTCAGTCTGCTTATGCAGACTGAGGAGGAGCCGAGGGCAGAGGAACTTGACATTTTGCAGTATGAGTCTTCAGCCAGGGAGTCTCTTAGGTTTCTAGTACCATCCATCCTATCCCAGCTGCTGCTCTGCATGTGGGAAGCACCCCCCTCAGTCCCTATCTTCAGTAAAAGACTTAATGCCATGTATTGGGTCCAGCGCAGTCTGGGGTTTTGGAAGACCCAACTTCCTCATACCTCCATGGTAGTCAAATCTGCAATGTGGAAACAGAAGAGCCTGAAGTTGCACTCTTTGGTCCCGCCTGGTAGGGAATCCCATGCCCTCAACACCCTTGGGCGCAGGGCTTACCAGAGATCCATGCTGGCATGCCACTTCCAGGTGTACCAACTGTATATGGGTATGTTTCTTTGCGACCTCGCCAAAGAGCTTGGTGGTTTTTCCGCTGGCCTTGGGGAGCACCTTCTCAGGTTCCAGACCCTCCTGAGGTCAGTCAGACTGCTCAAAATACCTTTTCTGTGCTACGTATAATGGGTTTGAGTCTTCTGCCCATGTAGCAGTGGGTGGCATTGGAGCCTGATGCCAGGTGTGGCTCCAGTCTTCGGACCTGGGACAGTGGGTCTAGGAGAAGTTCCTGGATGTACCCTGCCTTGGCGAGCAACTGTTTGGCAAGCCCATGGAGGACAAGGCAGCTGAGATTGAGACAGAGTGTTTGATTTGCACCTGTGTCTCTCGCAAAACCACCTCTTTCACAGAAGAAGCAGCACAGCAAAAAAAGTTCTTCCAGAGGAAAGGGCTCACCTGCCTACCCCTGCACCGATGACCAGCTCTCAGGGCAAGGGGTGAGCTTGGGGTCACTGGAAACCCAAGGGGCACAAGACCAAACCACCGGTGCCACCCCAGCCAGCTCCAGGGTTTTGATGCTGAAAGCATAGCCTCTCGTCCCCTGGGGATGCTTCCACCCATGGGAGGATGCCTGTCTCTTTTCGCCCCTGAATGGACAGCTATTACATTGGACACCTGGGTCTTACAGGTGATCTGGGATGGGTATTGTCTTCGTCTGGACAGACTCCCTCCTCCCCAGTGGAGCCTATTTGGCTTCCCTTGCACCAGTCTTGTTTACAGCAAGAACTGAACAACCTCCTTGGTCAGCGGGCGGTCAAAAGGGTTCTGCTGCATCTCCGAGGTTGGGAGTTTTGCTCCCGATACTTCCTCGTTCCAAAGAGGATGGGGGGCCTGTGCCCCATCCTTGATCTCAGGAATCTGTGCAAGTTTCTGGTGCGGGAGAAGTTCAAAATGCTATCGCTTGGTGTCCTGCTGCCCTACTGCCTACAGGGCGATTGGCTATGCTCCTTGGATCTCAGACGTTTATGCCTACATTCCTGTCCACTCCAAGCACAAGAAGTACCTGCGTTTCAGGGGCAAGGAGAGCACTTCCAGTACAGAGTGCTCCCCTTCAGGCTCTTGTCTGCCCCACAAGTCTTCACCAAGTGCCTGTCAGTGGCTGCAGCCCACCTGATCAACTACTCCAAATCCTACCTCACACCGGTGCAGACCCTGGAGTTCATTGGTGCTCTTCTCGAACAAGCACGGATCGGCTCTATACTCCGACTGCTGAGCTCCAAGGCCGGCCCAGGGTCTCAGTGCAGGCCATGCTGCGCCTCCTGGGGCACATGGCCTTGACCATCCATGTCATTCCCCACGCTCACATGCACATGTGATCGGCCTAATGGTGCCTCAGAGTGCAATGGGCCCAAGCCTTGGGCTGCCTCTGGGACCCCATCCGGCTCTCTCGCAGCCTATTTGGGTCCCTAGTCTGGTGACAGAACCCCCAGAGCCTCCTTCAGGGCATTTCCTTCCAGACTCAATAGCATGGGCTTGTCTTGATGACAGACGCCTCCCTGTTGGGCTGTAGACCCCACTGCAGCCACCTCTGCACCCAGGGGCTGTGGTCACCCGAAAGGTCCCGGCAGCAGATTAACCTTCTTGAGCTTTGAGTGGTCCGGTTGACCCTGAAGGTCTGAGTACCACCTGAAGGGCAGTCAGTGCTTGTGCAGACTGACAACAGAGTTGTGATGTTCTGCATAAGCAAGGAAGGGGGGGGGGGGCACGGAGCACAGGCTCTGGCTCCTCTGTCGGGAGGCAGTCCTCTTTTGCTCCTTTTGCTGTATGCAGGGGCATGACACTGACAGCGGTCTACCTCCTGGGCCATGACAACCTCCTTGTGGACAGACTTGGCAGGCTCCTTTGTCCACATGAGTAGTGCCTGAGTCCAGAGGTTGTTTTCCACCTGTTCTGCCGCTGGGGGGGGACTCTGTCCATAGACCTCTTTGCTAGCCCGGCAAATGCGCATATTCCCTGTTTCTGTGGGCTGATACTGTGCCCGACAGGGTGGCCCTGGATGTGTTCCTCCTGAACTGGACCTCTGGGCTTCTGTATGCATTCCCTCCCCCCTCCCACTCCTCTCCTTGCGACAACCCTCCACATGATCCAGCACAACTGAGCCTTGGTGATTCCTGTGGCTCCTTCATGGCCTTGGCAACCTTGGTTCTCGCTTACTCTGGCTCTTGTCGGAGCCCCTAGTCTGCTGATACAGGAGGGGGGATGGGTGCATCACCTCAACTTGGTCTTGCTATCCCTGACAGCCTGGTGACTGAATGGGTCTCTTTAGCCTTGCTGCACCTCCCAGTGGAGATCAAGGACATCAAGGACATCATTCTCGTGTTGAGGAAGGACTTAATGAGGTGGGCCTACACCCTGAAGTGGTGGTGTTTTTTGATCTGGTGCTCTGAGCTCCAGATGACCTGTTCTTGTACTCCACCTGTTGGGTTCTCCAGTACCTTCTCCACCTCTTGCGGGTGGGGCTGAAGTCCAGCTTGGTCAGGGTTCACCTGAGTGCCATCTTGGCCAACCACTTCACCGTCGGGTAAACCTCTCTCGGGCCAGCCTTTGGTTTCCCGCTTCATGTGGGGCCTCTTGCTTTCCAAACCCCCTATCTGGCCTCCACCGGTGGAATGGGACCCGAACATAGTGATGTGCTTGCTCCGGCACCTCTCCTGGAAGGTGGCTTTCCTAGTGACATTGACCTCGGTGGGGCAAGTCAGCGAACTTCAAGACTTACGGCCGAGGCCCCTTACGCCAGGTTTTACAGGAACTTCCTATCAAAAGTTGTCTCTGATTTCCACCTCAATCAGGAGGTGGTGTTGCTGACTTTCTTCCAGAGTCCTGCATACACTCGATTGCAAGAGGGCTCTCGCCTTCTACCTGCAGTGCACCCAGGGTCATTACAAGTCCGACTGACTCTTCATTGTCTACAATCCCAACTGCCTGGGGCTGGTAGTTACCAAGTGCACCCTCTCCATCTGGGTGCCGGTCTGCATTGCTTTTGCCCAGGCAAAGGTGGGTGTCCTGCTGGATCGTCAGGTCACCACACATGGTGTCTGTGCCAAGGTGGCATCGGTAGTTTTGCTGCGTTCATTACTCTGATGGATATCTACTGAACTGTGCCCTGGTCCTCGGTGAATACCTTTTGCTTCGTACTACTGCCTGGAAAGGAAATCCTGCCATGACAGTGCCTTTGGCCAGGCTCTACTCTGTAGTCTGTTTGGGGTATAAAGCAACTCTTTCCCTCTAACCCTCCTGTGGCTACTGAGAGCTTGCCCTGAAGATCCGATAACTCGGGTTCCTTTGGACATCAGCTTCTGCTCACGGCCTTGCGGAGGTGTTTTGGCTTGTAGGTTTGTTAGCCTGTAGCTGTGGAGTCCCATAAGTGAGGACTGACTTCCTGCTTGTTCCTGGAGAAAGCGTAGTTACTTACCTGTAACAGGTGTTCTCCAGGGACAGCAGGAATTGGTCCTCACTACCTTCCCACCTCCCCTGAAGAGTTGCCATTTTTTTTATTTTATTATAATCTGTCCCTTGCCATCTGCTTAGTAGGGCTCTAGCTTTGGGACCTGATTGAGCAAGATGTGGCACCTTTGGGCAGGAAGAGGACCATGCATACATGGCAGAAATCCCAAAGGCTTTCTTTGAAAGCTGGGAAATTGCTCTGCGTGGGCTCCGTCGGTACCGACGTCACCCTTGAATGAGGACTGATTCCTGCTGTCTCTGTCACCTGTTACAGGTGAGTAACTACGCTATCCTTGGACAGATGGATGCCATTTCTGTGCTGCAGCCCTTAGAACATCATCCCCTGGTTCAGGAAACCAAAACGCTCCCTTACACCATCCCGAAAGCAACTAAAGGCTTTGCTCTTCTTGGAGCACTATGGCCTGAGCACATAATGGGATCACCAGCCTGGACTAATGACTTACCCGTATGCTCATTGTACATTACAGCATGAGCTTTTATACATTGTTAATAGCACACCCCAATCAATCTACCTACACTCATACACATTCATTGTACAGTATAAGAATACATGAGAACATAAATACCAATTTAAATTGATTGTTTGCTGTGTACACTGCCTTGATTGAAGGAGAAGGTGGGATATAAATACCCTTTAAATAAATCCCTGCATTTACCTCTAGGATGTGAGTGTGCCTTGGCCTTTATCCTCAACACAGAGGATTGAAGAGAATAACATCTGTGCTTCTATCTGCTATACCCTCCGTCCCAGAGCCATAAAGTCACTTTTGATATGCTCAGAGGGATACCTGGCTGTATCATTTGTGCCGATATTGATGAGCAACATCGAGTAATAGGCAGTAGGCTTGACGAGTCTCTGTATACTCTCTAACATCTTGGATTTTGGCACCTAGCAGACAGTATACCTCCCTGGATATCAAGTCTGATTGGCAGACTGTTGTTCATTGGTGTCTTATATATCTTAATTGTTGCTTCCATGAGTCTGCATTGTTAATAGGATACTGGAAGCTGGTGGAAGATGCCAGCGAACTATGTAGTAAAGTGTCAAATCTTGACATGCTCTGTCTCCAAGTTGCAGTTAGGTTGAGACTGGACTGGAGGAGCTCTAAGAAAGCCAATTAGCAGGTAAGGCCTCATGTCTCCTTGTGGTCTTCCTCTTAGTGACCTTGGGAAAACAAAAAAATTTGCAGGGTCTATAGAAGCCTTCTAATCTTCTTCAACTGGTAATTTGCTTAAATTAAAGAAAAGTGCAAGAAAGCCATCTTTTTCACTGACCAACTTAATGTCATAAAATGTTTCATTTTACTATACAATAAATTCTGTTTTGTTTGTTTTATTTTATATATTTTAGTATTTAGTTTATGCCTTTCCTGTAGTTGTTCAGGGTCAATTGCTCTCAGGGACATAAGCATTTTCATGTCTCTGAAAGATTTACAGCCCAAGGGGGTCTTTTACTAAAGGGCAATAGCTGTCGGTGTGGGTCTGGCCTGCATTACACCTACATTGACAGCTAGCATGTGGCTATGATAGCACTGCTGCATTTTAATGCTAACTGTCCATGGTGTCTGAAGGTTGCAAGTGGGAGGATTAGGGGCTGAGAGTGGGCAGGGTGAGTGCTGCATGGTGGGCTAGTAGTGTGGGTGCACTCATGACCACTGCCATAGGTGACAATAAGTGCACTCATGCTCTTGTAGTGCCACATAACTTGCAGGAGCATGGAAAGCATGTTCTCAGCAGTTACTGCAGTGTAATACTGTGTGGTGTTGCTCTAACATACAATGGATGTGCATGTTATGGGCATGTTTAGCGCAGTACCAAAGCAACTTTTAGTAAAAGTGCTTCTAACTTGGTACCTGAGGCAGTGGAGGGTTAAGTGTCAGTGGGATTCATACACTGGTCCCTTTGTTCACCAGTCTGCTTAACAACTGGGCTATTACTCCACTCTAATAGGGACAGGCATTGCAAATATAAAGCAATGTTTATAAGACAAGACATGAAAATGGCTAAATTAACAAGTTGGAAGCTTGTGAACAGTAGCATTGATTATTAAGATGCCAGCCTTTGCTACTTCTGTTTCTGTGTCATTCATTATCCTTAACTTAATTTTAAAGAGAGAGGAAAAAAACCCTTGAATTTATCTTGGGTTGGTAAAAAGCCATGCTAGGAAATCTAAATATCAAGGTATGGGAGGATTGGGAAAATTTACTCCCCCCCCCCCCCCCCCAGTAGCTAGAAAGCTGACCTGTGGAAGTGATACTAAGGGGCTTGTTTACAAAGCCGTGGTAGCTTTTGATTTCAATGGGGCCGCGGCTCCGTTAACGATCGCGAATCGCTACCGCGGCTTTGTAAACAAGCTCCTAAGAGTCCCTTTTATTTATTTATTTAGAATACATTTGTATACCGCTGCTTCCAGCGATCAGCAGCGGTTTGATTCCAGCTTGGAAATTGCCAAATCAAGGCAGAAATTTCGAAGTAACAATACATTGATTTGCAAAAGGAGAGCACGGCACACAGAAATAAGGTCACAGGAGAGCACGGCACACAGAAATAAGGTCAAAGGGGAGGAGTAAGGAAATTACATATGTACATGTTTCATAACAGAATTTAGGTTGCTAATTGTGACATCTTGTAATCCTCTGAGATTACATCAAATTGTAATAACACTGGAAAAGATGTGTTTTTAGTTTTTTCCTGAACGCAATAAGGTCCTTGGTTGCTCTTAGCTCAGGCGGTAGTTTGTTCCAGAGGGTCGGGGCAGAATACGAGTGTGCTCGGCTGCTGGTACTTGATTTGACAGATCTGATATCGGGCGGCACATGTAGGGTGTCAGAGTTGATGGTTCTTCTGACTCTGTTGGATGGTTGCGAGCTGATAAGGGTGGAGAGAAAGGATGGAGCTGTGTTATGTATGAGTTTGTGGGTGGTTATTAATGTTTTATATTGTATTCGGGCAGTAATGGGGAGCCAATGCAGTTCAATCAGTACAGGCGTGATGTGTTCAGTGATTCTTTTTTGCATGATGATCCTCGCTGCCACATTCTGGGCCATTTGCAGGATGTTTATCGTCTTCTTTGGGAGACCCTGCAAGATGGCGTTGCAGTAGTCTAAATGTGGTATAATGAGTGCTTGCACAACAGCCCTAAAATCGTGAGGCTCGAGGATGTTCCGTAGAGGTTGTAGGACTCTAAGTTTGTGGAAGATGGCCTTGTTGGTTTTGCGTAGGTGCTTTTCCATCTTTAGGTTGTTGTCAAATGTGACTCCCAGGTATTTTATCTCATTCTTTGTGTGGTACGTATGGTTACAGAGTGTAATTGTCGCTGGAGGTTCAAAGTTTGGTTTGCTGGAGATAAACATCACCTCAGTTTTCTTATGGTTGATCGCCATGTTGTTTTGCTGCAACCATTGCAACATCTCATTCAGGCATGTTTCGAGTATCGTATAGTTAGGGTCGACGGTATCCAGTTGTGTGTGTGTGTAGCATAATATCATCTGCATAGATGTGGTAATTGACATTATGCTGTTGGAAAATATCACAGAGGGGCTGCATATAAATGTTGAAAAGTAGGGCCGAGAGAGCCGAGCCCTGAGGTATTCCTTGTGTTTGAGGGAAAGCTTCTGCGTTTTCACCATTGAATTGAACCTGTGGCATTCTGTTTGATATGTAGGAGGCAAACCATTTTAGGGGGGTTCCTGATATCCCTATCGATTCAAGCTTGTTTATTAGGATTCCATGATGGACTGTATCGAAGGCAGCCGAGATGTCAATGAAGATGAGTATAAACATTTTCTTCTTATCTTCAAGACCTTTGAGGAGGTTGTTAAGTAGTGCTATTAGCAGCGTTTCGACTCCGTGATGTTGTCTGAAGCCGTATTGTTGCCTATCGAGGATTGCATGGTCATCTTTTATTTAAGTACAGTAATTAGTTAACACAGGAATTAGCGTGTGCTGGTCTTGTCAGACAAATCTGATTGATTTTGACTAGGTGACCAGGGAGTTGGACTGAGGCAGAGCCCTAGATGTGGTGTATTTGGATTTCAGTAAAGCCTTTGACACTGTTCCTCACAGGTGACTTATAAACAAACTGAGCACCCTTGGGATGGACCCTAAAGTTACTGCTTGGGTTAGAAAGTGATTGGGTGGGAGGTGAAAAAGAGTACAGGTAAATGGAGCTCGCTCTGAGGAGAAGGATGTTACCAGTGGTGTGCCCTAGGGATCTGTCCTTGGTCCAATTCTTTTTTACACCTTTGTTAGTGATATAGCAGAAGGGCTGTCGGGTAAGGTTTGCTTCGTTGCGGATGATACCAAAATCTGCAATGGAGTAGACACCCAGGAAGGTGTAGATAACATGAGGAGGGATCTAGCTAAGCTTGAAAAATGGTCTAGAATTTGGCAGCTGGGATTTAATGTTAAAAAATGTAAGGTCATGCATTTAGACTGCAGCAATCCAAGGGAGTAATATAGTATAGGGGGTGAAGTACTTTTGTCCACTAAAGAAGAGTGGGACCTAGGTGTGGTTGTGTCAGATGATCTTAAAGTAGCTAAACCGGTAGAAAAGGCGATGGCAAAAGCTAGAAGGATGCTTGGGTGCATACGGAAAGAAATGGCTAGCAGAAAAAAGGAGGTGATGGTGCCTCTGTATAAGTCTTTGGTGTAACCTCATTTGGAGTATAGTGTGCAATTCTGGAGACTGCAACTTCAAAAGGATGTGAACAGAATGGAGTCAGTGCAGAGGGTGGCTACTAAAATGGTTAGTGGTCTTCATTATAAAGCATATGAGGACAGACTTAAGGATCTTAATATGCACACCTTAGAGGAAAGGTGGGATAGAGGGTGATATGATTGAAATGTTTGTTTAACTCTGTGGCATAAATGTTTGGGGGAGAGCCTCTTTCAATTGAAAGCAAGTTCTGCTATGAGGGGACATGGGATGACTGTGATGGGGGATAGATTCAGGAGTGATATGCAGAAATATCCCTCACTTGATTTGCAGCTTGTCGGGCTGTGAGGGCTTGGGTGCATCAGTGATACTGAGAGCTAAACTATCGGTAGTTTAACTACTGGCAGGGTCTCCCAAGATGGACAGGTCTCAGCTGAGGTGTCAGACCAAGACAAACCACTCATCTGGGCAGCAGCAGAATGGGATAGTGTTGACAGCAGAGGATCACATTTCTGTGACAATGGCAACAACACCAAACTTAAACTGCATGGAAGAAAGGCCTAAATATAGTATTCACAAAACACTCCGATTTTAACCAGTTGTAGCTAAAATCTATTTATGCTTGTACTGAAGAAGACAAATAATAAATGTTTACTTAAGGGCAGGTCTCAGACTGATGACTAGCTTAAGTAAACATTTATTATTTGTCGTCTTCAGTACAAGCATAAATAGATTTTAGCTACAACTGGTTAAAATCGGAGTGTTTTGTGAATACTATATTTAGGTGTTATTAACACGCTGTTTCTGGACCATGGTTTTTGAGTCTTAGGACAAACATGGAAGAAAGGCCTGGCAATCTACTTCTGTATCTTGCCATGACAACCCAATGGATAGTTACAACAAAACAAATTGTGCTATAGTGCTGGAAGAAGAGATCCCCAGGTCGGAAGGCACTCAACTAGCTACTGAGGAAGAGCTGAAGTCTTTTCAGAGTAAAGCCAGCATTTATGATGTGGTTGGATCAAAGCCCTCTGGATGTCTGACTGCTGATGTAGCTGCGCATGAAATGAGAGTCAGAAGCTGTAAAGATGTCTTACGCATTGGAACATGGAACATACGAAGCATGAACCAAGGGAAGTTGGAGGTGGTCAAGAATGAAATGGAACGTGCACAACTTGATCTGTTGGGTGTCAGCGAACTGAAATGGACTGGCATCGGGCACTTTGCAACAGATGATCACATGGTCTACTATGCTGGAAATGAAAGACAAAGAAGAAATGATGTTGCATTTATAATAAAGAAGAAACTTGCAAGAACTGTAATGAAATACAATGCAGTCAGCAAACGCTTAATCTCTATTCGTCTATGAGGAATGCCTATCAACACAACTATAATTCAAGTATATGCCCCAACAGCTGCAGAAGGGAATGAAATTGAAGAGTTCTATGAACAAGTACAAGCTGAAATTGACAGAACATGCAAACAGGATATCCTGATAGTCATGGGTGACTGGAACGCAAAAGTTGGCAACAAAGAAGAAGGCAACGTAGTTGGAAAATATGGACTTGGCAACAGAAATGTAGCTGGAGAAAGACTGATAGAATTCTGCAAGACCAGCACTGAGAAGCACGTCAGCCGAGCGGGCTATAAAATCCAGCCCCCACCGTGGGACACGCACCGTGGGCGCGTGCTCCGAAGGGGCATGTCCTAAGGGGCAGGTCTGCCCCCTTCGGAGCATGAAGGAGCATTTCCTGGTAACATTGTTTTGATTTGTAATGGGGAAACGCAAGAAGAAACTTCCTTCATCTTCTTTGTTTGTTGGTAAAGCGATTTAGGTGGTTGGCCCTATGGACAGTCATCTCAAGACTATGGCGTCTTCCCCTGCTGAGAAATTTATTGTCAGAATCTTTTCTTTCCGCTAGTTCTGTATCTGCGGATATGTCTCCGGATCTGCGTAGGGTTATCTCCCCTCCCACCAATGAGCTGTTAATAGCGGGTGAAGTTCCCCGTCATAGTTTGGTGGAAGGAAACTCACCCGACTGTAAAATTGCTGATTCCTTTTTAAGGTTGAAATCAGTTGCTGCTTCATTACCTGCTCCCTTTGAATTTTCTTCTACCATTGAAGATCTTAAGCCCCCGAAGGATGTATCACTTCAGGATATATGGCAGATTGTCTCCAGAACTGAACTTTCGTTGAAGTCTTCCTTGATGAAGTTATCTAAGTTCATTCAGGAGACTGTGACTACTCTGGCTGATTGTCAGCATAGATTGGGAATTCTTGAGACTTCCAGGGTTAAAATAGATGGTCAAATTGCATCAATTCAGGGCGTTTTGGCATTGTCTGTTCAGGACTCCCTGTTGCTACATTGTCATGATGAAATTCTTGAAAATGCTCTTCGAGTGAGGAATCTCAGTTTCTTAAATTTCCCCCGAACTCACTACCTCTCTCCGAATATATTACTTATTAAATATTTGAAGGATATACTAAAAGTTCCTGACCCGGATTCGATAGTTTTATCTAAATTGTATTACTTGCCTTCTGGTGTCAGATAACCTTGCGCATTAGATACGGAGACAGGTGGTGGTGCTACTGGGGAAATTGATCAATTAACTGCGCAGAGCTTAGATTTATCTGTCTTTTTAGAGACCTCTGCTGAGGAAATTCCTGTTCGTTCTACACTTTTGGTAACTTTTGTTAGAGAAAGACAAAGAAATGGTTTTACGTCTTTATTTTTTTTTTTGAAACTTTTATTTTCATTTTGCAACAAACAAAGAAACACACCAAAAGATACAAAACAAGTATACAATAAGGAAAAGTAAACCCATTACCCCCCACCCCGGTGCTTCTTCTCTACCCGTTTGTATCAGCATGTGAGCGCTTCCAGTTAACAGTGATTATACATCAAACAATCAAAAAATATCCACAATACAGCATGATCATGAGACAGAGATAGATACAAAGTTAGACAGTCAGATGAGAGCATTTAGCAAAATGTACATATTCATTGAACATCTTCCATTAAGACCAATAAGAAGGAGTCTGAACGGAGGAAGCACACAGACGAGGTATTTGTTCATATTTACTGTAGAGACAGGCATGATTCCACCATTCATTGAGGCTCAGATGGGAACTAATTTCCCAGTATTACTCAATGAGGGAAACAGCAATGCCAAGCATAAAGTTCAAAAGGAGATAAGCCATTTCTTGGGAGAGAGGGGATCCCCGCAACTAGGCGAAGTCCCACTACCCTCCGAGAAAGGGACTCCTGAGAGTGCAATATAGACTAAATACGACCCCAGACCCGACGCCAGTTATACTGTAGTGCGGGATATTCATGCATAACATGAAATGAAGTAATAAACCAATGGCCACAGGACGTGTCCAGCAACCATTACCCTGAGTAGTGTTCCATATGTCTAAAACTGTGAGGAGTGTAAAAACACCGGTGGGCTAGAAAGAAGAGGGTCTGAGTGAGTGAGGCGGGTCAGAAACCCGTGTCCCTCTGCTCCAGATAAGGCTCCATTGCTCCGAGGTTAAAGTCACATGCAATTCTCTCTCCCATACTTTCTGCGCTATAGAGGTATCTCTAGTGATAGCATTACATAAGGTTTAGTAAAATTGGATGCTACACCCGGTAAACTACCGAGAGATCGGAAGTTTCCAATCAACCTTATGCAGAGAGTGCCGATGGCGGGAGTACTCTAGTGCTCCGAATGCAATGCTGAAGTTACACTGACCAGAGTCGGGAGTCGAAAGGTTGCATAGGAATATTAAAGGCACCTAAAGTGTCGAAAAAACATTGGTGGATAGTGGGAGTCTAATGGGAGAGTCATACCAGGGAGTAAGGTAAAAGGAATCGGTGAGCAAAGGCCCGCTACTATATCTAGCCACACAGGTCTGCTCGGTACAGGAGCTTCCAACCAACAAGCACCTTGTTTGAGAAGAAAAGATTGAGGGAGCACTTGAATAAAATCGCCACCAAGTATTAATGGAGCATTAGCGGAGGCCGAGGCCAACTGCGCAAAACTTGCATAGTGAGCAGGGTTGTCCACATTCGGGACATAGTGCAAATACACGTGAATTCACTATCTCCAACCTCAAGGTGTACACGGGCCCATCTACCCTCCATGTCAGCGCTAATATCAGGTACAGTAGCGTGCAAAAAACTTCTTGACCAGAATGACTATCCCGTACCATTTGGAAACGGTGGGAGAGTAGGCAGCTACCATGTGAGGCCTAGCATTGAGTTTCAGTGTTTCAGCAGAGTGTAGTGCGTTTCCTGAAGAAACACCTAATCAACGTGCTCGTGGCTAAGATAGCTAAGGATTTTCTTTCTGCGGAATGGACCAGCAATGCCTGTACAATGAATAATAAGATTTTACATGAGGCCATTCAGAAAAGTTAAAATTCTGAGCATGATAGCACACATAGTTTTACTGTGTCCCTCAAACTGACTGTATCTGGCTGTACACATGACATAGGAAAATAAGCTAATATAATACAATGAAGCGCCCCACATTAACAAAGATAACCGCAGTACGGTAGAGGAGAAGCAAAACCCCAAAATTACTGGCGACCATGTGTCTGCGGGGAGAAACCCCAGAGAAGGCCGGAATTGAAAAAACATATAACCTGTAGGACTGTGCGTGCTCCGAATCCGACCGAGGCACACATCATGAAGGGATAGGAGACCAAAGACAAAAGTCATACAGAGAAAGAAAGAAAATCCAGGCTATTTCTGTGCTGGGCTATGATCGCCGCATCGGGCCCTTCAAAATGGCGGACAGAGCCGGCAGATAAGAGTCCAAAATTTGGG
Organism: Ichthyophis bannanicus; assembly: GCA_033557465.1. Taxonomy (NCBI): domain Eukaryota; kingdom Metazoa; phylum Chordata; class Amphibia; order Gymnophiona; family Ichthyophiidae; genus Ichthyophis; species Ichthyophis bannanicus. The sequence goes on from CM066034.1 coordinate 907,695,531, forward strand.
ATTAGCGCATCTGTTCTGCTTCTTTGGAGTCCAAAAATGTTGATAATAGATCAGGATCCTCGAACGTCCTGGTCTGGTTATGGAGAGTCACTCGGAGCTTCGCTGGATACAACAGGCCAAAGCGAGCCTGTAGCTGTTGAAGTCGAGGGCGAAGAGCAAGGAGTTTCTTCCGACGGTCAACGGTAGGCTTTGCCAAATCAGGAAAGAAGGAGACCTTACGACCTTCATATTCCAAATGATGATTCGCTCGGGCAGCATGTAAAATTTGTTCCACTTGTTGATATCGTAGCAAGCTAAAGATAATAGGCCGGGGGGTCGTGCGGTTGAGCGCCATGCGGGCAGGAACACGGTGTGCTCGATCGATTTCCAGTTCTCTGTGAAAAGTAATCTTCAGCAAGGAGGGAAGAGTTTTGAGCAAGAATTCTCTTATATCTCCTGCTTCCACTCCCTCCGGCATTCCAAGGAGCCTCACATTGTTGCGACGGGCGCGATTATTGCTATCTTCCAACTCCTTTTGAAGATTCTGTATCTGGCGCTCAGCCTCGTCCAGTTTGCCCAAGCGCACCTCGTGCGAGTCGAGGACCCCCGCCATATTGTCCTGCCGTAATGAAAGACCTTCAAGTCGGTCTTGGAGCACTCCAAAGTCTTCTCGCATGGCTCGAAGCGCTTCTCCATTAGACTGCACCAATTCCTTCACGCCGCGTATTTCCTCCAAAATCTCCAGGTGCATTGCGGGGTTTTCACGAAATGGAACCATCTTCTGCGGGGAGGATACCTCCGTTTTGGAGCGTTTTCCGTGAGAAGAAGAAGGAGACCCGAAGTCCAAGCGCGCTGGTTTGTGGGCCGCCATCCCCCCCGAGGTGCCCCGGTCAGCTCGGAGCAAAATAGTAAATTTATATAGGTATTAAGTCAGGATTCTGAGTAGGCCTCTCGGGAGCTTCAACGCAAAGCGTCCTACCCGCTGGACATCAGGCTCCGCCCCCTTACGTCTTTATTTTAAATGTCGTCATGAGAAATGTTTTGGCCAGACGATTCAGATTTTCCCCGATGTATGTTGTAGTACACAATTGATGAGAAAAGCTTTTTTAGCGCTTCGCCCTCGGGTTTTGGCTCTTGGGGCTTCTTTTTTGTTAAAATATCCTTGTAAATGTGTGTTAGTTTTTCGGGGCAAGTCATATATTTTCTTGGATTCTTCTCAGTTGGAGACTTTCCTACAGGGAACGAGTGTGAAGTAGTTCTGCTTTTGATTTGTTTGTAGCTCTTGTTTAGTATTCGGGATTTGTTTAAATTGATTCCACTTTGTTGGTTAATGGCTTTTCTATAGTGTTCCACACTCCATATTGTGGGCTGGGAGTTTTGTGTTTTGTTTTTTGTTTTTTTGTCATTTACTGTATTCGATTTGTGTATCTTTTTCTTGTATTTCCTTGATTTTTCTCTCAGAGGATTTGAAAAAAAAAATTCTGCAACACCAACGATCTCTTCATTTCAAACACCTTCTTCCATCAACACAAGCGGTGACTGTACACATGGATTTTACCTAATGGATTGTATAAAAATCAAATTGACTACATCTGTGGAAGTCAATGATGGAAAAATTCTATAACATCAACAAAGACAAAACCTGTAGCCGACTGTGGTGCAGACCATCAACTATTAGTATGCAAACTCAAGCTAAAGTTGAAAAAGAGCAAACCACTCATGAATGCAGCAAAATATGACCTTCAGAATATACCATTGGAATTTAAAGACTACCTGCAAAATCAATTTTGCTGCTTTAGATACAAATGACAGAGCTCAAGAAGAGTTATGGAATGACATCAAGAAGGTTGTGTTGGAAGAAAAGTCTCTACAAAAGGTGAAAAAGCAAAAACGGCCAAAATGGATGACGGAAGAAACTCTGAAAATTGCCCAGAAATGCAGAGAAGCTAAAGCCAGAGGAGAAAAAGACAATAACAGAACTCAACAGATTTCCAATGTGCAGCAAGACAGGACAAGGAAAAGTACTACAACGACACATGCAAGGAAATAGAAGCAGAAACTATTACAGAAAGAACAAGATCGGCTTTCCTAAAGCTACGAGAGTTAAAGAAAAAGTTCCAGCCTCAAATTGGAATGTTACAAGATGCTCAAGGTTCTATGTTGAATGATGCTGTGAAGATCAAGAAAAGGTGGAAGGAATATAGAGTTTTTATATGATAAAGATTAAGTGGACTAACAGCCGTTTCAACCTGTACCTTTATGATTGGAACCATTGGTGATGAAAGAAGAAGTTGAAGCAGTATTGAAAGTCTTATCAAAGAACAAAGCACCAGGTATTGATAGCATCCCCATAGAAGTATTACAGCAATCTGATGCAGCTGTTACCGTACTTACAAGGCTCTGCCAAGAAATATGGAAGACAACATCATGGCCAACTGACTGGAAAAGATCTGTGTTTTTACCAATACTAAAGAAAGGTGATCCAACTGACTGTGGAAATCATCGCACGAGCTCTCTGATCCCACATGCCAGCAAAGTTCTATTGAAGATTATTCAAAAGAGACTATAACTATACCTGGAATAAGAGCTACCTGAAATGCAAGCAGGGTTCAGGAAAGGGTGAGGAACCAGAGACATCATTGCGGATGTGAGATGGATCCTTAAAGTGTAAAGAATACCAAAAGGATATCTGTGTGCTTTATCGACTATAGCAAGGCTTTTGACTGTGTAAACCATGAGAAACTCTAAGCCACCTTAAGCATGGGTATACCAGAACACATGATCATACTCTTGCACAATCTGTACATTGATCAAGAAGCAACAGTTCGAACTGAACAAGGAGAAACAGAATGGTTTAAAATAAGCAAAGGTGTAAGACAAGGCTGCATACTTCCCCCTACCTGTTTAATTTATATGCAGAACAAATCATCAGAGAAGCAGGATTGTATGAAGACAACAGAAGTGTGAAGATTGGTGGAAGACTCATCAACAACCTTTGCTATGCTGATACCACATTACTGGCTGAAAGTGAAGATGATCTGAAACATTTGCTTCTCACAATCAAAGAACATAGTCTCAAAATGGGCCTGCACCTTAATGTAAAGAAGACAAAGATCATGACAACTGGCCTAATCAACAGGTTCATCGTTGAAGGAGAAGAAATTGAAATCATGAACAACTTTAACCTACTTGGATCAACTATCAATAAAGAAGCAACAAGCTGTCAAGAAATCAGACGACGCATTGCTCTTGGCAGAATGGCTATGAAAGACCTAGATAAGATTCTCAAGAGCAGAGATGTCTCTCTCCATACAAAGATTCGACTTGTTCAAGCCATGGTATTTTCAATAACATCATATGGATATGGATGTGAATGCTGGCCAGTGACAAAGATAGACAGGAAGAAAATTGATGCCTTTGAATTATGGTGCTGGCAGCGAATACTGTTGTATACTATGGACTGCCTGAAGAACAAACCAGTCGGTACTAGAGGAGATCAAACCTAAGCTTTCTTTAGACGCTCAGATGACAAGACTTTGACTTTCATACTTTGGACGACACATGTGAAGAGAGAGATCATTAGAGAAAGACATCATGCTTGGCCAGATTGAAGGTCAATGCAAAAGAGGAAGGCCAGCAATGAGATGGATCGATACAATAACAGCAGCAACAGGTACCAGTCTGTCAACAATGAGCTGCCTGACTCAAGACCGAACGCAATTTAGGATAGCTATCCAGAGGGTTGCCATGAGTCGACTCTGACTCGACCGCACTTAACATGCAGAAATATTTCTTTATGGAAAGAGTGGTGGATCCGTGGAATAGTCTCCCAGTGGAGGTGGTAGCGATGAGGACAGTAACTGAATTCAAAAAAGCATGGGACAAACAGAGGATCTCTAAAGGAAAAAAGGGGACTGTTGTAGGTGTTGATATGGAAGGACAGACTAGATAGGCCATGTGGTCTTTTTCTGTCGTCATGTTTCTATGTTAGCACACACCTGTACTACCAATGCAGTGGCTTAGCATTCATTAATTATTGTATTACTTGACAAAACGTAGAATGGGGTGGCCAATGAACAAGGAGGTTCATCTTACACTTGGGGTCTTGTCTACTTAACTGTGATTAAATGTTAATGCACCATTAAGTCCATGATAACTAGCATGCGTAGAGCCTCGTTAATAGGACGAACACAAAGGACAGCATGTGGTTAATTCTGTGCTTTCTCCTTAGCTTATGAGAGGGAGGGAAATGAACACGTTAGGGGCGGAATGTGGGCATGTCTACAGATTGAAATTAGCATTCATTGGCAATATTGCTATTGGCGTGCATACACTTAACATCACTTAAGTAGGTAGCATTGAATACATCTGCAATAAGTGCAATTGCCACTGGTGCACCTTAAGGTTTGAATCTGTGCTGGGAATGGAGGAGTACTCGGAGCGGTGGGTAAGGTTGAAAGAGTGCTAGCCTGGAGAAGCACGAAATGTCACAAAAGAGAATGGTGGCAGAAAACACATGTTGGGGGGTGGTGTTGGTTGTGGGAGGGGGAAAGGGCTGCTGCGCTGTATTAATTTTGCGATGATGAGAATGGCAATGGAGGTTCCAGGATTGTATAATCTGGTTGGTAACTGGAGTGGAGGAGTGGCCTAGTGGTTGGGGCAAGGTACTTCAGGCCGGAAGGTTGGGGTTCAAATCCCACTAGAGGACAGCAACCTTGGGCCGGAAGGACTGGGGTTTCTAGTCCCACAGGTGCTCCTTGTGGTCTTGGGCAAGCCACTTAACTATTTTACAGGGAACATGGGCTATGGAGGGTTATCTCCAAGTTATAATGCCCTGTTCAATGTAATTTCAGTTTGTTCAATGTAAACCTCACTGATGCAGAATAGCGCGGTATATAAGAGAATGTAAATAAATAAATAAACTAGGGAAAATGGGAGGAAATGACAGTGGGATGGAGGGACTCAGGATAGCCTTGCTCAATGTATGAGGGATACAGAGCCCCATCAAATGAAAGTTCTAGCAGCTGCCCCCAAGGCCCATATAGATATGCTCCTGTTTCAGGAAACACACCTAACCTCTGTCGAACATACCAAATTGAAGATTCAGGGCTATGAGCAAGTCTACCACTCAGCATATTTTAAAAATAAGAGGGGGGTTGCAATTCTAATACATTTACAACAGGTTCCCCTGGTTGTATATGCTTTGGGCGGGGACTCCTAGGATCGGGTGATGTGGATTACTGGGCAGGTAGATGTTTCTATCCTCAATTTATATGCTCCTAATGGCCCCAAAGGATCATTCTTTAAGGACTGGATGACAAAGTTTGTCGAAGTGAAAGGGGACTGGATTGTTTGGGGGGGGGAGGATATAAACTGAGTGATGGGGGGGGTTCAATAGAATGAACTTCTCAAAAAAGGCCCAGGCTAGAGAAGGGAAAGAGCTCAGGGAAATGGTGCAGGGGTGAGACTTGGTTGATCTATGGCAGTCAGGGATAGGACAAGTAGGGAATACACATACTACGCCCCAAAAGTGTATACTTATTCCCGATTGGATTATGTTTTCACCCGAAGGGAGCAGATGGGAAGGTTTGGGGAAAAAATCCATCCAATTGTCGTGGTTGATCATGGGATGGTGGAGAGGAGATGGTTCCCTAGGGGGCCTGGGGACGCACCACAGAGAAGTTGATGGAGAGTAAATGTATCCCTCCTACAACAGGATGAGGTTATGTGCAGGGTTAAAAAAGAGTGGCTTCAGTACTTGTCTCACAATGATATGTACGTTTTGGGATGCAGGGAAGCCCTTTCTGAGGGGTGTTCTTATACAGCTCGCAGCACAGAAGAAACACAGAAGACAGGGAGAGTAGTAGGCTGTTGGAGGAGATTCAGAGATTACAAACCGCACACTCCACTGCTGGCCAGGGTATTTGCAGAGGCACTAAGGGGGGAAACGCTACCAACATTTATGGTACATGCCAACATTATTGTCCTTCTGCAGGAGGGTAAGCCGGCAGACCAATGTGGCAGCCATCGCCTTGATTAAATGTGCTGCAAAATTGTATGCAAAGGTTTTAGTCAAATGCCTGGAGGACATTATATCCTGTATGATCTACCCAGATCAAGCAGGCTTTATTAAAAGTCAAGCAATTGCAGATAATGTTCAGAGAGCAGTGGACCTGATACACCTCAAATATGACAAGAACCAGCATTATGCATAGCAGTAGATGCTGAGAATGCATTTGACAGAGTGGAATGAGGTTTTCTATTTGCCATGCTGGAGCAGTTTAACCTGCGACAAGGGTTTATAAGAGGAGTCAGAGCACTGTATACCACCCCAAGAGTTAGGGTGCTGACTGATGGTACATGCTCCGAGGACTTCCAGCTATTTTGGGATACCAAGCAGGGATGCCTAATGTCACCACTCCTCCTCGCGATCACCATTGAAGCCTTTGTGGCCTGTGTTAGGCTAAACGTCAATATAAGACCCATCAAGGAAGGCCCAGAAGAGCATAAAATTCTACTATATGGCCAACCTGGAGACATCCCTCCCACATTTACTGAAGGAAACACATCTTTTCAGGTATTTTGGGTTTTTGGGTTAACCTGGGGAAAACGGAGGCCCTGAATCTGGGTGGACTTCCCAGGACCACCATACCAAAGTTCATGTTATGATGGGCCGAAGGGATGTTTCTTGCCACATTTCTGAGTCTTCATTTTGGTGTAAAATAGATTTTTTCAATTGGAATACCCCTCTTCACACTTATTTTTACACACAGTATAGATTTTAGATGAGCCACATATGTATTTTTCAGGATCAGGGTTCGCCTCTTTCCCACTAAATAAAAGGCCTATACTGCGCAGATGCCGGTGTTTTTCTTTTCCTCTCTAAAGAGTCCCGAGCTCAGTGATAATCAACCAAGATAATCCAAAAATCACCAAAACCACCCCCTGTGAAACTGTTGATAATAGTTTTTGTCGGATATTAGTGGAATGGGGCATACACTGAATTCTATGTCCACCACTCAGTTCTATCCTTTTCCTTTGGCAGAAGTGGCAGTCAGTGCAGTGCGTAGGTAAAGTTTATGTTCTCAGTTTACCATCAATTTGCAAGGTAATTACAAGAGTCCATCTTTGTATATCGGGTGATGTTTTAGATATAGCGGGGAATGACAATGTATGCTGATAGACAGCAGTGTCCTCCCATTATAGTCCCTTTTCGACCCCCCCCCCCCTTTCTGTCTAGCCCTTGAATTCAGTTGTAAAAGGCTTGATTATAACCATTCTATAGCGGTGCTCACTCCTGCTCCTCTCACATGGAACCGTTCAGTTTTACAATGACATAGTTCATTGCAGTGTGTTACATGTGCTATAAGTTTAAACTATTCTTTTTCTCCTTATTAGTTGTTAAAAATTACATAAGGGCTGGAACAGATGCTCTTATGCTTACAAATGAGACAAGGTTGTATTTTCTCTTTCAAATGTCTTATGCCTGTTTTTCGTTTATTTCTCATATATGTCACATCCCTCATTGTTCATTAGTGCGATAGTCACGGTTTATGCTAATTCATTTATTGTTACAAGACTTTTATGGTTTATTTATATTGTTTTATAATATGTTAATTTTTATTATTGTATTGTATTCACAATCATTGATCATAAATATCCATGTTTTATTATGTGTTTTATATGATTTCTATTATGCATTTTTTATTATATATTAATGTCTTTGTTTTACTATATTATTTTAGTTTGATATTTATGTTCATGATTTTAGCTTGCCATTGAACCCCTGAAGAAGGCATAGCCGAAACATAGCCTGTGCTGGGTTTGGCTGGTTGCTCCCCTACGTGAATTATTTTGAAATCCCCTGGTGACTCCTGTTAATAAAGACTGCTTCTGTCTACCAAGCCCAGTCTTGGTGGTTTTGCTTTTTTTATATGGTAACTTGCTTCTTAGTTGGACTTCTTAAGTACAGAGCAGACCGAGCTTAAAGATTCCATATTTTATTTATTTTATTTAATGGTATTTATATACCGCCTTATCATTCAATCAAAGCGGTTTCCACAGCAAACAATCAAGGGGGCAAATGTTTTCATGCAGTGTACAGAGTGGTGTGTATGTGTTGGTGGGGATGTGATTAGATTTGGTTTATCTGCATAGTGCGCTATTATACATCATGAGCTATTATACAGTCTTATATACAGTCTTGGGGTGGAGGGGGGGTTGATGATCTGACTTGTATGCTGGTTCAGGGGGTATGTCCATAGTAATCGATGAACAGGGTTGTCTTCAGCTGTTTTCGGAAGTCCTTGATTTCTGTGGTTAGTCTCAGATCATCTGGGAGGGAGTTCCATATGGATGGAGCAGCCAGGGCGATTGCTCGTTGTGCGGTGTCTTTGCGGGTCTTGGTGAAGTCTTTTGGGGTGTTAACCCGATTGGAGGTGCCTCTTCTTCTTGGCCGTGTGCTTGTGTCGGGTTGTATGAGTGGGTGTAGGCTTATGGCGGAGGAGTGTTTGATCTTGAATATGTTTATGATAGTCTTGTATTTGATGCGTGAGATGATTGGGAGTCAGTGCAGTTCTTTCAGTATGGGTGTGATGTGATCGTGTCTTGTAGTACTGGCTATTATGCGGGCAGCTGTGTTTTGGGCCAGTTGTAGTGGTCTGAGAGTCTGCTTTGGTAGCCCGGTGGATATTGGATTGCAGAAGTCTAGTAGAGGGGTTATCAGCGCCTGGCAAACGGTGCGAAAGTGCTCTGGGTAGAGGAGCGGCTTGAGTCTTCTGATGAGTCGCATTCTTAGGTATGCACTTTTGGTTGCTCTGCCTATGTGTGCTTGGAGGTTAAGTTCTTTGTCCAGGATGACTCTGAGGTACTTAACTTCTGATTTTATGGGTATGAGTGCATCTGTTATCTTGATGTCGGGTGGGGGGATAAAGGCTGGGTTTCGTGTGATGATCAGTGCCTCCATCTTGCTGTAGTTGATAGGTTGTTTTCCAGAAGCCAGTTTGCCATTTGGGTGAGGCAGTTTGTTATGTTGGTGTATGCAAATTCTAGAAGTCTAAAAAAAATAAGATGGGATAGTTAGAATATATAGCACTAATTGAGAGGTTAGATATGATTGGTATCTCAGAGACATGGTGGCAGGAGGACAACCAGTGGGACTCTGTGATACCTGGGTACAAAATATATATAATAATGATAGAGCTGATCAAATTGGTGGAGGAGTTGTGCTCTGTTAGAGAGGGCATTGAGTCACAAAGGATTAAAGTTTTGCAGGAAACAAAATACACTGTAGAATCTCTATGGATTGAAATTTTATGTAAAAAGAGGAAAGGGAAGGCGATGGCAGTGGGGGTATATTATCAACTGCCTGGCCAGAATGAACAAATGGATGACGAAATACTCAAAGAAATCAGGGAAGTTAACAAGTTACAGCATATTAATAATATCGACTGAGTCAGTGTCACAGCAGGACATGCTAGGGAGATAAAGTTTTTAGATGAAATAAATGATTGCTTCTTGGAGCAACTGGTTCATGAACTGATCAGAGGGGGAGCCATTTTGGACCTAGTCCTTAGTGGAACACAAGATCTGGTGCAAGAGGTGAGGGTGTTGTGGCCACTTGACAGTAGTGATTATAGCATGATCATGTTTGATTTAATAAATGGAAGGACGGCAAGGAAATCCACAGTACTACTTTTAACTTTCGAAAGGGAGACAATGATAAAATGAGGAAAATAGTTAAGAAAAAACTAAAAGGAGCAGTTGCAAAGGTTAGAGATTTACATCAAGCATGGTGGTGTTTAAAAATACTATCTTGGAAACCTAGACTAGCTGTATTCCACACTTTAAGAAAACTGGAAGGAAGTCCAAAAAACTGCCAGCATGGTTTAAAGGTGAGGTCAGAGCAGCATCTTTCAGGAAATGGAAAAAGGAGCCAAATGATGAAAACTGGAAACATAAGCACTGGCAAGTTAGATGCAAGGCATTGATAAGACAAGGAAAGAGAATTTGAGAAGAAGCTTGCTGTGGAAGCAAAAATGCACAATAAATACTATTTCAAGTACATTCTTAGCAAAAAACCTGTGAGAGAGTCAGTTGGACCATTAGATGATAGAGGGGTAAAAGGGGCACTAAGAGGGTGCAAGGCCACAGTGGAGAGGCTGAATGAATTCTTTGCTTTGGTCTATACAGAGGAAGATGTAGGGATGCTACCCATGACTAAAATGGTATTTAAAGATGATGCCGCAGAAGAAAGAAATATCGATACATTGGGAAGATGTATTACAACAATTTGATAAACTGAAGAGTAGCAAATCACCTGGACCAGATGGTATACATCCAAGGATGTTGAAAGAACAAATCATAAATGAACCCACACATACAAAAGGGAACATTCTGGACTTGGTTTTTATGCCACATCCAGTCAAGGACAAAAGCCACAATCTGCCAACATCAGTCGTGGATGTACCCTGGTCCGACCACAAATTGATCATTATCCAGATTCCCAGCAACAATGACCAGCTGAACAGAAGCCAACCCACGAACATCACCTCTCGAACTTCCACTAGATGCTTCCGCCCCTTCGATAGGGAACTCATCCTTTCGGAGACCCCATCACTCATCAACAAAACAACACCTGACCTTGATGAACTAATCTCTCACTGGAATTCCAGCCTGCTTGCCATCTCACAACACCCAAACCCTAAAAACACAGCAAGAGCAAAAAGAAAATCCGCCCCATGGTTCTCTCCTGACCTACGCGCTTCCCTCATGCAACTACGTAGACTCGAACGCCGATGGCGCCGATCACGCTCACCGGAAGATCAGACCGCATACCTAACCCACCTTGCAATACATAGAGGAACAATCTCTATCAGAATGAGACAATATCACACTGACACCCTAAAGAGATCATTGAATAAACCTCGTGACCTCTTCAATTTGGTCAAATCCCTATCAAAGGAACCATCACCCGAGCAACACATCAACATACACCCACAAGAATTCGCTGACTATCTGCAATCCAAGATTGTACAAACTAACAAGGTCACAGCAGTCCAATATCAAGAACCGGCGGACCTCTCTCCACTTAACTTTTTTTCCACACCATCCAATAAATGTATTGAGAACACCATAGCATCACTCAACACCTCCACTGCACAGACCGACCCATGTCCAGCTTTTTGGATCAAGGAACTACGTGATGTGCTCAGTCCTGTCATCGCAAATATAATGAAACTCTCCTTTACAACAGGTTATTTTCCCACTTCACTCAAACAGACTTCCATTAGACCATTACTGAAAAACCCCAAACTGGACCCCCAAAGGGTGGACTCCTATCGACCAATAGCTAGCATCCCCATCTTAGCCAAAATAATTGAGAAGGAAGCACAACGGCAAATTCAAGATCACATAGACTCTGTTGCTCCCTTAGATAACTGTCAACATGGGTTCAGAGAACATCATGGGGTTGAGACACTACTCACTGGTCTAATCAACAATATCATCACAGGAATTGACAACATCCATCAAGGTTTTGTCCTCATTTTCCTAGACATCGCCGCGGCTTTTGACTCCGTGAGTCACGAAATCCTCCTGGGAAGACTAAAAGAAAAGGGTGTCTGCAACAAGGCACTAAAATGGTGCAAGTCTTATCTGGACGATAGATGGCAATATGTGAAGTCTGGATCAGAAGAGTCTAGCCACTTCCATCAAAAACAAGGGGTACCTCAAGGATCCTCATTATCCTCCTTACTCTTCAATATCTACATGCAGCCCATATGTAATATCATAAGATCATTCAACGTAAGCTGCATGATATATGCAGATGACATTCTTTTATACATGCCTTTCTCCACAACCCACATGGACCTGACCCCACTCACAGATTGTTTCAATGCAGTTTCAACATGGCTCCAGACACAGAACCTACGTATCCAGCATAAAAAAACAGAGGTCCTTTTCATCTCCAGAGACTCCAACTTTACGCCCCCATCCCACGTCAGTGTCAAGGAAGCTGATTTGCAAACTAAAGATGCAATAAAATATTTGGGAGTTACACTGGACCAACATCTAGACATGAGACGCCACATAAGCAGCGTAGTCAAAGCCATATACTTCAAAATCCGTTCCCTCAAACACCTACGCTCCCTGCTGGACCCAGACGATTTCCGTACCATATATCAAGCGCTGATCCTGCCGCATTTTGACTTTGCAAATGCCATCCTACAAGGTCTCCCCCAATCCACACTAACTCCCTTACAGTTGGCCATGAATGCCGCAGCTAGGGTCCTCTACGGTGCATCCAGAACAACCACGTGACTCCTATTCTCAAACAGCTACACTGGCTACCAATTCACGGGAGAATCACCTTCAAATCCCTTGTATTAGCATTTAAGGCAATCAAAGGCACCTCATCCCTCTCACTCACGAATCTAATCCACATGGTCCCCCCCAACAGAGCAAGAAGAACATCAGCTGTAAACCTGCTAGCAATACCAAAGGCTTCAACAAAGTCCAACACGAACACCACAAACAGGGCATTCAGTTTTTATGTACCAAAATGCTGGAACACCCTACCCCCTGACATTAGAGCCATTACCAATCTATATCAGTTCAGAAAGGCTCTCAAAACATACCTTTTCTGCCAATATTTCCCAGACAGCAACTGAACTAGATATCCCCTCCAAGAAATGACCCAATCTAGAAATGCCCTCACACTGCAGTGTAAATAGTTTATGTATATAGTTAACCCAGTTATCCAAGTTTGTACTCCTGTTCAATGTAATACCTGACAGTTTGTCGTTATGGTCGTTTTGTTATAATGTAAACCGCGCTGATTCTAAATAGCGCGGTATATAAGAAACTGTAATAAATAAATAAATAAATAAACTAAAATATGAGATTGAAGACTTACTATTAGTAATCTGTGAACCACCATTAAAATCATCTGTAATACCTGAAAATTGGAGGATGGCCAATGTAACGCCAATTTTTAAAAAGAGTTCCAGGGGTGATCTGGGAAGCTGCAGACCGGTGAGCCTGATGTCATGCTGAGCACTGCTAAATAAGTACTGGGAAAAATGGTAGAAACCATTATAAAGAACAAAATTACTGAATATGTAGATAGTCATGGCTTAATGGGAAACAGCCAACATGGCTTTAGTAAAACAAGATCTTCCTTGGCTAATCTGTTATGTTTTTTTGAAGGTGTGAATAAACAGGTAGACAAAGGTGAATCTGTTGATTATAGTGTATCTGGATTTTCGGAAAGCCTTTGTCAAGGTCCCCCAAGAGAGACTCTTGGTGAAATTAAAAAGTCATGGGATAGGAGGCAGTGTACTATTGTGGATCAGGAACTGGTTAAAAGATAGAAAGAAGAGGGTAGAGCTAAATGGCCAGTTTTCCCAATGGAGAAAGGTGAATAGTGGAGCACCCCATGGATCTGTGCTGGATCCGCTGCCTTTTAACTTGTTCGTAAATGAGACAAAATTATTCAAAATTGTTAAAACACAAGAGGATTGTGAAAATTTGCAAGAGGACCTTGATAAATTGGAAGACCGGATGTTCAAATGGCAGATAAAATTTAATGTGGGCAAGTTCAAAGTTATGCACCTAGGAAAGAATAACCCAAACTATGCTTAGACAATGCAATGTCCATATTTGGAATCACCAAACAGGAAAAAGATTTAAGCATCATTGTGGATAACATGTTGAAACCCTCCACCCAGTGTGCAGCAGTGGCTAAGAAAGCAAATAGAATGCTAGGAATCATAAGGAAAGGAATGGAGAATAAAACAAAGAATATTATAATGCCTCTGTATCGTTCTATGGTGCGTCCGCACCTTGAATATTGTGTGCAATTCTGGTTGCTGTTTCTTAAAAAGGATATGGCGTTATTAGAAAAGGTACAGAGAAGAGCCACCAAAATGGTAAAGGGGATGGAAGGATACCCCTATGAGGAGAAGCTAAAAAAGGTTAGGGCTCTTCAGCCTGGAAAAGAAACGGCTGAGGGGGAGGTACGATAGATAGAGGTCTATAATGAATGGAATGGAACGGGTAAATGTAGATTGATTGTTTATGCCATCAAAATATAGAAAGACTAGGGGACATGCAATGAAGCTACAGTGTAACCCATTTAAGACTAATAAGAGAATTTTTCTTTTCATGTGACATGTAGTCAACCTCTGGAATTCGTTACCAGAGGATGTATTACTCATGTCTAACAGACAAATTAATAGGGATAAAATACATTCTCTAAAATGCTTGTATGCAAATGCTAGAAGTCTAAAAAATAAGATGGGAGAGTTAGAATATATAGCACTAAATGAAAGGTTAGATATGATTGGAATATCAGAGACATGGTGGAAGGACGACAACCAGTGGGACACTGTGATACCTGGGTACAAACTATATCGTAATGATAGAGCTGATCAAATTGGTGGAGGGGTTGCTCTCTGTTAGAGAGGGCATTGAGTCAGAAAGGATTAAAGTTTTGCAGGAAACAAAATCTGCTGTAGAATCTATATGGATTGAAATTCCATGTAAGAGGGGGAAGGCAATGGCAGTGGGGGTGTACTATCGAGCCCCTGGCCAGAATGACCAAATGGATGATGAAAGAAATCAAGGAAGCTAACAAAAGGTACAACACAGTAATAATAATGGGTGATTTCAACTACCCCGGTATCGACTGGGTCAGTGTCACGTCAGGACATGCTAGGGAGATAAAGTTCCTAGATGAAATAAATGACTGCTTCTTGGAGCAGCTGGTTCATGAACCGACCAGAGGGGAAGCCATATTAGACCTAGTCCTTAGTGGAACACCAGATCTAGTGCAAGAGATAAGGTTGTTGGGGCCACTTGGCAATAGTGATCATAGCATGATCGCCTTTGATTTAATTAGTGGAGGAGGGATAGTAAGGAAATCCACAGTACTACCTTTTAACTTTCGAAAGGGAGACTATGATAAAATGAGGAAAACAGTCAAGAAACAACTAAAAGGAGCAGTTGCAAAGGTTAAAGACGTACATCAGGCTTGGCTGTTGTTGAAAAGTACTATCTTGGAAGCCCAGACCAGCTGTATTCCACGCTGTAAGAAAAGTGGAAAGAAGTCCAAAAAACTGCCAGCATGGTTTAAAGTTGAGGTCAGAGAGGCTGTTGCCAAAAAAGCATCTTTCAGGAAATGGAAAAAAGAGCCAAATGACGAAACCTGGAAACAGCACAAGCACTGGCAAGTCAAATGCAAGGCATTGATAAGGCAGGCAAAGGGAGAATTTGAGAAGAAGCTTGCTGCAGAAGCAAAAACGCGAAGTAAAGACCTTTTCAAGTACATTCGTAGCAAAAAACCTGTGAGAGAGTCAGTTGGTCCATTAGATGATAAAGGGGTTAAAGGAGCACTAAGAGGCGACAAGGCGATAGCGGAGAGACTGAACGAATTCTTTGCTCCAGTCTTTACTGAGGAAGATGTAGGGATGTTACCCATGACTGAAGTGGTATTTAAAGGTGCAGAAGAATTGAAGGAAATATCGATACATCGAGAAGATGTATTACAACTATTAGATAAGCTGAAGAGTAGCAAATCACCTGGGCCGGATGGTATACATCCAAGGGTATTGAAAGAACTGAAATATGAGATTGCAGACCTGCTATTAGTAATCTGTGAACTGTCATTAAAATCATCTCTAATACCTGAAGATTGGAGGATCGCCAATGTAACACCAATTTTTAAGAAGGGTTCCAGGGGTGATCCGGGAAACTACAGACCGGTGAGCCTGACGTCAATACCGGGAAAAATGATAGAAACCACCATAAAGAATAAAATTACTCAGCATGTAGATAGCCATGAACTAATGAGAGACAGCCAACATGGCTTTAGACAAGGAAGATCTTGTCTTACTAATCTGTTATGTTTTTTTGAAGGAGTGAATAATCAGGTGGACAAAGGTGAGTCGGTTGATATTGTGTATCTGGACTTTCAGAAAGCCTTTGACAAGGTCCCTCATGAGAGACTTTTGGCAAAACTAAAGAGTCATGGGATAGGAGGCAGTGTACTATTGTGGATCAGGAACTGGTTAAAAGATAGAAAGCAGAGGTTAGGGCTAAATGGCCAATTTTCCCAATGGAGAAAGGTGAATAGTGGTGTACCCCAGGGATCTGTGCTGGGTCCGCTGCTTTTTGACATATTCATAAATGACCTGGAAAGTGGAATAACGAGTGAGGTTATCAAATTTGCAGATGAGACAAAACTATTTAAAGTTGTTAAAACCCAAGAGGATTGTGGAAAATTGCAAGAGGATCTTGATAAACTGGAAGACTGGGCATCAAAATGGCAGATGAAATTTAATGTGGATAAGTGCAAGGTTATGCACCTAGGGAAGAACAACCCAAACTATGGTTACACGATGCAAGGTTCCACATTAGGAACCACCACCCAGGAAAAAGATTTAGGCGTCATTGTGGATACCATGTTAAAACCCTCGGCCCAGTGTGCAGCGGTGGCCAAGAGAGCAAATAGAATGCTAGGTATGATAAGGAAAGGAATGGAAAATAAAACAAAGGATATTATAATGCCTCTATATCGTTCCATGGTGAGACTGCACCTTGAATATTGTGTGCAATTCTGGTTGCCGTATCTTAAAAAGGATATAGAGTTGTTAGAAAAGGTTCAGAGAAGAGCCACCAAAATGGTAAAGGGGATGGAAGGATACTCCTATGAAGAAAGGCTAAAAAGGTTAGGGCTCTTTAACCTGGAAAAGAGATGGCTGAGGGGAGATATGATAGAAGTCTATAAATTAATGAGCGGAGTGGAACGGGTAAACGTAGATCGATTGTTTACCTTATCAGAATATAGAAAGACTAGGGGACATGCAATGAAGCTACAGGGTAAACTATTTAAGACTAATAAAAGAAAATATTTTTTCACTCAACGTGTAATCAAACTCTGGAATTTGTTACCGGAGGATGTAGTAAAGGCTGTTAGTGTAGCTGGGTTTAAAAAAGGTTTGGACAAGTTCCTGGAGGAAAGGTCCATAAGCCATTATTAAGAAGGGACCCAGGATATCAGTGCTTGAACCAATACAAGCATTGTGGAACCTGTGTCCCTTGGGGAAACTGCTAGGTACGTATGACCTAGATTGGCCACTGTTGGAAACAGGATACTGGGCTTGATGGACCTTGGTCTGACCCAGTATGGCATATCTTATGTTCTTATGTAGTAAAAGCTGTTTGTGTAGCTGGGTTTAAAAAAGATTTGGACAAATTCCTGGAAGAAAGGTGCATAAACCATTATTAAAGAGGACCCAGGAAATCCACTGCTTACCCCAGGACAAGCATTGTGGAACCTGTGTGCCCTTTTTGGAACCTGCCAGGTACTTGTGGCCTCTATTGGCAACAGGATACTGGACTTGATGGACCTTGGTCTAAGCAGTATGGCATTTCTTATGTTCTTAACTCACCTGGAGTCTTGTGCTCAGTTCTTGAAGCTATGGGGTCCATGTTCAAAACCCCACCAAGCACATGTCTTTGTCTAGACATTCAGGGCAAGCATGCTGCTGGGTATCTGCAGAGTTATCCAAATAACAAGTTGATCCACACAAGTAAATGACCTAATCTGCACATATTTAGCCATGGAATGCCCTCTATAGGGGGATCATCCAGCTAAATATAGTAGCCTGCTCTCACCACTCTTCCATCCGGGCCCCTTTTTGTTCTGGTAACTGTGTGTGCACAGGATTTTGAGCAAAGCTACTTGGATAAAGAGAGGCTATTTTTAAAGGGACATCATACCATCTTTGTGACAAATGTTGTTCAAAATGGTTTGCAATGTTAAGATAATAGATTGAAAAAAGGTACAGAACAGTACAGAGTTAGAGATTCACTACATCCATACACTGCTTCACCAAATAAAATTTAGAAGACTTGGTGTGCTATTCTTACAGGGGATAAAAATGTCTTCACCTCTTTCCTAAAAGTCAGCAGATTTTTCTTACCATATGCATGAATATAGGGAGCCTGTTCCAATGCTGTGGATCAACCATACTGGGTGCTATAGTGTTGCACCTAATGTGTGGATAACATTCAAGCCATAGTGCGTTAGGTGCAACACTATAGCGTTAACTATCAAGGATGTGGAAAGCATGTTCCTGGCACTTAATGTGGTACACCCTGCCTTAACGTGGCATGAAAATAATGTGGGTGCAATTACCTCTAACTCTGGAGGTGGCAGTAAGTGCACCAATGGTAACTGCTTGCCTTGCAGTTAGCGCAATGTGCTGACTGCAAGGTGCCCACCCTGCCTACTCTCTATCCCTAATCTGCCTTCTTCCAACCTCAAAGTGCCAAGGACAATGACGCAATCTGGCTGCATGCTGTTAACGTGCATCTCAGGACATGCTAGTAAAAGGGCCCATAAGGGATTTTGCCTGCCAAACTATCTTCTCGATAATTGAACTACCTGGAACTGCTAAAAAATCACCCTGTGATAATCAACATAATCTCCTAGGTATATAATTTTGTAACCTGTTTTTCAAGTACTATGCTCTAGAATTTCTTATCACCTTAAATACTAAAACCACCAACTTAAACATGCAGTGCTCTTGGATGGGTAGCCAATGTAGCTTCCTCCATAGGGGATGAGCATTCTCACATTTCCTATCGCCTTGCTACTGGGGATTGTGCCAGCTGTAGCTTTTTCAACTATTTGCCTTCTAACTCCAAATATAATATTTTACAATAAGGGGAAATTTTACTTGCCTGAAATTTCCTTTCCTGGAATCCTGGGGGAAGCGAGAGTCTATCTTACCTGCATAAAACCTTTGAACATGGACCCCTTTTACCTCTGGAATGATATACGAGGTGTGACAAAAAAGAAACGAGACTGTGGCAGCCATGCCCATGGCTCAATGCCAATTGGCTAACTGCTTATGTCACTGTGTTGTGCACATCTCGCCACTATTCTGCTATAATATTTTGCATCTGTTTCACTCTGCTTTTCTTTTTCAGGTTTTTTTGTAGCACACTGCTCCATCGCTTTGTCACGCAACTGGAGGTGGCAGAAATATGGAGCAAAGAATCAACTTGACATTTCTGGTTAAGTTGGAGAAGGGCCCAACTGAGTGTCTCCAACTTCTCCAAAAGGCTTATGGAGTAGATGCAATGTCAAGACCATGAGTCTTAGGGGTATGTTTACTAAACTGCGGTAATGTCACTCGTGTTAGGTTCCGCGGTAAAGGTACAGATGCCCATATAACGGCATGGGCGGTGCATCATTACAGCAAGCCATATCAACTAACGCACGTTACAAGGCGCCTTATAAGGCACCTTACAAGGCACATTACAATGCGCCTTGTAAGGCGCCCTATAGGGCTCCTTAGGCGAAGCGCAGTATTAGGCACCTGTAGACAAGGCACCGTAGAAGGCACCCTGGGCTATGGAACCATAGGTTAAGGTGGCCTAACAAGGTTACGGTACCCTAGGTTAGTGTGCCCTAAGGGCCGCAAGATGCCTCAGGATGACATGCATGACCTGTGAGGAACAGAGGCAGATGTAGCCCTAACACTAGATAGAGCACTCAGGAAAGGCAATGAACAGGTGAGTGAAGGAGGGAGAGCTGGGAGCCGCTGGATCTGCCATATCTGGGCATCCCATGTGGCTGCCAGTACTGATGACAAATATGGTGGGGGCAACTGTACCACAGCACAGGGTGTTAATAATGTAAAGTACTGGAAAGACAGTTGGTGGCAGACGATGGGAATACGTGTCCCCCAGTGGAGATGGAGGTGTCAGGATAGTTACAATGATGGGTGGACAGAAGAGTGGTGGTGCCATGCAGATCAGGCACAGGTGAGGCAAGCATGAAGAGGTACAATGCAGGAAAGGGTAGCAGTGCAGGACATGGGGTGACAACCTGCACAGGTAGACAGGTCTCTACACAGCTGACAGACGCAGATAGACAGACTGAGGGAATGTTGGCAATTGTGGCGAGGGTATTATGGGCTGGCAGCACAAATCTGCAAAAATATGACTGTTACAGGCATGCACACTATTTGAGTAGGAGAGGCATGAGAGGAGGGAACAATGAGGAATTGAACCCATGAACACTGCCGAGAATGGCATTGTATTAACCAGTAGGCTATACTTCCATGGTGTATATCACAGCAATGGCTGGGTATAGAAGGACTGCAGGTCACTGCACAAACTGTCTGCTCTGAGTGCCAGGATACGGTAACCCCACCAGTACCCATGATGCAATGCACATGCTGAATAGCTGTCTACAGCTGATCACCAAATGGGGTCTGCATCTCTCTGGTACCTCAGCTTGTTTATTTATTTATTTACATTCTCTTATATACTGTGCTATTCTGCATCAGTGCGGTTTACATTGAACAAACTGAAATTACATTGAACAGGGTATTATAACTTGGAGATAACTATTTTACAGGGAACATGGGCTATGGAGGGTTAAGTGGCTTGCCCAAGACCACAAGGAGCACCTGTGGGACTAGAAACCCTAGTCCTTCTGGCCCAAGATTGCTGTCCTCTAGTGGGATTTGAACCCCCGACCTTCTGGCCTGAAGTACATTGCCACAACCACTAGGCTACTCCTCCACTTGGAAAGACGAACTGACAGTGCGTGATACTGGCACAGAGTAGCTACAGACCATGCCATTGTGCAGGTTCTGTGTTCCCCCCCGAGGGATAGGATGGGTACCCAGCACTAGGTCCGCAGTACATGTGGTGCTAGAGATAGGCCCTGCTGTACATCCCTATCACTACCAGTGCGTGACAGGTGTTCCTTGCAGTGCAGCTGAAGGTAAGTTGGTGTCCATCTGTATCCTGCAGTCACATGTGGCCCTCTGGGACCAGACACCATCCAGATTAGTGTATAACCCATGTTAGGGTCTGGCTGACATGGGCACTTGTTATCAGGGCAGAGGGGGTTTCCAGACTTGCATGAGGTTTGTGTAGCAGTGCCTTTATAGGTCAAAGTGGTATACACTGCATACCCCAAGGGGCTCACATCAACCTTTTTGTAGGTAAGGGACAGGTGCCCCAGTCCCTGACACGCAACCTCCATCCTGCTGGTATAAGACAGCCCTCCAGGGTTGGTGGACCAGAGCCATACCTGTGACTGGGGCAGTGGCAGACCAGCAGCAACGCTGGGGTTAGCTCTTGAAGACCCCAGCTGTCTCACATCACTGTCTGCCAGTCACCAGCAGACAGCACAGTCAGACTGCACTTTATAGGTGCTCCAGCCATGCACAGTCTAACTGCAGCCAGTCCACTAGCCAGTCCATAGTGCATGCTCACAGAGGAACTATGTGCACCAAGCAGGCATCTCAGTGATTGGGGCCCCAGCACTGCGATCACAAAAGTATCACTGGAGGCAGATAGTGTGGAGCGCTATGTGGGAACCTAGACATGCCATGGTCACTGCTCGGTTAGAGTGAGTGCTCTCCCAGCATGACATACTGTGGCCACCCTGTCCATGCAGGTGGTGGTTGGGCACTACAGTGTCCTAGCCATTGCCCCACACCCTGTGAAGATGCAGCCTGGCCAATCCGCCCTGTCCGGGCCATATCCACAACACCTTGCTCCTCATTATGCACATATTCAGGCTAACGCTGGTAGCAGTGGGACATTTTGGGCCCAGAGGGGGGTGGGCAGCCACAGAACAATGGCTAGACATACACACACACACATTCCTATTGCAGCATTGTGCAAAGATAGGGGTGGTTGGCAACCCTGCCCGCCACACTGGTCCTGATCACAGTGCCGACATTGCTAAACTGTGCAGGAGGTAGTAGTAGTGCTCTGGTGATAACTGCAGCTCAATGCTGGGGCCAACAGCCTGACTCTCCATGCATCTTTGGCTTGTGGAGCCTGTGTGAGTGGGTGTTTGTACCCCTGTTCGCCGCTGCTTTGGGCTTTGCACATGTTGCTGTTGTATCTGCATTGTAGGGTAAAATATAGAGACATGCTCTGCAGGAACCACAGCTGAGGCTTCAGCCTGTGACCCTCTGCTTCTGGACACACTGGCTGGGTGTACTGCACCACACTGTTGCCACAGATGCATGGTGGTCCCTGGGACTATCTGTACTTTTCCTCAGCCAGACCTTTTATTTTGCACTGCACACCACGTACTGGTACAGGGCATGGCCTAGGTCCACTGCAGGCAGGTGCCACTGCCCCCTCCAGCATGGGCACACCCCGCCCGTTATGCACCTAGGTTAGGCACCTAGGGAAGAACAACCCAAACTATGGTTACACGATGCAAGGTTCCACATTAGGAACCACCACCCAGGAAAAAGATTTAGGCGTCATTGTGGATACCATGTTAAAACCCTCGGCCCAGTGTGCAGCAGCGGCCAAGAGAGCAAATAGAATGCTAGGTATGATAAGGAAAGGAATGGAAAATAAAACAAAAGATATTATAATGCCTCTATCGTTCCATGGTGAGACCGCACCTTGAATATTATGTGCAATTCTGGTCGCCGTATCTTAAAAAGGATATAGCGATTTTAGAAAAGGTTCAGAGAAGAGCCACCAAAATGGTAAAGGGGATGGAAGGATACTCCTATGAAGAAAGGCTAAAAAGGTTAGGGCTCTTTAACCTGGAAAAGAGACGGCTGAGGGGAGATATAATAGAAGTCTATAAATTAATGAACGGAGTGGAACAGGTAAACGTAGATCGATTGTTTACGTTATCAGAATATAGAAAGACTAGGGGACATGCAATGAAGCTACAGGGTAAACTCTTTAAGACTAATAAAAGAAAATATTTTTTCACTCAACGTGTAATCAAACTCTGGAATTTGTTACCGGAGGATGTAGTAAAGGCTGTTAGTGTAGCTGGGTTTAAAAAAGGTTTGGACAAGTTCCTGGAGGAAAGGTCCATAAACCATTATTAAGAAGTGACCGAAGATATCAATGCTTGACCCAGTACAAGCATTGTGGAACTTGTCTCTTGGGGAAACTGCTAGGTACATATGACCTAGATTGGCCACTGTTGGAAACAGAATACTGGGCTTGATGCACCTTGGTCTGACCCAGTATGGCATATCTTATGTATGTTCTTATGTATGCCCCTGCAATGCTGACATGACCATATGCTGTCGGTGCTGGTATTGCACAGTCCCAGGCCATCCACTGTGTAAGTAGGTGGTCACCTAGGGAGCGGGGTCTGGGGCAGGGGGCACACATGAGCATCCTCACATCCCCCCATCACCGCCTAACAATGCCAACCCACTTGGGGGAGGGTTGGCTGGGGGGATGTTAGTTCAGTGCCCTGGCAACTGTTAGCTCGGGTGGACCAGGTAGATGTAGGTGGATTGTGTTTGGCCTTTGTCAGCTGCTGTCATGCTGATTTCCGGTTTCTATGTTCCTATGTGCCACTAGGCACCCGCCTAGTCCACCCTGTGCCCCAGCTGCCCCCTATGCTCCATTAGCACCAGCGCCATAGTGGCCTTTCATACTTGGGCACTATGCTGTTGCTGAAAATGGAGCACTACTATCACGTTTCTTGGGCTCCCTACCTATGCTGTATATTGCTGACTCTGAAATGGTTTCTCTCTCTCCTGCAAATGTGCATCTAACGGCAGGTTTTCTTTCGCGGTAGGATTCAGCCCTTCAGTTCAGCGTGTTAGTGTGCAGGGAGCCTCTCCCTGCCCATTGACCCCTTCTCTCCGCCCTCTCTCCACCTCTGCGATGTTTACCGCGGCCGGGAACGCTAACGCTTGTTAGGTAACGTTAACGCATGTTAACGTTACCTAACGAGTGTTAACGTTACCTAACGCGCGGTCTGTAATGTTACCGCAGTTTAGTAAACATACGCCTTAGAGTGGCACAAACGCTTCAAGACTGTCCGTGAGGAGGTGGAGGGTGACCCCAAGTCAGGACGGCCTTCCACGACAAAGATGGCTGAGACCATTAACAGAGTGAACCAGTTGGTGCGGAGTGATTGCAGATTGACGGGGCGGATGATAGCTGAGGAGAGATCAAGGCCACTATGACGAGGGAGCTGAGGGACCTAAGCATGTGCAGAAGTGCATTAACTCTGGGGGGATTACTTTGAAGAAGACAATGTGTAATTTCTCTGTAGATTTTGTAATAAAACATTTATGGAACAGTCTCGTTTCTTTTTTGTCACACTTCGTCGATCGAGTGAAGGTGGACCAGAGAAGGCCTACCAAAATGCTAGACCTATGAGAAACCTAAACAGATACAGCTAAGTGGAGAGATGAGACACAGGAGCTATGTTAGAGACATTCAGTTACTTGAAAAATTAAAAATGGAAATTAGCACCATTTATTTATGTTTTAAAAAAATCCTCTTCATTATTCAAACCAAATGGGGCAGCGTTAATATCTTTCAGGTAAATGAATGTGTCTATCATACTGTATTTCCATGCTATACATTTCAAGGTTAAAAATTACTTTTCTTGTTGCTGAATAAATATGGAGTCTATAAATGTGCCAAAATTTCACTAATTATCATATTCTCCAGGAACAAGCAGGAAGTCAGTCCTCACATATGGGTGACGGCACCGCCGGAGCCCCACGGAAGCATCTCCCCAGCTTTCAAAAAAAGCCTTTGGGAGATGCCACCATACATGTGTGGTCCCCTTCTCGCCCAATGATGCCATTTTACTCAGTTGCCCTTTTTCTGCGGAGCCCTACAGATGTCAGTCTTCTCCCCTGAAAATAATTGATTTTCTTGTGCATTAAAATGCATTTCCTTCTCCAGTTAGCACCGATTCCTTTCCTGTCTCCAAGCCCTGTCGCCTCAGCTTTGAGTCTTGGAACCATTTTTAGGTTTTTCTCCAGCGTGGTTTCGTGCCTTTTTCTAACCGCTGGCCGCATTGAAGGTCTTTGACCTCGCAGGGGTCTTTTTTACCCCAATGGCCAGTGGGTTCAAAAAGTGTCATTGGTGCACAAACAAATGTCTCTAACTGATACACACGACTGCTGCATCTGGTGTCTAGGTGCCGACCATGACCCAGAGGTTTGTGCCCTTTGCAAAAAGATATCCACTAAGGCCATCCAAAGTCATCGACAGAAGCAGAATGACATCTTCCACAGGTCGGATTCAGCCCCAGTGTCCCTGGTAACCTTGCGCTCTAAGACCCCGCATGGATCTTTGCAGTTGCGTAAAGCCCCCGCGGTGCCTGATCGGGTCTGCAGACACTCCAACAAGGGTCTCCAGAGTGGGAGTGAAAGAAGAAGATGAAATTTTCAAGGACCTCATCCTGGGAATCGAACACACATGGCAAGTCCTGTGCAAAGTCCCACAGTCCCCTGAGGGTGTCTGAGGAGTCGGAGCGGGAGGGGCTGGCAAAGGTGCCCAGAACAGATGCTGAGGCCTCTGGCAACAGATCATGAACCCCCAAGGCCTGTCCCATCGAAGACTCCCTCTCCTCACCAACGCCAGACCCAGTCACCCTGGTGTCCACATCAAAGGCAGCAAGCATCGATGCCTGGCTCCGCCGGTGGTCATGCAGAGACCTTGATGTCGAGGACTCCCCAGGCCGCCGATATGATCCTTGAGAGCCCTGGGCCTCGAACCAATCCTTGGTGAGGGTCTCGATCCTGATCCCAATCCTCAGGAGCGAAATCCTCCCCGGCAAGTGTTTGTGGCTCCGGCCAAGCAACAGCTGTGGTCACCGAAGACCCGATTTGACCCTGCTGGAGATCAAGGTCAATGCTACCAGGGCTTGATGTTGGGTTGCCGAATACAAGCATATTAGCTGTATATTGGCATGTATCTCCGAGACCTAGCAAAAGACCTCGCAGGTTTCTCAGCAGGTCTGAGTGGAGATCACTTCTAGCGATTCCAAACCCTCATGAAGTGCTTCGGGGAGTGCTCAGAGTATGTCTCAAGCCGCTTATGACAGCTTTGAGTCTAATGTGAGTTTGACCGCCACGGGCATTGGTGCCCTACGCCAGGCCTGACTCCAGGCATCGGATCTTGAGCATTGGTCCAGGAGAAACTCAACGTCCCCTGCCTCGGTGAAAACCTCTTTGGCAAACCAATGGAGGATAAGGCGGCGGAGATCGAGACCAAGTTTGTCACCAGGATGACCTTCACCCTTTCCAAGAAAAAAACGCCAGGGAAAAGGCCTTCCTTCCACAGGAAAGGCCAGCCCTACCGAGGCTATACCCAATACCAGGACCCCCAGACCAAGCAGCAGGGTCACCAGGGCAAAGGAGTGGGCCATTGCCAATGCAAACCTAAGGGTTCTAAGCCCCAAATGCTGGCTCCTGCCCAGGCTGGGTCATGGTTTTGACTCCCTGAGCATAGCCTCTCCACTTGCTGGGGAGCAGCTGCCACCAGGGAGGTGTCTGATTCATTTTGCCCATCGGTGGCCTGCTATCACAACAGACACCTGGGCACTTCAAGTTGTCAGAGAAGGCTACCTCCTTCACCTGGACCAGACGCCTCCTCCTTTCTTTCCAGGAGAGCCCCCTCTGACTCTCCTGCACCAGGCCCTGCTACTACAGGAACTCGCAGGCCTTCTCAGGGACAGGGACGTGAAGCCAGTACCCCACCACCTAAGAGGAAAGAGGTTCTACTCACGGTACTTTCTGGTCCCAAAAAGAATAGGAGACCTAAGGTCCATTCTGGACTTGCGAAACCTGAACAAATTCCTGGTGCGGAAAAAGTTCAAAATGTTCTCCCTTGGAACATTACTGCCCTAACTCTAGCAGGCAGAATGGCTTGGACATAAAGGATGCTTATACCCACATCCTTATTCATCCCAGTTACAGGCAGTACCCGAGGTTCATGGTTGGGGGCAACCACTTCCAGTAAAGGCTACTACCCTTTGGCCTAGCCACCGCACCAAGAATCTTCACTAAATGCCTGGCAGTGGTAGCCGCCTACCTCTGTCTCCAAAGGGCCTTCATCTTCCCATACCTGGACGATTGACTCGTGAAAGGAGATATGGCCACCGAAGTACAACAGGCCACGGCCCACACCATCAAAGTCTTGAAGCATTTGGGGTTCATGATAAACCATCCCAGATCTCACCTCACTCCAACACAGGATCTGGAGTTCATAGGAGCTTGTCTGGACACTTTCCACGCCAGGGCCATCCTCCCCGCTAGACAGGGCGGATAGCCTCAGGGCCCTGGCCACTGAGGTGCAGTGCCATCACGAAGTGTCGTATAATCCATGCTCCGCCTACTAGGCTACATGGTATCCACAGTCCATGTGGTCCCCAACGCCTGCTCCTACATGTGGGAAGCTCAGTGGTGCCTCTGCTCACAGTGTACACAAGCCACGGGCAGATTTTGGGACAGGGTCTCAGTGTCCCGTCAACTAGCAGATTTGCTCGACTGGTGACAGGGCACACAGCACCTGCAGAAGGGCATGCCCTTCCAGCCTCCAAACCCCCAGAGGGTCCTCATCATGGACATGTCCCTACTGTGCTGGGGTGCCCACTGTGAGGAACTGTGCACACAGGGCAACTGTCTCTAGCGGAGAGCCAGCAGCAGATCACCGCCTGCAGAACCAGTTGGTGCTAGTCCAAACAGACAACCAGGTTGCGATGTTCTACCTGAACAAGCAGGGGGGCACAGGGTCTCACTGCCTCTGCCAGGAGGCAGTAGCCCTCTGCTCATATGTGATCAGTCAGGGAATGCTCCTTAGGGCAATATACCTTCTGGGCCAAGACAATGCCCCAGTGGACAGGCTGAGCAGGATCCTCCAGCTGCACAAATGGCGCCTAGACCCCAGGGTGGCACAGCGGCTGTTCTGACTCTGGGAACCCCAAGTCTGGACCTCTTTGCCAGCCCAGCCAATGCTCAGCTGCACCGCTTCTGCTGTCCCCAACTGCATCCCTCCTGGATAGCAGCGGATGCTTTCATCATGTGGTTGGAGGGCCTTCTGTATGCCTTTCCTCCCACGCTACTAATCGCCTGGACCCTCTTCAAGGTCCAGCAGAACAAGGCTTCCATGATCCTGGTGGCCCTGTGGTGGCCCTTGTTGCTCTGCCTCTCGACGGAGCTCCCAGTCCCTCTGAGGAATGCCCCGGGGCTCACTTCTTCACCCCAACCTGGGGTCCCTATCACTAACAGCATGGCTGCTGAGCAGGTCACCATAGAACCCTTCAATCTCTCAAGGGAGGTGAAGGAAGTTCTCCTGGCCTCTCATAAGAACTCCACAAGACAGACCTATGCCTTCAAGTGGTGCAGATTCTCAGTATGGTATGTGGAGCAACGGGTAGACACGAGGTGCACACGGTGTTATCTATCCTGGAAGGTCATCTTCCTGGTGGCACTCACCTCTGCCCATGGAGTCAGCAAGCTTCAGGCCTTGGTGGCCGAGCCACCTTACACCAGGTTCTACAAGAATAGGGTCGTACTTCACACCCACCCTAAATTCCTTCCGAAGGTGGTATCTGCCTTCCACCTCAACCAGGAGGTGATGCTCCCCACCTTCTTTCCACGGCCCCACGCCAAAATGGCTGCGGCTGTTCTCTGTACTCAGACTGTAAGAGGGCCCTGTCCTTCTACCTGCAACATACTCAGGGCCACTGCAAAGCCTTGCAGCTTTTCATTTCATACGACTCCAGTTGACTGGGGAAGGCTGTTAACAAGCGGACCCTGTCCACCTGGGTGGTGGACTGCATTGCCTTCGCCCATGATCAAGCTGGCTCTCGGCGTGCTGGGTCACGGTGCACAAAGTCAGAGCTATGGCAACCTTGGTTGCAAGCCTATATCTTGTTCCTATGGCAGACATCTGCCGGGCCACCACCTAGTCCTCTGTTCACACCTTAGCAACTCACTACTGACTGGAGAGGGAGTCCTGATGGGACAGCGCCTTTGGCCAGGCCATACTCCATAATCTGTTCGGGATTTAGGCAACTCCTGCCCTCCAACCCCCCTTGTTCAGGCTACCAGAGCGATGGTTCTCCCTGAACACTGGGGTCCTTAGAGTCTTTTCTCGGATTCGCTTGCAGCTGCTCACGGCTGGGCTGCATTTTTCTACAAGTTCTTGGTAGCCTGTAGCTAGGGAGTTCCATATGTGAGGACTGATTTCCTGCTTGTTCCTGGAGAAAGCGTAGTTACCTGTAACAGGTATTCTCCAGGGACAGCAGGAATCAGTCCTTACAACCCTCCCTCCTCCCCTTGGAGTTGCTGTACAATTTTTGCCATTTTCTTTTGTCGGCTCTAGCTATGTCATCTGAGTAAGATGGCACCCTTGGGCGGGAAGGAGATCACACATGCGTGGTAACATCTCCCAAAGGCTTTCTTTGAAAGATGGGAAGATGCTTCTGTGGGGCTCTGTCAATGCTGACGTCACCCATATGTGAGGACTGATTCCTGAAGTCCCTGGAGAACACCTGTTACAGGTGAGAAACTACGCTTTCACTACAGTCACTTGATTAAATGATTTTATGCAATAGCTTAGTGTAGGGTTCTCAACCCAGTCCTACAAACTACTGATAATTTGTATAGTGCTACAAGGCATATGCAGTACTGTATAGAGGCATGGAAGAGGCAATCCCTGCTCATCAGAGCTTACAAGCTAGTCAAAACAGACAACAGCAGCTGACTAGGATACTGTACGCCCAGGGGAATGGTAAGGAAACACATAGTTGGAGAGCAGGAGACTATGCGGATCAGGATCCAAAAGGAGCCTTGAAGAGGTGAGTTTAAAGCCTGGATTTGAGATGAAGCTTGACATACTGACTCAGGTAGTTTGTTCCAGGTATAAGGAGCAGTATGGTGGAAAGATCGAAGTCTGGAGTTGGTAGTAAAAGAGAAGAGCACAGACAAAAGCGATATGCCAGAAGAGCAGAGTTCCCGAGGAGGGTTATCTGGAGAGATAAGAGGAAAGGTAGGGAGGAGCAGCAGAATGAATGCAGTTAGGTCAGTAGGAGAAGTTTGACCTAGATACAGAAATGGATAGGAAGGCAATGAAGCGACTTGAGAAGAGAGGTTACATGAGCATAGCGAGACTGGTAGAAGATTAGCTGTGCAGCTGAATTTTGAACAGATTAAAGGGGAAAGAGATCATTCAGAGGGAGACCAGCAAGAGGAGATTGCAATAGTCTAGATGGGAGGTGACTAAAGGGTGGATAAGGGTGCAAACTCAAGTTAAAGTGGAAAAAAGAGCAAGCCATTCATGAATGTAGCAAAATATGACCTTGAAGAATATACCACTGGAATTTAAAGACTGCTTGCAAAATTGATTTGCTGCTTTAGATACAAATGACAGAGCTCAAGAAGAGTTATGGAATGACATCAAGAAGGTTGTTTTGGAAGAAAGTGAGAAGTCTCTTCAAAAGGTGAAAAAGCAAAAACGGCCAAAATGGATGATGAAAGAAACTATGAAAATTGCCCAGAAACGCAGAGAAGCTAAAGCCAGAGGAGAAAGAGGCAATCGCAGAACTCAACAGAGATTTCCAACGGCCAGCAAGACAGGACAAGGAAAAGCACTACAATGATGCATGCAAGGAAATAGAAGCAGAAATTATTAGAGGAAGAACAAGATCGGCTTTCCTAAAGTGAGAGTTAAAGAAAAAATTCCAGCCTCTAATTGGAATGTTACAAGATGCTCAAGAATCTGTTGAATGATGCTGAGAAGATCAAGAAAAGGTGTAAAGAATATACAGAGTTTTTATATGATAAAGATCAAGTGGACCAAAAGCAGTTTCAACCTGTACCTTATGATCCGGAACCATTGGTGATGAAGGAAGAAGGCGAAGCAACATTGAAAGCCTTATAAAAGAACAAAGCACCAGGCATTGATGGCATTCCCATAGAAGTATTACAGCAATCTGATGCAGCTGTTACCATACTTACAAGGCTCTGCCAGGAAATTTGGAAGACAACATCATGACCAACTGACTGGAAAAGATCTGAGTTTATACCAATACTAAAGAAAGGTGATCCAAATGACTGTGGAAATTATCGCACAATCGCTTTGATCTCACATGCCTGCAAGATTCTACTGAAGATTATTCAACAGACTACAACCATACCTGGAACAAGAACTACCTAAAGTTCAAGCAGGATTCAACAAGAGACATCATCGTGGATGTGAGATGGATCCTTTAAAGAATACCATAAGGATATCTACTTATGCTTTATTGACTACAGCAAGGCTTTTGACTGTGTAAATATGAGAAACTTTGGGCCATATTAAGAAGCATGGGTATACCAGAACACCTGATCATTCTCTTGCACAATCTGTACATTAATAAAGAAGCAACAGTTCAAACGGAACAAGGAGAAACAGAATGATTTAAAATCAGCAAAGGTGTACGACAAGGCTGCATACTTCCCCCTACATGTTTAATTTATATGCAGAACAAATCATCAGAGAAGCAGGATTATATGAAGACAACAGAGGTGTGAAGATTGGTGGACGACTCATCAACAACTTTTGTTATGCTGCTGATACCACATTACTGGCTGAAAGTGAAGATGATCTGAAACATTTGCTTTTCACGATCAAGGAACATAGTCTTAAAATGAGCCTGCACCTTAATGTAAAGAAGCAAAGATCATGACAAATGGCAAAATCAATAAGTTCATTGTTGATGGAGAAGAAATTGAAATAGTGGACAACTTTAACCTACTTGGATCAACTATCAATAAAGAAGCAACAAGCAGTCAAGAAATTCGACGATGCATTGCTCTTGGCAGAATGGCTATGAAGGATCTAGACAAGATTCTGAAGAGCAGAGATGTCTCTCTCCATACAAAGATTCAACTCATTCAAGCCATGGTATTTTCAATAACATCAAAAGGATGCGAAAGTTGGACAGTGAAGAAGATAGACAGGAAGAAAGTCAATGCCTTTCAATTATGATGCTGGCGGTGAATAATACATATACCATGGACTGCCAGAAGAACCAACCAGTCAGTACTAGAGGAGATCAAACCTAAGCTTTCTTTAGAAGCTCAGATGACAAGACTTCGACTTTCATATTTGGACACATCATGCAAAAATTTTAATTTTAATTTAATTAGCGAGTTTTTATATACCGCACCTTCCATTGATCAGTTGCGGTTTACATGGAACAACAGTAAACAGGCAAAGCTGCTTTTACAGATAACATTGTGAAACTACAAAGAAATTAAATTTTACAATTAACAGTTTGTTAACTATATACAAAGAACCAGATATTAACTATGTACAGGTATGTATGTTTTTGAGATCGTCGGTTTGGGGTTTTCTCATTTATTCCAGTTCAAAGATGGGATATGTCAGCTGGTGAAGCTATCCTTTTTCCTGTTGAATAGGTGAGTTCGACAAGGATCCGTAGTATGTTGAGAATAAGTGAGTTTTGAGTTTTTTCCTGAACTCCATGATTTGAGGTAAGGATCTTAATTCCGATGGAGTGTTCCAAATTATAGGGGCAGCATGAGAGAATGCTTTCTTGTTTGTTGATTTTTTGGCCTTTATAAATTCCTTTGGTGTTATAAGTTTGTTTAGTTGGTCTCGCCTTTGGAGATTATGATTGGGTTCTTTATTAATAAGGTTGCTTAGAGTAAGGGGTGCTGTGTTGTTCAAGACTTTGTAAGTAGTTAAGAGTTTTATAATGTATCCGGCATTGAATCGGGAGCCAGTGTAGATTCTCTAAAATAGGTGTTATATGTTGGAATGGTGGGGCATTCATGATAGTCCTTGCTGCTGCATTTTGTGCTAGTTGGAGTTTTTTTAGATTTTGTTTTGTTATGCCTAGTAGGGTTAAGTTCACAAAATCGAAATGGGGAGTTGTTATAGCTTGTATTATACGTTGAAAATCCTGTAGATGCATTAGGGGGCGGAGTTGTTTTAAGACTTTTAGTTTAAAATAAACTTTTTTTGTTATTTCTTATGTGTGTCCATACTGAGGTGTTTGTCTAGTATTACTCCTAGGTAGCGTATTTCAGTTTTTATATTGATATCATTATTTTGCAGTGTGATGGGGGAATGAATGTTGTGCTTTTAGTTACTATTAGGGCTTCGGTTTTTGCATGGTTAATGAATAAGTTGTTTTCATTTAGCCAATTGTTTATTTCATTGAGGCAGGTATTAATAAGTAGTGTAGGAATATTAGGTATTGTGAATGGGACATACATCATTATGTCATAAGAACATAAGACATGCCATACTGGGTCAGACCGAGGTCCATCAAGCCCAGTATCCTGTTTCCAACAGTGGCCAATCTAGGTCATACGTACCTAGCAATATCCCCAAAAGACACAGGTTCCACAATGCTTGTACTGGGTCAAGCATTGATATCCTGGGTCCCTTTTTAATAGTGGTTTATGGACCTTTCCTCCAGGAACTTGTCCAAACCTTTTTTAAGCCCAGCTATACTAACAGCCCTTACTACATCCTCCGGTAACAGATTCCAGAGTTTGATTACACGTTGAATGAAAAAATTATTTAAGACAAATAAGAGAAAATGTTTACCCTGTAGCTTCATTACATGTCCCCTAGTATTTCTATATTCTGATAGCGTAAACAATTGATCCACGTTTATCCGTTCCACTCCATTCATTAATTTATAGACCTCTATCATATCTCCCCTCAGCCGTCTCTTTTCCAGGTTAAAGAGCCCTAACCTTTTTAGCCTCTCTTCATAGGAGTAGCCTTCCATCCCCTTCACCAATTTGGTGGCTCTTCTCTGTACTTTTTCTAATAACGCTATGTCCTTTATAAGATACGGTGACCAGAATTGCACACAATATTCAAGGTGCGGTTGTACCATGGAGCGATACAGAGGCATTATAATATCCTTTGTTTTATTCTCCATCCCTTTCCTTATGATACCTAGCATTCTATTTGCTTGCTTGGCCGCCGCTGCACACTGGGCGGAGGGTTTTAACATGTTATCCACGATGACTCCTAAATCTTTTTCCTGGGTGGTGGTTTCTAATGTGGAGCCTTGCATCGTGTAACTATAGTGTGGGTTGTTCTTTCCTAGGTGCATAACTTTGCACTTGTCCACATTAAATTTCATCTGCCATTTGGATGCCCAGTCTTCCAATTTATCCAGATCCTCCTGCAGTTTTCCACAATCCTCTTGGGTTTTAACAACTTTAAACAGTTTTGTGTCATCTGCAAATTTGATAACCTCACTAGTTATTCCCTTTTCCAGGTCATTTATGAAAATGTCAAAAAGTAGCAGACCCAGTACAGATCCCTGGGGTACTCCACCATTCACCTTTTTCCATTGGGAATATTGACCATTTAGCCCTACCCTCTGCTTTCTATGTTGGTATCCACGTCGGTACCCTCCCGACATGCATCGATAGACTCGCTTCTTTCGATACCAATCTAGAATCGATCTCTAGTCTGGATGACTGGGTACCGACTCGTCTCGGTACCGGCTTCAGATGGTACCGTAGACATTCCACCGATGATCAAGGTCTGCCACATTCGGTTACCACGGTACTGATAGTGCCATTACAGACTGATCTTCATATATCGGTGTCACCGACAGTACCGATCTCGGTACCGGTATTGACATCGGCATTGGTGTCGGTACTTCCCATGCTAGCTGGCTCGCTTCCTTCCATACCGAGTTTGGAATCCATCCCTAGCATGGACGACTTGCTACTGACGAGTTGTGCTACCGGTTTTCATTGGTACCCACAACTATCTTTTAAAGATAGTCCGATGCTCCATCCCTCCAGATCTACTATTCCACAGAATCTGAATGAGCGGGTGGCTGCTACAGCTAGTTCTTCAACAGATCTAGTTCTTCCTCCTCTTCCTTGAGGACTCCCCTCTGGGGAGATTTCTTTTCAAGCTTTTCTGCTTGACATGGCAAAGTTACTTGCCATTTCTATACCTGGTCAAGTCCCTGCACCAGGGGATCCACAACCTAGACAGATCCCCTGCAATCCAAAGGAAGTCGTCATGTTTCCTTTCCATCAGACTTTGCAGGATCTCCTATTTAGAACATGGGAAACTCCTTTAATGGTATCCCCACCTTCTAGGGCAACTGATCTTCTATACAAGGTGCGCCCTTCTCCAGGTTTTCAAAAGCCTCAACTACCTCATCATTCTCTGGTTGTAGAATCAGCAATGAGGCGTGTTAAGAGTACTAAGAAGCACTCTTCTTATCCGCCAGGTCGTGAGGTTAGGACCTTAGATGCCTTTGGACGTCAAACTTTCCAGGCATCCATGCTTTCAGCAAGAATCCTTTCATATATCTTCTATATGGGATTATCTCTTGAGGAGGTCACCTGTTATAGGTAAGTAACTGTGCTTTCTCTAGGAGCAGCAGGAATCAGTCCTCCTCACTTATGGGTGACATCGGCGCCGATGGAGCCCCCGTGCGGAGCATTTCCCCAGATTTCTAAGAAAGCCTTTGGGAATACTGCACACATGCGCGGTCCCCTTCCCTCCTAAAGGTGCCATCTTGCTCAGTCTTGCTAAAAAACAGAGCACAAAAATGTAAAAATGAACTATGTACAACTGCAACTCCCAGGGGAGGAGGGAGGGTTATGAGGACTGATTCCTGCTGCTCCTGGAGAACACCTGTTACAGGTGAGTAGCTACTCTTTCTCCAGGACCAAGCAGGAAGTCAGTCCTCACTTATGGGACTCCCCAGCTTCAGGCTACCGGGGACCCAGAGCTGAAAAAATGAGCTCCCTCTAGCCTCAGCATCAGAGAAAGGATTTCACTGAAACATACCTCTACCGGTAGCCCAACCAGAGGGCTGGAGGGTAGGAGTTGCCTAAACCTCAAAGAGATTCCGGAGCACTGCCTGACCGAAAGCACTGTTCCTATGGGATTCCCTCTCCAGGCAGTAATGGGCCGCAAAAGTCTGGCTTGAGGACCAAGTTGCAGCCCTGCAGATGTCTGCTAACGGTACAGAGCAGAGATGAGCTACTGAGGCAGCCATTGCCCTGTCACAGTGGGCCGTGACCCGACCCTGCAAAGGAAGGTCAGCTGCCCTGTAAGCCCAGGTGATAGTCAGCCACCCAGTTGGACAAGGTACGCTTGGAGACAGGTACCCCCAAGTTATTGGGGTCAAAAGATACAAAGAGCTGAGTAGCCCTCCTATGTCCCTGTGTACGCTCAAGGTAGAAGGATAAGGCCCTCCTACAGTCCAGGGTATGCAGGACTGTCTCAGCCCGGCTGGCATGGGGCCTAGGGAAGAATGTCGGAAGAACCACCTCCTGGTTGAGATGGAAAGAGGAGACAACCTTGGGGAGGAACTTAGGATGAGTCCGAAGGACTACCCTGTTCCTATAGAAGCGAGTGTAGGGTCTATCACAGACCAGGGCTTGAAGTTCACTCACTCGCCTGGCCGAGGTCAAGGCCACTAGGAATAGAGTCTTCCAGGAAAGGAAGCGTAGAGGACATGTAGCCATTGGTTGAAAAGGTGGGCGAGTCAGTTGCTGCAAGACCACATTCAATTCCCACTCAGGGGCCGGTGGACGGAGAGGAGGCTTGAGCAATAGTAAGCCTCTGAGAAACCTGAACACCAAGGGATGAACCGACAAAGAGTGTCCCTCCACCATTGAGTGATGAGCTGCCAGAGCAGAGAGGTGGACTCGAACAGAATTGGACAAGGCCCTGGTTGGACAAGTGCAGAAGGTACTGGAGCACTACTGGCACAGTGCAGCCAAAAGGATCTTCCTTGCGTTGCTGACACCACAAGGAGAACCTCCTCCACTTCAGGGCATATGTTTTCCTGGTGGATTGCTTTCTAGAGGCCAAGACCACCTCTTCTACCTCCTGAGGCAGGCCCCAGGGAGCCAAGACTACCCTTGCAGCCTTCAGGCCATCAGATTGAGAGATTTGAGATTGGGGTGCAGAAGGGAACCCTGATCCTGAGAGAGAAGGTCGGGTTGGAACCCCAGAGGCAGTGGTGTCTCCACTGCCAGTTGAAGCAGCAGTGGGAACCAGGGCTGCCTCGGCCACCTGGGAGCAACCAGAAGTACCAAGGCCTTGTCCTGGAGAATCTTGAACAAGGTTCGGGCCACCAGAGGCGTGGGAGGAAACGCATACAGCAGGCCCTGGGACCAAGAAATTAGAAAGGCATCCGCTGCCACCCTTAGGGGATGCGGTAGCCTGGAACAAAACCTGGGCAGTTGGTGATTCAGGGGACTGGCAAAGAGATCCATGGATGGAAGTCCCCATTTCAGGAAAATCTTTTGAACCACCAAAGGGTGCAGCTGCCACTCGTGAGGCTGCAGAATTCTGCTTAAGCGGTCTCCAAGAAAGTTCTCCTGGCCAGGAAGATAAACAGCCCTCAGCAACATTTGGTGCCTGAGGGCAAAAGAGCAAAGGGCTTGCGCTTCTAGGCATAGAGGCCTGGATCCGGTGCCGCCCTGCTTGTTCACATAGGACATGGCTACTTGGTTGTCCGTCTGAACTAGAACAGACTGGTGGGCTAAAGTGTGAGAAAAAGCCTTGAGGGCTAAGTGAATAGCCCGTAGCTCCAGTAGGTTGATCTGTTGCGTGGCTTCCCATGGAGACCACAGGCCTTGTGTGCAGCTCTCTTGACAGTGTGCACCCCAGCCCTGTAAGGAGGCATCAGATGTCAACATTGACAGGCACCTGAAAAGGCACCCCCTGAAGCAGGCACCTGAAAAGGCACCCCCTGAAGCAAGTTGGGGGGGGGGGGTGTAGCCACCACTGAAGAGAATTTAGGAAGGGTTTTGACACCCTGACTTTGTCGGCTAGGCTCCCTGTGGCCTGCTTCCACTGAGTTCTGAGGCACCACTGTGCAGGCTTCATGTGGAGGCGGGCATTGGGGGTCACATATACAGTCGATGCCATGTGTCCTAAGAGCTGCAGATAGAGCCTGGCAGGAACCCTTGTCAGGCTGAGAAACCGGGATGCCAACTCCATGAGCCTTTGAGCTCTGTCCTCTGGCAAGTAAGCCCTTGCAGGGAGTCCAGCCATGCCCCTATGAACTCTAGGTTCTGGGAGGGGGAGCAAAGCGGACTTTGCAAAGTTTATGACAAAGCCTAGGTTTTGAAGGAGTGTGACAGTCCTGAAGGTGGCCTGCCTGGCCTCCTGGTAAGTCTGACCTCGGATGAGCCAGTCCAGATAGGGGAAGACAAAGACCCCTTGAGTCCTCAAGTAGGCCACCACCACAGCTAGGCACTTTGTAAAGACCCGTGGGGCGGAAGTTAGGCCAAAAGGCAGCACTCTGTACTGGTAATGGTTTCCTCCCACCATGAACCTGAGGTACTTTCTGTGGTCTGGATGAATGAGGATGTGAGTGTACGCATCCGTTAGATCTAAGGAGCATAGCCAATCTCCCTGCTGGAGGTAGGGCAGAAGTGTTCCAAGAGTAAGCATCTTGAACTTCTCTCCAAGAACTTGTTGAGGTTCCTGAGGTCTAGGATAGGCCTTAGGTCTCCGGTTCGCTTGGGCACCAGAAAATACCTGGAGTAGAACCCGTGCTCCTGTAGGCGAGGAGGTAGAGGCTCCACCGCCTTGTCCAGAAGCAGACCCTAAAGTTCTTGAAGGAGGAGGTTGGTGTGCAGGAGAGGCCTTAGAGGCTCTCCTGGAAAATAGGCAGGGGGTAGCTGCTGGAAATGAAGCAGATAACCCTGGTGAATGATGCTTAAGACCCAAGCATCCCCTGTAATGGGTGGCCACCTGTGGGCAAACAGTGCTAAGCGACCTCCTGTGCAGGGATGGGGCAGCAGGGGCAGAGAGGCTATGCTTTGGGAGTCAAAAACCCCCTCCCTGCTGGGCAGGAGCAGGAGCCGGAGTCTTGGTGGTTTTCTGCCTACAGGGCCCATGGCCCTGCCCCTTGGCCTGCTGCCCCTGTTGGGGAGGCCTGGTATTGAGGGGGAAAGGTTTGTAGGCAGACACCTTTCTCGGGTAGAAGGACTTTTTACCTGAGCCCTTCCTTTTGTGTGAAGGGGCAGAAGTCTTTCTGGACAGTCTTGTCCTGGTCAGGTGCTCGGTTTCGAGCTCAGCCGCCTTCTCGGCCATGGGTTTGCCAAAAAGGTTTTCACCTCAGCAAGGGACATCGACCAACTTGTCCTGTACCCAAGGCTCGAGGTCTGGCGTCGGGCCCCGATGCCGGCTGCCGCCACTTGAGCCAAAACTTCGAAGCCATCGTAGGCCGCTCGGGACATGAACTTGACACAGTCCCGGATCCCTGAAGAGAAAGACTGGAACCTCTGCAAAGGTTCCCCAGAGAGGCCAGCAGAGAACCCGGCAAGCTCCTTTGCCAGGTCTCGGAGGTACATGCCCATGTACAGCTGGTATGACTGGACACGGCAAGCAAGCATCGAGCCCTGGAAGCACTTTCTGCCGAAAGCATCCAGGTTCCGGGCCTCCCTGCTGGGGGGAACAGCGGAGTACATCTTTCAGAGCCGCGAGAGTTTCCTTTCTCGCGGCTCTGTTAATCCCGCCGGGGCTGATGGGATTTCCCATCACCCTCGGCGGGATTAACAGAGCCGTGAGAAAGGGAAACTATCGCGGCTCTGAAAGAAGCCCGCGTTTTGGGACTTGAAGGTAGCTGATGATGCAGGGAGGCTCTGCCGGGCAGGGGGGGCCCCGCGGCAGAACTCTTGATGCTGCAGCTGCAGAAGCAGCCGGTTGGTTTAGTTTTTTTTTAAATTTGGGCTGATCGGGGGCCGGGGGTTTCGGACTGGTAATGGGCTAGGGGGGGGAGGCTAAGACTGGAAGTGGGCTGATGGGGGAGGGTTAGGACTAGTAATGGGCCATGGGGGTTGCTAAGACTGGAAGTGGGCTGATGGGGGGGGGGGGGGTGGGGTTAGGACTGGTAATGGGCCATGGGGGGGGGGGGCTAAGACTGGAAGTGGCTGATGGGGTTAGGACTGGTAATGGGCCATGGGGGGGGCTAAGACTGGAAGTGGGCTGATGGGGGTTAGGACTGGTAATGGGCTATGGGGAGGGGGCTAAGACTGGAAATGGACTGATGGGGGAGGGTTAGGACTAGTAATGGGCCATGGGGGGTGCTAAGGCTGGAAGTGGGCTGGTGGTGGTGGTGGTGGTGGTGGTGGGGGGTTAGGACTGGTAATGGGCTATGGGGGGGCTAAGACTGGAAGTGGGCTGATGGGGGGGGTTTGGACTGGTAATGGGCTATGGGGAGGGGGCTAAGACTGGAAATGGGCTGATGGGGGAGGGTTAGGACTAGTAATGGTCCAGGGGGGGTGCTAAGGCTGGAAGGGGGCTGGTGGTGGGGGTGGTGGTGGTGGTGGTGGGTTAGGACAGGTACTGGGCTATGGGGGGGCTAAGACTGGAAATGGGCTGATGGGGGGGTTATGAATGGTAATGGGCGATGGGGGGGCTATGACTGGAAATGGGCGGATGGGGGGTTAGGACTGGAAATAGGGTGATGGGGGTTAGGACGTAATGAGCTGATGGGGGTTAGGACTAGTAATGGGCTATGAGGAGGCTAGGACTGGAAATGGGCTGAGCGGAAGGAGGGCTTGAACTGCAAATAGCTGATGGGGATGGGAGCTTGAAATGGGTTGTGAGGGGGAGGGAGCTAGGACAGGAAATGGGCTGATAGAGGGGCTAGAATAGGACTGGAAATTGGCTGTTGGGGGGTGCTAAGATTGGAAATGGGCTGTGGTGGGGGTTTGGATTGAAATGGACTCATGAAGGGGCTAGAACTGGAAGTAGGCTCATGGGGGGCTTGGATTGGAAATGGGCTGAGTGGAGGGGAGCTAGGATTTGACATGGGCTGATGGTGGGGCTAGGGAAAGGACTAGAAATGGGCTCCTGGGGGGCTTGGATTGGAAATTAGCTGATGGAGGGACTCGGATGGGACTGCAAATAGATGGGGGAGCTAGGACTGGAAATAGGCTGATGGTGGGGCTAGGATAGGACTGGAAATGGGCTTATGGGGGGCTAGGACTGGAAATGGGCTGATGCGGGGACTAGAAGGGAGCGGATGCTGGGTGGGACTGGAACTAGAATGGAGCTGATGTTGGAGGATTAGAATGGGATGGAGCTGGGAGAGTGAAATGGAGAGGGAAAAAATATTTTGTGTGGGAGGGAAGACAAATCTACATTTGTTCGGATATTGGGAGAGTAAGTGGGGATTGAGGATGGCGGGTTAAAATTTGAGTGGATGAAATAGGAATGAGGAAAGAGCAAAAGGAGAAAGATTAGTATATTAAAGCAGATGTAGAGAGAGAATGGAAAAAAACTAGAAGAGAGAAGAAAAGACAAATGGACAGCAGACGATGAAGAGTTAGCGGAAGACACGAAGAAACCAGAAGAAAGTGGCTGGAGCAATTGCAGCTGAAAAAAAATGCACAAAAGGTAGAAAAATATCTCTTTATTTTGAATTTATTAATTGGAATATGTCAGCTCTGGGAAATGTGCATCATTAACGTCTGCGCTTTGTTTAGTACAAGAGCAAATTAATGTATAGTTTTATTTCTACAGTGTTGTACATTCCAAGTTTGGCTTTTGGGATTCCCAGTTTAATTATTGTCTTCCTGTTTCTAAATTGTGATTCCTTGTTTGGTGACGGTCTATGTTCTGCATGTGTAACTGAGCTGAGGTATTCTGTTTATGTAATTCCTATTTGACATTGCCACTTGTTCTCTTTCCCCAGTAGGTCATGTATTGTTCTCTGAAATGTATTGGTTTAATATTTGCAGTGTTTCCTTTTGATAGTTAGGGTATGGTGCTTTGTGAATCCTGGTAGTGTTGTCAGGATACGGCGGGTTTGCTATGGGTTCTAAATGGGCAGTGTTTGTAGTAGTTCCTAATGTGTCTGGCAGTTGGCACTGGATTATAGTAATGTAGAAGTCTTTTAGT
The DNA here is from genome assembly GCA_033557465.1 of Ichthyophis bannanicus. Lineage (NCBI taxonomy): Eukaryota > Metazoa > Chordata > Amphibia > Gymnophiona > Ichthyophiidae > Ichthyophis > Ichthyophis bannanicus. Next base: position 907,737,237 of record CM066034.1, read on the forward strand.
CTTTCTTTATCCATACACTCATTAAGAGGCATGTTTACTAAAAGTTAGTGTATGGTAACATTATGCAAATATTTATGCAAATAAGGCCCCGCACCGAGTCTCCGCACATGGCCCCGCACCCCCCTTGGGCCGCCCCTGCTAGAAGCAATGCGAGTACTTACATAGTCAGATCTGTCTGGTACTGTGAGGGGTTGGAGTGCCTGAAAATTAATTAAAGTAGAATGATAATATATTTGTAAAATGTACTATGACAGCAAAAACTGTCAGTGAACTACCCTTCTAAGAAAGAGGAAAAAAATTTAAAGCAATCGTTATGGCTGGACAGGAAGTGATAATTCTGAAGAAAAGCACCTCAAGATAAAAGCAACAGGAATAAGCAGCCTGGGGTGTGTAGTAGTGAGATCTTGAAGTGTGCTGATCTCCGCACACTGGCAAATCTGGGGTCAAAGCAGAATGCAGAAAGGAGAAGTTTTAATCACACCTGATCATTTCTTTTCCTTGAATCCTGCTAGGCCAGTCCACATGAGTGGTTATGCTCCCATACCAGCAGGTGCAGGCAGACTTGAGCATCTTTTAATGTCATCAGGAGGTATAACCACTGCTGCAGCATTCAGAGAAGCCAGTAAGACACTTCTCAAGCAGTATGCAAGACTGAAAAACTCAAAAACAGTTAGCAAACATAACAGGCAACTGTTAGAACAAAAATTGGAACAAGTATTTGGCTCTCTTGCCATAGTGTAAACTTAATCAGGCTCTGTAACAGAATACAATACAAAGGCAGCAGTGCTTCCAAACCTCAGTAAAGTCTTCCAGGATGGGTCTTAGACTGGTTTAGAAAAATTCAAGGAAAGGAAATTATCAGGTATGATTAAAAATTCTCCTTCCTTATCATCCTGCTAGATCAGTTCAAATGAGTGGGACGTACCCAAGTAGTCAGAATACAGCGTGGGAGGAAGACGATTCTCTGGCCAGAACAGACTTGCCAATGGTGCCATCAGCATTTGCTCCCACAATCAACTTGTAGAGTTTCACAAAAGTATTCAAAGAGGCCCAGGAAGCTGTCTTCCAGAGACATATGGCTGATTTGACTCGGTAAAAGACCTGAGACTTAGGGGTATGTTTACTAAACTCTGGTAATGTTACACGCGTTAAGTTCCCTGGTAATGTTATGGATGCCCATATAAAGGAGTGGGCAGTGCATCGGTAAAGCAAGCCATGTCAGGTAACGCACGTTACAAGACGCTTAACGCGCGGTACAGTGCGCCATGGACCCACCGCACGTGAACACCACAGCCGACGGGAAGCAGCGGTGCGTCTGAAGGGGTTGCAATCTAAGGCGCGCTGACAGTAGAAGACGCGCTGAGGGATGTGCAGACATGGTGCCACATGAGAAATGGAGCCGTAGGTGTAAGGGCATAGACCACAGGCAGCTGATATCTCGGTCTGTAATGGGGATGTGAGCCACAGTTAACACATGCACACACACCATGAAATGGTGTGCAGTGAACCCAGCATGCAGAGCAGGAAACAACGGTAACGGAAAAAGCGTCAGGGGTCGGTCTGAAGATCCAGCTGTATGGATGGTGTGTGTGTGTGTGTATAAGGGCAAAATGGGCAGGGGATCCAAAAAGGAGTAAGAGGGAATTGAACCAGTACACCGAAGAGCCCAAACACAGTTCACCAACACCAATACCAAACCACTGAGCCACCTGCCCACCCAGACAACCCAAAGAAAGGGAGCATATGTAACAGCTAGCATGTGACGGATAGGCTGCATGGAGGGGACACTGCAGTGTGCAGTGAAGAGAAGGAAGGGTGTGTGGAGAAGGGACGAAGCCGGAGCCATTGTATGGTAAGGAGAGCAGAACAGATGAAAAGAAAGGAAAAGGAACCTGTGGGACCCAAACCCACAACCTATGTTGGCTTCACGTGTGTCTGCAACCACTATCCCAAACAACCACAATGCAAATATGTTCCACCAAGTGGCCATCATGTCTGGTAGATTCACGCAGTAGTGCGTCCTACGTGCGTTGCGGAAGACGCATGTAGCAGGGCATCTGATGCGCAGCGTATACAATAACGCATGTGACATTACAGAGCTTTCTACGTGTCTTATGAGATATGTCTAGGCGCCTTAGTATATGTAGTCAGATTATGGTGCGTAACAACGCACGTCCCAAACAGACATCATGTGCATTATTGTGCGCACTGCAACGCATGTACATTGCAATACTGCGCACTACAGTAGACTACCTGTCCATTGCCCCTCCCCTCTGCTCCCACCAGTTCTAGGACTACAGCTGTACCCCAGCCCCCAACCATGGTCTGACATTCACCAGCAGCAGGCACAGTCAGACTGTACCTGCTGCACATGGCCGGCCCGTCCCTTGAGCGAGAATGTTTTTTGCACAGGGCCCCGCGTTTCAGGGGGTCCTGAGCAAAGAACATTCTGCATTAAAAGTAAATTTTAAAAATAAAAAAAAAGCTAGCTGCTGCCGCTGCCGTTGTGGCAGCAGCAGAATCGAGTGTCCCGCGGCCCTCCCATGCCCGGCAGAGTCCTCCCTCCCTGCATCAGTCCCTTCGGCGCCGGCTTCAGAGCCACAAAGGGAGAGTTTCCCTTTCGCGGCTCTGTTAAGCCTGCCGGGGCTGATGGGAAACAGGACATGCCCGTTTCCCATCAGCCCCGGTGGGCTTAACAGAGCCGCGAGGGAGAAACTCTCCCTTCGCAGCTCTGAAAATCAGCACAGAGAGGGAGCTGATGCTGCAGGGAGGGAGGACTCTGCCAGGGGTGGGGGGGGGGGGGTGGGACACTCGATTCTGCCGCTGCCACGGTGGCAGCAGCCAGCTTTAATTATTGTCTTCCTGTTTCTACATTGTGATTACTTGTTTGGTGACAGTCTATGTTCTGCACGTGTAACTGAGCTGAGGTATTCTGTTTACGTAATTCCTATTTGACATTGCCACTTGTTCTCTTTCCCCAGTAGGTCATGTATTATTGTTTTCTGAAATGTATTGGTTTAATATTTCTAGTGTTGCCTTTTGATAGGTAGGGTCTTGTGCTTTGTGAGTCCTGGTAGTGCCGTTATGATATGGTGGGTTTGCTATGGGGTCTAAATGGGCAGTGTTTGTAGTAGTTCCTAATGTGCCTGGCAGTTGGCACTGGATTATAGTAATGTAGAAATCTTTTAGTCTTTCTTTATCCATATACTCATTAAGAGGCATGTTTACTAAAAGTTAGTGTATGGTAACATTATGCAAATATTTATGCAAATGAGGTCCCTTATACAAATGAGGCCCTGCACCGAGTCTCCGCACATGGCCCCGCACCCCCCTTGGGCCGCCCCTGATGCTGATTTCCAATTTGTGTTCCTATGTGCCACCTAGGTGACAGCCTAGTCTACCCTGTGCCCCAGCTGCCCCCACTACATGTCCCGCCTGCAGCCCCTATGCCCCATTTGCACCATCACTATAGTGGCCTTTCATACTTGGGCACTATGCTGTTGCTGCATATGAATCACTACTATCACTTTTCTAGGGCTCCCTGCCTATGTTGTACATTGCTGACACTGAAATGGTTTCACTTCCTGCATATCTGCATCTAACGACAGGTTTTCAGTCCCGGTAATGTTCCCCATGTTAATGTTGCAGGAGCTTCTCCCCACCCACTCCCCGCCAATTGACCCCTTCTCTCCGCCCTCTCTGGGACTTACCGTGGACGGTGCCGTTAACACATGTTAGGTAACGCTAACGGGCGTTAACGTTACCTAACGCGCGTTAACGTCGCCGCTGCGACATTAACGCAGTTTAGTAAACATACCCCTTAGTGAAGTGAGCTTTGATCCCTTCTAGCACCAGCACCTGCTTATCAGGGCCAGCCCGTCCACTAGGCGGTTGCCTAGGGTGGCAGACCTCTGTGGGTGGCACAGAGCCCACGGCTGGCCTTGTGCTTCGGCACACATGGCCTGCCACTCCACCCTCCCCCTTGGGCACGCTGCTGTGGATTTTGGCATCAGGGACAGCTCGGCAGAAGCAGCCCATGGCATGCTATGTGTGCCAAAGCACATGGCCTGCTGCCGAGTTGAGCTGTCCCCCCGACCCTGCTACTGGAATCAGTGGCAGTAGAGGGAGGTGACACAGCTCAGCATGAGGAGGGGGTGGCAGGGCTCGGCATGTGGGGGGAATGGTATGGCCGGAGCATCTGCCTGGAGCAGCAGAAACCCTTGGGTCAGCCCTGTTGCTTCTCAGCCAAAAGGTATATTGAACTGATGGCCTCTTTGATCCAGTGGGAAATTGAGGACTTGGCTTCTGCCTGTCCTTTCCTTGGACCACTGAAAAGAAGAAAAAGATAGTTTGACTGCTGAAAGAATTGGTCTCTTCCAGGTATCTGAGTAACACCTTCCTAAAGTTGAGGAGACATAGATCCAACCAAAGATCCTCCTCCAAAAAAGAGGGAAGAACGTCTGCCTGATTAAGGTTAAAAGAGGAGATCTCCTTCGGAAGGATAGTAGTGTTTGCGAGGCGACCAAAGCCACTGAAATTGCCAAAAAGGGTCTATGGCAGGACCAAAGCTTGCAGCTTCGAGACCCCTCTGGGAAAGGCAATAGCCACCAGGAACACCACCTTAAGTGTCAAATCCTTTCAACACCAAAGGCAGGCTCCACTGAGAGATGACCCAATGCATGGGAGGGTGAATCTATTCAAACCTTCTGAAGAAGCGAGAGACGACAGGGTGGACCACCAAGGACAACCTCTGAATATTTATTTAGTTAGTTAGTTAGACATACTTGTATACCACCTTATCCTACAATCAAAGTGGTTACATCACATCACAATTGGGTAACATTTTAACATGTGGGTGTTTTACAACATTTAACATGAGGGAATTTAACAACATTAAGACAACACAATTTGAGGGTTACATTTATCATGATGATGTCGTGAGTCTAACATGCCCCTGGTATCATACCAAGGCCACAACCTGAACTTTAAGAGTTCAGGGCCAATCCTTGGTCTAAGCCTGCTTGTAAAAAGGTTAGCACAGTACCTGTGCCTGCTTCCCAGCTGAGAGGGCCTAAGAAGAAAACCACCTCTTAAAATACCTCTTAAAACATCTGCAAACCCTCACATATGCTAAGGAGATTGAGGGCCTATGGGCCCTGAGCAAGGAAATCCACTACTGCACCAGAGGATCCTCTCTTGGACAGCTTATGCCTATCAAGGACCAAGCTATAAACAAGACGGGAGTAGGGTCTTCCATTATTAGGGGCCCCTGAGATAGAAGGTCCTTCTCCTGTGAGAACTGGAGAGGGGGCCCCCCACATAGAGTCCCATCAGATCCACATACCACAGCCTGCGTTGCCTATCTAGATGAGCTTGAATCCTGTGGAGAAGATGGTTCATCAGAGGCCATGGGGGGAAGATGTAGAGAATTCCCTTCTGGGGCCACACTTGTAGCAGGGCATCTAAGACTGCTGCTTGGGGGTCCCTGCAGTGGCTGAAGAATGGCATTGTCTCATGTGGCCATCAGATTGAACTCTGGCAGACCTTCGAATTATGAGGCTGAATTTATGGGGGCTCAATTCCTATTCCCTGGGATCCACTGTATTTCGCCTCAGAAAGACAGCCTAAAAGCAGCTGACGCCTACTATATGGGCTTCTGACAGAGGCACTAGATGCTCCTCCGCCTAACAGCATAGAGTGGTCACCCTGAGTGCCACCCTGGCACCTTGCGTTCCTCCTTGTTGATATATATCACCACTAAGGCTTTGTCTGATGAAGACATGGACCACTTTGCTCACTAGTAAGGACTGAAACTTCTCCAGATGGATCATTCTAGCCTCCAGCTGATTGATTAGTGAGGAGGCCTCCTGAGGGGACCCAAACCCCCTGCATCATCTGGCCTAAGCAGTGAGCCCCCATCCTTCAGGCTGGCATCAGGTTGTATGAACGATCAATCTGGGGCTTCTGGAAGCATGTCACTCATCAGATGGGAATGCAGTCACCATGTCAACTTTTCCCTGAGCTCCCAAGGAGAGGGAAGGGTCTTCTCAAACAGCTGATGACACAGAGACCTGAGAGACAGAAGGTGCCTCTGAAGTGGGCACCAGCTCCAGAGTTGGCGCCATGGATTACAGGAGCTGCAGATAGCCCTGCAAACCATGTACCATGACACTAGCAAACCTTTAAAGTTCCTAATACCTAAAGGTGATGGCACCATGTGGCAGGAATGCTGTGAGGCTGCCCTCCACCTGGGTAGGCTATCCGAGGATCACTCCGGTCTCTTCCCCTCCTTGGCTCCAATGAAGAGCCTACAGGCTCTCTTCCCGAAAATTATTTTTAACTGAGATGCTGCTGCCAAGGCTTTTAATAAAATATGAAATGCAATTATCAGCTTGTTGTAATAATGTCACATACAGTTGCGACCAGTAATAGAGCTGTCAAATCTTAAAACACTTTTTGGAAAGATACAGCGAAAGCATGTGATGCTATTGCAGAATCAGAAATTTTCACGTTATCTTTGTGAATATGTAATGAGAGATTTGGAAATAAGCTTAAGAAGGCTTTTGTTAGTTCATTAATGGAATTCCCTATCAAAAATTACAGGAAGAAACGGCAGAAGTGGGTGTAGCATGACTCCACCAACCTCTGCTCCTTCGTGCTCAGGCAAAACCACTTTTCCCTGGGACAGTGTGTGCACATTTCCAGTTTCTTTGCCTAGCAAGGTGCTTGCGTGTCTCCTGTTTTTCAGTAAAACAGCACTTGTACTGTCCCCTGTGGCTCTGTGTAACTGCATGTGTACCAGGTAGGCTGTGTGACTTAACAGTGAACCCTTGCTTCGCCCTAACAGTGTGCATACTTGCAGCTCGATGCAGAAAAGTGCACTGTTAGCGCAGGCAATAGTGCAGTGTTGGTTCAGAATTTTCTGCACTAGTGTGGGCACAGAATACAGGAAGGAATCTAATGCGAGCGTAAACAATGTCCAAATGCTTGCAGTAATGGCAGCACCCTATGCACTTAAATCCATTGAAATGGATGGTAGTGAAGCAATTAGCAATGCAGCGTAGATGCAGATAAGTGTGCAGAAGACTGAGCTCATTGCGAGGTCTGAGGAGGCATTAAGGATTATCTCATAGATCTGTGGTTAGTACTGGTGAGGAATGTATGCCTGTTCTTCAGAGTACAGCACCTGCAACATTTTTCTGGCTTTGCTGCAGAGAGTGCTGAAAATAAAATGGCCGCAGAAGTGTCCTGCTCACAATAATATTGCTGTTGATGCACCAGATAGCAGTCCAGCACATGCACACAAGTGCCAAATTGTGTTTTTTTTGTGTGTGCACAGGATATAGATACTGCTAATACAGACCTCTGTGTGTATGTGTCTGGCTTGGTCTCCATGTTGAGCACAGACGTTTTGTGCACAGCTCATTTGCAGGCTGTTTGCTTACTTCATCCTTGACAAAACCTCTGCACTAAACTTGCTTCGGAAACCTTGTTCCAGCTCAGGGTTTCTGCATCAAGTTCTTGTTGTTTTATCATGCATATTGCCATGTCCAGACTCATGGCGAACATGCTAAATGGTGAAATCATTTCTCCATTAATTCATAGTCCCCTGGGACAACTTTTGATGAGAAAGTAAAAGTAAGTCTAAGAACCCCAAGCAAGTCACCAGATACGCTCCCCCATTCTCCCACTAACAGAGTCCCAGAAAATATGTGTTTCTGAGGCTAGAATAAAATGATGGTATGACAGTCCAATTAAGCTCACAAATGACATTTATTATATAATAAGAAATAAAAGAGAATGAGAAGAGGGATTTGGCTTTGGCACCATAACTGCTAGATGAGATGGGAGCAGATTTTATTTTTGCTCCCATCTCATCTAGTGCAGTCATTACAGTGACAGTTCTTGGCCCAGTACATGCACTAGGATTCATACTGAACCTCTAAGTGCAGACTTTAAGTCTGGCCACTGGGTGTCACTGTTGCATGATGGCTCCTGAAAACCTAGTCAGGAATCAAACCCAGATCGCTCTGCATGACAATCTGTAGCACTGAAGAAGAACCATCAGACCAGCATAAATATGTGTTTGATATAATATGGGGGTCAATCTACTGCAGAGTACGACAGACACAAAATTTAATAACATTTAGCTGTTTGGTTAAGTATGGAGGTCCAGGTTGGTAAGGTGTGCTGGGAATTCAGTTTTGCAGAAAAGTCAATTTTAGAAGCACAGAAGGGGCATAAAGTTCCATGTATATATAATATGAAGATTAAACTCAATTATGAAGGGAGAAATACTTATAAAGCATAATTATAGGTTTATATAGTACCAGAATAATTTGTCCTATGATGACTATACAATAAAACTAGATAAACAGTGCTAAAAAAATAGTAGCAACAATAGTATCCTTGATTTTGGGATAACACAAAGAGGCATGTAAGTTTTTATTTCTACCACTAGATGGCAGTATGACAATATAATAACAAACTACAAGGCATTAACAGGTACCAGGAAAAGTCAACCAACTTTTTTGCCTCTGTAAAACGGTCTGCACTAGTCACTTCTTGATGATTAGGAATTCTCAGAAACTGTGATCCAAAATATGTTGGAGGACACAGACCTATGACCAAAGGGGAAAAGTATTAAAAAAGGCAACTCTGAATTTCCCAGAAACAGTCCTCATTTGTGGAAGAAAAGATATGAGGTCTGCATTAGTATTATGCAAAGTAAATCTGGGGGTCTCTACCTAGCCTTTGTTATGTGTCCCTTACTTGCATGGCCAGGCCTAGGTAAGAGAGCTCCCTTGCAGAGACAGTGAGTTTCTTCCTGTGTTATTGACGCTGATGCAATAAGGGGTGCTAAGATTACCATACCCTTTTTATGCCTATTTTAGCAAGCTTTTAGTGCCCAAAAAGTACTAAATGGGAATAAAACTGTATGCTAAAATCAGCACACCTTTCCTTGCTAATCGCATGTAAATGAAGGGATTTAGCTATTACTCTACAGGGAAGCGCATTAAAACCTAAATATTTAATGCTGGTTTATGATTTAAATCTGGAAATTAAACTCCTGGATCAGAAGTGGAGTAAAGTTAACTCATATTTCTGGGACTAGGATAAGTCTATGTAAGGTGGACCTCCACACCAGGAAACTCCAGTATGAAATCATGCTGGCGCAGTATATAGAAACATAGAACATGATGGCAGAAAAAGACCATATGGCCTCTCCAATGTGCCACTGTACAACAGCTGCTCAGCACTACGTTCCTTCCTCTACATCAGAGTTGATCTGTGTTTGTCCCTTGCTTTCTTGAATTCAGATACTGTATTGTATCTAACACCTCCACTGGGAGGCTGTTCCACTACTCATTCCATAAACTTCACACCTCACATTCAAATACCACCTCAACAAAATCAGCAAGACAATCTTCTACAAAACAAAAACACTCCAGCCCCTACGCTCACTTCTCGAACCACACGATTTCCGTACTGTCCTGCAAGCCTTCGTAATACCTCACCTGGACTATTGCAATGCTGTTTACAATGGTCTATCTCAATCCACACTCCTGCCATCTCCAAACAGCACTACACTCAACTGCAAGGACCTTGCAAGCTTCAGCAACAAACAACCATATCACACCTATACTCAAAACAGCTCCACTGGCTCCCACTACAGAGCCATATAAAATTCAAAACTATCATCCTAACCCACAAAGCACTACACTCAGATCCTCCCACACACCTCCGCACGCTACTCCAGACCTCCCAGACCCACAGATCTAGACGCACCTTCATGATGAACACCCTCACAATCCCCCATATCAGAACAAAATCGAACCCGCAAGTGTGCAAAAGAGCTTTCCAATTGTATGCGCCATCCACATGGAACAATCTACCAGAGCAGCTCAGGAATATAACAGACCTGAAATTTCCAACATATAAGAATTTAACTCCCTCCCCCCCCCCAACAACAAAGCACTGAGGTAGCTGGGTCCAGAACTTCTCTCCAATTACCACCACTTCAGCACTTACCTACCTCTCCCCCGTTCACTCGATCCACCCAGTCTTCCCCTCGTATCTACCCTACCCATAGTCCTCACAACACTTCTTTCCTGGCTGGCTGCTTTTTGTACCTGCCATTTTAAAACATGTTGGTGATTCTGCTGAAGTTACTGACCAGCTGAACCATGCCTATTTAAAAATGGCTGGGAGAGGTGTGGAGGAGCCAGTACCTGAATGGCTGCGGAGTAGGCCAAAAGACCTCGCCTGTTTGATCGCCTGCCTGCATGTGGCAGCAATGCACTGTTCTGGTCCTGCTGACGTCAGTGCAGGACAGGGCAGTGGATAAAAGCAGCTCTTGCCGGCGTACCATGGAGAGGAATGGAAGGATCTGTATCTAAATAGCTGGAGAGCAGGCCAGGATTTTCCTTGCCTATCTTTTCAGCACAGATCGCTAACTGGGCAGCATGTAATACTGCTGCTGTCAGATTATCGCTTGTCGCTGTCTCCGCTCTGCCGCAGAATGCCCCAAACACGCCCCGATGCTAACTGGATAGTATCAGGGCACGTAGGGGAGTTAGAAGGGGATATTTAACGGCACTAACCATGTAAGTGCCGTTGAATATCCTGATTTAAGGCATTTACTGGGCTGTAAACTGTGTAAATGCTTTTCGAATATCAGGCCCCTAATTACTAGTGTCCATATTTGCAATCTAGGGGTTCCTACATTTTAATCCCCACTAAAGACTATGGGGCTTGTTTACAAAGCCGTGGTAGCAGTTTCCGATCGTTATCGGAGCCGCGGCCCCATTGATTTCAATGGGGCCGCGGCTCCTATAACGATTGGAAACTGCTACCGCAGCTTTGTAAACAAGCCCCTATGACTTGGCAGCCATTACTTTGCACCCTCTGCAAAACAAGCTTGGAACTGACTAGTAGATACCACCAAAAGAGCACTTTATATCCATTCACAATCAAATTAGCTAAAATGGGCACCCTAGTTACATTTTATACAATAGTTTCCCATTCTCTTTCCTCTAGGATTCGCCCAAGATTCTTCTTTCACTGAGGCATATATCTCGGCTTCCCCCAGAATAGGTGCCCAAGCTGTTATAAAGACAAGTTTATAGCCTCTTATAGCCCAGATGCCCAAGCATCAAAAACTGAAATATTACTTTTCCACCTTGCAACAGTATTCCACCGAAAAGGAAAGGACAACAAAGATGCATTTTTCCAATTAGCAGTCAATATTTATAAAGTTATTATTATTAGCAAATTGAACAGTTTTATTTTGGCTGATGCTTAATTTATCAGTCAATTGCAATAACCGAAAAATACGTATGTGAACACTCAGCTCTTGTTCAACATGAAAAGTTTCTTGGAGTCTTTTTTGTACTTCTTTCCAAAATGATTTAATAAAGAGACAATTACAAATCATATATAGCAAAGTATCTGGTGCTAGTTTGCAATGCCACAGAGTTATAGCGCCTGATGAGTCAAAAAAGAACCCGGGCTGGGCAAAGTAGACTGATTGTGAGGGCTGATTTACTCATGCTCAAAGTGCTCTCATTGTTCTTCCTCTAATTGCAAACCAATATCCCTTGACCGCACCTTCTCTAGACCTGTATGAGCTATAAATAGAGTGTCCCGTAATCGCTTATATATCTGGGAGGCTATAATGATCATTTTAATAGCCCTGCTTGTGTTTTGGACATCCGAAAATGGGCATAGAGACATCTCCAGAGCCATTTTAGAAGCTGGATCTGTGGAGTCCCCAGCGTGAGGACATCCAAGTCTGAACGGGGGCATGGTGGACGCATGGCTGTAGTGTTCCCAGGAACCTGGATGTCCTTGCCTGATCACAGAAATGTCACAGAAATCCGGCATCGCATCTAAGTTTAGGCTGCTCCTAATAAATAAATAAAAATAAATAAAAATAAATGTCTGCACCTGGGTGTGCCTGCTTTGTTTCAGACATTCTGACTTAGACGTCCCACATTGCACTGGAATGTCCCTTCTAAAATTCCCCTCCATGTGTCCACTAGCCAGTAGTCGAGTTCACCCGCTAGATCACTGTACCCAGATACATTTTTTGAAACAATGCGTGAGCTGCAACCATTTAAAAACTTACATTGCTGGCAAACCAGATTTCTTATGCAGCTTAGCCAATGCCAACAGTTTACCGCGCCCTATCAACTGCACTAGCGTCCAGAGATTTCTCCCTTGCCAAGATAACAATTTCCTATCAATTTTTATCTTTAAATGGTGCCAGTGAGACATCGTAAGGATTTTTACCATTGGACCTCAAACACCTTATCTAATATACTCAAGGCCTGATGCATGGCTCTACTGGGGTAAAGCCTGGAAATTTAGCTAGGCGACCTCACACCTGGTAAAAGTGACAGAGGGGAGGAACTGTCATCTCTTGCTTCACATGAGATATATGTGTATGCACTGCCTACATCATATGCAAATATAACTCAAGCATATTCATTAGGGATATGCTGAAAAATCTGACCTGATTAGAAGTAATATCTACCAAGGAAAAAATCTCAAGTAAAGCGAGCGAGCAGTTTTACATACAGCTTGGGGAAGTATGGATGGCACAAATCCTTAGCAGCAAGGGGTCGTTATCTGTCTAGACCTTGTCTCTGAACTTCTAGCTCAATTCATTTTTGTATCTGGAACCCTGATTTTTTAAAAAATCTTTTTGCAATAGGACAAACAAAACCAGAAATTGTAGTACTACTTAAACTGGGAATTAAAAAAGAACAGAACCAAATATGCCCTGGGGCTTATAGAATAATTTGGATGCATCATTTCCAGAGAGGTGAATTATGTTACAGCAGACATGCCATTTATGTAACATTGCTAGAATAATATGGCAGGAGAAAATTACATTTCAACACTCAGCTGCCGACTGAAATTCTGTTGTATGTGAAAATATTCTGTGAGGAGCACTTTTTGTAAAAGAAATATGGAGTACCTGTTTTGTTAAATAGGATTTTGGTGACATTTAAAACCATATAGTGTGTCTGAGTGGCAGCAAACTCTAAAACCAGAGGAGGCTTAAGGTGAGTTGATTATCGCTAACTTTCCTATGTGTGAGCTAGATCTGCTATCTGGATTGTCCTGAAAACGTTTTCTACAGTGTTCATTAAGAAAAAAAAGAACAGGCCATCACTAGGGTGTGCTCGCTCGCTTGTGGCACTTTTTTTTGCACTGCTAAAAGTCTTTTCTCATGCACCGATTTTAGTATTTTGATTGCTGCAGTTATCTTTCTCTAGAAAGCTCATATCTCTACTCTCCAGTATGTTCTGAAATCGGAGAGCTTAAATCACTGAAAGCAGGAGACATGCTGTTCAGACCCTCAGGAAGTTACACTGGTTTCCTGACTCTCTTAAGTCTGTATTTATTAAAGTGAGCTATCACATTAGCAGGTGCTAACATTGTTAACATGCTTTATTAGCAAATGGGACCTAGGATAATGTGCATATTAGTGCATGGTAACATCTTTGCGCCTTTTAGTAAATCTAGCCCTTACAGTTCTGTTCAGAAAGAATTTCCTTGTTAAATGATCTGTCGATTGCTTATATTTACAAATCTGCAGTTATTTCTGTCCATTATTTGGGCTGTCAGAGCAGCACTGCCTCTTGAAGCAGAGCATGGCGTAGCTAACCTCTAGTGACCTCGCTTTTATTGTCTTCCTCAATATACATTTATGACCTTCAACAAGTCACTTAACCTCTCTGTGTTTAGTGTCAGATTGTAAATTTTTTTGCAATGGGATAAGTGTAAGCACAGGGATTATCCTAAGGAGGCATATCCTGGTGATAAGAGGATAATGATGGGACAAAAGAAATGCCGTATTGCTGTCATTGCTTGCTAGTATATTATTTATTTCTCAGATAAACTCTGGTTTGAGCAAATTTAAAAACATATGGGCAGAAGCCAAATATATTACAATTATGTATTACTGTGGGGACATTGATCTTGCTGTGTTTATTATTTGTGTCTTCAGGGTGAGGTGATGGTCAAGGGTAATCTACTACAAAATCCAAACCTTCCAGTGCCTCCACCCTCTCCTCGCTCCACTAGATATCCGCTCAGCCTTACAAGCTCTTATCATGCCATCTATTGACTATTGCAACTCAATATACCACGGACTACCAAAATCAAGGCTCCTTCCTCTGCAAGCAGCCCTCCACATGACAGCTCAGATCATCCAAGGCACCTGCAGACACGACCATATCATACCCATCCTCAAACACCTTCACTGGTTCCCACTGCAGAGCAGAATATAATACAAAACTCTCCTCATGATATACAAAACCCTCAGCCACCCATCATCTCCCTACCATAAAATATGAATTACACTTACCTGGTTGTGGTTCCTTGAGTGACTCCAGTTTAGTCCTCAACCTCTGGGTAGTGTACCTCCTCCTGCAGCTTGGAGACTGGGCATGTCAAACTGATGACATCACTGGTATAGCCTGCTGGTCTCTCCCATCAGCCCCCAGTGACTTATTGACAAAGCAGACTCAAAGGAGCAAAAAATCAGTAACTTTTCTTTTCTTTTCTTTTTTTAAACTTAACATTATATTCAAGGACACGCATAACCTAACACCTCTTTACCTACTACCCCCCTTCCAGAAGAAAGGGGGACTGCTTCCTGCATTCTCTCCTTTCCGTCGAATGCTTAGACCTAAGCAATCCAGAGCAATATAGCAATATATATATAACAATATAATATACCATAATATCACAATATCATAATATAAAGAGATAACAATATAGCGCAAAGCAAAAGGAAGCATTAAAACGACGGAACACCAGTGAAGGCCTATATCCACGTTTAACCTTGCACTTCCCCCAACAAAACAGACCACTGCTAAAACCCCATCCCCGGGTGGGAATGAGGACTAAACTGGAGTCACTCAAGGAACCACAATTACCAGGTAAGTGTAATTCCTATTTCCTTATCGTTCCTCCAGTTTAGTCCTCAACCTCTGGGATGTATCAGAGCAGTAATCATTGGGAGGGACCTATCCAGTCGGAACTCAACACCGCCTCCCTGAAAGCGGTATTCCTAACCACCAGACCATCTAGATCAGGGGTCACCAACCTGCGGCCCGCGGGCCGCATGCGGCCCACGAGGTCCCTTCGTGCGGCCCGCGAGGCTCTACCCCGGTTAACATTACGTGCGGCCCGCCAAGGATTCCCGCCATTGTATCCACGTGCTCGCAGCTCACCGACGACCACCTGCAAGCGTCCCTTCTCCTGTCAGTGTCATCTGTGAAGCCGGACTTTAAGCGTTTGTCTGCTAGCATGAATCATCAGCCATCTCATTAAATTCAATAAAGGTGATCAGCCATTGTTTTCATAATTTTGCGTTGTTTGTTTCTTTTCGTGGGGGCGGGGAGAAGGGGGGTGCGGCCCGCGAGGCTCCCGGTAGTCGGCTGTGCGGCCCGCGGCCCTCTGGAGGTTGGTGACCCCAGATCTAGATGGTAGTGCTTACTGAAAGTATGGAGAAACGACCAAGCAGCCGCTCTACAGATGTCTACTGTACGGTCCCGTAGAAGATAAGCTGACACACTTGCTGCTCCAAGCCATCTAGAAATGGACTCCTTCGCCGCCGCTTCCCCTTTGCGGAGCCCTCCGAACCACCGGAATTGAGACGATCCGACTTGCGAAAGGTTTCTGAAACCTTTAAACACTGCCGCAGTGTTCTCTCGACGTCCAAACAGTGCAAGCTATGGTCCAATACGCTCCCTTCTGCCGAATCTAGCACTGGAAGAGAGACCATTTGAATTAGGTGAAACGGAGACCCCACTTTTGGCAAAAACGATGGCAGTGGCCGCCAGGACACCTTCTCTCTGGAGAAAGCCAAAAACGGTTCCCGACAGGACAACGCCTCTAACTCTGAAATTCACCTCGCCGAATAGATGACCACCAAACATACTGTCTTCAAGGTTTCATCCTTAACCTATGCCTGTTGCAAAGACTCAAATTACGTGCTAGCTAATGCCCCTAAAACTAAATTGAGCTCCCCCGGTGGAAATGATATTCTACGAAAAGGCTGCAGTCTGGTAACCGCCAGAAAAAAGCGTACCGCATCGACATGTGAACATGAGCCACTCTCTGCTCTTTGCCCCTATAGCAAGACAGAGCTGCTAACTGAACTCTCCAGGACCTGGCTGCTAACCCCTTAACAAACCCGTCCTGCAGAAACTTAATACCAAGGGAACTGACACTGCTGTCGCGCGAACTTGCCTCCGCGAGCACCTGTCCTCAAAGATGCGCCATACACGCACATATGCAAGGGACATAGACCTTTATTTTTTATTTTTTTTGCGGCAAGGTGGCAATGACTGCTGCCGAGTAACTATTTTTCCTTAGCCTTGCCCTTTCAATGGCCACACCGTAAGCGAGAACCGATCCGCCTGAGGCATTCGAAGGGGACCCTGTAGCAACAGAGTCTCCAGCATCGGAACCATCATGGATTCCCGTCGAACAACCGTATGTGGTCAGCGTATCACGGGCATCCCGGCCAGCCCGAGGCCCCCAACAACACCTTTCCCTGATATGCTTTGATATGCAGAACCACTCGACCTATGAGTGCCCCCGGTGGAAAGACAGAAGACTGGACGACGGCCTCTGTTGTATCAGTGCGTTGATGCCTTCCGACATCCTTTCGCGTCGTCCGCTGAAGAAGAGACCCGATTTCGCAGACTGAAATGTCACCATGAGAATCATTATTGGCTGTCCCCATTTGCGACCGATCTGTGCAAACACCTCCGGATACAACTCCCATTCTCCGGCATCTACTCGGACCCTGCTAATGAAATCCGCCGTCACATTGTCCTTTCCCGCAATATGCTCCACCGAGAACGCTGGAAGCTGAGGCCCTATTCCCGCATACAGACCCTCTGCCTTGGCTTCCATGGCCACACTTCTGGTTCCGCCTTGCTGATTGATGTAGGCCACTGTCGGAGTTGTCGGACAGTACTCCCCCCGCTCGACCTGTCACCGTAGCTTCGAACGCCTGCAATGCCCGGCGCACCACTCACAGTTCCAGTTGGTTGATTGACCACTGGGCCTCCTGCATAATCCAAGAGCCTTGCGCGAAAAAATCTCTGAAATGTAGCCTGAGTTTAACAAAGTCTCGGCCAATCACCCGGAGGAAAGCCCCATAACCTTTTATTATAGAGAAGCTGGGAAAATTATTAATTTATTTAATTGCTTTTATATGCCATCTTTCTCCACTTCAAGATGGTCTACAAGGCACACAACCTAACAGAGCATCACACCTATTGTACATGTAACGGAACTCTTTGAATATGAGCATACATGAATCCACTGCGTGCTCCGAGACAAGCATTGTGTAGCCTATTTGTCTTTTTGGAAAACTGCCAGGTCCTTAAGACCTGGATTGGCTACCTGGCATTTTTTGTATTCTTATGCATGGAACCTCCACAAGGTCTCTGCCTTGGATGTAACCGACTGAGCCTAGCCCTATGGCCCTGTGGCTATCTCCCACGGAGCAGTGAGACTCAGCGATGTCTTGGAGGGAGGGGAGGCTTAGTGGTTGAGGCAAGCTGTCAGAGGGCTAAGGGTTTGAATCCCACTCGAACAGCAACCTTGGGCCCTAATAACTGGGGTTTCTGGATCCACAGGTGGTCCTTGTCTTGGTTAAGCTACTCAACCCTCTGCATCAGGTACCAAAACTTAAATTGTGACATTAGAAAACACTGACAGTGGAGTGACCTTAGAGCTGGTGCTGGTTCGTGGTCTTCTTTCCCTGCTCTCCCAGTCCTTCTGCCAGCCTGGAGAAGAGGCCGAGAATAGACTGTCCAGTGGGCCTGGGCCCTTGCCTCCTGGACAACAGAGACGTAGAGGGGCTAGGATTTGGGAGCAAAGCCAAAGAGAAAGGGAAGCTGGTGACTGCGACACTGTAACTCATCAGTACGGCTCACTCCACATCAGATCCCACGACTGCACCTCCAACCCCATGTAACACCATGAGGACCTTTCCCACTTTATCACAATCAACATCTCTCATTGCTGAATAAATTGCTGAATAAATTACCTTAACATGAGAATATAGCCCGAGTATAGAAATGCAGTCTCACTCTACAGCGAGTGCACACAAAAATCATGCTTAAGCAATTGTGAGTATCTGCAAAATGCACATCTACATATACGCATGACCCAGCTCCTGTCACCCAAACACAGGGCAGTGAGAACGCTTGGACATAGGTTGTATTCATGGAGCAGTCACAAAGTATTGACTTCCGCTATGAAACCTTCCCGTGCCCTGGGGCGCTAAGCCCCAGACTGTGCTACCCAGACGCACTTCTCTTTATCCTCAGCACGGGCCCTTTAACAAGATGGCACAGAAGGGACCATGGCTCTGCTAAGTGCTTAAAGCTCTGCTCGGATTGCACAGGCCCTAGAAATAGCTGAGAATTTCCTGCACCTGCTACAACACATAGATAATCTCCCATCTGCCGACAAATTGGGGAGGCAGCCTCTGTTCCTGGGATCAGCATGCTAAGGGGAGCTATGAACACACAGGCACCCCCCCCCCCCCGGCATTCCTGCAAGCAGAGAATGCACAGTTACTTACCTGTAACAGGTGATCTCTGGGAACAGCAGGAATAAGTCTTCACATATGGGTATCGTCGGTACCGACGGAGCCTGCGCGGGAACGCTCCCCAGCGTCCAGTAAGAAAGCTTTTGGGAGCATCCCACAGCACCTGCGCGCTGCCTTCCTGCCTTTCCCAACCACCTCTCTCCAGTTCGAGTTTTAAAGCTGAGACAAAGAGAGAGAGAGGAAAGGAAAGAAAGATAGAGAGATACAACTCCTAGGGGAGGTGGGTGGGTTGTGAAGACTTATTCCTGCTGTTCCCAGAGATCATCTGTTACAGGTAAGTAACTGTGCTATCTCCAGGAACAAGCAGGAATGAGTCTTCACATATGGGGACTCCCTAGCTGCAGATGCCAGGGGAGAACCCCAGGTTGTGTGTCCTTGAAAAGGACTCTACCTCCTGCTATGGATCTCTGGCATCCAACCAGGGTAGGTGGGTAGGAGTTGATTAGGAATGGAACAGGTGTTTGAGAACAGCCTGACCAAACAAGGCATCCCGGTGGGAGTCCTTGTCCAAGCAGTAATGGGCTGTGAAGGTATGAACCGAGGCCCAGGTGGCCGCTCCACAGATTTGGTCGATGGACACAGAATTTAGATGAGCCATTGAGGCTGCCATGGCTCTCACATTGTGAGCTGTGACATGGCCCTCCAGAGAAAGGTTTCTACTCTGGTAGGCGAAAGAAATACACTGAGCAATCCAGTTGGACAGTGGCCCTGAGGAGGTTGAGGCTGCTGGGTTGTGGTAGGCCTGGCAGCCTTTGACTTGGCCTGTTTAGGTGGTTGCTGATACTTTGCAGCAAAACGACCTGCAGAAGATGTCTGCCCATGAGCAGGATAATATCTTCCCTTTTTAGAAAAAGATGTCTTTTTGAACAATCTTTTCTTAACAGGGGCAGAGGTAGACTTTAAAAGTCGATCCAAAGCAGAGTTCTCAGCATCCATCTGAGTGGCCTTTGCTTGCCAATCCCTGCCAAACAGGTTTTCACCTGTACAAGGAAGGTTTCCCAACTCATCTTGGACCCAGAGTTCCAAATCAGAGGCTTGTAACCAAGCAATTCTGCGTGCACCTATGGCAATAGCCGTGGCTCTGCTTACACACTCAAGAGTCAAAGGCTGCACAGTTGGAGAATTTGGAAACATCTTGGGCATGTTTGAGCCAAGTGAGAAATTCCTGCCTTTTATCTTCTGAAATAAAAGGGGCTAAAGTCTGCAGATGATCTGTGACTTCTTTTAGAAACATCCCCATATAGAGACTATAGGAGTTGATTCTGGCAGCAAGCATATTGGCCTGGAAAATCCTTCGGCCAAAAGCATCTAGAGTCCTACATTCATGTCCTGGAGGGTTAGATGAGTGTCTCTTTGCACTCTTTATTTTCTTCATAGCAGACTCAACCACAATAGAGTGGTGAGGAAGCTGAGTCTTATGAAAACCAGGACAGGGAGGGACACGATACATGGTGTCCAACCTATGAGAATGAGGAGAGGTGGTGAGAGGAGTCTCCCACATGCCCAACATGAGATCATAAAGAATCTCATGAATAGGTAAGGTAGCTGCTTCCTTAGGAGCCTTAGGATATTGCAAAATATCTAATTGCTTGGCTCTAGACTCTGACTCAGAGGCCACTGTGATGGAGAGGCCTCTAGCCACTTCCCTAATGAAGTCTTGAAAAGTCAAGTCCTCTGGAGGAGACATTCTTTGTTTTGGAGAAGCAGACTCCTGAGGAAGAAGTACCGGTGCATCGACAGAAGCCTCCAACTCATCAGAGTCTTCGGAGGAATCGAAGTATCACCTGTCTGGATGCTCCTGTAAAGCCCGATATGCGTACTGAGTGGGATCAACATCGGGAGTAAGCGGTACCGGTTCGGTACCGATGGGCATCATAGGACAGGGTACCGTTGCAATCGACACCGAAGCCGATGTCGAGGCAATCGGTACTGGGAACGGTGCCGGTGCCGTGGTCGGTACCGGCAACGGAGATTGTTGCGGTACCGGAGGTGTCGAAGCCTGCATAAACGCCGTAAGGGTGCGCTGCATGTACAGAATTTTCTGATCCATCGACGCCACCAAAGTCTGGATGTCGGTACCAGTGGAAGCCACCAGTACCCCAGAACATGGCAACAGGTGATCGGTCAAGGCCGAGCCATCGATGTCAACCTGTGACCCCATAGACAATGCTTTGGAAGCCGGAACTTCCCGCTGGGGTAATTTTGCCGGAGCGGAATCCTCGAGGACAAGCCCGGAGGCATCTCGATGCTTAGAGGGAGATTTGCCCTTCGAGGGCCGGCTAGATTTATGTTTGGTTACCTGAGATCCATGGGAGGAAGAAGAAGCCCTGGAAGACGTCGATGCCACCGAGGCTGCATCAGAGGGAAACAGGGTACTGAGCTTGGCTGCTCGGTTCTGTCGACCCCTCTTAGACATCATGGTGCAGGGGACACAATCCGTGATGGAATGGTCAGGACCCAAACATTTCAGACACCAATCATGGGTGTTGGTGACAGAAATAGTACCGCCACATTTTGTGCACTTTTTGAACCCGGAAGCGGGCTTCTCTATGAGGAGAAAATATTTAGGCCTAAGGCCCAAAATAAAAATGCACAGCTGAAATAAGAAAAGGTGTTTTGTTTTTTTTTTAAAGAAGAAAGAAAAGAAAAGACCGGCGGTACCGGTCTGATGTCGAAGGCAGACGCGACACAGAAAAATAAAGAAAAAAATAAAGAACTTCTTCCGCGGTGACAGGAACACGACCTGCTGGCTCCGCAGAAAAGAAGAACTGGAGAGAGGCGGTTGGGAAAGGCGGGAAGGCAGCGCGCAGGCGCTGTGGGATGCTCCGAAAAGCTTTCTTACTGGATGCTGGGGAGCGTTCCCCCGCAGGCTCCGTCGGCACCGACGATACCCATATGTGAAGACTCATTCCTGCTTGTTCCTGGAGATATAGCGGTGGGAGACACAGGCAGTCTTGCAACCGGAGGTCTTAGATGTTGCTGTCTGTGTGAACCTGAAGATGAATACGATTCCGTATTTAACAAACCTCCACAGGGTTGGGAGCACTAAGTAATATGTGATTCCATGAGCAGCGCTGTCATCTGGCGGCCTTTAGGGCACTAGATAAACAATACAGAAGTTAAGGGTTTTAATTCTTGGTCATATAATCTGGATTTGCAGAATATTACAGTTGCTTGTTTAGTCACTAACCCTGAGTGCTCAGGAGATGACCTAGTGGTTATTTACTTATTTATTTATTACTTGCAGCGATCAGTCTGATTGCTGCATATACTCGGTCACAGAAAGGCACCATGGAGTGTACCAGGGCCAACAGTGGTTGCAGACCTAAATATGTGTTCAATGCCACCGCAAAAACGGAAGAAAATCTATGATAGGCCCCTTCCATGCAAATACAGGACCTGTGCAACCCTGCGGAAAGTGCAGGAAACCCAGTACCTGACAATAAGAGGATTGAATTTACATTTTAAACTCCCTCAGATCATTTGCCGACCATCTTCTGCTTGCATTACCAACTTGGCTGTTGCTGCTGCACGGTTGAATAGTGCGGGAAGAAAAAATGGCGAGTACGTCTTTTTGACATATTCATAAATGACCTGGAAAGTGGAATAACGAGTGAGGTTATCAAATTTGCAGATGACACAAAACTATTTAAAGTTGTTAAAAACCAAGAGGATTGTGGAAAATTGCAAGAGGATCTTGATAAATTGGAAGACTGGGCATCAAAATGGCAGATGAAATTTAATGTGGACAAGTGCAAAGTTATGCACCTAGGGAAGAACAACCCAAACTATGGTTACACGATGCAAGGTTCCACATTAGGAACCACCACCCAGGAAAAAGATTTAGGCGTCATTGTGGATAACATGTTAAAACCCTCCGCACAGTGTGCAGCGGTGGCCAAGAGAGCAAATAAAATGCTAGGTATCATAAGGAAAGGAATGCAAAATAAAACAAAAGATATTATAATGCCTCTATATCGTTCCATGGTGAGACCGCACCTTGAATATTGTGTGCAATTCTGGTTGCCGTATCTTAAAAAGGATATAGCGTTATTAGAAAAGGTTCAGAGAAGAGCCACCAAAATGGTAAAGGGGAGGGAAGGATACTCCTATGAAGAAAGGCTAAAAAGGTTAGGGTTCTTCAACCTGGAAAAGAGATGGCTGAGGGGAGATATGATAGAATTTTATTTTATTTATTTATACCGCACTATTTAGAATCAGTGCGGTTTACATGTATACTAACAGGTACTTTTTATTCCCTTGTCCCCGAAGGGCTCACAATCTTAGTGTACCTAAGGCAATGGAGGGTTAAGTGGCTTGCCCAAGGCCACAAGGAGTGGCCATGGGACTAGAGACCCCAGTCCCTCCGGCCTGAAGTTGCTTGTCCCCATGTGGGAATTGAACCCCTGGCCTTCTGGCCTGAGGTAACCTGTCCCAACCACTGAGCCGCCACTCCCTCAGTCTATAAATTAATGAACGGAGTGGAATGGGTAAACGTAGATCGATTGTTTGTTATCAGAATATAGAAAGACTAGGGGACATGCAATGAAGCTACAGGCTAAACTATTTAAGACTAATAAAAGAAAATATTTTTTCATTCAACGTGTAATCAAACTCTGGAATTTGTTACCGGAGGATGTAGTAAAGGCTGTTAGTGTAGCTGGGTTTAAAAAAGGTTTGGACAAGTTCCTGGAGGAAAGGTCCATAAACCGTTATTAAGAAGGGACCCAGGATATCAGTGCTTGACCCAGTACAAGCATTGTGGAACCTGTGTCTTTTGGGGAAACTGCTAGGTACGTATGACCTAGATTGGCCACTGTTGGAAACAGGATACTGGGCTTGATGGACCTTGGTCTGACCCAGTATGGCATATCTTATGTTTTATGTACGTCACTGTCCCATGTCACTGCTCTACTTCGGCACCACTACACTCCAAACAGGCCCCGAAAATTGCCCCTTCACCTGCGCTGCTGTTGAGCTTCTCTGTCATGCAGAAAACGCCGTAGTGCACCGAGCCGCTCCGAAACCCTGCACGCTGCGAAGTTACTCACCCCTGCAGTGAGCCACGAGCGCGGCGAGGGCATTACCCCGCTTTGCCTGTATGCTGCGGTCCTGCGGCGCTCCGGCAATGCAGAGGCCGTCGAATCACCACACCGAGGAGCTCCCCTCCGTACAGCCCAGGAGGGGAGCGCAGGTGACAGGACAAAATCTGCTAAGCGCGGGGAGAGGGAAGTGACAAGCGCCTCAGCTGGATCTGGCTCCCACGCTGTTTTATTTTATTTTTTTTCAAATCCCCCCCGAATTAATAAAAACAGGGAGAAATAAAGACAAAATCAATATAAGGGGATTCAAATCGGAGCCAGTCAGGGGCCCGGTAGTGCTCACCCGTGGCGTGTTGCTAGCACTAGCTACACTAAAATCTACTCCTCCTTCGTTCCTCTAGTGAGCCCAGCATCTAGGCTCACTACGTCGTCCTGCTGCCTGGAGACTGGACACACTGGGGGCTGATGGGAGAGACCAGCAGGCTATATCCAGTGATGTCATCAGTTTGACATGCCCAGTCTCCAAGCTGCAGGAGGAGGTACACTACCCAGAGGTTGAGGACTAAACTGGAGGAACGATAAGGAACACTCATTTCCCCACTGCAGACAAACAGACTATGAAGATTATCCACAAGGAATGCTCTAGCCTTCCCCCAAGTAATAACTAAAAGCACTGAGCAAGCATCCCCAGATCCTTTGAGATCTATGCTCCCACATCCCAGAACTCCCTCCCTGACTCATTAAGAAACACCAAAGACCTCTACTCCTTCCACAAACTCCTCAAAACCCACCTGTACTCCCTCCATTTCAGAACCATCTCCACTTAACTCTCTCCCCCCCAGAAACACTCCCTCCTCTACGAAGAACACACTGTATATAATTAAAGGCAGCAAGCCCCTGCTTAACATAGAAACATAGAAACATGATGACAGAAAAAGACCACATGGCCTATCTAGTCTGTCCTTCCATAACTTATGACAACAAGTTTCTGTTCCTTAATCCTTATTATATAAAGTTATTGTTCCATATATACATTGTTTAGCCTGTTCAAAGTCAGGGCCGGCCTGTCCATTGTTCGAGAATGTTGTTCACACAGGGCCCTGTGTGAATTTCCTTCTTGCACAATGGATGGCTCAGAGGTGACCTGGGGAAGCCGTGCAAGGCCCCAGCTCACTTCTGCACAGGCGCCAGCATGAAAAGCACCATTTTCCCTCATGCTGGTGGCTGTTACTGTGAAGCGTGTGAGTGCCGGGAAATGCCCTTTAACCTTTCCTGGCATTCAGCGTGCTTCAAAGTAACAGCCGCCAGCGTGAGGGAAAAATGGTGCTTTTCACCCTGGCGACTGTACAGAGGTGAGCCGGGGCCTTGCACGGCTTCCCTGAGTCACCTCTGAAGCAGTTTAGATAGGCGCAGGGCTCTTCAGAGGGGGGGGGGGAGGGTCTAGGATAGGACAGGAAATGGCCGATGGGGGGGCTTGGACTAGAAATGCGCTAAGGGGGGGGGGGGAGCTTGGACTGGAAATGGACTGACGGCTGGAATAAGACTGGAAATGGCTGATGGGGGGGCTAGGACTGGAAATGGGCTGATGGGGGCTGGAATGAGACTGGAAATGGCTGATGGGGGCTAGGACTAGAAATGGGCTGACGGGGTGGCTAGGATTGGAAATTGGCTGAGGGAGGAGCTTGGACTGGAAATGGGCTGATGGGGGCTGGAATAAGACTGGAAATGATTGATGAGGGGGCTAGGACTAAAAATGGGCTGATGGGGTCTGGAATAAGACTCAAAATGGCTGTTGGGAGGGCTAGAATTCAAAATGGGCTGATGGGGGGCTAGGATTGGAAATGGGCTGATGGGGTGTGGTAGGATTGGAAATGGCCTGATGCGGGGTGATGGGACTATAAGGGAGCAGATGCTGGGTGGGGCTGGAACTAGAAGGGAGCTGATGTTGGGGGAGGATTAGAAGGGGATGGAGCTGAGGGAGTGAGGATGGAGAGGAGAAAGATTTTGTGTGAGAGGGAAGAAAAATCTACAGGTATTGGGAGAGTAAGTGGGGATTAAGGATGGAAGGGTGAAATTTGAGTGGATGAAAAAGAAATAAAGAAAGAAATGGAGGAAAGAGCAAAAGGGGGAAGATCATTATGTTAAAACAGATGTAGAGAGAGAATGGAAAAAACTAGAAGAGAGAAGAAAGAACAAATGGACAGCAGACAATGGAGAATTAGCAGAAGAAAGAAGAAACCAGAAGAAAGTGACTGAAGCAATTGCAACTGAAAAATAAAATGCCCAAACAACTAAAGGTAGAAAAATACTTTTTTATTTTGAATTTATTAACTGGAATATGTCAGCTGTGGGAAATGTGCATTGCTAACGTCTTTGCGTTTCTGTTTAGTACAAGAGGAAATTCATTTATAGTTTTATTTTTCAAGTGTTGTATGTTCTAACTTTGGCCTTTGGTGTTCCTAGTTTAATTATCGTCTTTTTATTTCTAAATTGTGATCTCTTGTTCTTTGTTTGGTGACGGTCTATATTCTACATGTGTAACCAAACGAAGGTATTTTGTTTATGTAGTTTCTGTTTGACAGTGCCACTTGTTCTCTTTCCCCAGTAGGAGATGTATTGGTATTCGCTGAGATGTATTGGTTTAATATTTGCAGTGCTGCCTTTTGATAGGTAGGGTTTGGTGCTTTGTGAGTCCTGGTAGTGCTGTTATGATATGGTGGGTTTGCTATGGGTTCTAAATGGACAGTGTTTATAGTACTTCCTAATGTGCCTGGCGGTTGGCACTGGATTATAGTAATGTAGAAATCTGGTAGTCTTTCTTTATCCAGACACTTATTAAGAGGCATGTTTACTAAAAGTTGGTGCACATTAATGTTATGCAAATATTTATGCAAATGAGACCTCTTATGCAAATGGGGCCCCGCAATGAGTCCTTGCACATGGCCTCTCACCACCCTTGGGCCACCCCTGTTCAAAATTATATGTACACTGCTTTGAGCTCTGCGAAAAGCAGTATAAACGTTCAGTCAAATAAATAAACAGAACTCATCCTGTGTCTGCAGCAGGCATCCAGAAATCCTGTTTTCCTGCCTGATGTCCATTTATAGTAACAGCAGTGGTGTAAATGCTGCCCAAGCAGCCCCCGCAATGTGTGAGGGCCCAGGCAGGAAGAGGTCCACACAGGCAGAGCAGCAAACACAGGCATTGGGAGGGGGGGGTGTGTGACCTGCACAGAGCAGCAGGTACAACCCTAAACTACGGCATAGAAGGGGGGTGACCTGCCCAGAGCAGTGGGTATAACTACTCTAGCCACCTTACTGGGCAGACTAGATGGACCATAATGGTCTTTATCTGTAAATATTTTCTGCACTGCCTCCCACTCTTCTCCTCTCTTTTATTAAAGTTTTGAGGCCCAGTATCCGTCATCTGCATTGCTGGGCCGCAAGGTCACGATAACAGTCACACGAGATTTCGGTCTCTGAGGTGATGGCTGCTGGGTCTCAAAACGTCAATGAAAGAGGAGAAGAGCAGGAGCAGCGCAGCAAATCTTTTAAAGTAAGTATTGCCCATGGGGAGCCACTTCTGATGGGACAATGGGGGGCTCTCAGCAAAATTTGGCTTGTTGGCCCTCATTAGAACTTATGTCACTGGGTGAAAGTACTGTGACTGCTGTGTTAGTCCACTTTAATGGTTGCTAAAATGTAACAAAGAGAAAAAAGAACAGTAGATGATAGTTCAATAAAAAGTTAATACTTTTTTGGCTAGTTTTCAAAGGCTGAAATGTTCTTCCTCAGGTATTGTTATCTTCTGCTCATTGTGCCCTGAGGAAGAAGGTTCTAACCTTCGAAAGTTAGCCAAAAATGTATTAAGTTAGTCCAATAAAAAGGGACTACTCTTGTTGCTAAAACGTTTACTGGCTTGACTTTGATGGACTTCAATCTCCACGTGTGCTTCGGTTCTTCTGATCATTCCACCTATGGCCCTCATTCTAGAATGCCTATACTCAAACATCTCTAATGGCTACCAGTCCCCTGCAGAATCACTACAAAGACCTCCTACTAACACACAAGGCTCTCCACTGCATCCCTGCTACCCATCTACAAATCCTTCTTCAGCCCCTCAACCCCAACAGGCCACGAAGACTCT
The DNA here is from genome assembly GCA_033557465.1 of Ichthyophis bannanicus. Taxonomy (NCBI): domain Eukaryota; kingdom Metazoa; phylum Chordata; class Amphibia; order Gymnophiona; family Ichthyophiidae; genus Ichthyophis; species Ichthyophis bannanicus. The sequence goes on from CM066034.1 coordinate 907,765,080, forward strand.
CCACGACCCACAAAGTCACTATACCACCCTCCAGAACAAAACACACACAACAAACATGCCACAGAGCCTTTGAAGTATATGCCCCCTCACTCTGGAACACACTCGCTAACCATATAAGAAATATCTCTGACCTCCATTCATTCCGCAAACACCTCAACCCCGACTCCGAACCAGAAGCACACTGACCTCCTCAGTTAATTTGCACAACGAAACTGCTAACCCTATAGACCTACTCGATACATGTATATAGTTATAATGTTCCATGTACATAGTTTTATACATAGTTGGCTATTATATGTAATTTGAAGTTGGTTCGATGTAAATCGCTTTGATCTGGTGAAAAGCGGTATATAAGCCCTGCTAAATAAATAAAAAATAAATAAATATTATCAAACTACAGACATCTTCTTTTCCAAGTACCTTACTGGCCATCGCTGACAGTCAGATGTCCTTGTTTTCAGTGGCTCACAGTTAATCCACACCACTGAACGTGCCGCATCTTTCCATGTTGTGTTCTGTTGTCTCATTAGCCATCATACACCATCACCACCTGCCTTCAGACAAGTTGTCTGTCAGGATAAATCTTATGATAAATTTTAGTTTTAATCACTTCTATTTTGGATCGCCAGAACAAAACCTTCCGTCATTATTAATAATTGCTGTAGTTATTTAGGACACTCATTATTCTCTAAAATACCCATACACATTAAAAAAAAATACACATACAATAACCCCCCACTACACCAAAGCTGTCTATACAATCCAAATAACCCCTTCCATACAATACAAAAAATATTAATGCAAATTCTTACAATATCTGCCACTCCAGTTTTATCACCTCAACCATTTTAATACTGCTAGGCTTTACACTCCTTTAACTTTTGTTTATTTCGATTTCCAGGTGATATTCTGATGATAGCTAACAAGTTTATTAAAACTTTATGTATAGCCCCCATTTTCCATGCCGTTTTGTCACCATCAGGACAACACTACTCTTTACCAACATCACCCGGGGCTCTGAGACTGGGCAAATTGAATTATTCTAGGGCTCATTTTTCCTCCAAACTTTCTGTGCTATCTATGGTAGGGATGCACATTTGATAGCACACATTTGGTTTGTTAGTGTGCCTTAAAAAATGTACTGTGCGCCAACTTGATTTAACACATGTAAAGTTGATTATCTCATTAAAAAGTTATTCAGAGGTACAGAGTTTGAAGGCAATGTCTTGCCCCACTTGCCACACTGATCCAGGATGCCGGCGTTACTGCCTACTACTATGCTGATGACATCCTTCTTCTTTGGCACACGCACCCCTCTCGACTGACCTCTCCCCTATCAATAACTGTCTAACTCGGGTAGCCTCCTGGCTGAATGATCACTTTCTTAAGCTTAACCCACAGAAAACGGAGGCAACTTGTTCACTGGTTCTCTCTCCTCCTCCCTGCATTCCTCTCCTGGGTTCTACTCCTCTTGCACTATCCGCTTCTCTCAAATATCTGGAAGTGATTCTTGATACTAATCTCACCTTTCATGATCATATCATTTCTGTAGTTCAGAAGTCATTTCATGCTTTTCGTCGAATTCATTCTGTCTGCTCATTTCTCACCACCTCAGCACTAACTACTCCAATCTTGATCTTAGTTATTAGTCACATTGATTATTGTAATATTGTCTGTTCCGGTTTCCCTGGTTATGAGATTCGATGACTGCAAACCGTACAGAACACTGCTCTTTGTCTACTGGCTCATGCTTCAAAATATGATCACATCACCCCCCCCCCCCCCTCTCTTTCTTCACGCATGCAATTCAAAGTTCTAACCCTGGTCCACAAAACATTGCATTCTGCTCTGCCCCTGTATCTCTCCTCCCTTCTAATTCCTCTTGCCCCCTCTCGTTCTCTCCATGCTATTCACACTAACTGCCTTTACCTTCCCTCTGTAGTTGGTGCAAGATACCATTCAACTGTCATTGGTTTTCTACTTTTGCACCCCCTGTCTCTGAAATAATCTGCCTACTGACCTCCGTCTGGAACCTACGTTTGTTCATTTCAAGTCCGCTCTGGAAACCTATCTCAACATGCTTTTCACCTTCCAGCTAACATGCCCAGATAGTCCTGCTTACCTCAACTACCCTTTCCCCGTCGCCCTCTTCTTTCCTTTGTCCTTTGGGCTAGTGTTCTTTCTCTTTGTTTTCAATTCTGGATTTCCTTTTCACTTTTAAATGACTTGATTTTATTTGTACACCGCCTTGGTTTGTTTTGAAAGGTGGCATATCAAATTTTAAATAAACCATAATGTCTTGCTGGTGCAGGAATGCATTTACAGAATGAGGATGTGGTCTTCTGACTAACCAGAATTACTGTACAATAAGGTACTTATAGCCTCTGATAGTATCACTGATTGTAAAAAAAAACACAAAGAAAAACAAAACAGGGGGTGGCCATTTTGTTTCACAGAGAACTTTATACTGAGATCTATGGGGTTGAGATAGGGTTAAGGGGCAGGTATATGTTTGTAAATGCTCGTTTTAAAGAAGTGATGTACACATTTGGGAGGCATATTTCCTTAGAGATCTTATAGTTTCTTTGATAGCATTTGTTAAGGGAGTGTTTATTCTGAGGGATGGAATGGAATGCGGATAGAGACTCGGTAAACTCGGAAGCAAGAGGTGGCAAGGGATTAAGCAGATGTTTAGAATGATCCAGGAGTCGAGTGTGAAGAATGGGTGGAAGCAATGCTTCAGGTGGCAAAGGGACTGCACCCACACCATAGGTATTCAAGGATCGACTATATTTTTCTGCAGGTGCATTTGCATTCCCAAGGAATAGATGCTTCTAAAGGTCTGATGGGGCCCTATTTGGGTGGATGTAGAGGAGAGAGGATGGGAAAGAATTAATAAGTGATGGTCACTTAATAATTGTTTACTAAGAAATTATGCAATGGTTGGAAACTTCCTTAATTAGCATTTTTGAACATAATGACAATGGGTCAGTCTCCAAATCAAGAGTCTAGGATACCTTTAAAGTGGTGATTTGGTGATTTTATATTAGGGAGGCAGAGAGATATAAAAGAAAAAGGGAGCCCAAATGGAAAGGCATCGCCTAAGAGGAGTAGCAGCCTAGTGGTTAGGAAGCAGCCTGGAACCGGAAAGACCAGGTTTCAAATCTCATTGATACTCCTTGTGGCCTTGGCAAGCCACTTGACCCTCCATTGCCTCAGGTACAAACTGACAGGCCAATGCAGAAACCCTGCACTAGAGCCCAGTGTTTGAAGCTCTAGCACAGGGTTTCATAGCATGAGTTTAAGGCTGACTCTTTGCCCTGGACTGCAATATGCAAATTACCCAGTGCGCAAAAAGTCAGAGTTAAACTGGGAGAACAAACCAAATGCATGTGCGCAGAAGTTGGTACAATTAGGCATGCTGTCCTAGACAATCAGGGTCGTCTGAGGTGATATTTGACACCACCTCAGAAGATCCAGGCATTGGGGAAAACCTCTGATGCCATTGTCACACTGTTGGGGGGCAGGGGGCCGGTGCCCCCCCCCCTGTACACTGACCTTTCAACAGAAACAAAAATCCTGGTGGCCCAGCTGCCCCAATTCCCCCCCCCCAAACAACAAAAAAACCCACCTGGTTTCCCAGTGGCTTTGATCCACCCACCACCAAAACAAAGAAATCTCTGGTGTCCCAGCAGCCCTAATCCCTCTCTAAACAAAAAAGCTCTCGTGACCTAGCAACCCCCGAACCCCTCTACCACCTTAAATGATGGGGCAGGAGTGTTGCCCACATGCTCCTGCCCCTGCACCTGCACCACCAGCTTGTAAAATGGTGGCACCTGGCCCCACATGGTGCACCTGGGATGCACTGTGCGTGGTCAGACTGCCATATAAGGTAAGAATTGCCTTATATGACAGAATGACCCCTCTGTGTTGCATTCTGGGAGGCACAAGCATATGCATACCGGGATGAAACATGGGGTGGGGGGGGTCACTCTGCCCCCTGATCCTTGCTCCCTCCTCTCCCCCCCCCCCCATTTGGTGTGAATGATTTATCCTTTCTTTTTATTAACTGGCATTCCTTTTCTTACAGTTTTAACTTTTTATTTTGTTTTAACTTTGTACACTGCCCTGATGATATAAGGGAAGGGTGGTTTTTAAAATGCCAATAAACATAAACATAAACATTGTGAGCCTGGGCATGTCACTTAACTCTCCATTGTCTCAGATACAAACTTACAGGCCGATGCAGATAGCCAGCGCTAAAGTTGTGCACTATTAGCTGTGTATGCATTTTCATAGCATGCCGACAGCACGAGTCTTTAGCAGCAAGGAGTATGTATGCAAATGAGCTGTGTAAAAAAGCTCGGTGTAACATTGAAAGGAGGGAAGTCAACGCATGCGCAAACAGGCATGCTTCAAGTGGCCATGTGTGCATGTGCGTAAAAGTCAAATGCTCACGTTATGCGCACAGGACATGCAGGTTCTTGTGGCGCTCAGCCCATATAATCAAATTATTTCACCCAAAACCTTCTTTTTATGAAATCACAACACAGACCTAACAGTAAATGGAGGATGATGTGAGTTCATAAAATGGACAAGGATAAAAAGCAAAAGACATTTGTTCTTGAACGCTGAACTTCCACTTATACACTGAAAGATACACGCAGAAAATTTTCACGTCAAAAGTAACTGTTCACCAGTACATACCTTGCAACAATCTTTCCCTACACACGCAAGATGTTTAAGTCACCTCCGACCAGGCGTAGAGACATTGGCGTTCTTGCTGATTACGTAATCCTCTACGTGTTTCTCTGCATTAGGCACAGACCTTATTAGCATATCTTTATCTTTATCTTTATTTCTCCATTTTATATACCGCTTTGGCCAAAGCATACAAGCGGTTTACAATAAAATAAAAAGGTCTACGCAATTAAACTCAGGAAACGGAACGCCATAATCAAAATAGGAAAGAAAGAGAGAACAGGATAAGCAGATAGAAAACAAACCATACTATACATACACAAACAATACTTAGGGAGGGAATGTAGGCAGATAGAAAACAAACCATACTATACATACACAAACAATACTTAGGGGGGAATGTTGGGAGGGAGGTCGAAAGCTTGTTGGAATAGATGTGTTTTCAGTAGCTCTTTAAACTTAGGGTAAGAGAATTCTAAACGGAGGGAGGGTGGCAAGGCATTCGAAAGTGTGGGACTGAGGAAAAAGAAGGCTGAATGACGGGTTTGTTCCAAATGTGCCTGTGATGGGGAGGGTAGGTACAGACGATTGGTATGCAGGGAACGAAGCTGGCGATATGGCGTGTGAAGTGCAATGAGGTCAGATAAAGAGGAGTGGTAGTATGAATGGCTTTATGAGTCAAAATAAAAAACTTATATTGGTACCGAAAACGGAGAGGTAACCAGTGGAGTTGATAGAGAATGGGAGTAACATGGTCAAAACGACGGGCAAAAGTGATGAGACGAGCGGCTGTGTTTTGTATTAATTGAAGGTGTTGGAGCTGGTAAGCTGGCAGATTGGCTAAATAGACATTACAGTAATCAAGCCTGCTAATAACCAGGGCCAAGACTAATGTGGTCAAAGAACTTGTAGGGAGGATAGACCGGACAGCCCTGATTTGTTGTAGGGCTGCGAAAGACCGGCGAGTGAGAGTGGCTAAATGATTGTGAAAAGAGAGAGATGAGTCTAGAATTACCCCCAGATACCGGAAAGAGGTGACGAGGGGAATTGGAGTGGAATTAATCTGCGGGGCAACAGTCGGACATGAGCCGCTCAGGGCAATCCACATTGCTGTGGATTTTGCGGGGTTCAGGTGGAGGAAATTAGCGGAGAGCCAGCTGGCAATATGAGAGAGGCATTGATTAAGCTGGGAGATGTCCAATTGTAATGGCGAAGTATGATAAAGAAGGATAATATCATCGGCATAAATATAAGTGGAGACGGGGTACTGTTGGAGTAGAAGGGGTAAAGGAGCGAGGAAAATGTTAAACAGCAGGGGAGAAAGAACAGAACCCTGGGGCACACCACAGAGAAGAGGGCAGGAGGGGGAAGACTGATTGTTAGAGTGGACAGTAAAGGAGCGGGCGGAAAGGAAAGAGCGAAACCACTGCCAAACAGTGCTGCGTAACCCTGCGTCGTGAAGGCGAGAAAGGAGAGTCTGGTGATCGATGAGATCAAATGCTGCAGTCAGATCAAGTGAGACCACAAGAGTAATAGCCCCTCAGTCATGGGCGACATGGACCTCATTCAAGAGGGCCAGAAGAACAGTTTCTGTACTATGCCCTTGCCGAAAACCCGCCTGCCGAGGGTGGAGGGCATTAGTGGCTTCTATGTGTGAATTGAGTTGCATAAAAACAAAACGTTCTAGTAACTTGGCCAGTAAAGGGAGGTTGGACACGGGGCACCAGTGCGAAGGAACAGAGGGATCAAGGGAGGGCTGCTTCAAAATGGGGTGAACCACAGCAGATTTCCATACAGATGGGAAGTGGCCAGAGGACAGGCTGGCATTGATGATAGTTACCATAATGGGTACAAGTTCTAAAGAAGGCTCAACCAGCTAGTGAGATGGAATTGGGTCTAGTTGGCACGTCTACTATTTTAATATGTGCAGCTCATTTGTATATTATTTAAATATGCTTGGCGTTGCTTTGTGTGCATACTTTTCTTTTGCTGTTTATGCACATGTCAATTTCTTTTCTGCATTTGGTGTGGCAAAACTTGTGCATATATGTTGCGTTATCTATGCGCAAAGGATGCGCTAGGCTTTTTGCATCAGCCCATTAGATTGTAAGCCCTCTAGGAAAAGCCTCAAGCTATTACTGAGAAAGGTGTGAGCTAAGATGGAGTGGAGGAGTAGCCTAGTGGTTAGAGCACTGCCTTGGGAACCAAGAGACCAGGGTTCAATTCCCACTAGCACTCCTTGTGGCCTTGGGCAAGTCACTTAACCCTCCATTGCTCAGAAAAATCCAAGTTATCAATGTCCCTGTTTAATGTACATTTACTGAGTATAAGTTACAATGTAAACCACTTTGACCAAAATGATAAAGCAGTATAAAAAATAAGTCCAAATTCAAAATCCAGTGCCAGGCATATTGTGAAGTAATTCAAAACCCTACAAAGATAATCAGAACCATAAAAGCTCTAAACTTCCAGGAGTTATACAATAAGGGTCCTACATAGTTAAAGGCAATAGCACCAACACTGTAATGGACAGTAGAACATCAGGATACCAAGTGGAAAAACTAAACAAGCCATGTTAGTACAGACATTCAGGATACCTTGCCTCTTTCCCACATGTGGATTACAGATAGACCCTCACCAAGCATAGAATAAGCAACTGCAAACTAAAAACGGAAATATGCAAGCAAAGTGAAACCCCAGGAAGCCAGATTTTTCATGCAGTGCAGCACCAGAGAAATAGTTGCAGTGATGCATTTCTTTCTGTACTGTGCAGACCTGCTAGCTGGTTAAAATGCAGTCAGCAGAATATTCAGCAGCACTAAACCGTTAAGTGTTCCTGCTATCCAGTTTGTATGTCCCAACTCTAACCACTTAGCATCGGGGTATTCTGGGGGTGGTACCTGGGGTTAGCTGGTCATCAGTGATATCGAACTGCTGGACGGTTAACCCTAACTGGCTAAAGTTAGGCCTGAAAAAACTGGTGGAGAAACATATTAAATATCTGGAAATTTACATCATGGTTAATAGGGACCATATGTACAAAGCTAATTACAGGAGCTTGCTTGACAGTGTTAAGTGGGACTTGGCGGCTTGAAGCCCCTTGTATATGTCTTGGTTTGGTAGGATAATTTGGTGCAGATGCTGAGGCTACTATATGTGTTCCAGCCATTGTCAATACTTGTCCACAGAAGAGCATTGGTGGATGTACAAAACAGGATTTTTAAATTTATATACAGACAACAATGCTCAGGCTAGCTAGAGTTTCACTATTTAAACACAGGAAACGGAGAAGTATGGCGGTCATGGGAGAATCTAAATTGTGGTTGCGGATCGAGCTGAGCTTGGTGGGGAAAGTATCTTTAGGTGCATTTTTGTGGACCCCACAGAAGTACTAGCTACATAGGGGGGGCTGTCTAGGTGGACTATATCTTGACGATATGGTACTCTCAAGAGTCCACTGGAACTTACTTCTATGCAGAATAACCAGATGTTGCATGCAGTAGGAGGTGTTCCAAGTATAGGAAGAGCATGGTTTTTGAGTGGGGAAGACAGCTGATGCAGAATGGGTCCTTTTTACGTTTTGAAGGGTTAAAGCAGAAGCTTGGTTTTAGCTCATGTCTTTTTTTTTTTTTTTTCAGGAGTAGCTGAAAGCACGCTACATTCAGATACAGTAGGTATTTTCCTGTCCCTTGAACAGGGTTTCCCTGCTGTTCTAACCATTAGGCTACTCCTCTACTCCATGGTGGTGTCTTGGATTCCCACTATTTAACATACCTGCAAATTATCCATCTAATAAGTAACACGGACATTAAATAAAAGGTGATGGACGATGAGACCTTATTAGTTACCCTGTGCCAAAATTGTGACTCCACCAAGAGGCTCGTAAAAATTCTTTATGCTCATTGAGAGATTCCTTAAAAGTGAATATGAGACACACAAAAGAATGGGAGCAGCAACTGGGGGGGGGGGGGTGCATTATAGTGACAAACAATGGCAAAAGAATGGAGGAAGCTTTTACCAAGAGTTCTAGAGTTGTTCACATGTAGTAAACAACAGTAGTAGTAGTAGTAGTAGAAAGTAAATATAATGTGACATATAGATGATACTAGACCCAGTCTAGGCTCAAACATGTCTACCAAGGGGAAAACAGACAGATATTGAAGGTGGTGTGGGGAGCTATGGGATATCTGGTGGCAGTTTAGGAAAAAAAGTTTTTTAGAGCATGGCTGAATTTCAGTTTTAAGCATGTTATAAGAGTGGCCATGCCCTGGTACCCAGGTGTTTTCTTACTGAATGGAAGTATTGCTATGGTTACTAGGGATCCAAAAGTCTTGATTAAACATTTTTTGAATGTAGAAAAACTGATGGTGGCTGCAAGCTGGAAGAGGGTGGAGGTCCCTGCGAAAGATAAATGACTGGCAAGGATATGGGATATCAGAAATATGCAATTACTTGCAGCACAGAGAGAAAGCTTACTGAGAGATACCACAGGGTATGGGATATCAGAAGCATGGAGTTCCTCACAGCACAGAGGAAAAAGAGCTTACTGAGAGATGCCATAGGGTATGGGATATCAGAAGCATGGAGTTCCTCACAGCACAGAGGAAAAAGACCTTACTGAGTGATATCATAGGGTATGGGATATCAGAAGCATGGAGTTCCTCACAGCACAGAGGAAAAAAGACCTTGCTGAGTGATGATATAGAAACATGACGGCAGAAAAAGACCATAGGGCCTATCCAGTCTGCCTTCCATAACAACTACTATAGTCTCTTTTTTTTTCCTTTAGAGATCTTCTGTGTTGGTCTCATGCTTTCTTGAATTTAGATACTGTCCTGATCTCTATCTCCTCCACTGGAAGACTATTCCACACATCTACCACTCTTTCCGTAAAGAAATAGTTCTACATATTACTCCTGAGTCTATCCCCTTTCACATCCATCCTATGCCCCCTCATTGCAGAGCTTACTTTCAACTGAAAGAGGCTCTCCTCCTGTGCATTTATGCCACGAAGGTATTTAAACATCACTATCATATCTCTTTTATCCTGTCTTTCCTCCAAAGTATACATATTGAGATCTTTAATTTTGTCCCCCATATGCCTTATGACAAAGCCCGCTTACCATCCTCTACATAGACTCCACCCTGTTTATATCCTTTTCAAGGTGTGGTCTCCAGAATTGCACACAATGCTCTAAATTAGTCTCACCAAAGACTTCTACAGAGGCACTATTACCTCCTTCTTCCTGTTGGTCCCCTATGCACCCAAGTATTCCTTTGGCTTTTGCCGTCACCTTTTCTACCTTTTTATCCATCTTAAGGTCATCAGAAACAATCATGCCCAGGTTCTGCTCTTCTTTCAGGGACAGAAGTACTTCACCCCCTACACTGTACCGCTCACTTGGATTTTTGAAGCTCAAATGCATGACCCTGCATTTTTTAGTATTAAATCTCAACTGCCAAATACTTGACCATTCTTCAAGTTTAGCTAGATCCCTCCTCATGTTATCTAAATCTTGCTGGGTATCTACCCTATTGCACACTTTAGTATCATCTGCAAAGGGGCAAACCTTACCTGACAGCCCTTCTGCAATATCACTAACAAAAATGTTAAAAAGAATCAGACCAATGACAGATCCCTGCGGCACACCACCAGCATCATCTTTTTCCTCAAAGTGAGCTCCATTTACCTGTACCCTTTGTCGCATCCCACCCAAACAATTTCTAACCCAGTCAGTCACTTTAGGGTCCATTCCTAGGTTGCTCAATTCACCATGCGAAATAGTGTTAAAGTATTTACTGAAATCTAACTACATCACATCTAGGGCTCTCCCTCAGTCCAACTCTCTGGTCACCCAGTCAAAGAAATTAATTAGATTTGTCTGGCAAGACCCGCTTCTAGTAAAACCATGCTGCCTCGGATCCTGCATTCCATTGGACTCCAGAAACCTCACTATCTTCTGTTTTAGCAGAGTTTCCATTAGTTTACTCACTACAGACTAACTGGCCTGTTCTTAACCTCATTCTTGCTTCTACTTTTGTGTAAAGGGACCACACGCGCCTTTCTCCAGTCCTCTGGAACCACTTCCAGCTCTAAAAAAGCACTGAAAAGGTCAACAGCAGAGCCTCTAGAATGTCCCCAATTTCTTCAATACTCTTAGATGTATCCCATCCCTTCGTCTACATTTTGTTTAGCCATTTCCTCACGAACACAGTCTTCTGAAAATCATTCAAGATTCCCTTATTTATTTATTTATAGTCTCTTTTATACTGTGCTATTTGATATCAGTGTGGTTTACATTTATTTACATTCTCTTATATACTGCGCTATTCTGCATCAGTGCAGTTTACATTGAATAAACTGAAATTACATTGAACAGGGCATTATAACTTGGAGATAACTATTTTACAGGGAACATGGGCAATGGAGGGTTAAGTGGCTTGCCCAAGACCACAATGAGCACCTGTGGGACTAGAAACCCCAGTCCTTCCGGCCCAAGGTTGCTGTCCTCTAGTGGGATTTGAACCACCGACCTTCCGGCCTAAAGTACCTTGCCCCAACCACTAGGCCACTCCTCCACTCCAATGTAACAATGTACATGTAACAAACGTGTTTATACGGGCAGAAATCTATACCGTATTTACAAATAACAGGTGATTCAACTTGGATAACCAGGGTAACTATTTACATATTCATGGTACAATATCGGTCCATGTCACCAGGGTAACTATTTACATATTTATGGTACTATATCAATACATGTCACAGCTTAATCATCAACACCCTTCACTTCTGTTCCTATTTGTGGGTGTTTTCTGAGGTCCTGCTCCTGGCCCTTCATCTGCGAACACAGAACAAAAATATTTGTTAAGCAATTCTGCTTTATCCTCATCAGCTTCTACATATTCATACAGCTTCACTCTTGGATCTGACAATACCATTTTTGCATTTCCTCCTCTCAATAACATATCAGAAAAATTTCTTGTCCTCCCATTATACTGCATTGGCAATTTTTTCTTCTTTTTGTATTTTTTGCTTTTCTGACTATTTTCCTAGCTTCTCAAAGATTTTCCAAATATTGATGCTTGTCTTCCTTTTTTGTGATCTCTTGTACTGGTATTTTATGAAGGCCACCCTCTTCTTCTTCACCTTTTCAGAAGTATGGAATTCCTTACAACACAGAAGAGAGAAGCTTGCTGAGAGATACCATAGGATGTGGGGCCTTGCTGCTCCTTGTGCCTTGAGCAAGTGGCCCTGTTCAAATCCAGGATAAAAACTTACTTCTTTGCTTTTGGATCCTGGTCTCCTGTTCACCTCTTATGTGTTTCCTTTCCATTTTCCTAGTATCCTAGTCCCTAGTTGTGTTGTATGTCTTGACTAGATTGTAAGCTCTTATTAGCAATATTAGTAATAACTAAGTAAATCTACCTAAGACTGCAACACTCTAACTGTGCAAACCCACTAAGTAACTTCCCTTCATTTGAACCTCCTCTAACAAATAACTGAAATAACCTGCTGAAGAAACTAATACCCTAAGACCACAGTACAAACAACCATGCTCTCCCTTTACCTCTCAATATACACAATACTTGCACTCTTACTTCTTACATCAGCACACAATAACCCAAATACTCCACGATTCCACTTACACATATCATATAACTACCATAAAACATACAACTACCTTATAACACCCCCACCATGACTGCTCATACCTCATAACCATACACAACACGCAACAAGACAAATTATAACCATACAATCCTCTCTACGTCTCTCTGGATACTACTTCCATAGATAAAACACAGGAAATCCAATGTGCGCTGATCATCGCAAGATCAGTCAGAAATAAAATACAGACCATCACTGACCTTTTCACCGAATACCAACTAGACATTTTAAGCCCGATTCTGTCAAGGAAGTACAAACCCTCTGTACGCCCGGTCTGAAGTGGACGTACAGAAGGTGTCACAATTCTGATCCCATGGAGCACATCTAGCCCCGCAGGATCAGAATTGCAATCAGGCCTGTATATGCAGGCTGGGACTGCGACTCAGCCCAGCCTGCATGTACAGGCCGTGCCCGACTAACTCAGTCAGGGCAGTTCAATGGAGCCACAGTGCCATGGCATCCGGTTGTCATGGCACTGCGGCTCCTTTGAAGAGCCGTGAACCCCGGCCGCCGGCACCAGCATCAATTTCCCTGCAGCCCGACCCCCCTATATTGCTTCCTAGAGCCAGGGTCAGGCTGCGGGGTATGTCCTCGGCCTCCCCCCACCTCATCTGCATCCCGGGCCACCAATCCCTGATGTCTAGGGAAGTTACTCCAATTCAGAGGTGGAATAACTTCCCCGTACAGGTTGCTGGCCCTGGACATATAGGGCTGACATTAGAATTGGCTCTGTATGTCCAGGGCCAACCACTGCCTGCCTTAACTCCTGACCCCGATCTGCCCCTTTACTGTCCCCAACTAACTTCCCCATACAATCGGCGGGGAAGTAAGCCGCCAGCGGGAAGGGGCACGAATAGCGGGGATGGACATCCCATTGGGATGCCCATCCTGCTATTTGTGGGTCGGAATGACCCTGTTTATGTATAACCAAAGCATAGCTCTCTGACACTGACAATGTCCTCATCAACCAAATAAAAACAGAAGACTATTCACTGTTCCAATGCACAAGAAATAACAAAAGAGGAGGAAAGTATTAATCCTAACCAAATCACACCTACTTTTCTGACCTCTCATCTAACAGCACGGACAAAATTGATACAATCACCATAACAAACAACTATATAACCATCATCCTTAAATACAGAACCCCCTCATCATCATCAAATGACTTATCTGCCATAATTGAAAACTGCATTGAACACTCAAACTCCAAAAAAAGACATGGCCATTCTCAGAGACTTCAACCTCCCCCTCCCTACCTATAACAGCAGACACCTTCCTCAGAGCAATCAAATCAATGGAACTCACACAAAGTGTGACCCTCCCCACTCACAACAAAGGAAACACCATGGTCCTAATCTTTACTCCCACCCATCCTATCCACAACAGCTCCTCTTCCCTAAAAACACACCCATTACCCTGGTCAGATCACAGCCTCATCACTTTTTCCAAACCTCTAAAATCACCAATATCAATAACAGATCACCAGCAAGCAACACAATGATTCAAAAGCTTCAAAGACGCCTTCCTAGAGAACACACTATCATATCTAACCACAGATTCAACAGACCCCACAATACTAACAGAAAGCTGGAATAAAGTAATCAGATCTGCAGCAAAACTACCAGCAAAGCAACAAAAACCCAACCAAAAAAACATCATATCCAAAAAACTCCCTGGTACACCAATACCCTCTGAAAACTAAAAACTGAACTGAGACAAAGTGAACACAAATGGCGAAAAAACTGGACCAACTACCTCACCCTCTTACAAAACTATCACACCACCTCTGACAGAGCCAAGAAAGAATATCACACAAAAATCATCAATACTGCACTAAATCATCCAAGAAAACTTTTTGACCAAGTAAGATGACTCACTGAACGCCCCACAAACCCCAACAAAACAATCAACGTCACCCACCAACAACTAGCTGCACAATATGAACAACTACAACCAGACCTAATCCACAATATCCTCCCACACATCGATACAACTCCCAACAAGATATGCTGGCTCACATTCAAAAATATTAATAATAAAAATAGTGAGAACATCCTAACCAAACTAAACATCTCCACCTCACCACTTGACTCATGTCCCCCTAACTGGATCAAATCGACAAGGAACAAACTCAGTCCATTTCTAGCCAAAATAGTGAATGAAGCACTCCAACAACGAATAATGCCCAGAAGTCTTAAGCACTCCTCCATCTGCCCTGCACTGAAGAAACCAGCTTCAAAACCATATTGAAGAAAACCACTTACTTGATTCTCAACAATATGGATTCCGCCCACTACATGGTATAGAAACCCTCATGACCTGTCTTATTAACACCATAACCAAGGAAATCCAAGATCATACATAAACCTACCTTTTAATATTCCTGGATATCTCCACAGCATTTGACACAGTCAACCACAACATCTTACTACAGAGACTACATCTATTTGGAATCCAACAGACCATACTCAAATGGTTCAAATCATATCTTACAGAGAGACAACAACAAATAAAAATTGGCTCAGATATCTCCCAACCCTATGAACAGATACAAGGAATACCATAAGGTTCCATTCTATCCGCAACCCTCTTCAACCCCTATATGCAATCATCAAAAAACACATCAATTATCACCTATACGCTGATGATAAAATGCTCTATTGCCTACTATTCTTCAATCAACTTAGCTACACACAAATTCAAGTCTGCTTCTCAGAAGTTTCACACTGGCTTTCAACCAACAATTTATCCATCAACTTTAAGAAGACTGAGGCAATGTTCATTACAAAAGATACCTCATTTACACCCCAACCTACCATAAAATTAAACAACATACCAATAACTGTAAAAACAACTGAAATACCTCAGCATCACTATAGACCAACAACTATCTTTCAAAACCCAAATAAGAATGACAGCAAGGACAATATACTTTAAAACGAAGACCTTGCAGTGACTCTGCCCCCTTTTCGAACCAACAGAGTTCAGATCTGCACTGCAAGCTCTCATCCTCCCCCATGCAGACTTTTGCAACAATATCTACCAAGATCTACCCCAATCAACACTCTTCACCCTACAAACTGCATTACACACAGTTGCATGTACCATATAGGGCACAAATAAATATGACCATATCACCCCATCCTAAATCAATTACACTGGCTTCCCCTAACAAGCAGAATAAATTACAAATGCATCCTCCTCACACACAAAGCACTTCACTCCCAACAGGAAACCTGCCTTAAATCTCTACTACAGAAACCTAAAACTTCCAAGCCTTGAAGACAGACTTCAGTCAACAAACTCAACATACCACAAGGCAAACACAAATACAACCAACAAATATGCCGCAGAACATTCAAGCTCTACGCCCCCTCCCTAAGGAACTCACTACCTTACACACAAAGAAACATCACCAGTCTCCCTACATTCCACAAACTGAAAACACACTTATTCACTGAACACTTTGGTTCCTCCACTAACCCCTCTCCATCAACATAACTCATCAACAACAGATTCACAATTGTAAATGTATATATCAGTTAAAATGTTCTATAAAAAAAGTTGTTACAAAATGTTAAATTATGTCAAATGTTAGCTGTTACCCTGTTGCCTGTTCAGCATATTGCTTCACTGTAAAATGTTTCTGTTCTCTGGAAACCGCTTTGACCTGGTGAAATGCAGTATATAATAAGCTCAGCTAAATAATAAATAAATACATAAATAAATGAGCAGGGACTGTCTTTTGCATGTCTCTGTACAGCGCTGCATACATCCTTTAGCACTATAGAAATGATAATTAGTAGTAGTAGCAGCAGCATATCCGAAATATGGAGCTCCTTACAGCGCAGAGGAGAGAAAGCTTACCGAGAGATATCATAGGATATTTATTTATTTATTTAACCGTTTTTATATACCATCTTTCTGCAATTCATGATGGTTTACAGTGAACATAACGTGACTGTGTTTCATCTGTTTATATAGATATGGGAACTGTTTCATCGAGTCTGCAGCATTAATAAGGTTTAAGGCTGATGGGATGTATTGGGCTTCTGAGTAACTGAGCGGAGCAGGGGAGGGGAGGGGAGGGAAGTTGGGTTTCATAAGGGAAGTTGGAGGAAATAGTTGTTATAAATTGACCAGTGTCGTACAGTTGGAAAAATGTAAAAATTGAGTCTGAAATGTGCATGGGAATGCTAGAGTGCACGATATGGAGAGCTGTGTGCTGGATGTGGGGTGATATTGTGTGTGTTGTGTAATTTTCACACTGAATTGTGTGATGATCTGAACAAATATAAAAAAGGTTCTTGTTATAATGAAGGTGTGAAATGAACAAAAACAGCCTGAAATGTAGAAAATGGCAGCAGATAAAAAACATACAGCCTATCCAGTCTTCCTATCCATACATAGCAGCTACTAAGCTCTACAGTCCCTTCCTCTCTCTGGAAGATCCTCTGTGCTTGTCCCCTGCTTTCCTGAATTCAGATACTGTCCTGGTCTCCACCAGCTCCACTGGGAGGCTGTTCCATGCATCCATCATACTTCCTGTAATAAAATATTTCCTTTGATTACTCCTGAATCTATCCTCTTTCATCTTCATCCTACTGGGAAAAAAGTCTAAACAAGCCAAAAATTAACGAAAAGTCTTTGCCCTACGCATATTGCTAATCTACCAGCTGCATGTGCTGTAGAACCTCTGGTGTGATGTTACTCCTTCTGGCGCCAGTTTGTTACAGAAGAATGCCGTCTACTCCTTTCAATGGAGACTATGAGCATCACCTCTGCTGTATTCCTTGCGCCAGCTGGCCCAATGAACAAGATACTCGGCTGCTGTTCATTAGAGGAACCAAATGAAAAGGTCCTTATCTGCCAGTATTTACGTTACCCAAGGTCCTTCAGAAATCTGGGCCTCCTGTTTGACAGAGGGCTATCAACAGCTGACAGATCGTTCCCTAATAGTGCATTCTCTTTCCTGAAATCATCAGACGTCTTTTCACTCCACAAATCTCCCTTTCTCCTACCTCAGAACTCACCAGTTTTTCCATCACAGTAGGTGCTAGTGAGTTCCTCCTCATGTCTGCCAAGATAGGGACCCAATGAAAAGGAGGGTAACTCCCGAAAGCTAGTCACAGATGGATTAAGTTAGCCCAATGAAGAGGTTATCACCTTCTACTCATTTGTCGACCCTTATTTCTATATATCCAATTGGACTAACACAACAGCTAAAGTTCTTTGCCCCGGGTTAGAAGTACTGTTGAAGCAGCATTTGTAGTTACTAGATGGACCCTGTTATAGCGACACTTTTTGGCCCGATAGGGAAGTAGCGGTACCTGTGATACAGAATGGAGCTCCTTTTATTACTATGAACGTGTAGGGCCGCTGTTGCTTTAGATATGAGAAACTGTGAACGACAGTACAGAGAAAAATAATAAGGACCAGGTATAATGGTTCCCTGAAGAGAGCCAGATGGAGCATCATAGTGAAGCATCATAGTGAATAGAAAATGTGAAAAAATATACATCCAAAAGAAGATGACATTTTTCCAGTTTAAAAGAAGAAAAATAAGGTTTTGATGTTGAGAAAAACAGACTAATCCTAAAAGCAGGGGGTCAGGCCTGCCCCAGGAAGGGTGTCAATAAACGTTTTCCACTTTGTAAAATTAAGTGCCAATAAAGCCACTCTTTGTGTTCTCTTAGCAGCTTCTGCTCTTCATTGTCATCGTGAAATTGGTGATGATTCCCTTCCCATGTAGAGTTCAGTAGAAGCTACCTGGGCAATAAATAGAAAAGCCTTTCCTTGCATGGGGTAGACTTGAGTACCATGAGGGGTTAACGCCCACCCAGTAGGAGGCAGTCACACAGGGCCATGTTAAGAAGCTGAAGAAAAAACCCTCAGAAATGCTTCAGCTAATGGGAGATCCTTGAGAAATACAAGACAAAAGGGACCAATTCACAATTACCTGAAACCTAGCAGACAACCTCGAAGCTCCCCTGGGTGACCATAAAGCTGAAGAAAAGCTTGAAATTAGAATGGGCCCCACTTTCATGCCGCCTCACAGAGTGTTCTGTGGCTCACCCAAACCATTTTCATCTGACCACTAATTGCACTATCAGCCTCTTTCCCTGCCTGCCTTTTTAACTCTTCTTTTTGTGTCACAGGGTTAAATGCAGTATTTTTCTTTTTTTTGGAGGGGGAGCAGGGTGCTTTCCAAAGATGAAACAACACTTTTCTTTTAACAGCAGCAGGTAATTATCCATAACCTTTTAACCTTTACTTGAGAATTAAAAAAAAAAAGTTCCCTCTTCAATTCACACAAACACACAGCGTGGAAACAGAGAAATCTGTGGGCCGGAAGCAACACGCTGACCAACTTATTAAAAGGATGGTGGCCCATCATCTTTGCAATGATCCAAAAAGATGTTTCTGGACATGAGTGGTCGGGGGGGGGGGGGGTAATTTCATAACAGGGTGCCTATGTGAAATTTCCAAAATGATGCCTATTTTAGAAAGGCAAAATAGGTACTTACTTGCCTTTATAAAATAAGCTGGTGAAATGATCCCTAGTCACGCACAAATCCTCTTGCACAGATTTTATACCTGCTCCATAGAAGGTGTAAAGGATTGCATATACTATATGGACCTACACATGCATTTTATAAAACGGGTGGGGGTGGGGAATATTCAAAGGCATTTGTATAGTTTGCCGACCTGTGTAAATGCTGCTCAGTGGAATATTCAGTGACATTAACATGGTTAGTGCAACTGAATATCCGCGGGTGCTGTGGCTGCCCTCCCCTGATGCTAACCAGTTAGCATAGCGGTGTGTCGGGGCGGCACCCATTGATAACCGGGCAGTGCTGATATTGAGACGCTGCCCAGTTACTGACATATGGCGACAGGCACAGTAAAGGCTAGCTTAACCTGTGCTGTAGAAACTAACTGGGCAGTGGCTGAATATCGTCGCTGTCCAGTAAACGTCCTGGCAATCTGCCCAACCCGGATGTTCAATGCTGGGACCCGGATATGGTCCTGGCATTGAATATCCAGGTTTAGAGTTCAGCGGTGGCGGCTGGCCACATTAGATTGGCTAGCTGCCGCTGTTGAATATCGGGCCCTGTGTATATATTGCATCTCCATCCTAGCTCCACCCAAACTATGCCCCTGAGAATGCCTGTGAGCAGACTGCATAAAAATAGATGCAATCTTTTGGTGTGCCTACTTGGTAAGCATGCAATTTTATAGCTGTCATTTTCCATGTCTAAAACATGCTTTATAGGTAAACCAAAATTACTCTGATCTTGGCCATGAGTAGCCAGTAGAATTAACATCGATAAAATTTACTATCGCCGCTTTAATATAGACCCAGATATTCAATGCTTGAGTCATAACCAGCCACTGGCATTGAATATCTAGTGTTGTGGCTAACTGGGCATGATGATATTCCTAACTCTAGCCAATTAAAGATAACCGGCCAGCCGGTGCATATAGCCACTAAGCAGTTATCTTGGCACTGCCCCCAGAATGCCCCAAAAGGCCCCAGTGCTATGTTTTGACACTGCCCCCCCCCCCTGTAAATTTCAATATGAAGGGGAATTTTAGAAAGGATATCGAAGTGCAAGCTGGGATGTCTAAGTTAGAGCATATGAACAAAAAAGCAGGCACGTCCATGTGCAGACAAGATTTTACATGCCTTTTATGGATGTCTGCGTCGTCTACATAGACATCCCCAGAATAGTATTCAAGAACCTGGATGTCTAGAAATGGTTAGAGCAGTGGCTAGAGAAGCCAGGGTTCAAGTCCTATTGCTGCTCTTATTGTGCGGAGTACTGGGGATGATAGAGTGCTTTCTCCTCTACACGCTGGATGTTTTTTTTTAGTCAAAACAAGCACTTTTTAGGTGCCTGGAGCAGATCTAAACTTAGACACAATGCTGGACCTCTGGGACATTTCTGAGACCAGTTGAGGGCGTACAGGTTCTTGGGAATGGCCCAACCATGTCCTCATTCAGACTTGGACATCCTCATGCTGGGGACATCTACAGACACAGCATCTAAAATGCCTTTGGAGATGTCTCTGTGCTTTGGACATATCTATGCCCTGTACCAGATGTCCAAAGCTCAAATAATACCCAAAAAACCTCTTGATTCCGCACACTCTCCACAGGAACTATCCCTATCCCCAAAAAAACCTTTTTAAATAATGGCCACTCCTAACCCTTCAGACCCACTAACAAACACTCTCAATTTTTTGTCGGATCGCTCACCGTGAAAAGAAACTTTCCTTCTCTTGAAGTGAGCCCTCCATTTTAATAATTTAATGATGGCCATACACTGGCCCCGAAACCTGACAAAGCAACACTAGTTGCTGTCAGTAACAGTGTCCAAATAAACTATATGTCTGAAAGGTAGGGTAAAGACCCATCCATTAATATACTTCTTTAAAAGACTCAGTCACACACTCTGCATTGAATCCACAAACAGAGAGAAAAAGTACTTAGCTCGACTGATGTTGAAAAACTGGAGAAATTGTTCCAGCTGAAAACTCAAGTCCAAAGCATCTGTCCCATTGCAAACTTCACAGGCGATGCTGCCGAAAGCTATAGTCCTCCTATATGATGAAACAAAGGGTTCACGCGACACTAATAGTGTTTCAAGCCGCACAACCACTTGTCAGCTCTTCCTCAGGCATGTGAATCCCCCCATCTAGCAGTTCCAGTTAAATCACAAAATGAGGATGACGTCAGAAACCGTCCTCAACCAAATCAGAAAACTTTATTCCATCACAGCCGCAAACCCCACCAATCTACTTCCACATTCATACCCTGTGGAGCCATAGACCCCAAACGAAAAATCCATTGTTGTTCCTTAGTGTAAACGGGCATGTCGATCACCACCTCTGACAGACTGGGGGACCACTTCCAAAACTCTCCAACACAGATCCTCAAATTGATATCCTCCCTGCTGACAATGTGCGACTCCAGGGGCCCCCTCCTGTCTCCTATTAATCCTGGAGCGATGTTCCAACAGGCGTTTTCTAATAGGTCTGATGGTGCTACCGATATACTTTAAATTACAAGGACAAAGCAGAAGATACACTACAAACGCTGTATGACAATCAGAAAAATGCTTTGAATGATATTGTAAGCCCGTAGTCGGGAGCCCGGGCCCTGTAAAGCAGTAGAACAAAAATCGCACTGCCCACAAGCATAGTGACCACGATCCAAGGGTGTATAGTGCTGGCAAAGCTCAAATAAGGCTTCCAAGTGATCCCCATAGTGTTCTTTGAAGTAAACATCCCTTTTCTACCGGTTTTGCATGTATCTTGACAACTCTGCTTGCTTTTGTTTTTGTAGTACAATAGGGTGTTACCAAAATGTATTTGTATATTTCGTACTAACAAGAGCAATGCAAGGAAAAAGGCTGACTTTAGTCCACAATAGATCTCTTGGGAGCAGGGCCAGGTTTAAGGGAGGGCAAGAATGGCAATAGCCTTGGGTCTAGCACCAGAAGAGCCCTCAGCAAGGTTGAGTGATGTCACTGAGGCTGAGCTGCAGGGTTCAGGCAGAGGCTGGTCCACTGAGTTTCTTCCCTGGACCCCAGTTAACATTCCTGTGAAGCCCTTGTGGGAAGTCCTTCGTCTGTGCTGCTGCCAGTAGGGGGAGATATTGCAATATCATGATTTTCATCTAAAAGTGCAATACGCAGCATCTCCCCATCCTGGCAGCAACATGGGCAGAAGACTCCCGTGCAGTTTCAAGGGAACATTGGCCCCATTGTGTCTAAAACCAGCCTTGCTTGGGAGTCCACATGCTTGATTCATGCAGGAAAATTCAGGTTGGAAACATCATTTAGATTAAAATGAGACACTCTTGGGGAAAGGAACTCGGACAGAGGGAGACCACAGAGAAAACCAATGAAAACTACCATCAGAGCTGCTGATGGACGGAAAATTGTTTTTCTATTAGAACCTGAACAATGCTATTCCTGTAAATAACTGAGTTAATATTCAAAGCCAGCGGTCAATTTCTTTTTTAAATGATGCCTGCAGCGCTAAAATAAGTACACGCCATGGAATACATGTGAAAGGACATTTTAGAAAGGACGTCTAACTGCTATCAGGGACATCCAGGCCCAAACATCCCTAAAAAGAGCAGCGTTCAAGCCCAGAGGATGCCCCCAATATGGATGTTATCGGAGGCATCTACATAGATATCCCTGCAACTATATCACAAACTGGAGATGTTCCTTGGCCTGGTTCTTGGGCGACTGTTGGCTTTAATTTAATTTAATTTACAGTTTCTTATATACCGCACCTTCCAGAGATCAGGTGTGGTTTACATGGAACAACATTATAACAGGTCAACGTCTGTTAATACAGAGAACAACTTAAAACAACTTATATTACATTACATGGAACAGCTTTAAACCATAACAACTTAAATTACATTACTTGAAACATAATGAACTGTTTACAGGGAACAGAGAGAAAACTATATACAGTTGTGAATGAGACATGGTTGAGCCGTAATATATAAGCATTTGGGTTTCAAATCCTATGTCAAGACCGATTTGACTTATGAGGACTGGCATTATATTATCCGTTTCCCCCATTATCTAGTTTAGCTGTTCTATCTCCTTTTTATAGCTCGAGCTAAGTGTTGCCAAATGGGGCTCTGGGTGTTTTTGCGTTTTTAATGGTCCACTTAAGTAAGATATAGGTGGAGAGTTTAAAAGACTGAATTAGTGTTGAACAACACACTCTAAATATTGGATATTTATCGGATGTTTTTACCAAATAAGGGAAGAATTGCCTTATTTAGCATACTTGATCCCTAATGATGCATCAGAACTCAAATTACAGACCTGCTACTAGGAATCTAATTCAGTGGTTCTCAACCTGTGATTTGTGGAGCCCTGGGAGTCCACAAGACCATTACAGGGTCCACAGGACACAGAAAAGAGTAAAAGAGAGAGGCTGGTGGGACTTATGTTATAGGGATGCTTGAGATAGGTAGGAACTGACTAGGGCAGGGTTCTTCAAACCTGTCCTGGAGGGCCATAATCCTGCCAGGTTTTCAGGATATCCTTAATGAATATGCATGAGATATATTTGCATGCACTGCTCCCATTTTATTTGAATTGATCTCATGTATATTCATTAGGGATATCCTGAAAACCTGACAAGTGTGCTGCCCTCCAGGGCTGGATTTGGAGACCCCCTGGACTAGTGGGAGAGACAGACTGGACAGAACTGGCTGGGGGGCCAGAGAAAGAGACTGGTGGGGACTGGTTTAGGGAGCAAGAGAGAGAGAATGGTGGAGAAAAGGAGATGGGAGATCAAGAGAACTAGTGGAGGCAGACTTGGCACTGAGGGGAGGAGTCTGGGAAGAGTGGTATGAATGAAGTGAGGGTTCCCACATTTTTTGGCTGTTAATAAAGGATGCATCGAGGTTACAGCAACTGCCTAGTACCCGAGAGATCAAGGGTTTGATTCCCACTGGCACTCCTTGTGACCTTGGGCACGTCACTTCACCTTCTATTGCCTCAGAAGAAAAAAGGTCTGGCAATCTACTTCCAGCGATACATTGCCAAGAAAACCCAGAGGCTGCTGGGTTGCCAGAAGTCATCACTGATTTGATGGCACTCAAAAAAACCCCAAAAAGGTTGTGAACCTCTGATCTGACCTATTATAGAAATGTGCTACTGTACCTGGGGACTGGAGGGTAGCCAATTTAATGCCACTTTTCAAAAAGGGCTACAAGGGTGATTTCGTAAACTAGAGAACAAAGAACCTGATGCCAGTGCCAGGTAGCATGGTGGAAGCTATTTGTTAACAACTAAATGGATAAGTGTGGCAAAATGGGAAAAAAGCCAGGATGGATGTAGCAAAGGAAAGTCATCCTTTATGAATCTATTAGACTTCCGTGAATGGATCGGCCTAGTGGCTCAATAACAGAGCTTTGTGCTGTAGTTCGCAGACCAGTTCTCCTATACCTGAGCATGCTTGGAGCTGGGAATATTCTTGGAATATCTAAAGAAGTTAACTTCAACCAGACACCACACCACCGAATATTGACCTCCATGCTTGAAATACTTTGCACTATTGTAAAATAACACTTTCTTCTCTTGATCCCTAAAATAAAATTTATAGAATAAATGACAAAAAGATCTTCAAGTCAAGATTTATCAGGGAGGTAGTTCAACTTTTCTGACTTAAAAGACGGCTAGGCATGTACAGTCATTGGAAATGAATGACATTGCTTGATTCGATTCATGTTATTCTGGAATGAAAACAGAAGAAAATGCCCTGAAATTTCATCACTTTCCTTCGATCATCAATAATGCATACTAAGAGTGAATAGTGCACACAAGAAATAGTACAAGCTATTAACAACATTTGCCCTGAAACAAAAAAAAAAGAAAAAAAAAAAAGAAAGGAAAAACCTCACAAAAGACACAGGAAGTTAAACAAAATGAAAATGTTTGGCCTGAATACTCCTAAAGATAGCCTTCTCAGTTACACCAATGAATGTACAGTGCTAAAATATAGTAATATTCAGTAGCAAATGGCAGATAAATCCATTTGGCCCATCCAGTCTGTCCAATTATAACCATGCCTTCTACATGAAAGTTGCCTTGGCCATCTTGGAAGGCCTATTCTGCTGTACTGCTGCTGTTAGACGGGTTTTTTTTTTAGATTTAATTAATCAGTTTTCCAAATCTGAGCTCAAGATGAATTAAAAATTAGGTACAGATGGTGGATCTCTGCCCAAGACTGCTTATAATCTAAGGATTCAATTTATTAGGGCCAGTAAAATAGCACTTTTTAGCATTATTTAACCTCAAAAAAATTGCCTTTGAATTAACAAAACTGTGGCACCCAAGTGATATAATTAAGTAAATCCTGGTGTCATTTTAAACTGACGATACTGCAGCCCAGAACAGCATGTGCTCTTGTCCATGGTAATACCAGATGGTGTGACTCAGTGTAACGAATTAACTACTTCTGCAACAAGTAATTCCTGGTGGGCTAGTGTGATAGGGACCGGTCCTCTTTTCGGCCCTTCCTTCACCCCACCTAGGTAGGTATAAGTGCTGTACAAGCATTCTGGAACCTGTGTCTTTTGGGGAAACTGCTAGGTACGTATGACCTAGATTGGCCACTGTTGGAAACAGGATACTGGGCTTGATGGACCTTGGTCTGACTCAGTATGGCATATCTTATGTTCTGTCAAAACTGCACCCCCTGTTGGGCACCCTCCACCAGCCTCTGCTCGTGATCACACTTATTTACAAATCTGTGGTGGAACACGTATAATCCCCAGCCATTCCTGACCCAGAGGTGCCATACTTCAAAACAGTGCCACGTTATCCCTAGCAATATATCTGAATGTATCACTAGGGGTCAGACTGGCAAATAGAGCATGTTAGAATTCCAGTGCTCGGTGT
The DNA here is from genome assembly GCA_033557465.1 of Ichthyophis bannanicus. Classification (NCBI taxonomy): domain Eukaryota; kingdom Metazoa; phylum Chordata; class Amphibia; order Gymnophiona; family Ichthyophiidae; genus Ichthyophis; species Ichthyophis bannanicus. Next base: position 907,790,904 of record CM066034.1, read on the forward strand.
TGTTTAAACTTCTCCTGCTGACCTATATATACATTCATTCTGGGGCTCCTCATGACCTCTCCTCTCTTATTTCTCTCTACACCCCTCATCGGCAACCCCTCTCACCAAGCAAAGCACTTTTATCTATGACCTTCTCTTCTACTGCCAACTCCAGAGTCAATTCTTTGCACCTTGCTGGAATAAATTACCTGAGCCAGTACATCAGACTTCATCTCTGGGACCAGAATCACTCCAATAAATAACTACAATATTTAGCTTATAAAAGAACAAATTCCAGACTTGCTTCAAGCAATTCATAAATCCAACCCTGGAGAAAATGGCTTAAACAATCACAATTTTACTCCATTTATATCAGAAGGTGATCTTATTTCCCCAGGCAGCTGAAGACTGGGGCTTGATATGTAAAGGATTCACCTTGAGTCCTAATACCTTTCACCAACTTAATGGGGGAAATTCCGAGAGACCACGTGACGCATGAGGGAGTAAGAGGTATCTCTGCTCGCTCCGGGGCTGCCTCACCTTTGTTTCGATTTTTTCTTTGTCTTATCCCCGGTAAACATTTTGGCAAAGCACACGGCTGCTAAGGGGAAATTCTGGAGGTCGCCAGGGCAAACAACAGCTGCACATATGCCTCTCAGTGCGCAAAGAGCGAGAGAAAGCTTCAAAGGCGGGAGCGGCCTCGGTGGGGAAGCTGGTGTCCAATATGGCGCAACCACGCTCCCCAGGCACGGAGAGTGTGGAGTCTGGGTCGGAAGAGCTGACCAGGGAAGTGGCTAAGTTGTTAGAGCCAAAATTCGATATGATTCTTCATAAGCTCGAAACGGTGGGTGAGACCCTGACGGAGTTTGGCCAGCGTGTTGAAGAACTTGAGCACCGCGTGTCAGAGCTGGAGGATGCAGAGGGGAATCACGTCCGGGAGAAGGCCGCGCTGCAAAAAACCATTGAGACACTGCGAGATAAAGTGGACGATTTGGAAAATCGTTCACGTAGGAACAATCTACAGCTCGTGGGTGTCTCTGAGTCTAATACCGAGGCCATATTATTGCCTATGGTGGAATCCTGGCTACCGCGGGAGTTGGGGCTGGAGGATCTGGTCGGAGAGATAAAAGCAGAGCGGGTACATCGCATTGGGCCTAAGCCAGAGGCTAACCAGAGACCTAGAGTGATTATAGCCCGCATATTAAACTTTCACCACAAATGGAGGATTCTGCAGGCCTATTGGAAGAAACGGAAACTGATGATGGACAATCAGAAAATTCTTCTTTTTCAGGACTATTCTGCCGCTGTTGCAGCACAGTGGAAGGCTTTCTCTCCAATTTGCTCTGCACTATTTCAAAAGCAATTCCGCTTTATTCTGGCATTTCCTGCGACGCTTCGGGTCCAACATGAAGGGAAGAATCATGTTCTGCCTACGGTAGCCGAGGCTAGGAAATTTATGGAAGATCTGGAGCGGCAAGAACAGCAGCGAGGCAGTGATACCTGACGGGATGTTCATCACTCCGCGGGCAAAGGATGGGACAGATATGTCACACGTCCGGATTTGAGGCAGGAGAGGTGTGCATTTAGAAGTTGAGAGCCATGGGTTTAAGGGTTCGGGAGAACAAAAAGAACCTGGCGGCTGCAGGATTCTCTTGTTATGTTATGTTATGTTGTGTTATTTTAATTTGTATTTTATTTGAGAGCACACAAGGCTGTCCGCTGCAGCATTGGTTGTGGGGTTAATTGTGTTGTGTTTTGGAGGGCGGGAGCGGGTATTTTCCCTGCACGTAATGCAGAATTTGTTGTATGCTGTGTTGCTTTGTCTGTTTAGCTGTGGAGGGCGGGGGGAGTTCCGTTCGCATGTGGAACACGGCCCTGCTTCGGCAGGCTATGCTATTACTTTGGGTCTGCAAGCTATGGTGGCGAGGGGAGCTGACTGATGCATGCGGGAGGGAGGGGCGGGGCAGCCCTGTAGCGCACGAATGTGGGATCTGAGCCTGGCTGATATAGCCAGGAGTAGTGGGGAGAGTGTTTTTAGAGGGGGAAGGGGGCAGTTGGGATTGAGGAGGGGGGTACTAGGGAAGGGGAGGGCAGGGGTAGTGGGTAGAGGGGGCGAATAAGGGGGGAGAGTATGTGAGAGCTATGAATGACTGCGAATTAGATATTAGGCAAATGGGGTTCCGCGAGTCCTTGGGGTTCGAAGTCGGGTAGGACTGGGAGCTGAGGCTGGACGGCTCACAATTCAGGGTTCCTTGATAGGAGTTGTGAGGGGATTAGCATGGGGGTGGAAGTTTGATGGGGTCTGACCTGCAATTCATTTCCTGGAATGTTGGGGGCATAGGTACACCACTGAAGCGTACTAAAGTGTTACAAGCCCTCAGGAAACAGGGGGCACATGTGGCATTCCTGCAAGAGACACATCTTACTGATAGTGAGCATGCAAAATTAAAGAGAACTTGGGTAGGTCAACTTTATGCGGCAGAAGGAGTGGGGGGGGGGGGCGGAAAAATGGTGTGGCTATTCTGTTTCACAGACAGCTAAAAGTGGAGGTTCTTAGGGAGGAGAGAGACCCCAAGGGGAGGTTCATCTGGCTACAGGCAAAACTCAATGGGGAAGAAATGCTTTTAGGGAATGTGTATGCGCCTAATGTATATAACCATGCATTTTTTAAGGCCCTGGGGCGGAAATTGGGAGGTACTCCTAATATCCCAATAATTTTGGCTGGAGACTTTAATTGCCCACACGATCCTTTATTAGATTAATCAGCAGCGCCTTTGGGCGTGGGGGGTTGGAGTACACGTGGGATATCATACCTGTGCCAGACGGGTGGGTTGTTGGATGTGTGGAGGGTCCTACATGGGGGGGAGCGCGACTACACACATCTGTCTAGAGCTCATCGTACTTGGTCTCGGATTATATTTTGATATCGCAGACGGCCTTCAGTAGGGTGGACAAGGTGATGATTGGGCCGGTACAAGTTTCAGACCACGCGATGGTGAGTATTAGTTGGAAGGGGCGCCACCGGTTGGGGGGTCGGTGGTCGTTTCCCAGGCAGTTTTGGCAACGAGAGGAATTTAAGGAGTTTGTGCGCAGCAAGTGGCGTGAATTTCTCACAGATAATGAAGGTAGTGTTTCTTCGGTGGCCACGCTATGGGAAGCGGGCAAAGTGGTCGTACGGGGGCATATCATAGCTTATGTAGCTAAGGAGCGGAAGAGAGTAGACGAGGTTATCGTACAGTTGGCGGCCGAGCTTCAGGCAATGAAAAAGGAGTCGCTACGGAACTCGAATAGTGGGGTGCTGCAAAGATATTTGGAGGCCCAGAGACGCCTGAATACTCTGTTGCACGAGAGAGCGGTCTTTGACATGCAGTTTTACCGCCATCGGCTTTTCCGATTTGGTAACTGGACAGGAACGCTGCTTGCTCGCCTGGTATGAGACTGGCAGGGCACTAACTTGGTGACGGTGATTAAAGCGGGCACGGGGGCTAAGCTCACAGAGCCGAAGGATATAGTGAAGGAGTTTGAGTGCTTTTATAGTGTACTCTATACCCCGGAGTCGGAGGACAGGGAGCAGGAACGTGGTTTTCTGGATGATGTGGTCCTGCGCCAAGTGACGACGCAGGAAAGAGCGGTGTTGAACAAGCCAATTTTGGGGGCAGAGATTCAGTCGGTTATTAAGGCGGGAAGGATACATAAGGCGCCAGGCCCAGATGGGTATGGGGCAAAGTTCTATAAAATCCTTGAGATACACGTGGTGCCCACTTTAGCAGCAGTCTATGCGGAGGCATTGGAGACGGGGGGGGGGGGGGGGTTCCCAAGGGATATGAAAACAGCATCTATCTCGCTTCTCCATAAGCCGGGAAAGGACCCCGAAGAGCCAGCCTCTTATCTGCCAATATCGCTTATTAATTTTGATATGAAAATCTTGGCATCCATTCTGGCGACGCGTGCGCAGGACATTCTGGCGCGTCTTATTGGTAATCATCAGGTGGGCTTTGTACGGGGACGTGCTTGTAACATTGCAAAGGTTTTGCTGGGCATGGAGAAGTGCCTCCGGGGGAACGTTCCATTACTGTTAGCCAGTCTGGATGCGGAAAAGGCTTTTGATCGCGTCTCATGGACGTACATGTTTGAGGTGCTGAGACGTTTTGGGTTTGAGGGGCTGTTTGTGGCTTGGATCAGAGCGTTATACGCAGAACCCCGTGCGTATATTGTGATGGGGGGAGAGGCCTCGGCTCCCTTCGTGTTAGGACGAGGCACCCGGCAGGGATGCCCTTTGTCACCGCTCCTATTTGTGCTTCAGCTAGAGCCTTTGTTGCTTACGTTGCTGCAGCATGAGGAGGTCTCGGGGATCCGTTGGAAGGGGGACGAAACCAAAGTTTGCGCCTTTGTGGATGACATGCTGCTCTGTTTAACAAACCTGCAGCTGTCGTTGGTAAGGGCACTACAGATCATAGATACATTCGGAGCCTTTTCTGGATTTAAAAATAAACAGTCAAATCATTGGGTTTAGACGTGGGGGGGCGAAATAGGGGGCTCTGGCAGGGAGTCTTCCCACTGCGCTGGGCGGACGGTCACATGCGGTATTTAGGCATTCAACTTCCTGAGAGATTGGACCAGCTCTATCAAGTAAATGTTTTGGCCATGCTGGAGGGGACGATAAAACGGCTGAAGGGGTGGAGTGCGCTTCCGTTATCACTGTGGGGTAGGATCGCGCTATTTAACATGGTGGAATTCCCCCGCTGGGTGTATCTACTGCGGCATGTGCCTGTGTAGGTTCGGCAGAAGGAGGTACGGCTCTTACATAGTCATCTGTCTCGCTTCTTGTGGCGGGGACGACGAGTGCGCATAGCATTGGATACTCTATACCAACCCAACGAACATGGGGGGGCAGGTTTATTGTCGATACGAGGATATAACATGGTCTGTTGGGTGAGAATTTTGCGAGATCTCGTCATGGGGACCTCAGAGGTCATCTCGGTGGCCATGCTGGATGAATTGGTGGCTCCGCAGCATCGAATGGCCGCGTTACAGGGGCAGGTGGGGATGCTCCCGGAGGGGTGTAAGTCTTCGGCTTTCTGGCAAACGCTGCGTGTTGCCTGGCGGACACTGTGTCGGTTTCGACGTCTGGCCTGGAACAAGACTGATTGCCTTCCTTTACTGGGCAATGCAGCTTTTCCCCCGGGAATGACGACTCTAGTTGCCAAGAGATGGGCGGAAAGGGGATTGCACTACGTGGGGCAGCTGCGTATGGAAGGGAACGAGGTGGTTGACTCGTTTCCTTCCTTGATTGTGAAGTATGGTTTAGGGCCTCGGGACCAATTCTTCTACTTTCAGGCCCGGCATTATGCTCAAGCGTTGCGAAAGGAGCAGGGACGAGTGTTGGCAGCGGATGGTATGCTTGACTTGTTTACTAGTTTGGAGGGGAAGATAACTGTTCGAGGTTTGGGGATAGCCCTCTGTCCAGAGGGAGAGAGTGAACGCTTGGTCGTGTTAGCGGAGAAGTGGAGGGCTGATGGTGTGCCGCAAGCTACGGAGGAGTGTCTGCGTGGAGCCTTTGCTTCTCTTAAATTGATCTCAGAGGCAGTTCAGTTACAGGAGATCCAGTATAAGTTCCTGTGGAGAGCTTATGTGCATAATGTATGGGCGGCGAGAATCGGTCTGGCGGAGACAGATGTGTGTAGTTTGTGTAAGGAGACCAAGGGGGGATTTGCACATCGGTTTTGGTTTTGCATACACATCCAGGGTTTTTGGCTAGGGGTGGGTAGGTCCTTGGGGAAGTGGCTGGGGAAAGATGTGGCACCCCACCCCAAGTGGTGTCTGTTTGAGGGATATGAGGGGGGGGGGGTTATTAGCTGGAGCTGAGCGTAGGCTGTGTAGCAAGGGGTTTACAGTAGCGAAGCAATGTATTCTACGCCATTGGTTAGGGGATGTGGCCCCCACAGTGGGAGAGTGGCAGCGGACGCAGATGGAGCTAAGAGAGATGGAATGACGCTCGGCCCGGTTGGCAGGGCAGAGAGCGTGGGATAATTATTTGAAGATATGGGGATCTGTATGTTTAACTGAATCCGGGGAGAGCGGGGAGGAGTGAATGGGGTCGGTGAATATGCTGATTCGCTAAGTAGTGAGGGAGAGGGGAGTGGGGGGGGGGGACAGAACGGTGGGGGGGGGGGGGGAGTTGTGGGTTGCAGAAATTGGATGGATGAGTACTTTACGAACGATGCACTATGGTGGAAACTTGGATTTGTAATGTACCCAGAGCCTTTTACTTTGGTGTGAGAGGTATTGTATATGTTCTATCTTACTGGTTGTAAATCGTGTTTATTCGTACAAGATTGTTTTCATGATGTACTGTTGAGTTGTTTGTACTCAGATTTGGTATGGACTGTTCTATACTTCAATAAAAATGATTACACTAACTGGGGAAATTCCAGCAGGGCCTCATTGAGGAGTGGCCTAGTGGTTGGGGCAAGGTACTTCAGGCCGGAAGATCAGGGGTTCAAATCCCACTAGAGGACAGCAACCTTGGGCTGGAAGGACTGGGGTTTCTAGTCCCACAGGTGCTCCTTGTAGTCTTGGGCAAGCCACTTAACCCTCCATAGCCCATGTTCCCTGTAAAATAGTTATCTCCAAGTTATAATGCCCTGTTCAATGTAATTTCAGTTTGTTCAATGTAAACTGCACTGATGCAGAATAGTGTGGTATATAAGAGAATGTAAATAAATAAATTCTGGAAATATAGTGGCCTTGATAGCATGTATGATTGTAACTTCTCTTGCAGATACTGCAGACTCAGATCATGCAAAGCTTTAAAGATCAAATAACACAACTTAAACTATGCTCAACTGGCAACCAATGTATATTGGCAAATTTAGGGGAAATTTGCTCTCTTGGGCCACAATCATTCATCATTTTGGCAGGAGAGCTGTGTATCAACTGTGAACGCCTTACACTCTTTGCTAAACTGATATATGGGGTATGTTGACTAAAATGTGGTAGTTTAGCACATGTTCATCCCCAAAATGTTGAGCCCCATTCCAGGAGGGGGACGACTGGACATCCCTGCTGAGATGGGGCTGTTAGGACCCTCTGTGGGAACAAAACGTTCCCGCAGGAGTCAGAATCGGGCCCGAGGATGGCCTGGCAAGCCCCCTCCGTCTGCAGGGATGTCCTCCCTGCTGTTGCCCCCAGCATCCTTGGCTTTGGCCTCCCAAATCCCCACTGCCTGACCCAAGGCTGGCCTCCTGCAGCCTGGATCAGGCGGTGGGGATCCACCCCACACCTGGTCCTGGGGGTGACTCCCTTGCCCCGATCTGGCAAATTGTGCTGCTTATACCACCTCTGAGGTGGTATAAGCAGCATGTCCCAGAAGGCCCGGCATCACGTACTGGGCCGTGACCTGAATTGTCCCTGTTCATGCTGCTAGGCTAGTTCACCCCTGTTCTGCTCCGATCCCACCCCCCCCCCCGCCACATCTCCCTGTCCTGATGCACAGAATGTATAGGGAGAACCGGTGGGGGAATAGGGTACAGGAGGCTTGCAGGGCTGCATGTCCTGGCAGGACGTTCAACCCCACAATCCACATTTGAGAATGAGGGCCTTAGTATATGGTGGTGTCAGACTTGCACTAATGAACAGAGGTGTGTTCCCATGCAGATAGCGGGGTTCCAGCACTACTCCGTGCTAAGGATTTGCCGTAATTATGATGGGTGCAGTTACTGCCACCTGTTGAGATGGCAGTAGGTGCACCCTTGCTAAACAGCAAAATTGACGGTGAGCGTGCACTAAAGAAACTCACACTAGCCATATATGCAGTCAACACCCGCACTCCATCCCAACCAGTGCTAAGAGGTTAGCATGGAATTTTGACCACGGCTGCATTTTAGCACACAGTTATAGTTATCGTGGCAGGAGGAGTGCACAGTAAACCCCATGCTAAGCGTTAGTGCAGTTTAGTGAACATGCCCCGCAGAGTGCTAGCACCACCACATACAGGCAGTGGAGGGTGAAGTGACTTGCCCAAAGCTCCAAGGAGTGTCGGGGGGGAGACAGGTTTTGAAACCCGACTTCCCTGGTTTTTAGTCTACTAAACACTCAGCTACTCTTCCACATGTTAGGGTTGCAACCATACCAAAACCAATTCCTGCTGAGTTTGCAGATGCCAAGGTGGGGCAGGCGGAGACACCATGTGGGCCTTAAGAGGTCGGGGTAGGGGGTTGCCAACCCAAAAGACCATGCAAAATAACCAAATGGTATAAAATAGATGGGGAAGAAGTACTGGGAATAGAAGTTGTTTTTTAAGTGGTATTGAAAGCAAATTGATGTAAGAATCTCTTCAGTATCGGGAAGTTGTTTACTTTAGAGTTGGTATAAAAAGAAATCCTGAAAGGGATGGAGGCCTGCTTAATATGAGGGATACTGAGAAATGTGCAGGACTAGAATCTGAGGAGACATGGGAGAGAGCAGTGCTGAGCAGTGACCAGATCATGAATTCATTTGTAAGTAAAGACCATAATTTTGAATTTAGGTAGTGTATTCTGGAGGAGTTTTCAAGGGCAAAATGATGATTTATTTATTTTTATTTAACAGTATTTCTAAACCGCCTTATCTTATTAATCAAGGTGGTATCACAGCAAACAATCGGGTAAAGTGAGCGTGTTATACATGCAGTGAGGGTGAGACTTCGACTTGAGTGTATGTTGTGTTGTGTGCGAGATTAGTTTGAGCTATGTACAAAGTGCGCTATATACTTTGGGGCTATACAACATTTTCTATACATACAGTGTTAGGAGGTATCATGTGCTGTTATACGTTCTCTGAGGTTATGTGATGTGTCCATAGTGTTCTATGAACAGCATGGTCTTCAGCTGTTTTCTAAAGTCTTTGAGGTCTGTTGTCCTCAAGTCGTTCGGGAGTTTGCTCCATATTGTTGGAGCGGCCATGGAGAGTGCTCTGTCTGTTGTGTCCTTGCGTGTGTGTTTGAATTCACTGGGGTGCTGACTCGGTTTTGTGTTTGTTTTCTTCTTGGACGTGTGCTGGTGTCTGGTTGTATGAGGGTGTGCAGGCTGTTGGTGATGATGTGGTGAACTGCCAATAAAGCTATCATAATGGTCCAAGTGGGAAAGAAAAAGTATGATGGAGGTAATGGCAAGAGTTGAAGGCCAGCGAGGACTGGATTTTATAAAGATTATCCAGTTGGTAGCATAAAGAAATAAGATAACAAAATCATACAAGCAAATACAGAGAAAAGGATCAATAAGGATGGATTTATGAAAGGCAACTTGGATAAAGTCAAAGGTAAGAAGCCCAGCTGATGTGCGAGGAACATGGGTAGGGAACGGGAAATGTAAGATATCAGTCTTCAATGAGTTCACTCTTAAATGACTAAGAACAAATCAAGGAAGAGACTTCTGGCTGATATGAACAGAGTTAGATAGATACAGAAGGGGAGCAGTGAGAAAATAAGATGAAGCTCTGTATGTCATCAGTAAATGAGTGGTGAGAAGATGAGCAAATAGAAACTGTGAATATAGACAAAAACAAATAGAGAACCAAGAATGGACCTTTGGATATACTACCAGACAGTAGCAGAATTTTAGAATAGGACTATAAATTGAAAATTTAGAGAAATATGATGAAAACCAACTGAGGACAAGACCAGAGAAGTTCAAAACTGAGAGGGCAAAAAGGAGACTGGGATGCCTTGAAGGCCTACAAAAGGGGACTGCTACTTCTGGAAAGAGATATGCAATTGTAAGTATTTACTTCTGGGATTTTTTCTAAATCTTGGGGAAAAAGGAATTCTTTAGATTAAAGCTGATTAATCTGTGAATCAAGTGTATTTGCTAAATCAGTCTAGTAGCAGCAAAGAGTTTTCAGTTTAAATTTAAAACACAGCAGAGAGCTTTCTGGTTAAATTTAGAACCCAGCAGAGAGCTTCCAGTTTAAATTTAATACTCAGTCAGGGCCTAGTAGCAGCAAGGCACTTTCAGTTTAAATTTAAAACACAGAAGAGAACTTTCTGGTCAAATTTAGAACCCAAGACTCCCTCTATTCAAGCAAGGGCTGTGGGACTCCCCCTGGAGGTTGGTCACAGATTACCTTAGAAGCACAGGACAGGGTACTGTGTAGCAGCCAGCAGGGAGGAGTGGTCTAGTGGTTAGGACAAGGTACTTCAGGCCGGAGGGCCAGGGGTTCAAGTCCCACCTGGGGACAGCAATCTCAGGTCGGAGGGACTGGGATTTCTAGTCCTATAGGCCCTCCTTGTGGTCTTGGGCAAGCCACTTAACCCTCCATTGCCCATGTGCCCTGTAAGTATTAACATATGTGTGTCATATCCCCTCATGTTAAATGTATCCCCCAATTGACTGCTTTGACCCAGTGAAAAGCAGAATATAAATACAGCTAAATAAAATAATAAGTCTTCTTTTCCTCCCTCCCTCACAGACACCCACCCACCCCTGGGATAATCGTAGCTTTATAGGTGCTTAAAACTCTTAAAGGAAAGGAAGTGCCATATTCACTCTCAGGTGTAGCTGTTTATTCTCATCAGCAAACATTAAGGACCTGAGATTAATTAAACTTCAGGTAAGCAAAGTACATTAAATTTATTAGGTATAGTTTTATTAGTATAAGTATCCCCAGCAACCCTTAGTAAGTAAAGAACTTAAATATCTAAACACAGCCTTAAAACAAAGAGGCAGACAGCAGTCCAGCAGCGAGATGGGGGCTTTCCAGTCTTTTGCATTGAGTGTCACATGTATGATTTTCTCCCAGTTGTTGAGGGGTCTTACATGTGCACATGGTGCAAGGAGCTCTTTGCTGTCAGGGAACAAGTCCGATCTCTGGAGGCAAGAGTAGCAGACTTGGAAGACATAAGGAAGACAGAGAGGTACATAGATGAGACCTACAGGGATATAGTCCTGAAGTCCCACCTCCAGTCTGGCAGCATCCCTGTTGCCATGGATGAGAGAGGTCATATGACAGGACAGCATCACCCTGGTGTGTAAGGAAGAGATCCTATAGCTAGGACCTGTCCTGAAGGTGATGTAAAACCCTCTCACACCGAGGACGTTTCTCTAGGGCCATGTGCCCATGAGGGAAGGGTTAGGACAGCTGTTATAGTTGGTGATTCGATCATTAGACATGTAGATAGCTGGGTGGCTGGTGGACGTGAGGATCACCTAGTAACATGTCTGCCTGGTGCGAAGGTAGCGGACCTCATGCGCCACCTAGACAAGGTCTTAGATAGTGCTGGGGAGGAGTCTGCTGTCTTGGTACATGTCGGTACCAATGACATAGGAAAATGTGATATGGAGGTTCTGATGGCTAAATTTAGGCTTTTAGGTAGGAAGTTGAAATCCAGAACTTCCAGGGTATCGTTCTCCGAAATGCTTCCCGTTCCATGCGCAGGACCCAAAAGTCAGTCAGAGCTCCGCAGTCTCAATGCGTGGATGAGACAATGGTGCAAGAATGAGGGTTTTGGATTTGTTAGGAATTGGGGAACATTCTGGGGAAAGGAGGGGCTCTTCCGAAGGGATGTGCTTCATCTTAACCGGGATGGAACCAGGCTACTGGCATTAACCTTTAAAAAGGAGATAGAGTAGCTTTTAAACTAGATAATAGGGGAGAGCCGACAGACGCCCAAGAGCACATGGCTTGGAACAATGTATCCTTGAAGGATACTACCAAAAAAATGAAGTTAGGGCACATCAGTAGAGAGGTTCCAATAAAGACAAAGGTAGCCCAAATGCCCTTGAGTACAGAGCAGACAGAGCTTAAAGATTCCAAATTAACCCTGCCTACTGATAGCCAGATTAATATGAATAAATTACAGTCTCTAAAATGCTTGTATGCAAATGCTTGAAGTCTAAAAAATAAGATGGGAGAGTTAGAATATATAGCACTAAATGAGAAGTTAGAAATGACTGGTATCTCAGAGACATGGTGGAAGGAGAACAACCAGTGGGACACTGTGATACCTGGGTACAAACTATATTGTAATGATAGAGCTCATCAAATTGGTGGAGTAGTTGCGCTCTATGTTAGAGAGGGCAGTGTGCAGCGGCGGCCAAGAGAGCAAATAGAATGCTAGGTATGATAAGGAAAGGAATGGAAAATAAAACAAAGGATATTATAATGCCTCTGTATCGTTCCATGGTGCGACCGCACCTTGAATATTGTGTGCAATTCTGGTCGCCGTATCTTAAAAAGGATATAGCGTTATTAGAAAAGGTACAGAGAAGAGCCACCAAAATGGTAAAGGGGATGGAAAGATACTCCTATGAAGAGAGGTTAAAAAGGTTAGGGCTCTTCAACCTGGAAAAGAAACGGCTGAAGGGAGATATGATAGAAGTCTATAAATTAATGAATAGAGTGGAACGGGTAAACGTAGATCGACTGTTTACATCATCAGAATATAAAAAAAAGACTAGGGGACATGCAATGAAGCTACAGGGAAACCTATTTAAGACTAATAAGAGAAAATATTTTTTCACTCAACGTGTAATCAAACTCTGGAATTTGTTACCGGAGGATGTAGTAAAGGCTGTTAGTGTATCTGGGTTTAAAAAAGTTTGGACAAGTTCCTGGAGGAAAGGTCCATAAACCATTATTAAAAGGGACCTAGGATATCACTAACTTGACCCAATACATGCACTGAGGAACCTGTGTCTTTTGGGGAGACTGCTAGGTACTTATGATCTAGATTGGCCACTATTGGAAACAGGATACTGGGCTTGATGGACCTTGGTCTGACCCAGTATGGCATATCTTATGTTCTTATGCCTGACCAATTCAAATGCAGCAGATAAGTTGAATGATTTTAAACATAAACACTGTTCTCATGTTGGTGCTGTGTAATGCTGTATTCAGGCCTATCACTAGAGATGAGTGAGAGAGGCAGCCATGCATGGTGCAAGCTGCAGATTCTGAACCTGAAAATATTGAAACCCCAATCTCTCTCAGGTTCCAAGCTTAACTTTCTTATTGAACATAGGGATGACAACATGGGTACACTAGTTTTCTTCACCCCATAGGGGTTCTACCCATTAGGAATATGCACGGACAAAAAAAGGTTGGTTAATATTCATATTTTTTCCAAATTTTTCTCAATTGTCATGTTTTTTTTGGTTTTGTGCACATTCATCTTAAGTGTGCACCTTCTATGCACACTAGAATTTTTTGTGTTTCCAAATTCATTATATTCATGTGAGTTTGCAGGTGTGCATGCACAAGAGATTTACAGACACAAAAATATTTTAGGTGGCCAAATGAACCAAACATTCACCGATGAATGCATACACATTACTCATAATACACACCTCCTTGGAGCTAAGAGTGGGCAGAACTCAGTCTTTTAGTCCCTGGTCCAAATGTCCAGTGATTTACTTTTCTTCATGCCTAAAGTCATATGTACAATCTGGCATTCAGTCGATGCTTCTGGGCACCGAATATAATCAGATGTACGCCCCCCCCCTGGACAATTTTGCATGTGCCTAAATTTCCCCCGTATAGACATCAACAGTAATACTCATATCACACTTCCAATGTAAATAGTTATTACGTTATAAGAATCACTGTTCCTATTTATACAACTGTTCTTGTAAGTTCTTTAGTTTTGTTTTATGTAAATGAGAAGCATTGTGCTCTCTACGTTACTGGTTCAATGTAAACAGCTTTGAATTATAGAAAAGCGGTATGAAAAGAAATTTAAATAAATGCCTCATGAACCTCACTTCCTAAATAGCGTTCAAGGTGCTGCAAACTATATCTAGTAACCTGTTTTTTAATATAATCTGTTTGCTCAAGAGAAGGATTATCGGTTCTGGAATCGAGCTCAACGCAAGTTTTCCTACCACCCTTGAGTTTAAACTTACCAAAGCCAACCATGGGGACTGGAAAAATGGCTGAGATGCAAGTGAAGGCAGAGGATGAAAAGTCAGGGAGAGTACTGCTTTCTTTCTGCCATCCAGGCTGGGGAGGGAGAGAGAAAGAGGGCTGGGATTCAGTGTAATGCATGAAGGAAGAGGAGGTGGTGGAAGGGGGCCACCAATTCACTTGCCTGGGTGCTAAAATTCCTAGTTATGGCTTTGGTTATCTCCTCATGCTATAGCTCATGGGAGGCATTCAGTGTAATCAGGCATTTGCACCATCTAATTTCAAGTGCCTCTTGCTTTTGTTAGAAATTGCCCTAACAATTTGAGAAGAGTGTTGATTGTTACATTTAGGAAAGTAAAAATCAATTTTAAATCACTCTAGCCACCTTATGGGGCAGACTAGCCGGACCATACTGGCTCTTTATCTGCCATCATATACTGTGTTACTATTGTATTTTTAGCTTTGGTTCAGTAGAACAAAGAATCTTATGAAACATTAACGAATGTGATAATTTTATGTATCTGTTTATCCCTTCTTATAATTTTGGAACAGTTACACCAATCTGCATCAAGCCATGTGTGGAGAGGTAATACCAGACTTTTCCAATTTTCAAAATTAATGAGTGATTTGGGGTGCACAGGAAGGGTCACAATTGACACCTTTTGTACAAAAATATATGGGACTGTCTGGAATGTCACACTTTGTACATGTTTAATACACAAAAAATAATTTCTCCTTCTGTGTTTAATTTCCAACCTCTTTGTCCAACCAAAGTGAAACTGGGAGAAGGTTGGTTGCTACCACAGAAATGCAGACCAAATCACAGATGCACTGGGAGAAGACAACTCCATTTAGCCCTAAACATGGTGCTATAAAGCATTATTAATTAGAATAATTGCATGTGTTGGAAATCTGTATACAAATTTATCATGAATATTTATTCTGGATATCCTGAAAACCTGATCAATTGTGAGTTCTTTAGGGTAGGTTGGGAAGTCCAACCTTAAGTCATCCCCACATCATCGGGTAAACATGATCTCCTCTTTGGACTTTTGGAAGACCTAAGGAAGTCCTTAATGTACCTGACGGCAACTCACCATGAGCTCCTAAAGAAAAGATGAGAGCCCAAAAGTTCCCAATTTTAAATATATCTTTTTGTACATCCTCAACTGACCTTTTAAGTGATAAGCCAAATCAGGGTTCTGCTTCTTCTATTATGCCTGAGGCTGCCTCAGATTTCAAGGGGTAATACATCACAGACATCATGTAAGTTAGAATGCCTTTCTCTTTTTCCTTTATTTTTGGGAAATGTTCCTAAGTTTATCAATTGCATCATTTCCTTGGTGAACTTTTCATTGGAGAATGAAGAAAGAAGAACATAGTAGAAGTCACAGCAGTATACCAGAGAGAGACAGACACCCATATGAAAAGAGGATTGTGAAAAATTGCAAGAGGAATTTTATAAATTGGAAGACTGGATGTCCAAATGGCAGATGGAATTTAATGTGGACAAGTGCAAAATTATACACCTAGGAAAGAACAACCCAAACTATGGACCCACCACCCAGGAAAAGGATTTAGGCATCATCGTGGATAGGATAATACAGTGAAACCCTCCGCCCAGTGTGCAGTGGCAGCCATGAAAGCAAATAGAATGCTAGGAATCATAAGGGAAAGAATGGAGAATAAAACAAAGGATATTAGTTGAGTGGCGTGGAGGGGTGGCCTAGTGGTTGGGGCAAGGTACTTCAGGCCAGAAGGTCGGGGTTCAAATCCCACTAGAGGACAGCAACCTTGGGCCAGAAGGACTGGGGTTTCTAGTCCCACAGGTGCTCCTTGTGGTCTTGTGCAAGCCACTTAACCCTCCATAGCCCATGTTCCCTGTAAAATAGTTATCTCCAAGTTATAATGCCCTGTTCAATGTAATTTCAGTTTGTTCAATGTAAACTGCACTGATGCAGAATAGCATGGTATATAAGAGAATATAAATATTATAATGCCTCTGTATTGTTCCATGGTGTGACCACACCTTGAATATTGTGTGCAATTCTGGTCGCCATATCTTAAAAAGGATATAGCTGAATTAGAAAAAGATACAAAGAGCGACAAAAATGGTAAATGGAATGAAAGGATACCCCTATGAGGAGATGCTTAAAAGGTTGGGGCTCTTCAACTTGGAAAATTAATAAATGGAGTGGAATGGGTAAATGTAGTTTGGTTGTTTACATCATTAAAAAGTAGAAAGACTAGAGGACATACAAAGAAGCTACAATGCAACTCATTTAAGAATAATAAGAGAATATATATGTTTTACTCAACACATAATCAAACTCTGGAATTTGTTACTGGAGGATGTAGTAAAAGCTGTTAGTGTAGCTGGGTTTAGAAAAGGATTGGACAAGTTCCGGGAGGAAAGGTCAATAAACCATTATTAAAGGGACTCGAGAAATTCAATGCTTGCCCCAGGACAAGCATTGTGGTACCTGTGTCCCTCTATAGGAACCTGGATTGGCCACTGTTGGAAACAGATATTGGGCTTGATGGTCCTCGGTCTGACCCAGTAAGGCATTTCTTAGGGTCTTATATACTGTAAGTTGGTAATTTGCAATTTACATGTATAAGTCGGTATTCTACAATTTATATGTGTAAGTTGATAATTTCAAACCTAGATATATAAATGCTGCTAATCAACCACAGAGGCCACAATATTTAATTTCAGTTTGGAAGGGGAACTAAACTGCAGGGGATTAAGGAGAAAAACCTCCTTAATATCTCATGTATAAGGATGACTGAAACAAGCACTTTAAAAAAGAAAATATCTGTGCCAGGTTGCTGCCATAAATCTCGACATGGACAATTTTGGTCCTTACATGTGCATTCTTGATATGAAATGGGGAATACACGTATAGATTTTTCACCTACCCAGGCCAT
The DNA here is from genome assembly GCA_033557465.1 of Ichthyophis bannanicus. Lineage (NCBI taxonomy): Eukaryota > Metazoa > Chordata > Amphibia > Gymnophiona > Ichthyophiidae > Ichthyophis > Ichthyophis bannanicus. Next base: position 907,807,692 of record CM066034.1, read on the forward strand.
GCCCTAACCACATCCCCTTTGTATTATGAAATTCCATGTGTAAATTTAGTCCTTTTTAAAATCACCATTTCCACATGGATGCCATTTTTACATATAAATGACAAATATTCCACGTGGAAATAGCAAATAAGGTTTCTAAAATTATCCCCATTACATAAAAAGTCTTGCATTGTTTGTAACGAAACATGGTGCCTGATTGGCAACACAGTAATATTCTATTATGGAAAAACGGTTGGTAATATACATTATTTTAATTTTTCAACACATTTTTATTTTTTTTTATTTCACACATGATGAAGCCAGACTATGGAGGTCATTTTAGGAGACTTTGCGGCATCTACATGCATAGATTGCATACAAATAGTAATGGAGAGCTCAGCATGCCCTGTTTACGAGTGTAGTTGGCTCAGGCTGCACAGATTTAAATGGGGCATGTTTTGGGCAGGCCAAATGGAAAATGCATGTATTGTTCAAAAAGGTTCCCTTTTGGCTTCTAACCCTCCTCCGAGGCATGCATACATTTGTTGCTAGGTACTCGTTTCAGCCAGGGCTTGAACAAGTAATCAAAGGGGAATTTGGGCCTAGCGCCCTGGTATTTCATTTAGCATTAAAAATAAAAAATGTGCCATTTTGTGCATTGTTCCCTGAGTTGCTCTAGTTATAAGTATGATTTTTTGGAATACAGTTCTTGTATATATAATTGTTGGTGATTACATATATAAACATTGAAATATCATGTATATTTGCTGGCACTTAGCCATTGAAAATGTCGAGTGATGTTGCTCTTTTTCTGGATGTGTAGCGTTGTGAAATAGATGTATCTGCCAGCAAATACTCATGTATCTGTCAGCGTCCTTAAATGCAGCTTACAAAAGGCTCTCTGTTCTATAGAGACTTTTGTGAAATACTGGAGGAGTTATCAACATTCCGACCTGGACTTCTCCATTCCTACCTCAATGTCCTACGCAAGATGGGCATTTATAGATTCTAAACAAATATCACCCAATTGAGAATTAATTATCGAGTTGTTATGGACATTAGCTACATCTCAAAATGTTACTTTAACACAAATACAAAGTTAGTTTATATAATTTGTTTAAAAATGATTTTGGGGGGTGGTTGTTCTTGCACATTACAACATCATTGTATGCAGAGACGTCATTTATATTATATTCCATAAGTTGGTGATCTTTAAACAGCAGAAACACAAGATTTAGCAGCAGCTATTGTAATAACACTCTGTCAGATTTCAAGGAAGGGAAGATCTCAGGCAGCGCTGAAAGTTTTAACACAGAAAGAGCTTTGCTGTTTTTACCTGTAAATAACAGGTGGCAGGAAAGGTAGATGCACAGAAGACTGATATATTTAACTCAGGATTAAACTTCCTAAGGTAGATCTACAGCCTCCAACTTCTAAAAGTCTCCATCATCAGAACTAAAATCAGATGCCTCTTTTGTTTACCGTATGCTTCATTGATTTTATTGAAAATAATTACCAACCTCTGCAGAGGAAACTCCTTTTTTCTAATCTTTCATGAAGATATGAGCTGCTTAGTCTGCCTCCGTACCCTGCAGCAGTGGTGCTACAAGTTAGGGAATTAATTGAGGTGTACAGTGATAAAAACATACATGGCAATCGCTTGCTGGAACTGAACCACAAAATCACTTCACAGTTTGCTACATTTGTCCGTCTTTAATGAAGGGGTGTTCAAGATGGGGAAGGTGGGGCAGCATTGCTCGTCAAGGAAGAGATTCAACTGGGCTCTGTACAGTAGTAATAACCATACAAAATCCGCACACAACACGGCTGGTCCTATAGCATCACTTCTAAAGCCCACATCACACAAAACAAGAACTGGAAAACATGACGAAAACACAAGCAGTAAAGGGAAAGGAAAAAGAATAAAACTAAACAAGCCTTGTGGGGGAAGCTGTCAACATGAATGGAAAGCCCCCATGACCTTAAATAGAATCAAAGGCCTTGTTTGGAATGGCCCACACCTAATGAAGACTGCACTGCAACCTAGGACGTTCTGCTCGAGGAAGTCCTGATGGTGTCACAGACACTTGCATTTGGAATTATTCATCCAATGAGCTTTGAACAAGTGGTTTTGTCTCCAAATTTTTTTTTGTGACTTTTCAAACTAGCCTCTTTCCTGTTTGCTTAGTTCCAACTGCTGGTTCTGGGACGCTGATTTTTATCTCTGTTGTTGATTTTTCAGGGAGAAGATCAACTTTATCATGTGAAATACGCCCACACCTTATTGTTTTTTTTATTGTTAAAAACATGAAGAGAGGAAGCACACCCTTAGGAGATAAATGTCTAATGTCTGCATTCTTCTAAATTTTCACTTGCTCTTGTTTATTTCACAGCAGAGCACTGATTGAGGAGGGCTGCAAGATACTGGAGACGTTTTCCAATGTTCATGACAATTTGGTCTTATGGATATACATGAATGAAGTGTGAACAATGATTTGCTTTCCAGGTTGAATACAATCTTCCTATCTACGACAAGGACAGAACAAGTAGTTTGTTCTTTTCTCATTAGAATGTGTGTCTGTTTCTAGGTGGGGGGGGGGGGGAGCTTTAAAGTATAATATGGATGCCTTTGTTAAAATGCCTGGAACATTTCCTTCTAAATCAGAGGCTCCTCTGCCCGTCCCAATAAAATTATGGAACGTTCATGCAGCTATAATGAATATCCACTTGATAAAATACATGCTGCCTGTTTGAATCTGGAAGATTAACTAGAAGGTATAAAAAATACACAAGAAAGGAAAGGAACTCTAAAATGTGAGCTCATGCTACGAGGTTCTAAGGGGGGTAGGCCGAGGAGCAGCGTAAGGGAATATTTATTCACAGAAAGGATGGTGGATATATGGAACACGGAAGGTAGTGGAGCAGATCCTTGCTTGTGAAACAGTGAAGAGGAGGCCGGAGGTTATATTGGGTGGATTAGATCTGCTTTACAGTCCTTATCTACCATCATTAATTCTAGGTTTCTGAGGCCAAAGAGAAGCACTCTCTTTTGTTAAACTGCTGTCAAGTCAATGCTGACTCCTGGTGACCCGGCAGCCCTGGGTTTTCTTGGCAAGGAATGACTGGAAGTAGATTGCCAGGCCCTTTCTTCCAAGGCAATGGAAGGTAAAGGGACTTGCCCAAGGTCACAAGGAGCATTAGTGGGAATCAAGCCCCAGTCTCCTGGGTTTCAAGCTGTTGCTCTAACCACCAGGCTACTCCTTCACTCTTTTTACCTTCTCCCAAATCTTTCTATGGTTCTTGTTTATCCTCCCCTTCATAAATACCGCAGTTATCTCTGGTGTGCATCAGAAAAAATATCTTTCCATTTCTATAACTATTTGGCTTTGAGGCCAGGGCTCAGATCCTGCTACTGCTCCTTGTGATCTTGGGTCTCCATTGCCTCAGCTACAGATTTTATGTTTACTAAAATGTGACAGCTTACCGTGCGTTCAGCCCCAAAGGTTAGTGCGAGGGTGGTGCTGGACCTGCGTTAACAAATGGAGGTGTGCCCAGCATGTCCCTACGTGTAGCTAGCATGGGTTCTGAGCCACCCCCACCCTAAGTGGGTTGCCATGATTAGCAGAGATGTGTTTAATGCCACCCATTGACGTGATGGTAAGTGAAACATTGACAGGTAGTGTGCATTAACGATGCCCACCCTAACCAGAATGCTCACACCCTGCCCCTAACTTGCCCATGCTTAGCATGGGATTCTTAGTGCAGCTGCATATTTGGCACATAGTAACGGTTACTATGGCACACTTATATGTTGGACCCCGTGCTAACCATTGCTGTGTTAGTAAACACGCCCCTTAGATGGTGAGCCCTCTGAGGACAGGAAAATATCTCTTGCACCTGAATTGTAACTAACCTTAAGCTATCAATGAAAAGTCATGATTCATTTATGTTAGTATTCTAATTGTACATAAATATTAAAGATACTGGTAATAAATAATTATTTACTTTTGCTTTGCTGTTACATCATTTATTCAATCAATATTTCAACATGCACAACAACCCCTGTACTTCACAAACTAATATAAGGCTTCTTCTGGAGTTGATCTCACAGTAAGTGCTTGGATACTACTGGCAGCCTCTGATGGCAAATAAAGATCAGCATTTCCTATCTAATCTGCCCAACAAGATGTTTAGAGCTAGTCAGATATACCACATTGGGTCAGACCAAAGGTCCATCAAGCCCAGTATCCTGTTTCCAACAGTGGCCAGTCCAGGTCACAAGAACCTGTCAGGTTCCCAAAAGGTAGACAGATTCCTTGCTGCTTATCCCCGTGGTGAGCAATGTGGATTACCCAGGTTGTAACTACTCTACTGTGCATATTACCCTGGCTCCATGCTTTTTATATCAGGTTGTAACTAGCGTTCTGTGACTGCTGCCCTTGCTATGCTTTTCCGAAGTGTGAGAGCAGGGCCGGCCCGTCCATTGAGCAAGAATGTTTTTTGCACAGGGCCCCGTGTTTCAGGGGGCCCCGCGCAAAGAACATTCTGGTTTTTTTCAAAATTAAATTTAAAAAAAAAGAAAAGCTGGCTGCTACCTCTGCCGCTGCCGCCGTGGCAGCAGCAGAATGGAGTGTCCCGCGGGGCCCCCTCTGCCCGGCTGAGTCCCTCCCTCCCTCTGCGACGGCTGAGCCCCTCTGTGCCAGCTTTCAGATTCACGAAGGGAGAGTGTCTCCCTCGCGTCTCTGTTAAGCCTGCAGGGGCAGATGGAAAATTTCCCATCAGCCCCTGCGGGCTTAACAGAAATTTCCCATCAGCCCCTGCGGGCTTAACAGAGACGCGAGGGAGACACTCTCCCTTCGCGAATCTGAAAGCCGGCACAGAGGGGCTCAGCCATCGCAGAGGGAGGGACTCAGCCGGGCAGAGGGGGCCCCGTGGGACACTCCATTCTGCTGCTGCCGCGGTGGCAGCAGCAGTGGTAGCAGCCAGCTTTTTTTTTTTTTTTAAATTTTCCTTGAGCCGATAGGGGGGGGGGGTGTTAGGACTGGTAATGGGCTATGGAGGGGGTTAGGACTTGACTTGAGGTGGGCTGTGGGTTGATGGGGGGGGGGTTAGGACTGGTAATGGGCTAGGGGGGGGCTAGGACTGGAAATGGGCTGGGGGGGTTAAGACTGGAGGTGGGCGATGGGGTTAGGACTGGTAATGGGCTGTGGGCTGTTGGGGGGGTTAGGAATGGTAATGGGCTATGGGGGGATAGGAAAGGAAATGGGCTGATGGGGAGGGGTTAGGACTTGAGGTGGGCTGTTGGGGGGGTTAGGACTGGTAATGGGCTATGGGGGGCTAGGACTGGAAATGGGCTGATTGGGGGGTTAAGACTGGAGGTGGGCTGATGGGGTTAGGACTGGTAATGGGCTGTGGACTGTTGGGGGGGTAGGACTGGTAATGGTCTATGGGGGGGTTAGGACTGATAATGGGCTATGGGGGGGCTAGGACAGGAAATGGGCTGATGGGGAAGGGTTAGGACTTGAGGTGGGCTGATGTGGTTAGGACTGGTAATGGGCTGTGGGGGGGGGGGTTAGGACTGATAATGGGCTATGGGGGGGCTAGGACAGGAAATGGGCTGATGGGGTTAGGACTGGTAATGGGCTGTGGACTGTTGGGGGGGTTAGAACTGGTAATGGGCTATGGGGGGGGGGTTAACACTGGTAATGGGCTGGGGGCGGGTGGGGGCGGTCTGGTAGTGGGCTGGGGGGGGGGTTAGGACTGATAATGGGCTATGGGGGGGCTAGGACAGGAAATGGGCTGATGGGGAGGGGTTAGGACTTGAGGTGGGCTGATGGGGTTAGGACTGGTAATGGGCTGTGGGCTGATGGGGGGGGGGGTTAGGACTGGCAATGGGCTGATGGGGTTAGGACTGGAAGTAGGCTGATGGGGGTTAGGACTGGTAATAGGTTATAGGGGGGGCTTAAACTGAAAATGGGGTGATGGGGGTTAGGACTGGAAGTGGGTTGATGGTGGGGCTAGGACTGGTATTGGGTTGGGGGGTTGCTAGGACTGGAAATGGGCTGATGGGGGCTAGGACTGGAAATGGGCTGATGCAGGGACTAGAAGGGAATGGATGCTGGGTGAGGCTGGAACAAGCAGGGAGCTGATGTTGGGGGAGGATTAGAATGGGATGGGGCTGGGAGAGTAAAATGGAGAGGGGAAAAATATTTTGTGTGGGAGGGATGAAAAATCTACAATTGGCCGGGTATTGGGAGAGTAAGTGGGGATTGAGGATGGAGGGGTAAAATTTGAGTGGATGAAATAGGAAAGAGGAAAGAGCAAAAGGAGAAAGATTAGTATGTTAAAGCAGATGTAGAGAGAATGGAAAAAAACTAGGAGAGAAGAAAGGACAAATGGACAGCAGACGATGGACAGTTAGCAGAAGACACGAAGAAACCAGAAGAAAGTGGCTGGAGCAATTGCAGCTGAAAAAAATGCACAAAAGGTAGAAAAATATCTCTTTATTTTGAATTTATTAATTGGAATATGTCAGCTCTGGGAAATGTGCATCATTAACGTCTGCGCTTTGTTTAGTACAAGAGGAAATTAATTTATAGTTTTATTTCTACAGTGTTGTACATTCCAAGTTTGGCTTTTGGGGTTCCCAGTTTAATTATTGTCTTCCTATTTCTAAATTGTGATTCCTTGTTTGGTGATGGTCTATGTTCTGCATGTGTAACTGAGCTGAGGTGTTCTCTTTATGTAATTCCTATTTGACATTGCCACTTGTTCTCTTTCCCCAGTAGGTCATGTATTGTTATTCTCTGAAATGTATTGGTTTAATATTTGCAGCGTTTCCTTTTGATTGGTAGAGTATGGTGCTTTGTGAGTCCTGGTAGTGCTGTTAGGATACGGCGGGTTTGCTATGGGTTCTAAATGGGCAGTGTTTGTAGTAGTTCCTAATGTGTCTGGCGGTTGGCACTGGATTATAGTAATGTAGAAATCTTTTAGTCTTTCTTTATCCATATACTCATTAAGAGGCATGTTTACTAAAAGTTAGTATATGGTAACATTATGCAAATATTTATGCAAATGAGGCCTCTTATGCAAATGAAGCCCTGCACCGAGGCCCCACACCCCCCCTTGGGCCGCCCCTGTGTGAGAGACATTTAAGTTTTCATTTGAGCAGGAGTGCTCCTCTTCCTATAGAGGGCTCTGCTGTGCTTACCTGATGCCTTTTTGAATTCAGTCACAGTTTTGGTCTCCAACACCTCCAGCAGAAGGGCATTTCAGGCATCCACCACTCTTTCCTGATGTTGCTTTTAACTTCTCCTGTGTAGCAATTTCTCTAGATGGGTTAGTTTTCCTCCTTTCAGCTTCATTTCATGATCTCTAGCTGCATAGCTTCCCCATCTTTGTAAAAGGTTTGTTTGCTCATTAATATATTTCAACTATTTAAAGGCCTGTTTCATATCTCCCCTTCCCCTCCTCTCCTCTAGGGTATACAAGTCTTCAAGGACGACTTCTAACGCAAATCCCTTACCATTTTGGTTGCTGTCCTCTGAATTGCTTCCAGTCTTTTTTTTAGATCCTTAGAGAGATACAGACTCCAAAACGTAACATAGTACTCCAAGTGAGGCCTCACTAATGACCTGTACAGGTTTATTATCACCTCCTCCTTTTGGTTGGTTATGTCCTCTCTTTGCATTTTTGGCTTTGGCCACTGCCTTGTCACATGGTTTTGCAACTTTCAGATCTTCAGACACAATTGCCCCAAGATCTTTCTCCTGGTCTGTGTACATCAGCCTCTCGCCCCCTATGGCATATTGCTCTTTCAGATCACTGCACGCCAAGTGCATCACTATGCATTTCTTCGCATTAAGTTTTAACTGTCAAGCATTAGACGATTCTTCTAATTTGTGTAGATCATTCCTCATGTTGTCCACTCTGTTGCAAATCTTTGTGTCATCTGCAAAAGGGCAAACTTTTCCTTCTACCCCTTCGGCAATATCACTTACAAAGACGTTATACAGAATCGGACCCAGTGCAGATCTTTGAGGCACTCTACTACTTACTGTACCTTTCTTTCTTCCAAGTGAAATCCATTGTACCATCACCCTCTGTCATCTGTCAGTCCATCAGTTTCTAATCAAGTTCATTATCCTTCTTAGTTTCAGGCTGCTCAGTTTCAGGAACAGTATCAAAGGATTTGCTGAAATCAAAGTAGACCACATCCAGCGCGTGCTCTTGATCAAGTTCTCTGGCCACACAGTCAAATAAATCAATCAGATACAACACTTACACAGAGGTAAAGAGAAGTACATGGAGGTAAAGAACCTGACCCAAGGTTCCACATATAGTGGCAGAGTGATAATTACAACCTTAGAGCACCTGACTTTCAGTTTCATTGAGAACACTATTAGTTTTAAAATTATTCTCTTTTTATTGTTTACTCAATGCCTTTACTATCTACTCGTATGCACTATAGTGTTTTAATGCTCAGATTGACTTAACATGTATTAATGGCACAGATTAGTGTGTGTTAGCTCACTTCAGTACATACAAATTTTTTAAGGTAAACAATGCACATTCTTTTTTTTATAAACTTTATTTAATCATCACCACTCAAAGAATAACAAGGCAAATACAACCAATCTCCGGTGGGGTGGACTCTCATCCCCACCCGGAGACTCACTAACAAGGGATGAATACAGTTTTCGTATTATATCCCCACCCCCCAACCTCCCCCCACCCCCTCCCTTCCCTGCCCCCCCTCCCGGTCGCACCTAGCTCCAGGGTCATTCCACCTCATCCACCTCACCTTCTCTTACTACCCCCCTCGCCAGCAATCCTCCCCTTCTCCCCTCCCCACCCCTACCTACCAATATGCAGGATCTCATTCCGACAACGGGCCCCCAGCGTTCCTATATATGGGTCCCACACCAAAAGGAAAAATGTCCAGTGCTTGACACTGCCCCGCGCTCGCCACCACTCCATAAGCATTAACTGGTGAAAGCTATTGCGCCACTCCCCAAACGTGGGGGAATGCTGGTCGCGCCACATACGTAAAATGGGACTTTTACCCACCAGACAGGCCTTTCGCATGAACAAGCAGTCCGTTCGCCGGGACGGACAGGGGGGGTCCGAGCCTATCCAAAACCACAAAAGCCCCAGTCCACCTCACTCTCTGCTGCAGTAATCCACTGACATACCTAGCGATTCTAGCCCAGTAGGGTTGGATATGCGGGCAGGCCCACCACATATGCCACAAGTTAGCCAAAGGAGCCTGGCATCGCGGACACCGACCATCAACTGTCAGATGGCTACGTAAGGCTCGTCGAGGTGAGAAATGGGCCCGGATGAGGCATTTAAATTGTATCTCCCGCCACCTAGCCCCTTCCACCATGTCTGCAATCCGCCGTAGAGCCGTGAGAATGGTATTAGGAGGGACCTCCCTTCCCATCTCCGCACTCCACGCCGCCTCTACTCTGCGATAATCAACAGGCGTTTGGAGATCCTTCAATCGAGCTTGATAGCCCACAATAGACTGAGGTGCGTCGTCTCCCAAGGCAAAAAAGCCCAGCAATTGCGCCGAGCGCTCCAACACCAGGGCCTCTCTAGGCAGGGAGGAGATATAGTGGGAAACCTGAAGATATGCAAAAGTAGAGTTTAAGGTCAAATCATATTCTTGGCAAAGAGATTGAAAGGGCTTACACCTCCCCGCATCATCCACCAAATGCCCGACATTCCGAATACCCTTACGCCACCAGTCGCGAAAGCCGTGTGAATTCGAACCCGGGGTAAAGTGGATGTTCCCTTGCAACGGCACCCAGTTGGACACCGTCCAGGCCGTCCCCCAGCGGCTATTAAGGTACCGCCACATCCGCTGGGCCGAGCCAAACAAAACGCTCGATACGAGACGAGTCGGAAGGCATCGCACCTCCGTATGTAAAGCCCCTAGCAAAGAGAGCGGTGCTACATATTCCTCCTCGAGGTTCGTGGGGGTATACACCGCTGTCCCACCCAACCAGTCCCCCAGATGACGGGCCTGGCAGGCCAAGGCATATGCCCCCAGGTCGGGAAATCCCATCCCCCCGTCCTGCCACTTCCCTGTCAGCCGTAACAAGGGTATATGGGCTCGAGCTCCTCGCCACAAAAAGGTCCGAAGTGTGGCTTCCAGGCACCGCAAATCACCCCGAAGTAACCACACTGGCAAAGTCTGCAGCCAGTACAACAGCCGAGGCAGTATCACCATCTTAATTGCCGCCACTCGCCCCGACAGCGAGAGCGGCCACGGCCTCCAAGCCTGCAACTGGGACCACGTACGGGTCAGCATCTCCTCGAAATTACAGCGATACAGTTCATGAGGATGACTGGTCAGCCGAATGCCCAGATAAGCAAAGTGCGAGTGTGCCCACTTAAGAGGAAACCCACCAACCCACCCCCGCTTCAACGTCCCCAACACATCGAGAGCCTCTGACTTGTCCCTATTAATCCGCAGACCCGAAAACAGGCCAAAATCTTGGAATTCCTGAAGCAGGCAGGGCAAGGAGTCCACTGGGGTCGAGAGATGCACCTAGATATCGTCAACAAAGGCCGACACTTTGAAAGTCTGAGAGCCCATACGCACCCCCTGGATCGCCGGCGACATCTCCATCGCTCTAATCAAGGGATCCAACGATAACACAAACAGCAGGGGGGACAGGGGGCATCCCTGCCGCGTACCCCTCTCCAGGGGGAAGGCCTCCGACAGCAGCCCATTGCAAAGTATCCCCGCAGTTGGGGAATCGTATAAGCAATCAATCATGGCACAAAATGGGGTTCCCAAACCATACCACGGCAGCAATTCTTTAAGTTAGGTCCAGTCGACCCTGTCAAAGGCCTTCTCGGCGTCAAAACTTACCAATAGGGAGGCCAGCTGTTGGTCATGTACCCATTCCAAAGATGCAACTATTTTGCGCATATTCCGAACAATATACCGGCCTTTTACAAACCCCACCTGGGAGTCATGGATCAGGTATGGGAGATGCTCTGCTAACCTATCCGCCAGAATCTTAGCAAAGATTTTAATGTTGAAATTCAATAGAGAGATGGGACGGTAGGACGTAGGCAACTCTGGATCTTTGCCCGGCTTAGGAATCAGAGTAATATGCGCGTGATTCTTGCCCCACTTAAAACCGCCCTGCTCGACCCGCCGTGCGAATACCTCCACCAAGGTTGGACTGATATAGTCATTAAGCAATTTGTAAAACTCTGCGCCCAAGCCATCTGGCCCCGGCGATTTAAAACAGCTAGCCTGGGCAATAACGGACCGTACTTCCTCCGGGGTGATAGATCGCCCCAACTGACTGCTCTGCTCTGCTGTGAGCGAGGGCAAGTTTAATTTCCGGAGATAAGCCGGTATTGCCGAGGGGGAACCACCCTCCGCAGCATAAAGTGTTTGGAAGGACCTCCGAAAGACCTGGACAATGTTTTTAGTGTTTCTCTGCAGTACCCCCCGCTCGTCTCGCAAGGCTGCCACAGTGCGCGATCCCTGCGCCCCCTTCAGACACCGCGCTAACAGCCGCCCGGGTTTGTCACCATAACTTTGCAGCCGATAACAATAATAGAGAATAGATTTCTTAGCCCGTTGGTGTAGTAATTCGTTAAGGTCCACCCTGGCCTCCCATAGCTCTTTCCTGAGCCCCTCCGACGGGGCACCCACCAGCCGCCTCCGCAACCAGGATACCCGCTTCTCTAATCGAAGAATCCTATCCATGTGCAGCCTGCGTTTGCGGGCCGCAAACCCAATAATATCCCCTCTTAACACAACTTTGGCCGTCTCCCATATCAGTTCAGGGTCCCCCTGGTGGCATCGGTGATCCTCCTCAAACTCCCTCCAGCGCTGCTCCAAAAATTTGTGAAACTGGGCATCTTCGTAGAGCTCCGGCGGGAATCGCCAAACCCGTGTCTTATCCATTCCCCCCCCCCCCCAGTGGAGTTCCAACCACACCGGTGCATGGTCAGAAACTTCAAAGGGCCCAATCTGCACCTCGCCCACGTTCGCAAGACTCCCGGAAGAGAGAAATATGTAATCAATACGGGAACTAGTGCCATGGGCTCGAGACTGGTGGGTGAAGTCCTTCTCTAGGGGGTGTAACACCCTCCAAGTGTCAACGAGCCCCAATCTACTCTTAAAGCTATTTAACATTCGCGTTACTGGCTCCCGCGCTCGTGCTTCCACCCCCTGGAGGTATCCAAGTTAATATCTAAGACTCCATTGACATCACATCCCAGAATGAGCGGGAGTTCAGGCATCTGCTCCACTTTGGATGCCAACCGGGCATAGAAACCTGGGTCGGGGGAGTTCGGGCCATACACCGTCCCCAGTATTACCGGCCGCCCCTCCAACTTACTCTGCAACAGCAAGTAGCGCCCCGCCGCATCTCGAACTTCAGTGTCGACCGAACAACGTACCTTTTTATTAATCAATATAGCCACCCCTCCCTTCTTCCCTAGGGCAGGTGCCCCCCAAACCTGTCCCACCCAGCCCCGGCATAACTTACTATGCTCATCAGCCGTCTGGTGGGTCTCTTGTAGGAAGGCAATATCACATTTATGCCTAGCCAAGGCTTGTAAAATTTTATATCTCTTTATGGGGTTTCCCAAACCACACACATTCCACGTGATAACTTTCAGAGCGACGGGGCAGTGTCAAGACACAGGTGTCCGTTTCCTCCCATCATCAGGGACTGGGTCCTCCCAGCATGGAACCCCCTCCCCCCACCCAATCGTCCCCTCTTTAACTCACCTAGAAGCTTTTGTAGAGTGCGACCTACCCCCTTCCCCCCCAACCCCCTGCTATTCTCTCCCCCCCCCACCTCCCCCCTCCCTCCCCCCCATCTCTCAATCTCTCCCTCATCAGATACCACCTCACCCCCCTTTGTTAAACCTCCGGTGATACGCTCCACCACCCCCCCCACCATCAGTACTGCGCCCGCTGACCTTACCCGCTACAGGTACCAGGTCGCCGCACCTCAGGCACCAGGCATATTGAGGATCGCGGGTGTTAACCCCCAAACTAACCATGACACCCCTAACCATTTAATCCGCGACAAAGTTAACCCCCCTAGCCCGCCCATTGCACAAACCAGTCCAACCCCGCCCCCAACCCCTCCCCCCCAGGGAAGTAAATATACATAGCCAACCATATATCAATGCATATCAGTCATTGTACTCACAGTATGGGGTATGCATGCGTATCCCCGTTTATCAACTGTTCTGCAACCGTCACAGTAAACTTTAAATTAGAGAGGTAATGAACAAAACCAAGCATTTTGCGGAAGGGATATGCATGTCTGCCTTAGTCCAAACGTTAAGGATCCCTGAACTCGGCTGAGCTCAAGGCCCGCAGGCCCACACACAGAGTTGTTACGGGAGAAGGAAAGGGCACACTGTCCTCAGCACTAGGATATACATTCACACAGAACTAAAGAAGGGACCCGTCCCCATGCCCCCGGAGGCACTCCAAGTCAGGGGGAAAAACAGGCCCCAGAACCTGATCTCCCGCCCCCTCTCACCCGCTTGCGGCCTGCTCAGGGGCGGAAGAAGTATCAGCCAGTATCCCGTGGGCCCCATCCAGCCAATCCCGGGGTGCGCCCAGGAGCCCCCGAGTACGCTACTGCCCTCCAACCAGCAAATATTCAAGCCTGTAACTCCCGACCTCGGGTCTCCAGGGCGTCTCCCCGGGGTATCCAATCCAGGCCCCCCCCCCGCTTAAAGCTGGGCCTGTTTGGAGCCACTATGGGCGAGGGAGCTCTACTCTCAGATGGGGGGGGGGGGTCCACCCGTCCCGTCCGCTCCCCAATCGGGCCAGACTATTATAAAATTAAAAGGCCTCGGGATCTCCGCATAACGCTGTCAATTGGACAAACAGGCAGGCCGTCCAAAACTATGGACTCTAATATAACAACAATCATCAAAACAGACAAGTCACTTTGAAATGCTCAGCGTGATGTGCCGCCCGGGATAGCAGTCTCCACGTATCTTGCCACCTCTTCAGCCGTCTCAAAAGTCTTGCGCTGGCCCTCGTGGAACACGTGGAGACGCGCCGGGTACTGGACTGTAAATTTAACCTGAGCATCAATCAGTTTTTGGCAGGTGGGTGCATAAGCGCGACGGCGCTGGCTCAGCGCAACGGAATAGTCCTGAGCTATCCGGAGCCGCGCATTGTCCACTTGTATGGTGCCTTGTGTCTTAGCAGCCCGCAGAATGGCCTCTTTTTGTGGAAATTGGAGAAATTTAATCAGGACCAACCGAGGGCGAGAATCACGGACATTTTTGCTTCCCACTCGGTGCACCCTCTCGATCTTGATATTCCCGCCGGCAGCAGTCTCCCCTAGCAGCGACTCAAAAAGCACTTCCAGGTATTTTTGCAAGTCTTTATCCAACACCGCTTCGGGGATACCCATCACTCTCAAGTTATTTCGTCGAGAGCGGTTCTCGAGATCGTCGAGTTTAGCCTCGTGAGAGAGCAGCCGGGACTTGAGGCCTGCCACCGTCTGATTTAGCTCTAGCAGGGTATCCTCCGCACGCCCCACGCGCTCCTCTGCCTCCTGTAGCCTTTTCCCGAAGGTATCCACCGAGCTCTGCACCGTGTAGAGTTTTTCTCGGAGGGTGGTAAACTGCGCCGCCAGAGCCTCCGCTACTGCCGCCGATATTTCTTCCACTCTCGCCGGGGAGGTCGGTGAGCTCGGCGCCCCCCCTCCGTCCGCCATTTTGCTCGGAGCAGGCCCCCGGTCTCGCTCCTTCTTCCCCGCTCTAAGTGCCGAGGCCATCGCCGCTGGACTCTCTATGCACTGTTAGCGTTTCCACGGAGTGCTCGACCCCTGGATAAGGTTCTCGCCGGAATCTCCGGGCTAAAATACGGCTCTAGTATGCCGGTTTAGGCAGGGGGTAGTCGGAGTGCGATCAGCACACGTCTGCTCGCTCTCACCGCATCACCGGAAGTCACAATGCACATTCTTAATGAACACATAGGGTCTGATATTGAAATTGATTAACCCGGTTAGCAGATCTGCTAACAGCATTAATCGCGGTGACCAAGATTTGCAGCGGCATTAATGTAAGTATTGTCGCTGCATGTCCCTGGGTACTGTTGCTGAATACCCCGAGGCTAGCCGGCTAGTATCAGGGTATTCTGGGGGCGGAGCGGAGGCAGCCCTGGCGATAACTGGGCAATGGCGATATTCAGCCGCTTCCCAGTGATTGTTACAAGGCAGCTGCTAACCCACTTCTACACTATCTGGCTGACCTGAATATTCAATGCCAGTAGCCCCCTACTGTAGCCCGTGTCTACAGCTACTGTGTTGTCTGTTTTGACTAGATTGTAAGTTCTGATGAGCAGGAACCGTCTTTTACATGTGTCTGTGCAGCGCTGCATATGTCTTGTAGCACTATACAAATGTTCAGTAGTAGTAGTAATATCCTGGTCTTAGGTTTAGCAGCGACAGTTAGCTGCTTTACAATGGCTAGCAACTACTATGGAGTATCGAGCTCATAGTTAAGATTAACACTGAATGAGTAGGTTCTCATACTCACCTCCTCCCTTTTTGAGCACTCATTTTTATTGTACTCTTCCCACCAACTTGAACCCCCCCTCCTCCAGTGCAATTGTAGTCACGCTTACTTAACAACCCCATTCCTAGTAGTCGTCGTCCTCTGGAAATGTCCTTACATCCCCTTTGTGCTTCCTTACTTTCAACTTTTTAGGCTGATCTTTTGTCCTTGAGTTTTTCATTCTTTTGTACTTCATTGAAACTTGCTAAATATAGGAATGTCTGTATCCTTAAACTAAACTAAACTAATCTAAACTTCTGCGACAGTGGTGTTCACTTCCACTTGAGGGCTGCGGAGAGGTGAATTTTCGGCATAAAGCTAGGGAATAGACATGAGACAGGTCTGCAGATATACTATCTTTATTGCATGCAGATCTGTCTCATGAATATTCATTGGGAATGTCCTGGAAACCCAATCTATTTGCGACCCTCATGGACCGGAAGTGATTATTACTGTTCTAGTGTGTACGGGCCCGATATTCAAGATCTATAAACCACATAAATGCCCCGAAGCGGAATATTCAGCATCACTAACATGGTTAGTGTCGCTGAATATCCATGGGTACCTGCGCTATATGCCCTGATGCTAACTGCTTAGCACTGGGGCATTCCAGGGGCATTCTGTGGGTGATACATGGGGATTAATGGTCAATGGTGATATTCAGCTACTGTCCGGTTATCCCTTGACCTAACTTTTGCCACCGAGGCTAACCGGGCAGCGGCTCCATATCGCTGCTGCCCAATTAGTTTCTTGCTTCCTTGGCTGATCCGGATATTCAATACTGGTAGTTGGATATGGCCCCAGCATTGGATATCTGGGTTTAGTATTCAGCGGTGATGGCTAAACGCTGTGATTGTGCTAGTCGCCTCTGCTGAGTATCGAGCCCTACATCTTTAGCTCTTTGGATCCTGATTCCCCTTATTCACCTGTTCACCATCTATGTGTATCTTTATCATTCCCAAGATCTACCCTAGTCACTATGTGTTGTGTTGTCTGCCTTGATTAGATTGTAAGATCTGTCAAGCAGAATTGTCTCTTACATGTATATGTATTGTACTGCGTATGCCTTGTAGTGCTTTACAAATTATCCTTTCCTTGCAGTCAGTGTGAATATGCCCCAGTCTCTTTTGCAACATCTGTGATGATACCAAAAGGAGACAGAAACAAGCAAGAACCCTACTTTACCTACATAACTAAGATTAATTAAAATACTGGTAGACCATCTTTTCAGTCTTCAAAGGTTGTCCAAAGTGGTTTACAACTATCAAATATTAAATTACAATTAAAATAGCACAAAACATAAAATAAGATGCATAGGGCCACATGATGTATTAGGAGAAACCAGAAGCGTTTTGAGGTCTCTCCTAGGTTCTCTCCCCTACGGTCGGAAAAACACTGGCTCTGACCCCTATTTTATGATTTCTGGGAGAGTCAATATTTCTGGACATCTGCTTACAACTCCTGGGCTGTTTTCTATACCTGCATGCTGACAAAATCTGCAAGAAAAGACTGAGAAAAGAATCCTTCTGGCCCGTCCAAAATGGCGGAGGTACCGGCTTCTCTGGCCTCCCCGTTGTAGACAACACTGGTGGAGGAAGTTACTGCTGTCATAGTGGGGGCTCTGCGCTCCAGATTAGATGAACTGAATGGCAAATTGGACACTATGGAGTATGTTTACTAAACAGCGTTAGCGGCTTCAGTGTGATATCTTAGCCATGGCCCCATTGAATTCAATGGGGCTGCAGCTCCGATATCGCACGGAAGCCACTACCACTGTTTAGTAAACATACCCTTATGTCACAAACCTTTGCTGTTTTGGGGAATCGCCTACAACAAGCAGAACAGCGAATTTCCCAATAAGAGGATGCTATGCTGGAGGTGGGAAAAGAGTTGAAACGTCTCTCTGCATTGGCGGACTGACAAGCTGGACGACCTTGAAAACTGCAGTCAGTGCAGCAACTTGCTGTTTGCCAAAGTCCCATAGACTGTGAAAGACACCAAGCTCCGAGGTTACTTGGAGACCCTCCTGCAGCTGACAATCCCATTGGAGGTTCCTGGCGGCACACTGATTATTGAGTGGATGCATCGGGTGGGCCCAGTCCGGCCGCAAGATCAGCGTCCTTGCATAGTCCTGGCTCGCTTCCTGAACTTTACCCAAAAGGAAGATGTTTTGCATGCGAGCCAGGTGAAGGGTCAGTTCCAACATGAGAGTGTTAAGATCTGAGTCTTCCAGGACTATTACCCAGCGCTAAGCCAGAAGCGTTGGGCATATGCCGGGATTTTCCAGCAGTTGGTGGATGCCAAGGTGAAATTTACTGTATTATATCCAGCCCGTCTTCATATTTTTGCTAATGGCACCTCCAAGATGTTTGACTCTGTGGAACTGGCTAGCCCTTACATGGACTCTTTGCTCGGCCCACCATCTGGAGAAGCTAGGGGTTGATGGGTTCTATGCACCCGGAAGATGTGGGTGCCTGTTCCACTAGCAGTGAATGTCTGATTGGCAGCTTCCCCCTCTACCACTGGAGACCCCCACTGGAGATACCCGTGCACTTGCGGGAACTTGGTAGACTATGTCGGTGGCCTGGTTGTCCTTACTAGGTGGAAGGACCCAAGAGGAGAAGCCTCTTTTTGGACTGCTGGCTGTCGGCTCTGTGCCCATAAGATTGTCAAGCTGAAGTGGAAGGGTGGAATGTCTTTCTCTAGAGCGCCTGGACTTTGTAATTGAGGACTGTGTTTTCATTTGGGCCACTTTGGCCAGATTATGGTGGTTTAATTCAGTTTCTCATGTAATGGAGAGGTGTTGCAGTATGACTTGCGGCTTTCCTATATTTACCTTATGATGGATGTCTAATAAGAGGGAGTTGGGAAGGAGTGGGGTGGGGGGCTGAAGAAGTGTAGACTGGGTTAGGTAGTATATATGTCAGGGATGCTAGAAGAGGGTTCTGGTTGAATAGCTTTTGGATGAGTGTCTGAAAGATTTGATGGTTTGGATGGTTTGAAGGCTGATGGGGACAATAGGGCAGGGAGCCATGGTTTTCTCGCAGTGCCATACTGTATCAGCAATGGAGGCATGTGAGGTCACCAGGATATGGGGAGCTTATATAATGCATGTAAGTTACTGTACAAGGGTACATTGATTAATCGGTGGTCAGGAGTGGACTCTGCCACAGTACATGAGAGGAGGGCTGCTCAAGTGGACCAGACTCTTTCTTTTCGAGGGGTCAGCAGACCAGACTAAGTTGTTCCTATTAGGTAGGGGTGTGTTCCCCTTCTTGTATATGCTTTTTCCACATATGTGTCAGAAACCCCAGCACTGGACTCGCCCCCATAATCTTTGCCGCTGCTGGAGCTACTTTAGAGTGCAATCAGGGCAGGCTGAATGGATCCCCACAGTCCTGCCACCCCTCCCCCCTTTTTATGTAGAGAAAAGGCTGGAAGGCGTGGTCAAAGGCCCTGGATATAAGTATCCCATGATCTGCTTCCGCCAAATTAAGAACACCTCATGGAGCACCTTGGGAGCGAGACAGAACCTCATGGGGTCAGGGTGTGGGTCCATGGGTGGAGTGATGGGAGGGGAGGGAAGGTGTCAAGACATGTGTGTGTGGATGTGGGGTGATATTAAAGGAGAGTGGGACCAGGAGTGGTATAGCAGGGAAGATTTGTGAGTGAGTGTCCAGTGTGTGAGTTGGTAGAGATGTGTAAATGGGATTAGGATTGTGAGGGGGTCTGGGGCCCAGAATGGTTGTTGACAAAGTGGGAGGGAGATCCATCACATCACAGTGTGACCTGTTGTTTGTTCGGGATATTAGGTGGGTAGGGATGGAGAATAGTAGGGTGGGAGGGCAGGTGGATAGGATGGTAGAGGGGAGTAAAGGAAAGTGGCCCACACATCTCTGGGGGGAACAAAGTTGTTTAGAGCTTACTTGGTGGCACAGCAGGACGGGTGTTCTAGGCTGGAGGGACCCCTGCAGTGTTTGGGAGGGGTGCTGGACATGTCAGAGGCCAACTCTATGGGATGTGCCCTGAGGCTTGTTTCCTGGAATGTTTGTGGTCTGGGTACCCCTATTAAATGCTACAAGGTCCTTCGGGCTTTAGCCGCCACAAATGTGATATAGTGTTTCTTCAATAAACCCATCAGAATGCATCTGAACATGTGAAACTATGTAGACACTGGGTGGGACAAGTATTTGGCATTCCAGCTCAGGGGAAGAAAGGGGGGGGGGTTATTTTAATTCACTGGAATGCCCGTTTTACTCGTGATGCTGCATTGTTGGATGTGACCGGTTGATATCATATTCTGTGGGGAGACTTAGAGGGTAAACTGGTAATCTTCTGTAATATATACAGCCCTAATAACCCAGATGCTTCTTTATATGCGCGTTTAGCTTCGGACTTGGAACAGCTTCCCAAAGATCTGCTGGTTGTAGGCAGTGACTTCAATAGAGTCTTGAATTCGGTAATGGATACTTCAGGTGGGGGAGGTGTGGGGGCGTGTGGAGTAATTACCCACGTCCTAGGCAATTTTAAACAATGACTGCGTTTGGTTGACCCCCTGGCATCTCCTGCACCCCATGGAAAGGGACTACTCCCATTGATCTAGGGCCCTTGGGTCTAGTGTCTGTATTGATTATTTGCTGACCTCGGAACAGATCTTGTTGCGCGTTGAGAAAGCGCAGATTGGTCCCGACAAAATCTCTGACCACTCTTTTGTCTGGGTTGATCTTGCTTGTCGAGTGCCGATTTCTAGCCAGTGGTCATGGCGATTTCTCCTTGATCTATGTAGGGATGAGCAATTTCAGATCTACTTGATCAGATCCTTTAATGTACAATGTCTCGCTTACGCAGATGACATCCTCCTATATATGCCGTTCACAATTGAACATCCAGTATTCTCCCCAATAATCAAATGTTTTGAAGCTGTAGCTGAATGGTTGCTATCACAAAACCTTCGGATTAACCACAGCAAAACTGACGTTCTTTTTGTCACAAGGAACCGTAAGTTCATACCGCCTCCATCACTACTCGTAAACAACATAGAGTTGAAATCAAAAGATACCATCCGTTACCTCGGCATCACATTGGATCAGCACTTGGACATGACAACTCATGTCAAGAACATCACAAAAAACGTATATTATAAGATCAAATCGCTACGTCACCTCCGCTCCCTACTAGATCCCACAGACTTCCGAACAACCTTCCAAGCATTAGTCCTCCCACACCTGGATTTTGCCAACATCATCCTACATGGCCTCCCTCAATCAACTTTAAACCCGCTCCGCCTAGCCATGAATACAGCCGCCAGAGTCCTCTCCGGCTCATCAAGATCTGACCATATAACACCCATCATGAAAGAACTGCATTGGTTACCATTACATGCCAGAATCCAGTATAAGTCTTTAGTCCTTACTTTCAAGGCACTAAATAACTACCCCCCTACGCCAATCAGCAAGCTCATCCATGGCACCCTGGAAAACAGAAAAAGGAGAACCACATCAATGAACACCTTAATTGTCCCAAAGATAATAACGAAGTGCACTAAGGCCACCTCCAACAGGGCCTTCTCCTTATTTGCTCCTCTAAACTGGAATGCACTACCTCACGAAATCCGTGCTATCAAAAACCTAATCCTATTCAGAAAAGCATTGAAATACCACCTGTTCACAAAATGCTACCCAGAAGTCAACCTAGTCACCAACAAATCTACCACCTCAATACAACCTGAAAAGGGCTAGTTGGTCAACCTTTCTCTCTAGTCTCTCTAGTCTCTCTAACACCCAATCGAGTTTGATATTACTGTATATACCATTAAGTTAATCTGTACATAGTTCCCCCGGTTGTCCTATTGTTGAAGCTCCCTGTTCAATGTAAAACTCAATGTTACTTGTATGCATTGTAGTATGTTCTTGTTCTATGTACACCGCACTGATTATAATAGCGCGGTATAAAAGAATTGTTAAATAAATAAATAAATAAATAAATAAGGGAACGGTGGTAGTCCTATGTCATGCATAATGCACAACATGCTGAGAGACCAGAACTCTTTTGGAAGGCTGTGAAGGTTGTCATCAGGGGAGACATTATAGCCTACATAGCCAGGTGGCGACCCTTGCTAATGCTTGAGTGGTCAGGCTAGAGAAACAGGTGGTTTCAGAACACCGGAGGCATGCACAGCACCCTACTGCAGCGCCTAAGGCATGGTTGTTGGAGGCGCAGGCTGCCCTTAATGAAATGCTGCATCAGTGAGAAAAGAAATCCATCATGTATTACAAATATCAATTATATCGCTATGGTGGTAAAGCGGGTCAGCTACCGGTCCGATGTCTCAAAGGGGGCAGGGGACAGTAGATGATAGCAGCTTTGCAGAACAGGATGGGTAGACTCTACAAGGATTCTGCCGGGTTAGTGCGCCTCTTCTGGGTCTTTTATCAGGCTCTTTATAAGAAGGAGAAGGTTTCTCCCACCAGGATTTCAGCCTATTTACAAGACTTATCAGTATCGTGGCTAACAGACCAACAGGCAGTGGTGCTGGGAGCACTTATTACAGTGGAGGAAGGGCAGCGGGGTATTCAGGGGTCTCAGTGCTGCATGACTCCAGGCCCTGACAGTTTCAGAGCTGAGTTTTATAAACTTCTAAAAGATCTGATGATACCACTCCTCGTGGAAATGCATCAGGACCAGGTGGAACATGGGCAAATCACTTGGGGGGCTAACTGGGCCCATATCACCTTGCTTCCAAAGCTCAGGAAGGTTCTCTTACAGACTGCGTCTCATCAGCCAATTTCCCTAATTAACTTTGACCTGAAACAGCTCGCTAAAATCCTTGCAAACCAACTGGCACTTCTGTTACCAGTCTGGTGCAGGAGTCTCAAGTGAGCTTTGTGTGCGGTCGATATGAGTGTCGCAACTTATGAAAAATCATTACATCTCTTGATTGGGTCCACAAACATCAGAACCTGTCTTTATTGATCAGTTTCAATGCCGAAAAGGCATTTGATCGGGTTGGGTGGGCGTACCTATTTAAGCTTCTACCTCTTTATAGCTTAAGGGATAACTTTATTTACATGGTGCAAGTACTTTATGGCTGAAGTAGTGGTGAATGGGATGTTATCAGAGACATTTCACTTGGGACGTGGACAAGACAGGAGTGCCCCCTTTCCCCCCCTTTTTGTGTTATCTTTAGATCCGCTGGTGCATACGTTGGTGGTTTGTAAGGAGGCATCTAGAGTACAGATTGGGTGGTTAGAATTTAAGATCTCGGCTTTTGCGGATAACACCTTACCCCCCCAATGACTTCTTTGCCCAGAGTGTTAGCGGAGTTTGATATTTTCGGGGAGGTCGCGGATCTCCAAATAAATCAGGATAAGTCTGAAGCTTTAGATGTACTATATTGGGTCAATTGCGGGGGTCATGGGGCTCCACTTTGCAAAGGGCAGATATAGCTTTTACATACCTGGTTATTCAACTGCCTGGTGATCCCCGTCTCCTGTATAAGCATAACTGTATCCAAGTGTTGCAGCAGCTACGGGCCCGAATGGGAGACTAGGCCCCCTTACCATTGTCTCTTTTAGGGCAGGTGGCTGCCTTCTGTATGGTGCTATTTCCCAAATTGTTCTACATGTTGCAGATCCTTCCATGCCATCTTCTATGTAAAGATGTTCTTATGATTGAACGGGCCTTATGGGTTTTTTTGTGGCAAGGGAATAAGGCACGATAACATTTCAGCACCTGAAAGGCTCCTGGGAGCAGGAGGGGGGGGGGGGGAGACTAGGGCTACCAGATCTTTTGCGCTATGCACAGGCCTTTCAATTGACATCTGGCAACTGCTTAGGGTATACTGAGACATTCACTCCCCAAGCACCGGAGGAAGTCTGTTTCTCCACCCTCCCTATTGGCAGTGCTACATATGAATAATACGACTTTACAGCAATGCTTTGTGAAAAATCTTCTGATTCTACCTATAAGGCGAGCGTGGTGCCTTCTGTGTTCTTACTGGTGGACCCTACTGACAATTTTGAGCTGGTTGCTCCTCAGAGGAAATTTACAATTTTTGCCTGGAACAGAAACATGGGCATTTCGAGAGTGGGCAGCCCGAGGGATACAGAATTTAGAGCACACTGTGGATGAGTCAGACTCCCGCAACCCCTTTTCAAGCTCAAAGAATGCATATGGATTATGAAATGAGCACCTTTTTGCTTATTATCAGCTACATCACTATGTGGGATCTTTACCAAAAGAGTCCCTGGAGACAGAGACAGCTATTCGAATTTTCCAATGGTTTGAGCTATGAGAGTTGAAGGGTCTGTCTGTCTCCAGACACTCAGGCAAACTGGCAGGATGGCAAGCCCCCATGGACTTTTCATGGGTTGAACAGAAGTGGACAGAGGAATTAGGGATCCCGGTAGGCCCAAACAGGGTTTTTGGAACAATACGTTGCATCCCGGACTTGATTCAATCAACAAAGCTGTGAGAACTGTAATTCCAGGCAGTAAGCCGTGCCCATTTCTCTCCAAGACATGCACTGTGGTGTTGCTTGATATAGGATGGTAGTTATCCTTGGTGCTCTGCACCGTTGGTGGTACTTGGTCACATGTGATGGTCATGTGAGGCGATTCAGAGATACCGGTGTCAAATCCAGAACTATATTAGCTTACTTGTTGGTCAAAGGATAGAGTGGACTGGAGCCTTCGTGATATTCAATCAGCTCACCCCTGCCCATCCCAAAAAGCATTGGACTTGGCTGCTGGTGCAAAAGGCAAGTGTGGTAGGTAAACAGCCCCTTCTCCGCCAGTGGCGGGAATCTGTGGTACCTTTATTCTGGGAATGGAAGAATTGCTTCCACCAACTGATGCTTTTGGAACTCTTAGAATCTAAAGGAATTGTTAAAAAAACAGGAGGCGTTCCTTGCATTGTGGGGATGGTACATTTATACAATGACATCAAGCATGCGCAATGAACTCCTGACTCATTAGAGGGCTTGAACGGGAGGGGTGTCCTAGTCCATGGGATATATGCACTAATTAGAGAGAGTGCTACCAAATGAAGCTGATTGAATGGCTATGATTGGTTGAATGAATGTGTGGGTCACTATTAGGGTAAGGACGGGGATGGGGAAGGGAAGAGATGGGAGAGGGGTGGACAGTAAGGGGGGGGGGGGGAAACACAAAAAAATTGTAAATATCTGTTGTTTTTGCGATTGAATTCTGGGTGTGTACCCACCACACCTGGGATTTGTTTCTTTTTGGTTCAATAAGTAATATTAAAAAAAAAAAGATGCATAAACAACCATACCTCTTAACACCAATGGAATTCCACTGGTTGCTGGTGCAGTATAGGGTCTACTATAAACTTATGACTGGGGTTCAAAGGCTTACATCATATGGCTCCAGTCTATTTGGAGAGGTTTGTGCAGTGTTATGTACCTGGCTGGGCATTGTGGTCAGAGGATAGGACAGCGATGGCGAACCTATGGCACGCGTGCCAGCTGTGGCACGCGAAGGCCTTGCAGCTGGCACGCGGGAAGGTCCGCAATCAAAATATGCGGCATTAACAAAAATAAAAATAAAAAGCTGCCGCTGCCGGGGCCGGGGCCGCCGCGGCAGAATCGAGTGTGCCGCGGGGCCCCCCGCCCAGCAGAGCCTGCCCTCCGTCCCCGGTATCACCTTCTCTCAGCTGCCTCTAGTCAAACGCGCCTGCTTTCAGAGCGCGAGTGGAGTTTCTTCCTCGCTGCTCTGTTATGCCTGCGGGGGCTGATGGGAAGTTCCCATCAGCCCCCGTGGGCTTAACAGAGCAGCGAGGGAGAAACTTCCCTCGTGCTCTGAAAGCCGGCGCGTGTGACTGGAGGCAGCTGAGAGAGGTGATACCGGGGACGGAGGGCAGGCTCTGCTGGGCGGGGGGGCCCCGCGGCACACTCGATTCTGCCGCGGCGGCCCCGGCCCCGGCAGCGACAGCTTTCTTTGTAAAAAAAATATCGCTGGGGGGGGGGGGTTAGTATTGGTAATGGATGGGGGGGGGGTAGGACTGGTGATGGGCTGGGGGGGATAGGAGTGGTAATGGCTGTGGGCTGTTGGGGGGTTAGGACTGGTGATGGGCTGGGGGGGGCTAGGACAGTAAATGGGCTGATGGGGGGTTAGGATTGGTAATGGCTGGGGGGGGGGTTAGGACTCGTGATGGGCTGGGGGGGTTAGGAGTGGTAATGGCTGTGGGCTGTTGGGGGGTTAGGACTGGTGATGGGCGGGGGGGGCTAGGACAGGAAATGGGCGGATGGGGGGTTATGAGTGGTGATTGGCTGGGGGGGGGGCTGGGGGGGGGTTAGGAGTGGTAATGGCTGTGGGCTGTTGGGGGGGGCTAGGACTGGTACTGGGCTATGGGGGGCTAGGACAGGAAATGGGCTGATGGGGGGGTTAGGAGTGGTGATGGGCTGATGGGGGGGTTAGGAGTTGTGATGGGCTGGGGGAGGTTAGGAGTGGTGATGGGCTATGGGGGGCTATGGGCTATGGGGGAGCTAAGTCTATATGGGCTGATGGGATTAGGACTGGAAGTGGGTTGATGGGGGCTTAGGACTGGTAATGGGCTATGGAGGGCTAGGACAGGAAATGGGCTGATGGGGAGGGGTTAGGACTTGAGGTGGGCTGTTGGGTGGGGTTAGGACTGGTAATGGGCTATGGGGGGCTAGGACAGGAAATGGGCTGATGGGGAGGGGTTAGGACTTGAGGTGGGCTGTTGGGTGGGGTTAGGACTGGTAATGGGCTATGGGGGGCTAGGACAGGAAATGGGCTGATGGGGAGGGGTTAGGACTTGAGGTGGGCTGTTGGGTGAGGTTAGGACTGGTAATGGGTTATGGGGGGCTAGGACAGGAAATGGGCTGATGGGGAGGGGTTAGGACTTGAGGTGGGCTGTTGGGTGGGGTTAGGACTGGTAATGGGCTATGGGGGGCTAGGACAGGAAATGGGCTGATGGGGAGGGGTTAGGACTTGAGGTGGGCTGTTGGGTGGGGTTAGGACTGGTAATGGGCTATGGGGGGCTAGGACAGGAAATGGGCTGATGGGGAGGGGTTAGGACTTGAGGTGGGCTGTTGGATGGGGTTAGGACTGGTAATGGGCTATGGGGGGCTAGGACAGGAAATGGGCTGATGGGGAGGGGTTAGGACTTGAGGTGGGCTTTTGAGTGGGGTTAGGACTGGAAATGGGCTGATGGGGGGTTAACACTGGAGGTGGTCTGATGGGGTTAGGACTGGTAATGGGCTATGGGGGGGTTTAGGACTGATAATGGGCTATGGGGGGGCTGGGACAAGAAATGGGCTGATGGGGAGGGGTTAGGACTTGAGGTGGGCTGATGGGGTTAGGACTGGTAATGGGCTGTGGGCTGATGGGGGGGTTAGGACTGGCAATGGGCTATGGGGGGGTTAAGACTGGTAATGGGCTGTTGGCTGATGGGGGCTGTCTGGTAATGGGCTATGGGGGGTTAGGACTGATAATGGACTATGGGGGGGCTAGGACAGGAAATGGGCTGATGGGGAGGGGTTAGGACTTGAGGTGGGCTGATGGGGTTAGGACTGGTAATGGACTGTGGGCTGATGGGGGGGTTAGGACTGGCAATGGGCTATGGGGGGCTGACTGGAAATGGGTTGATGGGGGTTAGGACTGGAAGTGGGCTGATGGGGGGTTAGGACTGGAAGTGGGCTGATGCAGGGACTAGAAGGGAATGGATGCTGGGTGAGGCTGGAACTAGAAGGGAGCTGGTGTTGGGGGAGGATTAGAATGGGATGGGGCTGGGAGAGTAAAATGGAGAGGGGAAAAATATTTTGTGTGGGAGGGATAAAAAATCTACAATTGGCCGGGTATTGGGAGAATAAGTGGGGATTGAGGATGGAGGGGTAAATTTTGAGTAGATGAAATAGGAATGAGGAAAGAGCAAAAGGAGAAAGATTAGTATGTTAAAGCAGATGTAGATAGAGAAATGAAAAAAAACCACAAGAAGACAGAAGAAAGGACAAATGGACAGCAGATGGAGAGTTAGCAGAAGACACGAAGAAACCAGAAGAAAGTGGCTGGAACAATTGCAACTGAAAAAAAATGCACAATAGGTAGAAAAATATCTCTTTATTTTGAATTTATTAACTGGAATATGTCAGCTCTGGGAAATGTGCATCATTAATTTTTGCGCTTTGTTTAGTACAAGAGGAAATTAATTTATAGTTTTATTTCTACAGTGTTGTTGTATATTCCAAGTTTGGCTTTTGGGGTTCCCAGTTTAATTATTGTCTTCCTGTTTCTAAATTGTGATTCCTTGTTTGGTGATGGTCTGTTCTGCATGTGTAACTGAGCTGAGGTATTCTGTTTATATAATTCCTATTTGACATTGCCACTTGTTCTTTCCGCAGTAGGTCATGTATTGTTGTTCTCTGAAATGTATTGGTTTAATATTTGCAGTGTTGCCTTTTGATAGTTAGGGTATGGTGCTTTGTGAGTCCTGGTAGTGCTGTTAGGATACGGCGGGGTTTGCTATGGGTTCTAAATGGGCAGCGTTTGTAGTAGTTCCTAATGTGCCTGGCGGTTGGTACTGGATTATAGTAATGTAGAAACCTTTTAGTCTTTCTTTATCCATATACTCATTAAGAGGCATGTTTACTAAAAGTTAGTGTATGGTAACATTATGCAAATATTTATGCAAATGAGGCACCTTATGCAAATGAGGCTTTAATTGACGTGCTGGCACTTTGAGGAAATTCTTTGGTTTTGTGCGGCAGTTTGGGCACTCGGGCTCAAAAAGGTTAGCCATCACTGGGATAGGGAATAGTTAATGGCTCCATGGTTACAGAAGATCTGAAAGGCTATTCGTCGTGCTTGGGTTTTGCAAGTGCAGGCATTTGTACTTTGGAATTCATTTTCTCAGCAGTTGTGTACAGACTGACTTTAAAACATTCAAGGTACAGTTGAAAACATACTTGTTTAGGCAGGCTTTTGGGAGAAATTGAGAAGAAATGGATTGGTGGGTCATGTAATTACGATGCTTTGGTGTGTTATGTAATGTCAGATGTTTTATTGTACACTGTTATGAGCATTTTTTGGATGGGTGGTATAGAAACACAGTGAAATAAATAAAATGCTAACAAGGGTCTTAATATAATGAGTTCTATTTTGCATCCTCACAACATGTCTATCTATAGTCAAATTGCACAATAATCTATAACTCAAGATCAGTTAATTTTTCTTGGAAAAATAAAAGACTGAGTTACCAGGTCTACAGGTGTTTCAGGCTAACATTTGAGATAACAGAGCTAGCATTTTGGATAGTGGCATAATAACTTTAACAATAGATAACTGAAGTACAGTACATTGGCAATACAACTATGATTTTTTTTGGTGCCCTTAGTGGATCCATATCTTAAAGGTGAGTGCTGACATTGGTGTGTAATCGGCTCTGGAAGGTGGTCATGCCATCCGCAAGTCTCCTGTCCCATCAGTAATTCTTTCTGTTCAGATTCACACCAAATGCTTATTTTTAGAACAAAAGGCAGAACGATGAGGTAACAAAAGAAACAAAAGAGTAATTTGTCAGACAGGGAAACTGGTAATTCCACCCTCCACTCCCTCCTCTTCCCCTGTGGCTCTCTCTCAATAGCCACCTCAGTGACTTTGCTCCCCTTTCATACATTCAGCTATCAACTTCAAAGTTTGTTTTTTTGTGCCAGGGAATTCTCCAAATAGTTTTTCTAATGCCTTTAATGTCATTAGGTGCTTTTTCTTTTCTCGCTACAATAATTAGAAAAAAAAAAGTAGCAAGTTTTACAAAGATCAATTACCTCGGAATTGGAAAGCATAACCCTACAATGACCTGCAGTTCAGTCTTTTGTAGTTTGGAACTGATGCATACGAGGCCAGTGGGAAAACAAAACCTCATTTGGGATAAACAGCATCCTGGCTGTTTTCGCTGCCTGGTTGTCATCCATAAAGGAAAAGCTAACCCTTTTCTTCTCTTCCTCCTGCCTAACGCTGGCTTCCTTTTCCCTAGCAGTGCAATCCATCCTACTGCAAATGCAATAAGCACAGCCATTTAACATGGCTTTCCTGTATCTGTGACTTTCTAGTTTAACCTGTTACTATAATCTTTCAAAATCTCTCCCAAGTCACAGGATGTGGCAAAGACAAAGAACATTTCAAGCAGCGATACTTTAACAAAATATAGCACACACATCCTCTAGAATAAAGGCCCTTAGAAGAAGATCATTTTCTATTTATCTTATTTGTTTAGTGGAAAAGAGTATTTGATTTATAGTCTGAGCACACCGGTGAGTCTATTCAAGATGCATTTTGTAAGGGTTCATCATCACAGCATAAATAAGGCCCCCAGTTTCCTATGCTTCTGCAGGTGGGAAATATCACAGAATTTACTGGCCATGGAATCATGGAAAAATGCTGGCAACTTATCGATACATCACCTAGCCCCTGCTCAAGCTGTACTGGGAGGTCTGGCCTTCCCCAAGTTGCTGTTAGTGTTTTCTGAGTATCCTGCCTCCATTCTCTCAGTGTGCACTCCAGGCTGCAACGTTTTACCCCCCCCCCCCCCCCACTGATTTTGCCGTAAGCTGAACTGGTCTGTCACATTTCCTTTGACTGATACTGCTGCAGACCAGGCCATCCTGTCTTCTTTCTACATACGTGCATTTATCTAAAATGACATGGGAAATGTTTTTAATCTAAAAAGAAGGAACATCCAGAAATGTTTTTTTTTCTCTTGTCATTATTAGCAAAGAATGGTGCGCTTATTGCTAGTGTGTGTTCTTGATCAATGGTGGATACTATTGATGACATTTATTTTATTTATTTAACAGGTCTTTTATACCGCTTTATCATTTCAATCAAAGCAGTTTACATTGTAACTTAAACTTGATAATATACATTAAACAGGGATGTTGATAACTTGGAATTTTCTGAGGCAATGGAAGGTTAAGTGAATTTCCCAAAACCACAAGGAGTGCTAGTGGGAACTGACTCGTGGTCTTTTGTTTCCCAAGCCAGTGCTCTAAATGAAAGTGCCCCAGAAATGAAAAAAAAGCTAAACAAAATGAAAAATTCTGTAAACATAGGAAACTAAACAAAACCCCCATTTTTGGCCTATACACCCCGACTTCTTGCAACCTAGTCTTTGGTGTAACTGTGGCTAGACCAACCCATATCCCTCTGCCCTCCAGTGCTGCTACAGTTGGGCCAGACCAGTCTGTTTGTCAGGGCTGAAGCTAGACACACTGGAGCCCAGGGTGGGAACTAAGGCTTGGGTCGAGCTGAAGCTCTGCCTCAAAGACATTCTTTGGTTTTCACCTTGGGGCCCCAATTTATTAGAGTTAGCTCACATCTTTTCAGGAGTAGCTGAAGGTGAGTTGCATTCAGACACAGGGCCGGCCCATCCACTAGGTGAGCTAGGCGGCCGCATAGGGCGGCCGGCCTGGGTGGGGGCAGCAGCACACATGACCAGCCACATCGCCCCCCCCCCAGCTGTCGCCAATTCCATCTCGGGAGGGGGAGGGGAGGGGAAGGTGGGCAGCGACAAGATTTCCAAAAGCAGGGGTTTCTGCCTGGGGCAGGGCGGTCGGGGGTTTCTGCCTGGGGCAGGGCGGTGTGGTCAGGGGTTTCTGCCTAGGGTGGCAGAAACCTTTGGGTCGGCCCTGTTCAGATACGTTTGGTACGTCTCTGTCCCTGGAGGATTTACATTCCAACAGGCCAATGCAAATACCCTGCACTAGAGCCCAGCACTAAAGCTCTAGCACAAGGTTTCCTGATGCAAGTTCAATGCAACCTTTTGGCGCAGCAATGCTGTAAGGAAACATGCCAATCAGCTGTGCACAAAATGTTAGCACTAAACAAGGGGAGCAAGCCAGACATGTGTGCACAAGGGCCTGTGTTAAGTCTGGCACCTGCTGGATTGCTTTAAAAAAAAGAGGGTCATCTGAGATGAACTTTGACACTTCACCTCAGATGATGAAACCCTCTGATCATGGTCCCTGCCCCCCCCCCATTATAGTTCTCCCTGATCACAATCCCCCCTCAATCATGATCCCCCTGAACACAATCCCCCACCAAACCAAGAAAATAGCCTGGTGGCCCAGTGACCTCTAGCTCCCCCCCCCCAAACAAGAACAAATAGCCTGGTGGCCTAGTGGTTTCTACCCCCCCCCCACTCCCCCAAACCAAGAAAATAGCCTAGTGGTCCAGTAGCCCCCAGTCCTCACCCTTCAAACCTTCCCCCTGGTACCTCAAAAGTTGGGAGTGGAAGTGATGCCCATGCACTCCAGCTCCCACACCGCCATCTTGAAAGATGGCAGTGCCTGGCCCCATGTGTGCTTCCTGGGATGTACTGAGCGGGATTGGTCTGCATATAAAGCAAAAATTACATATATATCAGAGTGACCCCGCCCCCCGCGATACACAAGCTGGGGTTAGCTGTCTCAGAATGATTCCTGGGTTACATTCTGAGACAACTGCTAGCTTTCAGTCTATGCCAAACTGGAAGTCTGAGCTGGAGGGGGGCAACCGCCCAAAGACAGCAAGCAGAAACTGTGACGCAGCACTGAACCTTTGGTAAGTGCTGCGTCATGGTTCCTTTGCCACTGCCGCTACGGTTTCCCACAGAGAGGGATGGCAGCGGTGGGAATGGGGGTGGGGGCAGCAGGAAGGAGGGCCCCGCCTAGGGCGCTTCCAGTCCTTGCTTCAGCCCTGCTACCGCATTATGATTTAGTGCATTGATTTTGCTGGCGTTTTCCTGTGTTAGCTTGCCTTCTGCATTGCACAGAAAGATTAGTGTTGGAAAGTGAAATGTTGCACAAGAACATAATGTAGTTAGCTGCATCAGGCTGATACGTTCACACCCAATGTCAGTGGGATTTGATTCTTGGCTTCCCTGGCTCTCAGCCTGCTGCTCTTACAATTAGGCCACCCCTTCTCTCTCCCCCTTCCAAAAATGTCCCCGCTATGGTACCTCTGTGGGGCTGATCTGCCTCTGTTCTTCATGCTAGTTCCTCCCCTTCTCTCCAGGCCAGTTTATCTGCCTGCTTCTCTCCAGCAAGCTGTAGCTGACTGGGTCCATCTCTTCTCCTACAGGCGTTCCTGCTCTTCTTTCATTTATCAGGTCCTCTTAGCTACCAGACACATGTAAATGGTGATTTTAGAAAGCCTTTACTCTTTCCCTGAGCTGCCACAGGAGACCTGGGAGCTTGCATGTAGCTAACATGACATTACACAATAAGACATAGAACTGCTTATAATAGCAATACAGGGAGCTCTTCAAATATCACACAGCAATGTAATATTTAAAAAACAAAAAAAATGGTAGAGCTTTCTAATATATACAAAGGTTAAAGTTAAAAATAGAAACATAAAAAGCAACAGAATGTTAGAAATTCTTAGAAACAGAATAAATAAAATTGAGAATATCATGACCGTGCCTTGAGTATTATGTACAGTTCTGGTCGCCACATCTTGAAACAGATATAGTGGAATTTAAAAAAAATACAGAGAAGAGAAAGTGGATGGAACGATTCTCCCATGAGGAAAAACTAAAGTGGTTAGGGCTCTTTAGCTTGGAGAAAAGACGGCTGAGGGGGATAAAAGATAGAAGTCTATAAAATCCTAAGTGGAGTGGAAACAGTAAATGTGAATCAATTATTCATTCTTTCAAAAAAGTCTAAAGACTAGCGAACATACCATGAAATTTCTAAGTAGTACATTTGAAACAAATAGGAGAGAATATTTTTTTCACTCGATACATAATTAAGTTCTGGAATTCATTGGCAGATACATGGGACGTCTTACTGTTAATGTAGCTGCACATGAAATGAGAGAGTCAGAAACGGCAAAGATGCCTTACATACTGGGACATGGAACATACGAAGCACAAACTAAGGGAAGTTGGAGGTGGTCAAGAATGAAATGGAATGTGTACAACTCGATATGCTGGGTGTCTGTAAACTGAAATGAACTGGCATCAGGCTCTTTGCATCTGATGATCATATGGTCTACTATGCTGGATATGAAAGACAAAGAAGAACTGGTGTTGCATTTATAATTATGAAGAAACTTGCAAGAACTGTAATGAAATACAATGCAATTAGTGAATGCTTAATTTCTATTCATCTATGGGAAATACCCATCAACACAACTATTATTCAGGTATATTCCCCAACAACAACTGCAGAAGAGTTGAACGAGTTCTATGAATAAGTACAAGCTGAAACTGACAGAACATGCAAACAGGATATCTTGATAGTCATGGGTGACTGGAAAGCAAAAGCTGGCAACAAAGAAGGCGGCAAAGTGATTGGAAAACATGGACTTGGCAACAGAAATTGAGTTGAAAAAAGACATAGATCATTGATCTTGTAGAATTCTATCAATCTCAAACACCTTCTTCCAGAAACACAAACAGTGACTGTACACATGGACTTCATCTAATGGGTTGTACAAAAATAAAATGGACTACATCTGTGGAAGTCAATGATAGAAAAGCTCAATAACATCAACAAAGACAAAACCTGGAGCTGATGCAGTACACCACCAACTAGTAGTATGCAAACTCGAGCTAAAATTGAAAAAGAGCAAGCCACTCATGAATGTAGCAAAATATGACTTTGAGAATATATCACCAGAATTTAAAGACTGCAAAATTGATTTGCTGCTTTAGATACAAATGACAGAGCACCAGAAGAGTTATAGGATAACATCAAGAAAGTTGTGCTTGAAGAAAGTGAGAAATCTCTATAAAAAGTGAAAAAGCAAAAACAGCCAAAATGGATGACCGAAGAAACTCTGAAAATTGCTCAGAAATGCAGAGACGCTAAAGCCAGAGGAGAAAAATAGGCAATCACAGAACTCAATAGAGGTTTCCACCATGCAGCAAGATGAGACAAGAAGTACTACAATGACGCATACAAGGAAATAGTATCAGAAACTATTAGAGAAAGAACAAGATCGGCTTTCCTAAAGCTACCAGAGTTAAAGAGAAAATTCCAGTCTCAAACTGGAATGCTACAAGATGCTCAAGGATCCATTTTGAAAAGGTGGAAAGAATATACAATCAATACACAATAAATATCAAGTGGACCTACAGCCATTTCAGGAACCATTAGTGTTGAAAGAAGACATTGAAGCAGCACTGAAAGCATTATCAAAGCACCGGGTATTGACGGTGTTCCCATTGAAATATTACAGCAATCAGATGCAGCTGTTGCTTTACTTACAAGGCTCTGCCAGGAAATTTGGAAGGCAACGTTATGGCCAACTAACTTGAAAAGATCTGTGTTTATACAAATACTAAAGAAAGATGATCCGACTGACTGTGGAAATTATCACACAATCACTCTGATCCCATATGCCAGCAAAATTCTACACAAGATCAACCAGCAGAGATTACAACTATACCTTTATCATTATTTATCATTTGATATACCGCTCAGGCAACATTGGCATCAGAGCGGTTTATAAAAAACCGAGGGTTGTTAGAAGAAAAGAAAAAGAACACCAAAATGTATACGGGACAGCAGAGAGGAAAAACAGAAAGAGACAGTAAAACCAGAAAAGAGAGGATTCAGCTCAAGGGGGGAGAAAAGGGGGGAGAGGTATGCTGCTGGGAGATTGGGAAAGGGAGATAGAAAGCAAGATGAAACAGGTGAGTTTTTAGTGCAGACTTAAATTTTGAGAATGAGATTTCTGAGCGCAGGGAGGAGGGTAGGGAGTTCCACAGAGTGGGACCCAGGAAGAAGAATGCAGAGTTGCGAGTTTGTTCCAGGTGTGCACATGTGACTCAAGGGAGTACCAGATGGTTGACACGGATGGATCTAAGGAGTCAGTGGGGGGTATGAAACTGGAGAAGATTAGAGAGATATTGCAGGGTACCAGTTAGGATAGCTCTGTGTACTAATATAAGAACTTTGTATTGAATGTGGTATTTGAGGGAGAGCCAATGAAGATGGATAAGAAGAGGGGTAATGTGATCGCTACGGGATGAGTGTGTAAGCTGAAGACTGTGAAGCTAATAGCGGGGAAGACCTGTGAGTGCAATATTGCAATAATCAAGCCTAGAAACAGCCAGTGAAAGAAGAGTCGTGAGGGAGGGTGGTGTGAGGAAAGGACAAACTGCATGAATCTGGC
Organism: Ichthyophis bannanicus; assembly: GCA_033557465.1. Lineage (NCBI taxonomy): Eukaryota > Metazoa > Chordata > Amphibia > Gymnophiona > Ichthyophiidae > Ichthyophis > Ichthyophis bannanicus. Next base: position 907,843,394 of record CM066034.1, read on the forward strand.
GAAGGGAGAAGAAAGAACGCTGAACCAGAGATGACAGGTGATCATGAAAGGAGAGAGAAGAGTCTAGTAGGACCCTGAGATACCGGAGAGACTGAACTAGAGGAATGGGGGTGAGGGAACTCTGAGGAGTTTGCGGTGGGCAAGATGCATGAAAAGTGAATCAGATAGCAGCACATTTTGAAATGTTAAGATGAAGGCGGTTTGCAGATAGCCAAGTGGAGATATGTGAGAGACAGGAATTCATGGGTGCTAGATCTGGGGACTGAGGGGCAGTGTGGTGGAGTAGAATGATGCCATAACCTTAAAGATAGAAAGTGATAACAGACTGCTGGATGATCAGGGCAAGGGGTGCTAAGAAAATATTGAAAAGGAGAGGTGCCAACACCGAGCCCTGGGAACAATGCAAGTGAGAGGGACAGCAGGAGAAGTGGATGACCCTCAGAAGACAGAGAAGGATAGAGAAGACAGAAATGACCAGAACCAGTGAAGAACAGTACCACAAAGCCCAAAGTCATGGAGGCGAGAAAGCAGAAGGCAGTGAGCAACTAGGTCAAAAGCTGTGGAACGATCCAGGGAAACGGCAAGGGAAATATCACCCCTATCATGTGAGATGTGAAGTTTGTTGAGCAGTGAGAGGAGGATAGTTTCTGTGCTGTGACCAGGTCGGAAGCCTGACTGACGGGGGTGGAGGGCATGAGTCGAGTCAAGGTGGGAGAGTTGGGAAAAGACCAGTTTCTCCGAGATTTTAGAGAGAAAAGGCAGATTGGAAATGGGACGCCAATCGGAAAGGACGGAGGATCCAAGAAGGGCTTCTTGAGGAGGGTGCAGATTGTGGCGTGCTTCCAGAGAGAGGGAAAGGTATCAGTTGAGAGATTGGAGTTGAAAAGCACAAATGGGAGAAGAGCAAGAGATGGTTCTGTGATCCAGCGTGAGGGAATAGGGTCAGAAGGACAGGTGGTTTTGTGTGATGAGGCAATAGCCTTGGAGAGTTTGGGGGCAGAAATTGGCTGAAATGTGGACCAAATATGAGAAAGAGCAGTGACAGAGGTGGGGGATAAAGATGAATGAGGAGAAAGTAAGGGGGTGGCTGGGAAGGCAGAGCGTATAGTAGTTATCTTTTCTAAGAAGAAACGGGCTAAGTGATCAGGTTTGATGGCCAAGGAGGAAATAGTTGCAGCGGAGGTGTCACGAGAGGAGGAAAGAGAATGAAGCACCGAGTAAAACTGTCTCATATAATAGGCAGAGAGGAAATCTGAGCGGAATAATAGGATTTCTTAGCTTTGTGTATTTGCTGTTTATAGTGCTGGTGATGACAGCAAAAGCTCAGTAGAATGTCTGTTGAGGGACGCCTGTGCCAAAGGCATTCAGCTCTATGAAGATGAGCGCAAAGTAAGGACAGCAAGGGACTAAACCAGGGGTGATGACAAGAGTGATGCTGAGTTGAAACAGGGCAAAGAGGTGCTGTTCCAAGGGTTGCAGAGCAGAGATGGCATCCATCTGTCCAAGAAAGGTCAACACATCTTTGGTAGTAGACTGGCTAATCTACTGAAGAGGGCTTTAAACTAGATTCGTTGGGGATGGGTGAAGAAAGCCCCCAGGTAAGTGAAAGCCCCCAGGTAAGTGATACATTAAATACCTTTATGGAAATGGGTAACAGGGGTAACATATGGAAAGCAGTGTATTAATGCCCGTAGCATGGGAAATAAGATCTCTGAAGTTGAAGCTTTGGTGGGAGTGGCTGACTTAGATTTAGTGGCAGTTACAGAAACATGGTTCACAGAAAACCATGACTGGGATGTAACTATACCTGGCTATACTTTATTCAGAAAGGACAGGGTAGGAAGAAGGGGAGGAGGAGTAGCACTATATGTAAAAACTACTATTAAAGCTTTGGAATTACAGAGCTTAAAAGGGAGAGAGGAGGCATTGTGGGTTAAACTAGAAAGAGGGAAAGAGAAATCTATTTGCATTGGTGTGATATACAGACCTCCCTCACAAGAGGAAGAGGTGGACAGAGAGTTAATTGAAGACATACGCAGCATTGCTAGGAAAGGGGAAGTGCTACTGCTAGGAGATTTCAATATGCCAGATGTTGATTGGCACATTCCTGCTGCAGTATCATCTAGGAGTAAGGAGATCCTGGATTCTCTACAGGGAGAACTATTCAGGCAATTGGTAACAGACCCCACACATGAAGGGGCCATACTGGACTTGGTGCTTACCAATGGTGAAAGTGTTTCTGATGTTGTAGTGGGAGATCATTTTGCATCCAGTGATCACCAGATGGTGTGGTTCAGTATTAGGACTAGGGCTGTTAGAATCCATTCCAAGGTGAAGATCTTAGACTTTAGGAAGACTAACTTTGCGAAGATGGGCCAATACCTCAGGGAGTCGTTAGTGGGATGGGAACAGCTGGGGGATGTAGAACAACAGTGGGCAAAACTGAAAGGGGGTATTTTAAAGGCAACCAACCTTTTTATTAAAATGGTAAATAAAGGCAAAAGGAACAGGAGACCGCTATGGTTTTCAAAGGAAGTAGCTGAAAAAGTGAAGAAAAAGAGGGAGGCCTTAATGAAATACAAGAGATCACAGAGAGGAAGACAGGCATCTGTATTTGGAAAAACTTAGAGAAGCTAGCAAAGTAGTCAAGAAGGCAAAGATTCAAAAGGAGGAGGAAATAGCCAATGCAATAAAATGGGGGGATAAGACATTTTTCAGATATATTAGTGAGAAAAGGAAGGGCAAAAGTGGTATTGTCAGACTCAAGGGTACAGGGGGGGAATATGTAGAAGCTGATAAGGATAAAGCGGAATTGCTTAACAAATATTTTTGTTCTGTGTTCACAGATGAAGAACCAGGAGCAGGACCTCAGAAAACACCCACAAATAAGAACAGAAGCGAGGGACATCTTGAACAATTTTCAGAAGACTGTGTTCGTGAGAAACTAGCTCAACTTAAAGTAGACAAAGCGATGGGACCGGATGGGATACACCCTAGAATACTGAGGGAACTTGGGGACGTTCTAGCAACTCCACTGACTGACCTTTTCAATGCCTCGTTGGAGTCGGGAGTGGTGCCAAAGGACTGGAGAGAGGCTCATGTGGTGCCTTTACACAAAAGCGGAAGTAAGGATGTGGTTGAAAACTACAGGCCGGTTAGTTTAACTTCGGTGGTGAGTAAATTAATGGAAACGCTGTTGAAAGAGAAAATAGTGAGGTTTCTGGAGTCCAGCGGATTACAGGATCCGAGGCAGCATGGATTCACCAGAGGCAGGTCTTGTCAGACAAATCTGATTGATTTCTTTGACTGGGTGACCAGGGAGTTGGACCGAGGGAGAGCTCTAGATGTGGTGTATTTAGATTTCAGTAAAGCCTTTGACACTGTTCCTCACAGGCGACTTATAAACAAACTGAGCACCCTAGGGATGGACCCTAAAGTTACTGCTTGGGTTAGAAATTGGTTGGGTGGGAGGCGACAAAGAGTACAAGTAAATGGAGCTCACTCTGAGGAGAAGGATGTTACCAGTGGTGTGCCCCAGGGATCTGTCCTTGGTCCGATTCTTTTTAACATCTTTGTTAGTGATATAGCGGAAGGGCTGTCGGGTAAGGTTTGCCTCTTTGCGGATGATACCAAAATCTGCAATAAAGTAGACACCCAGGAAGGTGTAGATAACATGAGGAGGGATCTAGCTAAGCTTGAAGAATGGTCTAGAATTTGGCAGCTGGGATTTAATGTTAAAAAGTGTAAGGTCATGCATTTGGGCTGCAGCAATCCAAGGGAGCAATACAGCATAGGAGGTGAAGTACTTTTGTCCACTAAAGAAGAGCGGGGACCTAGGCGTAGTTGTGTCCGATGATCTTAAAGTAGCTAAACAGGTAGAAAAGGCAACGGCAAAAGCTAGAAGGATGCTTGGGTGCATACGGAGAGGAATGGCTAGCAGAAAAAAGGAGGTGATAATGCCTCTGTATAAGTCTTTGGTGCGACCTCATTTGGAGTATGGTGTGCAATTCTGGAGACCGCACCTTCAAAAGGATGTGAACAGGATGGAGTCGGTGCAGAGGGTTGCTACTAAGATGATTAGTAGTCTTCATTATAAAGCATATGAGGTCAGACTTAAGGATCTTAATATGTACACCTTAGAGGAAAGGCGGGATAGAGGTGATATGATTGAGATGTTTAAATACCTCCGTGGCATAAATGTTCAGGGAGAGAGCTTCTTTCAATTGAAAGCAAGTTCTGCGACGAGGGGACATGGGATGAGGGTGAAGGGAGATAGATTCAGGAGTGATATGCGGAAATATTTCTTTACTGAAAGAGTAGTGGATCCGTGGAATAGTCTCCCAGTGGAGGTGGTAGAGATGAGGACAGTAACTGAATTCAAAAAAGCATGGGACCAACACAGAGGATCTCTAAAGGTAAAAAGTGGACTGTTGTAGTTGTTGTTATGGAAGGACAGACTAGATGGGCCTTGTGGTCTTTTTCTGTCATCATGTTTCTATGTTTCTATGTAATTGATCCAGGCAGCCCTCAAGAAGGGTGTGCCATTGCCTAACCTGTTCATCTGGGGGGGGGGGGGGGAGCCGCAATTTCTGAGGGGAACAGTCTGCCAGGTGAAACTGTTGGAGGGTGGTGGGAGTGAGCCAATGTCTCGGTTGGGGTTTCTCAGGGTGGAAGACAACATGAACATAGATGAGGGGAGTATAATGGAGAAGAGTACACAGCAGTATCTCTCTATGGGAGAATAAGAGTGGAAATGTTGGAAGGACCAACTGGAGACATGGAGGGAGTGAGAAGAAGGTCCAAGGTGTGTACGGCAGCATGAGTGGGGAAGTGAATGTGTTGAAGAAGGGAAAGATTGGAGAGAAGCATGAGGAAGTTCTGTCCTTGGGTCTTGAAGGAGAGTCAAAATGAATATTAAAGTTTCCAAGGATGATTAAATGAGGATAGGCCAACATTGCCTCCAAGATGGTCAGCAAGGGGAAATTCCAGAGATCTGAATGGGTGGATGGTGGTGCATAGAGTAAGAGGAAGTGAATGGGAGGGGTGAGATCTAACCAGAGCAGTAGAACTTCTGGGTAGTGGAGTGCCACAGTAGGCATCTCCTGAAAAGGGAGGGAGGAATGGTAAAGGACAGCCAGGCCCCCACCGTTTTGGCTGGACTGAGAGACTGCCAAGGCCGAGAAGCCAGGGAACAAACAGCAGTTGAGAAGGAGATCTCCGCTGTGTAGCCAAGTCTCGGAAAGGAACAGTACATTGAGGGAATTGTGAAGGAGAGCATCCTGAATGAGCAATGTTTTTGATCATAAAGAACAGCAGTTCAATAAGGCCATACTCATGCCATGGCTGAGACACTGAGATTATAGCCAATTGAATGTTTTAAAAACAAACAAAAAAAAGGGTTCCTTTTTATCCTCCTTTTTTTGGTTTTTAGTGTCTGTGCTGCGGTTTTGTTTCAGCATTGTTCAATCTTATTTCATTTTTTGGTCCCACATGCTGCTTACATAATTTAATTTTTACATTTTTTGATCCTTCAATATATATATGCGATTCTTTTTTAGTATTATGCCCATTATTACAAAGTGGATGTTTCATTTTATTTTGTTCTACTTTGTATCCCCTTTTGTCCTCCAATGTTATGTTTTTAGTGGGGACTGTTATTATTGTATCTATAATGTTTACTTTTGCACCTATGGCGTTTTTTAGCCTTTGTATTGCTGACAGATAATGTCTCTTGTTTTCTATTTGTTCAAATTTTTAGTGCTATATTTTTTTAAATGGAGGATTTTTGCATGCTGCTATCCCTTCCTGTTAATCAGTCTGACGCTTGCATTGGGAGGTGCCTTTGCCGTGTTTTTAATGCTCGCTCTGCACTTGCGCGATGTTGTGTGTTTTTTTTCCCGCTCTGGCACTGCTGACAGGTAACGTTCTCCGATTTTACTTGCTCACTGTTATCTTCACTCTTTCACTACTTGATTTTATTTTTCGATGTGTTTATTTTTCTAAGGAATGGGATGTATTCTGTTTTTCTTTTCTTTTGGTTTTAAATGTTCTCTTAGTGCCTAATTTTCAAGCGTTAGCTTTTTGATGCGGGTCTACTAATAAAGTTTCTTGGATACCCCTACTGTGTTTGGCCGTGGTTTGTGTTTTCCGCTACTCCCCCAACCTTTACACTGAGCAAGAAGCAACAGTTCGAACAGAACAAGGAGAAACAGAATAGTTTAAAATCAGCAAAGGTGTATGACAAGGCTGCATACCTTCCCCCTACCTGTTTAATTGATATGCAGAACAAATCAGAGGAGTAGGATTGTATAAAGATAACTGAGGTGTGAAGATTGGTGGAAACCTCATCAACAACCTTCGCTATGCTAATGACTCCACAACACTGGCTGAAAGTGAAGATGATCTGAAACATTTGCTTCTCAAGATCAAGGAACATAGTCTTAAAATGGGCCTGTACCTTAAGGGCGTGATTCTGACATCGATGTGACAGCCCTCTGAGCGCCCGGTTGGAAAAGGACGCACAGAGGGAGCTGTGATTCTGATCCCGTGGGCATGTCTAGCCCCACAGGATCAGAATCATGACCAGGCCTGTACGTGCAGGCTGGGACCCCGATTCAGTCTGGCCTGCATGTACAGGACTTGCCCGGATAGCTCAGTCAGGGCTGTTCAATGGAGCCGCGGTGCCATGGTGTCTGGTTGCCGTGGCACCATGGCTCCATTGAAAAGTCACGATCCCCGGCCACCGGCTGCAAAGATGCTTTTCCCGCAGCCTGACCTCTGATCTGGCCTCCTAAGGCCAGGGTCAAGCTGCGGAGACTGTCCTCTGCCCCTATGCCCTTTCTGCGCCCTGGGCCTGCCATCCCCCACCGACAAGGGCAGGGGTGGGGAACCCTGGTCCTGGAGAGCCGCAGACCAGTCAGGTTTTTGGGATATCCCTAATGAATATGCATGAGATATATATGCATTAGAGATATCCTGCCAACCTGACTGGTTTGTGGCCCTCCAGGGCTGGATTTGGAGACCCCTGCCTTACACCTCTGTCATTTAAGATTGTGAGTGGGCAAGGTGCAGATGTCCTAGACATCGAAAGAGTATATAGAATGTGTCACATTCCTCCTCGATTCTCACCACCACCAAAAAGTTGTCTAATAGACAATATTTTGGTGGTGGTGAGAAGTGAGGAGGAATGTGACACATTCTATCTAACCTTTTTGATGTCTTGGACATCTGCACCTTGCCCACTCACAATCTTAAATGACAGAGGTGTAAGGCAGGGGTCTCCAAATCCAGCCCTGGAGGGTCACAAACCAGTCAGGTTGGCAGGATATCTCTAATGCATATATATCTCATGCATATTCATTAGGGATATCCCGAAAACCTGACTGGTCTGCGGCTCTCAAGGACCAGGGTTCCCCACCCCTGGACTAGGGGAACTTATTCCACCTCGGAGGTGGAATAAGTTCCCCGTTCAGGCCACTGGCCCTGGACATACAGGGCCGACATTGGAATCAGCCCTGTATGTCTGGGGCTGACAACCGCCCACTGCCCGCCACAATGCTGCTCCCAATCTACCCCTTTCCTGCCCCCGTCTACCTTTCCGATACAAGACGCGGGATCGGGAAAGGATCTGAATAGCAGGGATGGACGGGACGTCCATCCCCGCTATTTGTGCCTCGGAATGACCCCGTAATTGTTAAGAAGACAAAGATCCTGACAAATGGCAAAATCAATAAGTTCATCGTTGATGGAGCAGAAATGGAAATAGTAGACACCTTTAACCTGCTTGGATTAATAATCAATAAAGAAACGACAAGCAATCAAGAAATCCGATGACACATTGCTCTTGGCAGAATGGCTATGAAGGACCTAGATAAGATTCTCAAGAACAGATATGTCTCTCTCTATACAAAGATTCTACTTGTCTAAGCCATGGTATTTTCAATAAGATCTTATGCATACGAAAATTGGGCAGTGATAGACAGGAAGAAAGTCGATGCCTTTGTATTATGGTGCTGGCAAAGAATATTGTGTATATCATGGACAAACAAATTGGTCAGTAGTAGAGGAGATTAAACCAAAGTTTTCTTTAGAAGCTCGGCTAACAAGACTTAGGGGTATGTTTACTAAACCGCGCCCACGTGCGCGGCGCACAGTAGCGTACGCTAATGATGCACTTAAGTGCTCTTAAGTGCCCCGCACGCATGCACATCACACTAACGGGCCCCCGCACATGTGCCCCTCACACTGACGGGGCCGCGCAAGTGTGTGGTGCGCTGATGTGCGATAGAGGCGTGGAAAGGCATTTCGAGGGTGGAGGAAGGCTCCCGAGGGGCGGGGGGACGGGGTCAATGGGTGGAGAGTGGGAGGGGAGAGGCTCCATGCACAGGAGCGGGGATGAATTTCGGCAAAAAAAATACCGCGAGTGAAACCCTCGCGTTAGAGCCGATTTAAAGGGAAGAGAAACCATTTCCGTCAGCAATGTACAGCAAAACCGGGGAAACCTGCAAAACGTGAGCAGTGTGATACATGTGCACAGAACAAAATAGCAAATATAAATTGAAAATGACCACAACAAATTCCAGAAAAATTATAATGCAGCTGGCCAATAGTGATATCAATGGGCAACATTAAAAAACACTCCCAGGAAAGCTCCAAAAAAAAGAAATGATTTTTGGAAGGGTCTACGCTCCGTAGACTCTTTCAAAAATCACTGCATTTTATTGGAGCTTTCCTGGGAGTGTCTTTTATGTTGCCCATTGATATCACTGTTGCCCAGCTTGGTTTTGTTTTTTTCCCCTTTTTTGGAGGTCATTTTTGAGGTTTATTTGCACCTTTGTCCCCATACAAGGTAAAGGAGCCCACAGTAAAACTGTGCAGAGCAGGGTGTCTGACTCGTGCGGCCAGGTTTCCTATCTCCAGAGACTGCACTGTCCCTGTGGCCACAGTGTGGTGCAGCGGACACAGCCAGTGCCTGTAGGACCAGAGAGTCACAGGTTCAAATCCCAGCTGGGGCTCCTGCCAACCCAGTCCCCTTAGTTTTACCCACCACTAAACAGTGATAGTACAGACACTCCTTTATTGCAGAGAACATAAGCATGGTTCCAACACCTATATTTTACCCTACACCGCACACAAACCATAACAATGGGCATTACCTACAGCCGAGTCCCCCAAATTCAGTCCTGGAGTGCCACAACTCAATCAGGTCATATGCTTTTTCCCAGATTGGGACATGTCTGCATGTTGGCGGAAGGGTACAGGTGGTGGAGGGGGCAGTGGCTGCAAACCACAGCAGACAGTGGCCTAGGCCTGCGCAGGCTGGCACCGTCCACCACAACAGACAGGCTCTGTCGGATGTACAGTCATGGACTCCCCAGGGAACAAAGCATATCTGTGGCAACACGGTGGTGCAGTGCACACAGACAGTGTGTGTGCAGGAACAGAAGATCACAGGTTCAAAGCCCAGCTGGGGCTACCTCCAATCCAGTCCACATATTTTTCCTACAACTAAACCGTGATAGTAAGGACAAACCTTTATTGCTGAGAACATACGCATGGTTCATACGCCTATATTTTACCACACCAGACACAGACACCATAAACAGCCGCATTACCTAGAGCAGAGTCTCCCAAATGCAGTCCTGGAGGGCCCCACACCATTCAAGATCCATGCTGCCTCTAATAAAGATGCCTGTGCTGCATATCTATGCACCACCCCCATGGTATGCTGATGTAGCTCATGCATATTTATGAGGGACAGCATGAAAACCCGAACACTGTTTGGAACACCAGGACTGGAGTTGGGACACTCTGCCGTAAAGCAGCAGCCAACAGGGCCAGACACACCCACACACACACCCACAGGCCCCATTGGCCAATGCCTCCTGGAGAGGCAGGAAATTGGGCCCTGCCTGTATCTCCCAATACCAGCAGTTGCATACCTTAGCAATGCCACCCTACACCTGGGTATATGGTACACAGCTATCAAATGTTTCCCATGATAACTGGCAGATATCAATTCCTACGTTAAGCACATTTTGCTTCCTGGGCTCCACCATAACAATCATTCTGATGTCTGCGGTGTGTGCTGCAGGTCTGGTCTCTGACAGTGTTTACTGCCCTGGGGAGTGACCCCTAACAGTATTGCGTACCATATCCATGCCTGTACTGTGCTCAGGACTGGTGTGGTGGGTATGGCTGCTGAACCCCTCTATAGTAGCACAATGCTGGCATAGGTGTGGGGGTGGCTGTCTGTCTATCCAGTGTGTGGTGGCTGCAAACACTTTCCACAGCCCACACTGCCAGCAATGTTGCCAGTATTGGGCTGCCAATGTGCATAATGAGGAGCAAGGTACCATGGGTATAGGCTGGACCGGGTGGCCTGGCCAGGGTGCATCTGCACAGGGCATAGGGCACTGACTGGGACATTTTAGTGCCCGGCCACCACCTACACGGACAGGGTGACCTCAGTATGTCCTGCTGAGAGATCACTCTCACCCTGACTGTGCAGTGACCACAGCATGGCTAGGCACCCCCATAGTGCCATATAGTATTTCTCTCATGTGATAGATATGGGTTTCCTTTTGGGGCCCAGTCACTGATTTATCTGCTTGCTGTGTATGCTGACATTCCAGTTCTGGGTGCATGCATCTCCACTGGGAACATGCACTGTGGACTAACTAGCACACTGTTTGCAGCTGGTATGTGTTGTGATGGAGCAGCTTGCAGTGGATGATGACTTGCTGCAGGAGAATATCAGATAGTGGTGGGGTGTAGCTCACCATATCCAGGCCTAATATCTGTCTGCTATTGTGTTATGGATGTGTATAGAGCTGCATTGACTGCCCTGTGGGGTGTCTGCTCCTCAGCAGGACCGGGGTTGATGGACCCCTCTACTACCACCTTTGCAGGGAGGTAGAATGTGGATCTATTGATAGGAGACCCTGTTTGCCACCCTCAGCCCTGGAGGAGAGGGGTGGTGGTACATGGCCCACCGAGGGGTCCATGGGGGCTACACCTGACTGGGTCAGACAGAGATATCCCAGGTGTTTGTGCAGGAACTACCTATCTCACACATTAACACTGCTTTGGACCTCCGGCATAGCCTCTTTCAGTCATGGAAGGTGTTGTGGACCTGGTCCTGGGCGCCTCATTGCACCCTCAGGGTGAGCACAGTACCCGCACAATGTGACGGTGTGTAGCTACTCTGTGCCAGTAAAACACACGGTCAGTACCCCCTACCAGGCCGAGGTGGTGTGTGGGTGCACATGGTCACTTCCCTCTACCGGGCCGAGGTGCTGTGGGGGTGCATTGCCCATCTTGTGTTAATCTGTGGACAGCTGATTTGCATGTGCAGTGCATCATGGGTATGGGTGGGCTAACCCTATCCTGGTGACCACAGCAGACTGTCTGTGTGGTGACATGTATGCTCTCTGCAGCCAGCCAGGGGCTTGCTAGCAACTATGGAGCTGTAGCCCAATGGTTACTTCACTGCCTCTGAAGCTAGAGGTCATGGGTTCAAACCCACAGTGAGGTTTTCTGATAGGGTTGTCCAATGCATTTTTTTTAATGTACATATTTTGATGCCAGCAAAAACACCCTTCAGCATACTGTAGCCATAAGGTGCCTCTGAGGGTGCTTTATAGGGCGCCCTATAGGGCACCTTATGGTTCCCGTCCATATAAGGTGCACTATACAATATCCTGTGACGCAACCTATAGGGTGCCCTATAGGGGACATTTTAGGGTGCCGTGGCGGACAGTGCAATTTATAATGTGCCCTATGGAGTGCCTTATAGGGTGCCTTATACGGCACCTTCCATTACGGCACGTGAGAGCGTGTTTGCTGGCAGCAATTAATAACATAAAATTAAAGTGCTGCAGGACAAAATATGTACAATGCAAAGCAGATGTCACAGCCAGCCTTACGTATTAGGCACACTGGGGAGCAAACTCATGACCCCTGTATCAGCAGTCAGTGCCTTAACCATTGTGCTCCACTGCTGCTCCTCCTTGCCTGTCAGCGCACCTACTTATGCCTTTCATTCCTTAAAATGCACAGTGCTGCCATAAAACACAGTACACTGACCTTGCGGTACCTCATACGGCACCCTCTAAAGCGCCCTATAAGCAACATTCTAGGGTGCCTTGGCTGACAGTGCACTTTAAAATGTGCCTTATAGGGCACCTTATGTTAACACGCTTTGGGAGTGTGTTTGCTAGTAGTGATAATTAAAATATGAATAAAATGCCTCCTAAAGCAATCTTCCCCTTAATATGTTCTGCCTCAGCCAGCCTTGTTCATTGGGCACTTTGGGGGATTGAACCCCTGATCCCTGCACCATTGGTCAGTGTCTTAACCATTGTGCTGTGGCTCTGTTCCTGTGATTGCACATCAGCGCGCCGCCTTATGCCGCCCAGTATTAAAAAGCCTCAAACATTAGCACAACGCCTTATGCCCATCAGCGCACCGCCTTATACCGCCCATCATTTAAATGCCTCCTAAAATAATGCCTCAGCCAGCTGTCTCTACTGGACACTGTGGGGGATTGAACCCCTGATTCCTGCACCATTGGTAAGTGCCTTAATCATTGTGCTGTGGCTCTGCTTTTCTTCTTGCACATCAGCGCGCCACTTATACCGCCCAGTATTATAATGCCTCCATAAACATCAGCGCGCCGCCTTATGCCGCCAAAAGCATTAGCGCACTGCCTTATGACACCCAGTATTTCTGTGCCTCATAAATTAATGCCTCAGCCAGCTGTCTTCTTTGGGCACTGTGGGGGATTGAACCCCTGATCCCTGCACCGTTGCTCAGTGTCTTAACCATTGTGCTGTGGCTCTGCTCTTTTTCTTGTACTTCAGCGCGCCACTTATGCCTCCCACGCAGCTATCTCATGCGCTAAGGTGCGGGGCGCACATGGGCGCCGCGCACCTTAGCGCATATGTAAATTCCGGCTTTTCCTTTTCAGGACGGAACGCCCACTCCTTATATGGCACCCGCACACTACCGGGGCCCGCACTTTACCGGGGTTTTAGTAAACATACCCCTTAGACTTTCATACTTTGGACACATCATACGAAGAGAGAGATCATTAGAGAAAAACATCATACTTGGTAAGGTAGAAGGTCAACACAAAAGAGGAAGGCCAGCAATGAGATGGATCGATACAATAACAGCAACTATGGATGCCACTCTATCAACAATAAGCCGCCTGACCTAAGACTGAACACAGTTTAGGACAGCTATCCAGAGGGTCGCCATGAGACAACACAGACTCAATGGCACTTAACAACAACAACACCATACATTGTAAAAGCAGTTAGAGTAACCGTGTTTAAAAAGGTTTAGACAAGATTCTAGAGGAAAAGTTCATAAACCAGTATTAAGGTAAACATATTTTTAAGTATGTGTGTAAATTATAGTATTGTGTACTACGTCTATGCTGGGATCCTGCCAAGTACTTTTGATTTGGATTGGCCACTTTTGGAAACAGAATACTAGACCTGGTGGATCTCTTTCTGACCCAGTATGGAAATTTCTTATTTATTTTTTATTTTATTTAACAGGTTTATATACCACATTTCCAAAGATCAAGGTGGTTTACATTTTACACAACTTTAACATTACAGTAAACATGGTATGGGACAGAGGGAGGGATACACTCAACTTTAGCATAACAGTAAACATAGTAACTGGGTCAGGAGGGAATACAATCAAAAATTCAACAGAAACTTGTCATAACAGGAGAACAATGTGTAGTAATATGACAAAGGAGAGAGGTAATGTACAGGCATCTTGGAATGGATGATGGCAAATTGATGCATAGAGAGGGGCATGAAACCAGAAGAGAATAGCGAGTTGATTTGGTTGCTTAAGTTATATCTTCAAAGTGTTTGTTAAACAGAAAGGTTTTTAGTAACTTACGAAAGGTTATGAGGTCAGAGGTAGCTCTGATTTCTTGAGGGAGAGTATTCCAGAAGCTAGGTGCATATAGAGAAAATGCACTTGCACATCTTGTCTGGTTTCTGTTGTTTAACTCAGTGGGAGGTGCAAACATATTTTGCGTAGAGTTTCTTCTGAATCTGTTCTCCGGTGGTTTTTGCAGTAGAGATTGTAGGTATTGTGAGGTTGAATTGTGATAAATTTTAAAGGCGGTTACAAGGATTTTGTATTTAATTTGGCAGCGAGTAGCCAGTGGCAGAGGTAGCCAGTGAAGTTCTTTTAGTGTGGGAGTGATATGGCTGTATCTGGGTGCACCCTGGAGGATTTGAGCAGCTGCATGATGGGCAAGTTATAGGGGGTGTAATGAGCTTTTAGGAATTCCTTGAAGAATAACATTGCAAGAGTCAAAATGAGGGAATATCCAAGGCTTGGAAGACAGTTTGAAAGTCATGTGTCTCAAGGAGTGGCTGGAGGTGTTGAAGGACTCTTATTTTATTGTAAATGATTTGTGCTGCTTTGCTTATATGGGATTATAGTGTCAGGCATTGGTCAATGATGACACCAAGATAGCGTTCTTCTGGTTTTACTACTAGATCTATGTTATTAACCTTATGTTCTTATGTTTATTTTTCAAGACCCAAACTCTTATCCATAAATATAGATAAAGCAAGTAAAGCAAACATATATAGATTCTGTAAGAAAGAGATGGAAATGGTTACTTATCTTGTAGCTGGCTGTGAAGTTCTGATGGTGGAATATTTTGATGCAGAAAGGAACAACAAGGTTGCCTGTCTCATTCACTGGGAACTTTGTGAGCACCATACTGGAAAAGCATTAGGATTCCCCTACAAAATTAAATGCAGCCCTGGTGTACCCCCTTACCTTCAATTTCCCCCACCCTGGGTACCTTTCTCATTGGGTGGGCAGAAGAATTGCCCACATGCTCCTGCTCCCGCATTGCTATCTTGAAAAATGGTGGCACCTTACTCCTGCAATAATTGCCTTATATGGAAGATTGACCCCCCCCCCCAATGGAGCATCATGGGATATACAGATTTGGTTCAGCCACTGCCATTTTCTAAGAATGAAATGCAGGGGGCAGGGGAAATTGGGGGGTTGGTCTGCTCTCTAGGCCAATTATTGCCTTATTTGTCAGACTGACCCCGCATGTTGCATCCTAGGATTCACCACATAGGGTCAGGAATCACCATTGTCAAAGATGGCATCACTCCTGGTCCCCAATGAGAAAGTTACCTGGAGAGGAAATCAGAGGCACCAGGGTTGCATTTAATATTCTAGGGAGTTTGGGGGTAGCGGGTTGGGGCCACCAAGGCCACTTGTGTAATTTTTTAGGAGGCTCAGGGGTGGGAGGTTGGGGCCGACAAAGATTTTCTTGTTGTTTCGCTGATGGCTGGGGGTTATCTGAGGTGAAGTGTCATACTTTGGCTCCTTTATATCAGCCCTGAGATGGTGTAAAGATCCAGCATTAAGAGAACAAAAAGAAATCTGCTACGAGTCAGTGCAATATTTTACATTGGGAGCAATTCGATATTCACTTTGCATGCGATTGGCATGCTTACATTGCTATGCTTTCGCAAAGTAGTTTTGCTTGTGATTTTCCTGTGCTAGCTTGCTTTCTGCGTTGGGAAAATCTTGAGCAAAAATGTTATGCTAGAGCATAGTGCAGTTTACTGCATCGGCCTCTAGATGGGGATGGAGTCTCCTGTCAGTAACAATGTATGCCATTCGCTTTGAGTGTTTGTTTATATCTCTGTTGATAAGCCATGAAGCAGTCATAAAAAGGGATTGAGAATGTCTGTCTATCTGGGGGCAAAATAACGCTCCAAAAATTGAACAGCACGGGATGAAACTTGGCATGTGGGAAAAACTTGAAAAAAGACAAAGTTTGAAATTGGGCAAAATTGGCCTGGGGATTCTACAGAAATAAGCCCAACCCCCCCCCCCCCCCAAAAAAAAAAAATTAGCCTTGTGTATTTTTATGGGAGGAGATCTAGCTTCTGTAGCATAGAAATGTATATAACTGAAACATAGCAGTTAGGGAACTGCTCCTTTCACACTCCCCCTCCCTGTTCTCTACTCCCAACCCCCCAAACTGATCTCCACCACCAAAAAATGCCCCTCCCACAATTTCCCCAACATTCCGTACACTGCCCCACCCCGAAAAAATACTCCCTTGCAACTGCCCTTCCAACCTGCCAAATACTGTCTCCACAAAAAGAAATGCAAACCATGTAAATACCTTTGAATATCCCCCCCCCCCCCATATATATATAAAACTGCAATAGGGGGTGTGTGGGCCATGTGGAATAAGAGAGGGAATGGAGGCAGATGCTGGATTGCTAAATGTACATGGACTGTGTTGGACCATGCCACAAGAGCTGTGGGGGAAGATATGCGCAGTGAGAGAAAGAGGCCCTATTTTCTGAGCTGAAGCAGAGGAAGGAGGCCCTGTCTTCTGTAGACCATGGTAGAACAGCCCTGGAGGAAGGTGACCTATTTTCATCTACAGCAATGCTTTTCAAACTTTTATCCTGTATGACCCCATTTTAAGAACTGAAAATTCATGTGACTCTAGATGATGAAATCAAAATAGCGGGTCTCCAGCCTCCTTCCCTTCCCTTCACGTATCTAAAGCAGGAAGGCAGCAGCAACAGTGGCAATAACAGCAGTAGTCCATACAGGGGTCCTTGGGTCTGTGTGCAGTGTGTATTTACAGACCCCAGTACTCGGCTTGGGTTTCCACTCTAAAAGGAGGGAACAAAGGCCTATGAATGTTCAATGGCTCACAAGTCACATGCTGACCAGTGACTGCCACTACTTGGCATAAGTCACAGGAGAAGTCCAGAGAGAAGGGGAAATGGCCCTGTGTCTGTGACTCCATCCACTAATGATATGACCCCATTTGGGGACCTGACCCCAAGTTTGGGAACCACCAACCTACAGCCTCAGAGTGAGAATAATTGCTGGGACCTGAGGATGGGGGTGGTTGTGGGGAAAGGAGTTGAGAGCGTGACTGCGGAGGACAGAGTGGGAGAGGGGTTAAAAGAGAGATACTTCTGTGGACATGAAAGGAGGAGGTTATGAGAGGAAGAGACCACTGGGAACAAAGAGGGGGTGGGGTAACATTATGTAAAGACATTTAATCAATGAACCTTCTGCAAAAGCAGAATGGGTTCTCGCCTCTAAAAACTCTCATCCCAGGTAACTGAATTTCAGGGTTGAAGAGCAAAACCACTGCTGTGCTAAGACGATATAAGCGGATACTCAACATTCTTGCTCAAGAAATTACACTCATAAAGGCATAGAAATGATGCCCAGAGGGTAAAGGAATGAAAGGCTAAGGGCCTTTTACAGGAAATAGCTGTGGGGTGGGGGACAGCTACTTTTTACAACAAGCCAGATGTCCTGCAACCAGCAGGTTACCTCCACTATTTGCTGTTTGGGGATGGTTATTTGTTTAGTGAGGTTCTACTGTATTTTTTGACACATTTCTTTGAACATAACCATAATGGTCATTATGGGCCCAATATTCAGTTGGGCAAGCTATAAGCTGCTATGATGCATAGCCCTGCCTGCCGATCTTTAACCTCAGATATTCAATGCCGGGGTCATATGTGGCCCTGGCATTGAATATCCGGGGATCGCCAGACACGCTAGAAGCCGCAGTAACTAACTGGGCAGCAGTAATATTGCATTCTGCCTAGTTAGCTCCTGTGCCTAAGATAGGCAAGGGTTTCCCTCGACTATCTTTTAAGTGCAGGTCGCTAACTGGGCAGGATGCCAGGTTATCGATTGTCTCTGCCTCTGCTCCTCCCCAGAATGCCCCCAACACGCCACAATGCTAAACGGTTAGCGTCGGTGCGTGTAAGGGAGAAGAGATATTCTGCGGCATTAACTGTGTTAATGCCATTGAATCTCTCTCTCAGCGGCAGTTATACGGTTTACAGGGCTGTAAAACATGTAACTACCCTTCGAATAACGGGTCCTGTGTGTCTGCTGAGTGCTAATTAAAAAATAACTCTCAGGGGTGGCTCTAGTATTAGACCACCTGAGGTGGTTGCAGGTGTCACTTTTGGGGGAGAGAGGGGCAGAAAGCCAGTCACTGCAGAGAAGCCTTTGAATTTTCATGTGGGCTTTGGGCAGTGCTGCTCTACAGGTGACATAAGCAGGGCCCGCTTTGGAGGGAGGCAAACAGGGCAATTGCCCTGGGCCCACATGCCATGGAGGGCCTCAAGTCTGCCTCAAGTGGAAGGAGACATAGTCTGTGGGTGGACAATAGGGGCCCCCTCACCAGAGTCTGCCCTGGGCCCCTGCATGTCTAACACTGGCCCCGGACATGAGAGCAATCTGCAGACAGGAGCTAATGTAAGCTGATCTTGCAATGCTTCCTCATCTGCCACTCCGTGAACAGTTCATAGCTTACCTCTACTGCTGATGCCTCTGGCCATATTTAGTTTTATTTTCATTGAGGTTGCTGTTATCTTAATTTTTATTGCTGCCATAGCTGCCGCCCCCATTTCTCCAGTGATCTGGAGTCAGGATTGTAATTGATTGCTGCCCTGCCTATGGGCTAGAGGTTTGCATTGCCAAAAAAAGTTTTTTCCAGTTTTAGGCATTTGTTGTGTTCGTTTCACATATTTGTTCTTTAGACTCCACATGTGGCAAGCACAGTGGACTATCAACCCAGTGAACCCAGGCCACAGGGAATCATTCAAATAACATGCCCTCTGGCCACGTCTCTCCTAGGGTCACCTTTTCAGATGCTCCAACCTCAACATACACTGACGATAGATGCCTCCAAGCTTGGTTGGGGAGCACATCTGGATCCCATCTCCACACAAGGTCTGTGGACAGCCCAGGAATCAACACAGCAGATAAACCTCCTTCAGCTTCAAGCAGTCACAAATGCCCTCCAAGTTTTCCAGCACCATCTCTCTGACAGTTAGATACTAGTCACAACAGACAACCAGGTGGCAAAGTTTTATATAAAACAAACAAAGTAGGACAGGCTTCTTTCCCTTATGCCAGGAAGCCTGCAACCTATGGAATTTTGCCATTCTCCACCACATGCATCTTCATGCAGTTTACATTCCAGGGGAATCCAATCACTTGGCGGACAAGCTGAGTCGGGTCCTCAACCTCGCGAATGGTCCTTAGATCCGACAGCAGTGGCAAAACTTTCAGCTCTGGGGAACTCCAGTGATAGATCTCTTTGCCACTCTGCAGAACTCAGCTTCCACAGTTCCGCTCCAGGATAACTATCCAAACTCAGTCTAGTGTCCGATGCCTTCATGATCCACTGGGATCAGGGACTACTTTATGCGTTTCCCCCCATTTCCCTGATTCTGAAAACCCTCCTCAAGCTACAAGCAGACAAGGGATCTATGGTCCTCATAACCCATCAGCCTTGATTTTCCCTTCTATTTTGGCTGACACAGCCTCCTCCAATCCCATTGGGATCCAGGCCAAGTCTTCTTTCTCAGGACAATAGAACACTCCTCCATCCCAATCTGCAGTCTCTCCACCTGACAGCATGGATGCTGAGAGCATGATCTTTCAAAATCTATCACTCTACTGCTGTAAAAGATACTCTCCTTTTCTCCAGAAAGCCCTTCGCCAGCAAATCTACTCTTTCAAATGGTGTAGATAGGCCTCATAGTGCTCTCAAAATAATCAAAATCCTTCTGAAGCATCAGTACCCACGCTGCTTCAAAACCTTTTACATTTGTCCTCCCTAGGATTCAAAACAAATTCAGTGCGAGTGCACCTCAGTACTATTTCGGCTTTTCATAAACCTGTGGATGGTAGACCCATCTCCACAGTTCCTCTTGTGGCATGTTTCATGAGGGGCTGCCTCCTCAACAAGCCACCTCTTCGACCATCACTGGTAGCGTGGGATCTTAATGTGGTATTCGCTCAACTCCTCAAACCTTCATTTGAGCCCCTTGCAACCACACACCTATGGGATTTATCTTGGAAAGTTTTATTCTTATCGCTCTGACCTCAGCCAGACGCATCAGTGAGCTGCAGGCCTGAATGGCTCATCCACTGTATACACGATTTCATCATGACAAAGTTGTCCTTCAGACACATCCCCACTTTCTACCGAAAGCGGTGTCTCCTTTCCATATCAATCAGTCAATGATCCTGCCGGTCTTTTTCCCAAGACCTCATGCTTCTCGTGCAGAAGCAATCTTACATACACTTGACTGTAAAAGGGCTCTAGTCTATCTTCAAAGGCCGAAATCATTAGAAACCTCCCAGCTGTTTGTCTCCTTTGATCCTAATCACCTGGGCCTTCCAGTAACTAAAGGTACACTCTCCAGATGGATAGCAGATTGCATTTCTCTTGCATACGACAAAGCAGGACTTTCCCTCAGGGGTCATGTTACTGCTCATAAATGTCAGAGCACTGGCAACATCTGTGGCCAGCCTACGTTCAGTAGCCATCAACGAGATTTACCAAGCTGCAACATGGTTCTCTATCCATACCTTGGCAGCCCATTATTGCTTGGACAAGGACTCCCACCGGGATACTGCCTTTGGCCGGGCAGTCCTTCAACATCTCTTTGCAACACAGAAACAACTCCCCCCCCCCCCCCCCACACACACACTTTCTTGCCAGATCTCCTTGGCGGGGAAGTCTAGGTTCAAATGTCCTTGTGCAACTTTCTGACCCAGTTCAACTCTTCAGAGATCTGGAAGCTAGGGAGTCCCATATGTGAAGACTACATTCCTGCTTGTTCCTGGGGTAGGGTTGCCAACTGGCTCCAGATGCGCCCGACAGGCTTGATCCAGTCCTGGGTTTACCCCATTGCATGCAGGGACATGTAGTCTTGCTTTTATTATAGGGTGCAATGGAAAAATTAGAACTACATGACCCTGCATGCAGTGGAGTAAACCTAGGACTGGATCAAGCGTGTCAGGCGCATCTGGAGCCAGTTGGCAACCCTATCCTGGGGATAGAATAATTACTCACCTGTAACAGGTGATCTCCGAGAGCAGCAGAAATTCAGACTTCGCAACATGCCCTCCTCTCCTTGGATTTGTAGGGTTATTTTTTTGTTTCTCTCCTTTTCTTCAGCTACAAACTCAACTGAGGAGAGGGAGCTGGGAGAGCGGGAAGGCAGTGGCACAGTGGAATACTCCCAAAAGCTTTCCTATTGGTAGATGGGGAGTTTCCCGTGCGGGCTCTGTCAGTATCCAATGTCTCCCATATGTGAAGACTAAATTCCTGCTGTTCTCGGAGATCACCTGTTTAAGGTGAGTAACTATGCTGTCTGGAGGCAGTAGGTTCTAGCTGCGGCTTCTGGACCCTTCTTGGAACAATTGTAAATAGTTGATGATTAAATTAGTAACAATTCTGGCTGCAGTCTGTTTTTGTAAAAAGCGCTATACCAGGCAATTGAAAAAAAAGGATTAAACTGTCCTGCACATGAAAGGGACCCAATGTGCAGTACCACTGTAAATGCAAATGTAATGTGTGCCTTTGAGTCAATGCTGACTCCTGGCGAACCAGCAGTTCCTGGGTTTTCTTGGCAGTTTGCCAATACAAAATCATAAATTATGAAAGAATAAAATCAAACACACAATCACATTTTCCATATAGTCCTGCTAGACCAGTCCAGACAAGTGGGTTGTGTTCCCCTACCGCAAATTGATGGTGACAAAGGACCAATGAAAGGCCTAGGTTTCAATGACATCACTCCTTTGCCTCTATTCACCTCAGCTACCAGAGGTCTCTTCGGTATTTTTGTCTCCAGCAGATGGTGGAGGGATTTTTTCCTCTGAAGAAAATATGAAGATTGAGAGGAAAAGATTGGTTAAATGCTCATGAACAACCACTTTGACTCTCTCACCTGACCATGATGTGGGAGGCACCATTAGACTGCGGTCTTTTCGGTAGCCATTGGAGGGAAAACTGGTTCCGCTCCAAGCACTTATGATACAAGCTTGCTCAGCAGCCAAAACTTAGAAGGATTTGGAAGAGTGCAGCAACCTCACACAACCTCTGTGCCCCTCCCACCTCTTCTGTCCCTCACTGCGCTCTCCCCAAAATTGCAGAAGGCTCTCAGAGGGATCACCTGCCAGCCCTCAAACACAGTGCTGAAAAGCCAGTAAAACAGTTTCAGGGGAGTACAGCTGAGGCCGGTATGGATTCTCTTCCTGGGGCTCTGAGGGTGAGTGCCAAGGCTTGACCTCATCATTGTCCTTGTTGGGGGCTTCTGATTCAGTCTTCTAGGACGCACTGGTGATGACTGGTGTGGTGTGGGGGGTTTCCTGCCGTATTCTGCATGCATTAGTAGCATTTTCTCTTATTGTGCGCCTTGTGGTCGTGCGGTCTGAACACGCATTTTGCCCAAGCAGCTCCAATGTGCATTCCTACCCTAGTGCCTGTAACGCGTGCCTCAGTAAAAGTGTAGTTAATGTGTGCCTTCAGGCCACCGTGGCCTTAGCACGTGCTGTTGTGATACTTGCCTTAACACAGTATTGGGAAGGGAGAATAGGCTTCCTAAGTGGAGAGGTCAAGTAGACATCAATGCATCTTTAAAAATTGCTCAAGAAAAGCTGCATAAATTATGGCTAAAATGAAGATGTAGATATTTTCATCTCCTTGGGAGAAAAATGTTCATGGGTAAAGTTCACTCTAACAATGTTGTTTCAAATGAATGCACATTCCTAGTTGAGTCATCAAGCCCCTATTGATTTAATTTAATATCAAGACTTGTATTCCATTTCTTTCAGTTAATAAAAACTGTGCAGGGCAAATTATATTAATTTAAAAATAGAGGGGGGATATTCAATGGATATGACGCCGGCATTGAATATTTGGGGTAAAGTTGAAATGGCGATAGCCAACTGCTTTAACTGTGCTGGCTATCACTGCTGAAAATCCTATTGTTCCCCCCTATTAAATACAGTGGGCTCAATATTCAAAGCAATTAATGCGGCTATCGGAGCTGCAAACCGTGTGAATAGTGGTGACTAGGACATCCATTCGCACTATTGTGGTTAGTGCTGCTGATACACTCCCCGATGTTAGTTGGCGAGCATTGGGGCGATCCAGAGGTGGAGCAGGCTCAGCACCTGAGAATGACCAGGCAGCACCAATATTCAGCCGCTGCCCGATTCCCCCTGGGAGAGAAAGTTAGGCAGCTTAAAGGCTGTCCTAACTTTAGCAGCCAAAATTAATTGGGCACGGCTGAATATCGCCATTGTTTGCTTAGCTTCGCTGCTATCTGGTCGATTCAGATATTCAATGCTGATGGTCCGATATGGCCCTGGCATTGAATATAAGGGTCAAAAGTTCAGCGGCGATTGCTAGCTGCTTTAAAAGGGCTTGCCACCACCACCACTGAATAACGGGCCCATCCCATTCAGTATACCTCAACCAACCCTAACCAAGGTCTCCATTTGCTAATCTTCATAAAAACTCATAAAAATCCTGCATATGTCTGCTCTCACTTTTGCCCTGTGGTATTCCACTTTTGCCCTCACAACTTAAAATACCCCTTAAAAGACAAGTTTTCAGTTTATTACTTTTTTAACTCCTCTGGTAAATTATTCAAGCGTCCTTGCACTGCTCTGGAAAAACAACAAGCTTGTGTTGAAAATTCCTACCTTTAGGTAAGACAAACTTATTAAACCCCTGGAACATACATTTCCTGTTGGCATATAAACATTGTTGGGGTTATTTTAAAGCATCCCAAGAGTGCTGAAAGAACTGAAAGGCAGAGGTATTATTAAAAATGTTTAACTTATTAAAATCATCTATGGTATCAGAAGAATGGAGGGTGGCCAATGTAATGGCAATTTTTAAAAAGGGCTCCAAGGGTGATTCAGGAAACTACAGACCAATGAACCTGACACTAGCGCTGGGAAAAATGGTGGAAACCATTATAAAGAACAAAATTACTGAAAACATGGACAGAGATGATTTAATGGGACAAAGTCAACATGGATTTAGCCAAGGGAAGTCTTATCTCAACAATCTGCTCCATTTCTCTGAAGGCATGAATAAACATGGATGACATACAGCCAGTTGATAGTCTATTTAGATTTTCAGAAAGTGTTTGACAAAGTCCCACCTGAGAGACTCCTGAGGAAATAGCAGGTCACTTGTTTTAGAAATATGCCTAACACAGCAGATAGTATGCTATCTGGCTGCAGTAGCAGCTAATGCGGGGCAGCTGCAGATTACGCAGCAATTTTCTGTGCTATTTGCAGAATGCACGTTATCTGCAAGAATGGGCAGTATTTGGGTGGCGAGTTGGTGTGTCGTCAATGCGCAGTTACTGTGGGCTTCAACAGTGCATGGTAACCGCTAGGGTTTCAGACAGTGCAGGTGCAGTTAACACCACTTCAATGGGTGGAGTTAGCTGCATCCACGATGTTGCTTGACTGCATTCTTTGCACTTGCGACACATTATCTGCTGCAGAAATCCTGTGCATGCCCCCGACAGATAACAAGCAGCTTTTGCAGCTAATGCGGCGCTATTTGCACTAAAATGCCATATTAGTGGTAAAAGGCTATTGTGACTTAGTAAACATTCCCCTAAATGTATGGCATAGGAAGCAATGTGCTGTTGTGGATTGGAAACTGGTTGAAAGAGAGAAAACAGAGTAGAGATAGATGGTCAGTTTTCTCAATGGAGGAAGGTGGATAGTGGAATACCGCAGGGATCTGTACTGGGACTGAAGCTTTTTAACATATTTATAAATGATCTGGAATTGGGAATAACAAGCAAGGTGATTAAATTTTCAGATGACACCAAATTATTCAAAGTTGTTAAATCACGTGCAAATTGTGAGAAATTGCAGGAGCACCTTGTGAGACTGGGTGTCCAAATGGCAAATTAAATTGAATGTGGACAAGTGCAAAGTGATACATA
Source organism: Ichthyophis bannanicus (assembly GCA_033557465.1). NCBI lineage: Eukaryota > Metazoa > Chordata > Amphibia > Gymnophiona > Ichthyophiidae > Ichthyophis > Ichthyophis bannanicus. The sequence goes on from CM066034.1 coordinate 907,868,251, forward strand.
TAGGGAAGAACAACCCAAACTATTGATAAACAACATTAGGAGTCACCATCCAGGAAAAGTAGTTTGCCAGGCCTTTCTTCTGCACACATTGCATTTTATTTTGCAGTCAGGAAAAGGATCAACTTATCATCGTAAACAATATGTTGACATCTTCAGTTCAGTATGCAATGGTGACCAAAAAAGAAAACAAAATGTTAGGAATCATTAGTCAAGGAATAGAGAATATAACAAAAGGATATCATAATGCCTCTGTATTGCTCCATGTTGCGACCACACCTTGAGTGTTGTGTGCTATTCTGGTCTCTGCATCTTAAAAATGATATAGCCATATTAGAAAAGATACATAGAAGAGCGATCGAAATGATAAAGGGAATGGAATAGAAATATAGAAACATGACAGCAGAAAAATACTATATGGCCTATCTAGTCTCCCTTCCATATCAACTACTATAGTCCCTTTTTTTCTTTTAGAGATCTTCTGTGTTTGTCCCGTGCCTTCTTGAATTCATATACAAGTACAGTTCTCGTCTCTACTATCTCCACTGGGAGACTATTCCACGCATCTACCACTCTTTCTGTAAAGAAATATTTCCACCTATTATTCTTGAGTCTGTCTCCTTTCACCCTCAGCCTTCAATCCCTACCCTTATCTATTATCTCTCTTTTGGCAGCTTCTTAAGGTTCCTCTATTTCTTTCCTGCGACTCACAGCGATTAAATTCAAATCAGATGAGATGCTGCTAGCAGTGAAAATATTTGTTCCCCCTCTTACCACACCTGCCCTGCCCCATAGTGCTGTTCATCCCCCCCTCCGCCCAGGGTTTTTACACGATAAGCACACAGAAGCATAGCTGCTTTATAGAATTCTTCACATAAGAAACCTTGTTAATGCTCATGCCCTCTGTGCATCATAAGCCAGTACCACATTCCCTGCCTACTGAGGAACAGGCACAGAAATGATTGTCGCACAAGGCCCTGATAGAAAACTCTATGCTAAAAAAATGCCACCACTGAAGCCCCTTCTCCCATCCATTCCCAGGGAGGGAGAGAAAGGAACATCCTTTAAAGCTCTGAAATGCCCTCTCACCAATCCTCAGCTCATGTCCTTTCCATTACATTCTCATGCCTGTCCTCTCAAATCTACATCCACAAAGTGAAACACAGCACCCAATGAAAAAACACCAAATCAAAACAAGGGGAGAGACTCAAACTGAACCAGGAAGAAATAACCAGGGCATTCATCTGTTGCTGGAATGGATGGGGCAGACTTTGCCAGGACATTGGCTGGGCACACTTCCATCTTCTGCTCTACTGGTGTTATTGAGTTGGTTAGCTAGCCAGTCCAGACCCTCATACAGGCCATCTCTACTGCTGGCACAAATTGCCTGGATGTACCAATTGCAGTGGTGTAAATAATGTAGGTCCAAATTGTCTGGGACCTCAGGAACATTCATGGCATTTGGAAGGTCCTGTTTGTTTGCAAAAACCATAAGACCAGCATCTCTTAACTCATCTTCCGCCAGCATTCTCATCAACTCTTCCCGGGCCTCATTCCTCGCTCTCTGTCATTGCTATCAACAAAAAATATTAGTCCCCGAGTGTTCTGGAAGTAATGCCTCCATAGTGGGTGGATCTTATCTTGGCCACCCACATCCCATACAGTAAAGCTGATTTTCTTGTACTCCACCCTTTCAGCATTGAATCCTATGGTGGGAATAGTAGTGACAATCTCTCTCAGCTTTAGTTTATATAAAATTGTTGTTTTGCCAGCTGCATCCAATCCCATCATCAGAATCCTCGTTTCCTTCTTCCCAATCAAGCTTTTCAGCAGGTGTCCAAAGAGGGTTCCCATAGTTAATGCTCTCTTTCAGTGCAGTAGATGATACTGGACAATATGTCTGCAGTTACAGCTAACTGCTCACCGCTATGGATTTTGCTATTTCCTTTGCCGCCGTTCACTCTGTCTTAACACATTTAAAGTCTTTGGAGGCATGGTGACAGTGACAAGAGGGAGTGGTTTGGTCAGGCTTACAGTATAGACATGGATTCCCTATTTCACATAAGGAATCCACATCTATACCAAACAATATAGACATCAGCATTTACAGCTGTCCTGAGGCACATATAAATGCCTGTTGGCAAGGGCAGCTGTAAAATGTCAAGGTCTGCCTGTCTGATGACCACCCTAACCTAGTTCTCCTCCCCGGTGCCCCCTTCACACCTTGATCACACCCAACCTCCCTCATCTCAACTCCCTTCTCCCACCCTACCCCACCCCACCCCACCCCACTCCATCCCATCCCATCTACTTCCCCCTAGGCCATCTGATAGCCACCTCAAGAAAAGCCCTAGCCTGGTGCTAACACTCCCTCCATCTGACTTCCCCAGCAAAACCGAACCTCAAAGACCCCCTCTAGCACTTCCCCCATCACTCACCCCCTCCAGTTTCTTAGAAACCTCTAAGGTTCAGCCTTATTTAAATGGCAGATACTACTAGTGGCACTGCTAATATATTGTATTGTGACCTTTCTATGCCTCTTGTAATTTTCTGGAACAGGGGAGGATTCTCTGCATTATGAGAATGGTGGGAGGAGGGAAATTTGAAGTGGCATAAATACTCAGGCCAGAGGGAGTGATTTGTCAGGCAAAATAGCCCATTGTACCACCAAGGTATAAGTCTCTGGGTGGATATGCCATTGCACTACAAAGAGCAGTGGATAGCGGAAAGGTGACAGAGGTTACTTAGGCCTCTGCACTTCGACTTGTGTAGTGGTTGTTTAAGTCAGCACACTACTGTACAAAATGAAGGAAAGGAAGAAAGAATTTTGGATCACCAGGGAGGCCTGATCTTGGAAAAGAGAGGATACAGAGGTCATCGGATGGAACTGTTTAAGGAGGGCCAGGCTCTACCATGTATTGCATCTGTAACCACGTCCAAGGCCAGGATCCAGTGAGGTATTTTGGGAAAGGAGTTAGAAATGAAGAAGGGTTCTCTATTTCAAAGAGAGAAACCAAGTGTAACCCAAGTGATTGTGCCTGCTATTTTTTTTCTCTGCCATTATTTTTAATTACTGTCAGTGACTCCTTAAAGACTTTCAGTAAAACTCGTGGTTCAGAATAACAAATCTGGCCTTACCGATTCATTTAAAGGAGTGGGAAGTGAAGTGAATGGATCTAGGGTGCCAAGAACCTCCCAGTTTCACTGGTCCCAACCTGGAACCCTGAAGATTTCTAGAGGTAAACCTGAAAACATTGTGTTACCTCCCTGAAGTTGTCTTTCTGTGGCTGCATGTTTTTTGTATCTGGGTTGGGTTACTCTACAGGCACCCTCCTGGTGCACAGTGCGGACTTCAAGTATCCACACCTGTGGTTGTGACCTGATCCCTGCCTGTGCCACCTCCTTTCCTCATTTCTCATAATAGCTGTGCCCTTTCAGCCTCCCTTGCTTCCATGGACCCAGCACATGCCTCTGCTCTGTTAAGGGGTCTGTTGCCACCTTTCCCCTTAACTACACAGCTACTGTCCTTTGCATTCCCACTTTATGTATTGTGTGACCACTGCAACTAGGACTTTTGTTGTCCCTGTCTGTTTGCTGATTTCTAACTATTTGTAGCTCCCGAGTGCTCCCTGTCCTTACTGTGCTGAGGCTGAGAGGGGCGCGCTATTCCCTCACCCTACTTTTCTCAATCCCTCCCTACTCATGTTAGGTCTAGAACCTAAGGCACTCCCGTGTACACTGTGATTTCACCATTTGCTGAGCAAGGATCTGGTGGATCCACTGTCAGATCCTGTGTGCTCCCGGTAGGTGTCCCTGTGCCCCCGGGGTGGAGAGAGCACTGCCTCATCCTCTATGACGAATTGGCAGAGCCTCCTAGTCTCAGCCCGGGAGAAGTTGGGTTGATGTGTTGTGATCTCTCTCTCCTCTTACCGTGTCCTTGTGCTGTGCCTCTACATGCCAGTATGTACATGTATACTTTACATTGTGCATGTATGTCCACGTCCCCATTTCTGCAAATGGGTCCTTGGCATGGCTGCATCACTGTATTCTCCATGTACTGCATGTGCAATTGTCTGTCTCACACCCTACGTCCAACATCTCAGACGTTCACATGGTGATTTCAGACAGAGCTGGCACATTCATAGGCCTTTTTCTGAAATGAGCTCCATTAGCAGTACATCCTTATTTGCATGTTTCCCCCACTGCTGACATGTGCTTTCTAAAATCCCACTTCACTCTGTAATAAAGTAAATGGACCCCTGTTTACTAACCGTGTTAAGTGTAAAAATTAACCCATGGTATGTGGAGAACCTCGTCAGTAATTGTTGGGATATTCCTGGCGCTTGGGGAAGGTAACCGTGCCGTTAATTGATGCAATAGTCACATTATCTGCTACATTAGTAGTTAATGCACATTAATCACACCCGTGTCAGCTGCAAGGAACACTACCTGCTTCTTCCCCAACCCCTAATTTGAAATTTTGCATTAGGTGTTTAATGCAGCAGCTTGGATGTACTAGTAATGCAGCGTGTCAACTGTTTTTCCAGCTCTGCGCTAATGGTTAATGTACATTAAAACCTGTATTAAACACCTGTAGATTTGCACCTAAAGCGCACTTAGCACACAAAACCCATGGCACATTAAGTGCAAAGCCATCGTGTTATCTGTCAGAGGCATTTCCCTGATAGGTAAAATGCGGTGAGGCACAATGACTGCAGGTGTAGATAGCTTCACCTATTGAGGTGGAGGTGACTGCACCCACACTAAATGCACCATCTGTTATTAGCAAGTGCACAGATGGAGCAGCACTCAGCATGCCCACTCTCCACCCCAAACTACCCATTTCTCCCTTCACTGTGCGATTCACAGCACGGAAAAATCGGCCCATGCTAACTGTGCTGGGTGTATGAAAACAATTAGCATGAGGGCTTGTGTGCATCAGTGATACTGAGAGCTAAACTATCGGTAGTTTAACTACTGGCAGGGTCTCCCAAGATGGACCAGTCTCAGCTGAGGTGCCAGACCAAGACAAACCACCCATCTGGGCAGCAGCAAAATGGGATAGTGTTGACGGTGGAGGATCGCATTTTTGTGACAACAGTAAACACACCAAACTTAAACTGCGCGGAAGAAAGGCCCGGCAATCTACTTCTGTATCTTGCCATGAAAACCCAATGGATAGTTACAACAAAACAAATTGTGCTATGGTGCTGGAAGATGAGACCCCCAGGTCGGAAGGTGCTCAACTAGCTACTGAGGAAGAGCTGAAGACTTCAGAGTAAAGCCAGCATTTATGATGGGGTTGGATCAAAGCCCTCGGGACATCTGACTGATGATATAGCTGTGCATGAAATGAGAGTCAGAAGCTATAAAGATGTCTTACACATTGGAACATGGAACATACAAAGCATGAACCAAGGGAAGTTGGAGGTGGTCAAGAATGAAATGGAACGTGTACAACTTGATCTGTTGGGTGTCAGAGAACTGAAATGGACTGGCATCAGACACTTTGCATCAGATGATCACATGGTCTACTATGCTGGAAATGAAAGACAAAGAAGAAACGGTGTTGCATTTATAATAAAGAAGAAACTTGCAAGAACTGTAATGAAATACAATGCAGTCAGCGAACGCTTAATCTCTATTCGTCTACGAGGAATGCCTATCAACACAACTATAATTCAAGTATATGCCCCAACAACAGCTGCAGAAGAGAATGAAATTGAAGAGTTCTATGAACAAGTACAAGCTGAAATTGACAGAACATGCAAACAGGATATCTTGATAGTCATGGGTGACTGGAACGCAAACGTTGGCAACAAAGAAGAAGGCAAAGTAGTTGGAAAATATGAACTTGGCAACAGAAATGAAGCTGGAGAAAGACTGATAGAATTCTGCAAGACCAACGATCTATTCATTTCAAACACCTTCTTCCAGCAACACAAGCGGCGACTGTACACATGGACTTCACCCAATGGATTGTATAAAAATCAAATTGACTACATCTGTGGAAGTCAACGATGGAAAAGCTCTGTAACATCAAAGACAAAACCTGGAGCTGACTGTGGTACAGATCATCAACTACTAATATGCAAACTCAAGCTAAAGTTGAAAAAGAGCAAACCACTCATGAATGCAGCAAAATATGACCTTGAGAATATACCACTGGAATTTAAAGACTGCCTGCAAAATCGATTTGCTGCTTTAGATACAAATGACAGAGCTCCAGGAGAGTTATGGAATGACATCAAGAAGGTTGTGTTGGAAGAAAGCGAGAAGTCTCTACAAAAGGTGAAAAAGCAAAAATGGCCAAAATGGGTGACGGAAGAAACTCTGAAAATTGCTCAGAAACGCAGAGAATTTAAAGCCAGAGGAGAAAGAAAGACAATAACAGAACTCAGAGATTTCCAATGTGCAGCAAGACAGGACAAGGAAAAGTACTACAATGACGCATGCAAGGAAATAGAAACTATTAGAGGAAGAACAAGATTGGCTTTCCTAAAGCTACAAGAGTTAAAGAAAAAGTTCCAGCCTCGAATTGTAATGTTACATGTTATCAAGGTTCTATGTTGAATGATGCCGAGAAGATCAAGAAAAGGTGGAAGGAATATACAGAGTTTTTATATGATAAAGATCACGTGGACCAACAGCCGTTTCAACCTGTACCTTATGATCGGGAACCATTGGTGATGAAAGAAGAAGTTGAAGCAGCATTGAAAGCCTTATCAAAGAACAAAGCACCAGGCATTGATAGCATTCCCATAGAAGTATTACAGCAATCTGATGCAGCTGTTACCGTACTTACAAGGCTCTGCCAAGAAATATGGAAGACAACATCATGGCCAACTGACTGGAAAAGATCTGTGTTTATAACAGTACTAAAGAAAGGTGATCCAACTGACTGTGGAAATTATCGCACAATCACTCTGATCCCACATGCCAGCAAGATTCTACTGAAGATTATTCAAAAGACACTACAACCATACCTGGAACAAGAACTACCTGAAGTGCAAGCAGGGTTCAAGAAAGGGCGAGGAACGAGAGACATCATTGCGGATGTGAGATGGATCCTTGAAAAGACTAAAGAATACCAAAAAGATATCTATTTGTGCTTTATCGACTATAGCAAAGCTTTTGACTGTGTAAACCATGAGAAACTCCGGGCCACATTAAGAAGCATGGGTATACCAGAACACCTGATTGTTCTCTTGCACAATCTGTACATTGATCAAGAAGCAACAGTTCGAACCGAACAAGGAGAAACAGAATGGTTTAAAATAAGCAAAGGTGTAAGACAAGGCTGCATACTTTCCCCCCTACCTGTTTAATTTATATGCAGAACAAATCATCAGAGAAGCAGGATTGTATGAAGACAGAGGTGTGAAGATTGGTGGAAGACTCGTCAACAACCTTTGCTATGCTGATGATACCACATTACTGGCGGAAAGTGAAGATGATCTGAAACATTTGCTTCTCACAATCAAAGAACCTAGCCTCAAAATGGGCCTGCACCTTAATGTAAAGAAGACAAAGATCATGACAACTGGCATAATCAACAGGTTCATCGTTGAAGGAGAAGAAATTGGAATCGTGAACAACTTTAACCTACTTGGATCAACTATCAATAAAGAAGCAACAAGCAGTCAAGAAATGAGATGACGCTTTGCTCTTGGCAGAATGGCTATGAAAGACCTAGATAAGATTCTGAAGAGCAGAGATGTCTCTTTCCATACAAAGACTCGACTTGTTCAAGCCATGGTATTTTCAACAACATCATATGGATGTGAAAGCTGGACAGTGAAAAAGACAGACAAGAAGAAAATTGATGCCTTTGAATTATGGTGCTGGCGGCGAATACTGTGTATACCATGGATTGCCCGAAGAACAAACCAGTCGGTACTAGAGGAGATCAAACATAAGCTTTCTTTAGAAGCTCAGATGACAAGACTTTGGGGTATGTTTACTAAACTGCGGTAATGCCATTCGTGTTAGGATCCGCGGTAGAGGCAGAAATACCCAAATAAGGACATGGGCGGTACATCGTTACCGATAACGTGCGTTACAAGGCGCCATAAATTAACGAGTGTTACATGGCACGTTACCACGCGTTAATCTTAAGAAGGCGCGCAGACATACAAACACAGAAACAGAGCTGTAGCACAATAGTTACTACACTGACCGATGGTACGGGGTCATGGGTTTGATTCCCCAGTGTGCCTAATGCATAAGGCTGGCTGAGACATCACCCTTTATGTTTAAGTAGTGATTGTTGAGGCATTTTACTTTTATTTTAATTAGTGCTGCCAGCAAACACACCCTCACGGTGGCGTAACCTAAGGTGCCGCATAAGGCACCGCACCCCATAGGGCACATTATAAAGTGCACTGTCTGCCAAGGCACCCTATAATGTCCCCTATAGGACATTATAGGGGAGGGAAGGGGAGGGTTTGGACCCATAGGCAGATTATGTACCACCACACAACCCACCCTCTGGGGCTCAGGGTGGGAAACAGGATCACCCACCAATAAATCCACATTCTACCTCCCTGCAATGGTAGCAGTAGAGGGGACCATCAACCCCAGTCCTGCTGGGGAACAGACACCCTACAGGGCAGGAAATGCAGAGCTGTACACATCCATAAAGCAATAGCAGACAGACAGTAGACCTGAAAATGCTCAGCTGCCCCCCACCACTATCTGACATTCTCCAGCAGCAAGCCTCCAGCCGCTGCACCCTGCAAGGTGTTCCAGCAAGACACATACTAGCTGCAGACAGTCTGCTAGCTAGTCCATAGCGCAGGGTCCTGGAGGAGATGCGTGTACCCAGAACTGGGATGTCAGCATACACACCAAACAGATAAGTCAGTGATTGGACCCCAAAAGGGACCCATAAATATCACATGAGAGAAATACCATATAGCACTATGGGGGAACCTAGCCATGCCGTGGTCACTGCTCAGTCAGGGTGAGAGTAACATCCCAGCAGGACATGCTGTGGCCACCCTGTCCGTGCAGGTGGTGGCCGGCCACTACAATGTCCGAGCCATTGCCCTATGCTATGTACAGATGGATCCAGGCCAGGCCATCCTATCCTGGCTATTCCCACGGTACCTTGCTCCTCATTATGCACATTGGCAGGCCAATACTGGCAACAGTGCTAGCAGTGTGGGCTGTGGAGGGTGTTTGCAGCCACCACACACTGGATAGACAGACACACACTCCCCACACCTATGCCAGCATTGTGCAACTATAGAGGGGTTTGGCAGCCCTGGCCACCGCACCAGTCCTGGGCACAGTGCAGGCATGGCTATGGTACGCAATACTGTTGGGGTCACCCCTGAGGGTGGTAAACACTGTCAGACACAAGACCTGTAGCACACTCCACAGACATCAGAAAGGTCGCTATAATGCAGCTCTCAGAAAATTGTACTTAACCTCGGAATTGCTATCTGCCAGTAATCATAGCAACCGTTTGATAGATGTTTACCGTATTCCCAGGTTTAGGGTAGCATTGCCAAGGTATGCAAGTGCTAGTATTGGGAGATGCACGCACGGCCCAACATCCTGCTGCTCCAGGAGGCATTGGATAATGGAGCCTGTGGGTGCGGGTGTGTCTGCCCCTGTTGGCAGCTGCTTTAGGGCAGAGGTTCCCAACTCCAGTCCTGGTGGGCCAAACACTGTTTGGGTTTTCATGCTGTCCCTCATGAATATGCATGAGATACATCTGCATACCATGGGGGCGGTGCATAGAAATGCAGCACAGGCATCTTTATTAGAGGCAGCATGGAACCTGGATGGTGTTTAGCCCTCCAGGACTGCATTTGGGAGACTCTGCTCTAGGTACTGCGCTCTGTGCTCTGTAGGGTAAAATGTAGGTGTTTTGGGCATGTTTACGTCATCTGCAATAAAGGTTCTGTCTGTATTAGCACGTTTTAGTAGTGGAGAAAAATATGGGGACTGGGTTGGCAGGAACCACAGCTGGGACTTAAACCTGTGACCTTCTGCTTCTGAATACACTGGTTTTGTGCACTGCACCACTGTGTTGTCACAGAGTCAGTGCATTCCCTGGTGATACCATGACTGTTCGTCAGACAGGGCCTGTCTGTTGCAGTGCATGGCACCCACCTACGCAGAGCTAGGCTACGGTCTGCTCTGGGAAGCTGCCACTGCCCCCTCCACCACCAGTATCCCTCTGCCACCATGCTGACATGCACTTCTGCTGGTGGTGCTGGTGGAGCGCAGTCTCAGGCCATCCAGTGTGCGGGTAGGCGGCTGCCTATGGTGCGGGTTCTGGGGTAGGGGTGCCTGCATAGGTGTCCACGCTTCCCCCCAGCACCGCCTGCCAATGTTCCGTGCCCTTGGGGGTAGCTGCTGGGTACTATCCCCTGTGACACTGTGGGATACACAGTCGTGCCCATGTTGGGCCTTCAGCAGTTGCTGTCTGGCTGCTCTGCTGTTTCAGCATTCGTATGGGCCACCTAGGCATCACCCTAGTCCGCACTGTGGCCCAGCTGCACCACAGCATGTGCCGCCTGTGGCCCTCTGTATCCCCTTTTCCGGCATCTGTCCAGTTGCCCATTCCGACATGCCCACCCTGCTGTTGCGGGACATGTGCATGCCATAGGACACCTGTCCATTAACAAGGGAAAGCCCTGATCAGCGTTATTTCACTGTGGGCTCATTCACCTTGTATGGGGACGGAGCATAGACCCTTCCACGATTAATATATATTTTTTGGAGCTTTCTCGGGGGGGGGGGGGGTTGATGTTTCCCATTAATATCACTATTGGTCAGCTTGCTTATGGTTTTTTCCAGTTTGTTGAGGTCATTTTCAATGTTTATGTGCCCTTTTGTTCTGTGAACATGTATCACACTTATCACCTTTTGTAGGTTTCCCTGCCTATGCTGTACATTGCTAACACTAAAATGGTTTCTCTCCCCTGCAAATGTGCATCTAACGGCAGGTTTTCAATCACGTTAGGATTCAGCTCTTCAGATCAGCGCATTAGTGTGAATGGAGCCTCTCCCCACCCACAGTCTGCCCATTGACCCCTTCTCTCCGCCCTCTCTCTACCTTCTGTGGTGTTTTACCGCGCCGCGGAACGTCTACGATCGTTCAGTAACATTAATGTGTGTTATGAGACATTAACAAAGTCTCATAACGCGCGTTAACATTACTTAACGATCGTTAATGTCTCATAACGCACGTTATGTAACGTTACCGCAGTTTAGTAAACATATCCCTTTGACTTTCATACTTTGGACACATCATGCGAAGAGAGAGATTAGAGAAAGACATCATGCTTGGCAAGATAGAAGGTCAACGCAAAAGAGGAAGGCCAGCAATGAGATGGATCGATGCAATAACAGCAGCTATGGGTACCAGTCTGTCAACAATGAGCTGCCTGACTGAAGACCGAACACAATTTAGGATAGCTATCCAGAGGGTCGCCATGAGTCGACTCCGACTTGACAGCACTTAACACAACGTGCGATTAACACACACCAAAACCTGCACTAACTGCAGAGCGCGCTTTTGTAAAAGGGTCTCAATCTGCATTATCGTGTGATTTTCCTTGTTATTTGCCTTACTGTTAACTGTGGTTTTAGACTAAGCTTGGGGGCATCTGGACTGCTTTCCTTGTATAGACTTACATCAGATAGCAGTGTGTGCCCACGGTTCAGTAACGGCCTGCTGGCCAGAGACACTTAGGTTCCTGCCCACCCACCCCAGGGGCTACATTGCCTTTATAGTAGTCATATAAGTGCCATCTACCCTTTCTTACTTGGGTTAAAAGTCCACATCTTCTTCATCCTTTCTTCTTATTCTTCTTCCTCGTCTTCTGGGACTGCTTAACCAACATGTCGTGTATTCAGTGCAATAACCGCAGTACTTTCATTTCAAGACGAATCATTTGGAGCCTAAGAGCTTGTCCTATGTGCCTCAGGTCAGTTGTCATGCATGACGAACTGACTCTACTAAGGAAAAACCTAGCTGCCATGCATAAAGAAGTGACTCTACTGAGAGAAGAAATAGCTGCAATGAAATGCACCTCTTCTAGGATACAAACTGAACAAAGTCCACCACCGCTCCCACAAAGAATCAAACACCCCAGGAACAAATGGATCACAGTGGGTTCTGGAAGATTGCGACCTGTAACGCTGAGACATCCTATACATCAAGAGATATCCCTGCATAATGCCTTCTCTGCCTTGGCTAATGAGGATGCTCAATCCAATGAAACTGAAGGACCCTTAAATGAGTCAGACACTGCCCAATCTCCTGCTAAAGCACCAAATATGAAGAAAACCTCAAACAGAAAACTACTACTACTTGGAGATTCCATCATCAGAGGCACCAACTTGGGAACACAGTTCAAAGGAGAGAAGATAGTCATGTGCCTACCAGGCTCAACAGCCAGCAGGAATACAAACCAAATTGTTGAAGTACTTAGCACAAAAAGTGAACACTTCAAACTTGATGCTGTTATCCTCTTGGGCACAAATGACCTGGCTAGAAACAGTGCCTCTACAGTCCAAAAGGACTTCCAATCTCTGGGAGAGAAACTCAAGCCCATTGTGAGCACTGCTGCATTCTCAGAGGTTCTGCCTGTTCTTGGTAAGGGGACAAAAAGGCTGCATCACATTAACAGCTTTAATACATGGCTCCAGACCTGGTGCAAACAAGAAGGATTCAGATTTATTGGTGACTGGGGAAACAGGTGGACCAACAAGAGACTATACGGTGCTGACGGACTACATCTCTGTCACAGGGAAAAGAAATCTTACTGAACTAGATATCCCCTCCAAGAAATGACCCAATCTAGAAATGCCCTCACACTGCAGTGTAGATAGTTTATGTATATAGTTAACCCAGTTATCCAAGTTTGTACTCCTGTTCAATGTAAAACCTGACAGTTTGTCGTTATGGTCGTTTTGTTATGATGTAAACCGCGCTGATTCTAAATAGCGCGGTATATAAGAAACTGTAATAAATAAATAAATAATAAATAAAGTGAAAAATTCAGGCACTATGTGGATATGCATTTAAACTAGGAAAAGGGGGTGACGGATGTGAAAGGTCAAGACCAGCACGCCACCCCCTGCAAAAGCAGAATAATATCAGAAACAGACACACTTTTAAACCACACATCACAAACAAGTGGGAAGATGTGGGCAGAACAAAATCAATGCAAAATACACACAAGCCAGGTAAATGTTGGAAAGCAATGAGCACAAATGCTCAAAGCTTAGCCAACAAAGTTCTGGACCTGGAAGCCCTAATGGTGGAAATGGATTTGAACATTGTGGCCATTACAGAAACATGGTTCAATGAATCGCATGATTGGGATGTGGCCATAGCTGGCTATAATCTATTCAGAAGAGACAGAGAAAATGGAAGGAGAGGAGGAGTTGCCTTGTATGTCAGAGGCAATATTAAAGCTACTGAAATGCAGGGGACATGGGGAAAAGAATAAGCGCTCTGGATTGCGTTGGAAAGAGGAGATGGCACTGTCATCCATACTGCTGTAGTCTACAGACCTCTGACTCAAATTGAAGAGATAGATAACGATTTGATTAAAGATATTGCCAAGATAGCCACAAAGGGGGAAGTTATCATTTTGGGTGACTTTAATCTACCTGATGTGGATTGGATTACTCCTTCTGCACATCTGGAAAGAAGCAAAAAAAATTGTAGATGCTCTCCGGGATGCATCACTTAAGACAAATGGTCATGGAATTAACCAGGGAAAGCTCAACGCTGGATTTAGTGCTCACCAACGGTGATAGCATGTCAAATGTCTGCGTGAGTACCCCTGTGAGCAACAGCGATCATTACACAGTGTGGTTTGAGATAAAAGCCAGGGTACAGGCCAAACATAGCAAGCTCAAAGTCCTAAACTTCAAAAACACTGACTTCAATAAAATGGCCAAGTATCTAAAAGAGGAGATGACAGGGTGGAAGGAGATAAAGGAAGTGGAATTGCAATGGGATAAACTAAAGGTGGCAATAAAAGGGGCAACGGAAAATATGTTAAAAAAATAAACAAAAACAAGAGGAGAAGGAAACCTATTTGGTTTTCCAAAGAAGTGGCTGCTCAAATAAAGGCAAAAACCACAGCTTTCGCAAAATTCAAAAGCTTGCAAACATAAGAACACAGAAATGAATACAGGATCAAACTCAAAGAGTCAAAAAGAGAAATAAGGATAGCAAAATCAAAGGCAGAGGAAAAGATGGCTAAAGATGTTAAGGGTGGCGACAAAACTTTCTTCAGGTATATTCGGGAAAGGAAGAAGATCAGAGTTGGAACTGCAGGACTCAGAAGTGCTGGGAAAAGACTCGTGGAAAGTGACATAGAAAAAGTGAAATTGCTAAACAAATACTTCTGCTCTATTTTTACTAAAGAAAATCCTGGAGATGGACCAGCTGGGACTCCCAAATATAAAAATGGGAACGAAATAGATACCACACCATTCACAGAAGATGAGGTGTTGCAACAACTTGTTAAACTGAAAGTGGGCAAAGCCATGGGACCGGATGGGATACATCCCAGGATACTGAAAGAGCTCAGAGAAGTTCTATCAGGGCCATTAATGGATGTATTCAACAGATCCTTGGAAACAGGAGAGGTTCCTCAGATCTGGAAAATGGCTGATGTCATACCTCCACACAAAAGTGGTGACAGGGAAGAAGTGTCAAACTACAGGCCCATGAGCCTTACCTCGGTGGCGGGAAAAGTAATGGAGGCGCTCCTGAAAGAGCAAATAGTGAACTTTCTCAAAACCAACAGGTTGCAAGATCCGAGGCAATATGGTTTTACTGAAGGACGGTCTTGCCAAACTAATCTGATTGAGTTCTTTGACTGGGTGACCAAGGAACTAGATCAGGGGCATGCGATGGATGTCATCTACCTGGATTTCAGCAAAGCCTTTGATACTGTTCCTCATAGGAGGCTTGTCAAACTCAGTAGCTTGGGGATGGGTACTGTTACCAATGGTATCCATGTATCATTGTTGTATTCTTTCTCACTTGCATTCATTTATTACTGTTGCCAGTAGTAGCCTTTTAGCTAGTTATTACTGTTGCCAGTAGTATCCATGTATCATTGCTGCTTCCTATTTTTACTGTTGTCAGTACCATTCAATTTATCACTATTGCATGCAATTATTACTGGTTCTGTAGCCTTCACTTTTACTGTGGCCAGTTAGCACTCAATTATCCCAGTTACCAGTAACACTCCCACAAAGTGTCTCACTTGCTCTCCCATTAGCTCTCCATAATATATAGCTACTCACACCACTGTCAGAAGCCCATTGCCAATTACTCCTTTGACAATAGCATATCCACAATAACAAACATAATATCCCTCCATCCCTCACAGAAGTTACCTCATCCACATCAACAAAAACCCCAATGGCACTACCATTCAATACCCTAGCTATCTTCCTTTTCCTTCTTCTATGTTTGCTCAACGAAGCCCTTGCACTATATCACACAGCTCACCAAATTCTAATACTTCAGAATCATGGAAAAAGAAGGGCTGATCTCCCTATCCCAACTCAAGAATAGATGCCCCCCACACGCCACTCTCATCTAATACATATAGCTTCTTCAACAACCAAAGAAAAAATAAACAAAAGGAACCCCTTCACCCTTTTGCTTAAACTGTGCCCTCATAAATGCAAGGTCTATCCGCAAGAAATGGCCGTCATCACTGACACAATCTCTTCCTACAATCTAGACATCCTCATGATAACTGAAACTTGGTTATCCGACACAGATAATGTGATCCTTAACCAACTCATACCCCCCAACTTCTCCGTCCATTCCCAACATAGAGAGAGCAAGAGAGGTGGAGGCATTCTCATACTTACCAAGAATGACCTAAACTTCCACACTGTGGACTCCACAAGCTCAAACAGCATGGACGTCTTAACCATCATGAATGAGCAATGCTCCATCAATTTAATATAACAGAGCACCCTCACCCTCCACGGATGACCTTCCTAACATTCTGGATTAGCAACCAACACCGCCAGCCCAACATTCCCATCTGGATATTAGGAGATTTCAATCTCCCAACACTGCATCCTAGCCATGCCTCAGCCCTCCATGAAGCAATCAACGAGTTGGGATACAAACAAATTGTTGAAGCCCCCACGCACAATAGAGGAAACATCCTTGACATGATTTTTTCTCCTATGACAGCCCATGATTACAACAAAAGACTCGACAATTCTGTAAACCCATTACCTTGGTCAGACCACACCTATCACCTTCCCATCCTCCATCAATGGCAAACAGTCATCATACATCAACAAAAACTCCATTGACTCAACAAAAGTAACATCTCGGAAATTCAAAACCTTCAACAAGAGCATATAATTACAGAAACCCTCCCTCTCCTACATGACACCTCTCTCAATCTCGAAAACTGATCGCATCCTGGAACAACAACTATCAGCACCATTGCACTACAACCAGTACAGGACACCAACCTAAAGAAAAGAAAATCCTCTCCTTGGTCTCCCCTGACCTACGAGCCTCCCTCACACACCTAAGAAAATTGGAGAAACGATGGCGTCGCTCACACTCTTCTGAAGACCAAGCAGCCTATAGAGTACACCTATCTTTGCACAGAGAGTCAGTCATGACCAGATGAGACAATTCCATACTGATACGCTGAAAAGATCGCTAAATAAACCACGTGATCTTTTCAACCTAGTCAAAATCTTATCTAAAGAACCTTCACCAGAACATCCTGAACCCATTCATCCTCAAGCGTTCGCCGATTAACCTGCAATCCAAGCTGCTTCAAACCAACAACATTGCAACAATTCCTTCTCAAGTCACCGTATGTATATCAAACTTATCCATGTTCTCCACACCATCCAGAAACATATTGAAGTCACCATCGCTGCTCTTAACACTACCACCGCACAAACTGACCCTTGCCCAGCCCACTGGATAAAGGAAAAACTACGCCAAGATCTCAGCCCCATCACTAAAATGATGAATTTATCCTTTACAACTGGTTCCTTCCCATCAGTCCTCAAGAGAACATCCATCAGACCCCTCTTGAAAAACCACAAACTCGACCCACAAAAGGTTGAATCTTATAGACCTATAGCTACTAGCATTCCCCTGCTAGCTAAAATAATTGAAAAGGAAGCTCAAGACAAATACAGGACCACATCGACACTGCCTCCCCTCTTGACCAATGCCAACATGGCTTCAGAGAGTTCCACGGTGTTGAAACCCTCCTAACCACTCTATGCAACAACATCATCACAGGCATTGATAAACATCCCCAAGGCTTTTGCTCTTATCTTCTTAGACATTGCCGCGGCTTTTGACTCTGTTCATCATGATCTTTAATAGGGCGACCTAAAAGAAAAAGGCATCAATAACACTGCCCTGGAGTGGTGTAAATCATACCTTGATCAGAGATGGCAGTACGTTACCTCAGGAACCGCAACATCCGCACCTTACCACCAAAAACAAGGCGTACCACCGGATCATCCCTATCTTCAATCTTCTTCAATATATACATACAGCCTGTTTGCAATATCATTAGGTCCTTACAATGTTGAATGCTTGATTTAGGCGGAGGACTTCCTTCTATACATGCCTTCTCCACAGCCCATATGGACCTCTCCCCGCTAGCCAAATGTTTTGATGCAGTATCTGAATGGCTTCAATCCCAGAACCTCCGAATTCAACACAAAAAGACCGAGGTTCTTTCATCACTAGAGACCCACTTTCACCCCCCCCCATCCCATAATAAAGGTCAAAGAAGCTGAGCTCCAATCCAAACCTTCATTCGTTACCTTGAGTCACTTTGGACCAGCGCATGGATTTGAAACTACATATAACCAACGTAGTCAGAGCCATCTACCTCAAGATCCGGACACTCCGCCATCTTCGCCCCCTGCTTGATCCTGATGACTTCCGGACGATATTTCACGCCTTACAACCCTACCACCTTGACTATGCTAATGCCATTCTCCAAGGCCTCCCCACACTCCACATTAAACCCATTGCAACTCCATGAATACCGCTGCTAGAGTCCTCTACGGAGCATCAAGAAGGGACCATATAACACCCATCCTAGAGCAACTCCACTGGCTCCCCATACATGGCAGAATATAGTACAAAACAATACTACTAACTTTCAAGTCCAATAAAATCATCACCTCTTCCTCCCTAGTAGACCTAGTTCAGACTGTTCCACACAATAGATCCAGGAGAACGATATCAACAAATGCACTAGTTATCCCTAAAGCAGCGACAAAATGCCTATCAATGACATCTAACAGGGCCTTCAGATTCTATGCCCCTAAGTGCTGGAATGCCTACTCCAGAGATCGTGCTATCACTGATCTATCCCTTTTTAGAAAGGCTCTCAAATCCACCTTTTCCCCCAATATTTACTGACCAGCTAACCAATCTCGATCCTTACCCTATAACTAATAACAAATTCTGTGTGTATACTTGTAAATACTCATGTAAATAGTTGCAGAAATGCCGTCCCATGTTTTATCCAAGTTCTCTGACCTTGTTCTCTGTAAAACCAAACAGTTTGTTGTTCTGGTCTGTTGTTATATTGTGAACCGCGCTGATGCTGAATAGAGCGGTATATAAGAGCCTGTAATAAATAAAATAAATAAATAAGATAGTAAACTGGATTAGAAACTGTTTGACTGACAGACGACAGAGGGTGATGGTACATGTAGCTCACTCGGATGAGGGGAAGGTGATTAGCGGGGTGCCCCAGGATTTGGTCCTGGGCCCGGCACTGTTCAATGTATTTGTGAGTGATATTGCTGAAGGACTGAATGGAAAAGTCTGTCTTTTTGCAGATGACACAAAAATTTGCAACAGAGTGGACTCCCGAGGGAGTGGATAACATGAGGAAAGATCTACAAAAGCTGGAAGAATGGTCAAATGCTTGGCAATTACGATTTAATGCAAAAAAGTACAGTGTCATGCACTTAGGTAGCAGAAATCCAAGGGAAATGTATGCGATAGGGGGTGAGAGGTTGGTGTGCATGGTTCAGGAAAAAGACCATGGTGTGATTATCTCTGATGATCTCAAGGTGGCAAAACAGTGCAACAAGGCGGTGGCAAATCCAGGAGGACGTTGGGCTGCATACAAAGAGGGATTACCAGCAGAAAGGAAGAGGTACTTATGCCACTGTACAGGTCGCTGGTGAGGCCTCACCTGGAATACTGTGTTCAGTTTTGGAGACCATATCTTGCAAAACATGTAAAAAGATTGGAAAGTGTTCAGAGGAAGGCGACCAAAATGATTTGGAGCCTGCGTAAGAAACCTTATGAGAAGAGACTTGAAGACTGTGATAAGGAAGCTTATCAAAGCTCAGGGAGTAAGGACAAAAGAGGGGAATTTACTCTGATCAAGGGACCTGTGCTGGCAGGTTAGAGAAATAAGACAGCTTGTTTCCCTAAAAGACTACATGTTCCAGGATGCATCAGTTTGCAGAAAGCCCCTAGAGGAACTAAAGTGGAAAAGCATAAGTCTAATCAGAGAAACCATTATGCCATCCCTAATCAATCATCCTCTAGGAGAGAGCTTAATCCACAACACCTGAAGAATGCAAGGGAGGAATTGCAATCTATGCCCTTTAAAACTAGAAGGGATTCTTCAGGAAGAAAGGAGAACCAGGAGACCAGGAACCAGGAGAGGAGGAACAGAAGCAGGAGGAGCAGAAGGAACAACCTGAACCTGAAGGAATAAGGACAAGGAAGCAGATGGTCCAAGAGAGGAGCTCAGAGAAGTACGTATGCCTGGAGAGATTCCTGGGGGAAACAACCTTCAGAGGACTGGAGAAAGCCAGAGGTCTGGAGATACACAGCCAGGGACCCTCAAGCAGCACCTAAGAAGAGGTCTGTTGCAGCTAAGGAGAAAGGGAGCCCAAATACTTCTTGGAGGACGTCTGAAGAAAAGATCCTGAGGTCCAGAGATACCAACTGGAGGACAGGACACAGAAGCTCTATTGCATACTGGCCAGAATACCAGAAGAAGCAGCCTGATGCTTGCCTGGATTCAGGTATGAACTGTGAACGTTTCTCTAGCTTTGAGCAATGCAAACAGCAGGGAAACAGTTTCTCTCCGTATAGAGGTCAGTTCATAAAACCCTCTGAGCCAGACAGTGAAAGTGAATCTATGCAATTTCAGGAGCAAGGTTTAATATCTGATGAAGAGAATGTTTATATGGACTGTTCTTTGAGTAGGTTGTTAGTTTAGAAAAATCCTCCAAATAAGAGTAAACAAAAGGAAACATTCTAAATACTGGCTTCCCATAAAGTTTTGTTGGAAAGAAAAAGCTTTTGGGAAAGTTTGCACGTGTGCTGAAAACAAGCTACTGATTGCAGCTAATTGTCACCTGTTGGTAGAGCAGAGCACAGCACAAGCCGTGCTCACGTGGGATTTAAAAGTTCTTTTCTGTGTGAAGAAAGAGCTATGTTTTTGTAAAAATAAGTTTTCCGTTTTGGTTTGTTTCCACCTCAGCACTGCTAAGGAGTTGATTAGCAGTGGCTGTAAGAAAGCCTTTCTGTTCCATAAAGGACTTTGATACTTATTTACATAAGCTTTTCAGTTGCCTTTGTTTATGTTGAATAAACCCTGGAGAAGTTATCTGGATGGTGCTACCAAGTATATCTGTGTGTGGAATATTCACCCCATAAATAAACTCTAATTTTGCCTTACACTCGACCAACTACAAGTTTTTTCATTTATTTAAAAGGCAAGCTTTGTGTGAAAGGACTTCAATTACCACAATCCTTTGCAAGACAGTTAATTTACATACTTGCCAAGGTGATGGTACCTTCATAACAAGCACCCCCTTTTACAAGACCTAAATATATACACTTTGGAGGAGAGGAAGGATAGGGGAGATATGATTCAGACCTTTAAATACTTAAAGAGGAAGAATGAACAAACAAACCTCTTCCAAAGACGGGGAAGCTGCAAAACTAGAGGGCATAACATGAAGCTGCAAGGTGGAAAAATTGAAAGGTAATGTCAGGAAATATATTTTCACTGAAAGGGTGGTGGATGCTTGGAATGCTCTCCTGATGGAAGTGGTGGGGGCAAACACGGTGACGGAATTCAAAACAGCATGGGACAAGTGGACAAGTGGAGTGGAGGAGTGGCCTAGTGGTTGGGGCAAGGTACTTCAGGCTGGAAGGTCAGGGGTTCAAATCCCACTAGAGGACAGCAACCTTGGGCCAGAAGGACTGGGGTTTCTAGTCCCACAGGTGCTCCTTGTGGTCTTGGGCAAGCCACTTAACCCTCCATAGCCCATGTTCCCTGTAAAATAGTTATCTCCAAGTTATAATGCCCTGTTCAATGTAATTTTGGTTTGTTTGATGTAAACCGCACTGATGCAGAATAGCGCGGTATATAAGAGAATGTAAATAAAATAAAATAAACAAGCACAGAGGATCCCTTTACAGCAACAGGATAAACACAAAATAAACTGAACCATCTAACTTCTCAACAAATAGGGGTGTCCTACATGGAGTGGTGGGGTCCACCCCTAAACAAAGACATGGGGAGGGGTGACCTGCACAGAGCTCCAGGTGCACCTACTCTTGCCGTATTGCTGGGCAGACTGGATGGACCATACTGGTCTTTATCTGCCGTCATTTACTATGTTAATTACTTATAAAACAATAGGCTGCAGCTTATTATCATACCAGAGTATCACGCACTGCACTACTCGGGGGAAAGTGCGCATAAAAGGGCAAGAAAATCCAGGGGTCATCCAGAACCACTGTGCTGTTTGGTGCTGGGAGGCAGGAGCGACTGGGGATTGCTTGTACCCTATGAAGATTTCATGAATAGGGGTAAGCTGGGGATATAGGAATGTGTGGCAAGCATAGGGAATTTCTTTAAAGACTGGGGGGAAAAAAGACATCACTTGCCTCAAAATTAATCTTTTGTAGATTTAAAGATTGGGGGGGGGGGGGGGGAGAGGGGTGACTAAGGGAGAGAGCAGGGCTTACTTCAGAGGGGAGCAGCTATTATGAATATGCATGTGCCTGACTGGGAGAAAGGCATTTTAATTACCACCACAGGCCACCATAGAGGGTGCTCGGGACTTGCTATAGGGGCTGGAATGGTTAAATATGAAAGGTTAAAACAACCATTTCCAACAACACTAAAATGAGATGACACTCCGTGAAACTAATAATCAACAGAACACAAATTGAAGAAAGTATTTTCTTCATGCAGCTCATAATTATGCTGTGAAATATGTTCCCAGAGGATGTCATTGAGGCAACTAATGTGGAGCCCGATCCCATAAGGGGCATGTCCGGGCCATCTGATTAGTACCTGATTCTGCACCGCAGAAGCTAGATGTTCCTGAAGGTGCAGGATCGGACACTGAGATGGCCCGGCGTGCCCCTGCATCCCCAGGGGAGACATCCTCCCTGCTACACGGCCAGCCCGTCGCTGTACCGACCCTGGTTTCCCCACCACCCGACCCTCAGCGGGGGCAGCCAGGGCCCAGATCGGGCAGTGGGGATTCACCTACCCCTCTGCTGGCCGTGTGGTGGGCCTATGTGGGCGGCCCTCTACAGCCCCGGGGGTTTATACCTGAATCGGCCCTGTATGTCCAGGTGCCTGGCTCACCCCGTTCTGCCCGCTCTCCGCCCCCATCCAGATCTCCCCGCGCTGAGACTGTGTGCATGTGGGGAGAGATCACTTTGCAGAATATGGGCCGGGCAGACAGCGGGACTGAACATTCCACTGGGATGTCGCTTTACTGAATCAGGCCCACAGCAGGATTCAAAACAGCTAGGTAGACTTGGGAAACCAAAGCTTATCTGTTGAAATGAGCTAAGAGAAATAGATCTGTTTTTGGGATCTGCCGGGTACTTGTGACAGGATGCCAGACTCAATGGACTTTGGTCTCACTCAGCATGGCTTTTCTCACGTTTTTATGGGTATGTTCTTCTGCTCTCACCAGTTCTAATTACTTGTAGGATTTTGTCCTTTCTTGCCACCATGCATCCTTACCTAACTTCTCAGGTTTGCTAAGTGCAGACCGAGGCTTTGCTAACAAGGAAACTGGAACCACAAGCTGAATCCAAAGTCTTGTCAGGGAGAATAAGATGATGAATCTCCACCCACCCCTGCCCTTTTAGCTCCCTAGAATCACTCCCCTAGTTCTGCCTCCTGTCTGACAATCTACTGCATGGAGGCCGAGTTACTGGAGGAGTAAAAAGGAGGAACCAGAGGGTAGACCAAGAAGGAGAGGGGACGCCTGATGCCATTATCATGACATCCTTGCAAGCACTTTGTCCTGGAGACCTTTTGTAGGGAAACCTGTTTCATGTTCATTTCCACCTCCCCCCCCCCCCATTCTAGCATCTCTCTGTATTCTTCTCTCTCTCTGAGTGGGATTTCTTATTTCTTTCTCTTCATCTTGCCATGTTGAAGACAGCCTGGAGTATAACAGACTCTTGCTCACCTTTTGGGATCCTGGCAGGTACTTGTGACCTAGACTGTCTACCGTTGGAAACAAGATACTGGGCTTGATGGACCTTTGGTCTGACCCACTACGGCATATCTTATGTTCTTTCCTTTCACCAGAGTAGGTGGTAATGACCAAGACCGTGAAAAGGAAAAAAAGAAAGTGTGCCATAGAGTCAATGCCGACTTCTGATGACCCAACCCCTGGGTTTTCATGGCAAGGTGCAACTGGATATAGATTGCTAGAGAAATGTATCCTGTATGACTCACAAACCTGGCTCCCCCCTTCCCAGCCACATGCAGGAGTTCTCTTGCTGGGCTTCCTAGAAGCCTAGTAATGATATTGGTGCTCCATCAGTACTTGCACCCTGAGCAGCCGCGTTGCTCACATTGCCCTTACGACGGCCCTAGTGATGACTCCAAAGACTTATGGTGACCAGAGGAGCCGACTTTATTTAGCCCGAAGAACACTGGACCACATAACAGTCTGGTTTCATAAATGCTGATATTACAAATTTACAAATATTAATTTGATATCCTAGCTTCTCCTACAGCTAGTATCTACATAATTAGTTTCTGCTGTTTAGTAGCTTTCATTTGTATAGTTTTATGAAAAAAGCACAACAGATTAATGGTACATAAGAAATATGAGTCTGCAAAATTCCCTTTATACACTGCTCTGGTGTGAAATATGTATTTCTTTATTTTTACTAGTGTGCAAACAAAATAACTGCCTCCTAATGTTTTCCTGACTTTATTTATAAGGAAACAAAGTTTGCCTTTGACAGTGAAATACTCCGATAATGCAAGAACGCAGCTTTTTTCCCCAAACATAAAATCAGTCTAATGAGGAATGTGCAACACTGTACTTCTCTGTATTGCAATGAAAATCTATTAAACACAGACATTTGGACCAAATGCACTAAAGGATTTTTTTTCCCATTTTGTGGCTGTAGTTAACAATGCTTCATACATCTGGCCCTTATATAAGAAAATGACTCTCTGGGCCTCTTTCCACTCATGATCCCCCAGTACAAAACCTGAAGGAACTTCAATACAGCCTATATACATCAGCTCAAAATAAGGCACTTGAATCAAGGATCAAGTGGCTCTTACAGAACGACGTAGGACAACAAAGTAATGTCCAGATAAAGGACTTAGAACTCTAGAGACAAAGGGGTCCATGTTGAGCTAGCAGTGACTGGCTTTAGTTAAATGCTGGCCACGGCATTTAACTTGATCCGTATATTTAGTATCACTATCTATATAGACAGCAGCAGTGATAAATATATGGATTGTGTCGTTACAGTACCAGCATCATTCATTTAGTTTAGGCCTACTATTCAGAGGGCCTAAGATGTGAAGTGGCATTTTAGAAAGGATGTCCAAACCAAATCCAGGATGTCCAGGGCACTGTGTGCAAACAAACACTGGAGATGTCTATGTTGGTGGCCGATTTTTGTTAACATGGACGTCCCCAATGTGGATGCTCATGCCAGCAGCTACATAGATGTCCCCTTTGGGAAAGCACAGGGTGGGAACTTCCATCTCATGCAAGCCAGGACAAGGGGACATCCAGTGGTGTAGCAAACCAGAAATATGAGCTCCCAGTCCCTGTCAGTGTTCATTGTCGTATTGTAAAATAAAGGGAGTATTAGTGTGGCTCCTTCTCCACACCCTCCAGACTTGCCTGATGAAACAATCACTTTTCAGATGCTTATTCATGCCTGGAGCAAGTATAACCTTAGATGGTATGCCAGATGTTCAGGATGTTTCTGAGATCAGGCAAGAACGACCAGGTTCTTGGGAACACCCTGGCCACATCTCATTCAGAATTAGACATCCTCATGCTGGGGAAGTCCACAGACCCAGATTCTAAAATGGCTCTGAAGACATCTCCACACTTTGGATGTCGCTATGTCTGTTTCCAGACTTTCAATGTATGAATAGGGTTTCCAAAATCCCCTTTGGTATAGGGCTGCAAGCGAAGGGCAGTGACCCAAGGATCCACAGCCAATAGGAGGTTGATAGGGAAGCACAAACACTTTATTATGCACTTGTGCAGGATCAGGCAGGCTGCCTGGCCCCTTCTTGGGCCTTAGTGCAGTTACAAACAGTATTTCAAAGGCACAAAACGAAAGCTGGTACTCCACAGTTTCTCACTCTGGCCAACTCAGTTCATACATTTGTCAGTTTTTCTGCAGCAAGGCAACATACATAAAAATGAGAAACAGCAGCTTTCAGAAGGTACTGTTCCTACCTTCTCACAGATAAGTCATCAGCATGTAACCCATAGAACCCTGGGGTCAGGTCTCCTGCGTCCTAGTTTAAACCCTGGGGCCTGGCCACACCCTCCCCAAGCATTTTCCAGCCTAGTTTTTTTTAAAGGGGCAGGGGTTTGGGCTCTTACAGGAAACTGCCTCACTGGTTCTGAGCTTGACTGGAGTGCGTCTCTGCAGGGGATGGGGAGTTTTCTATACACTCCATCACACCCCCATAAAGTGGCATTTTAGAAAGGATGTCCAAGTCAAATCGGGGATGTCCAAGACAGAACGTGCTGAGAAATGCCATAAGAACATAAGATATGCCATACTGGTCAGACCAAGGTACATCAAGTCCAGTATTCTGTCTCCAACAGTAGCCAATCTAGGTTACAAGTACCTAGGAGTTTCCCCAAAAGACACAGATTTCCACAATGCTTGTACTGGGTCAAGCAGTGGATATTCTGGGTTCACTTTAATAATGGTTTATGGACCTTTCCTCCAGGAATTTGTCCAAACCTTTTTTAAACCCATCTACACTAACACCTTTTTACTACATCCTCTGTTAACGAATTCCAGAGTTTGATTACACATTGAGTGAAAAAATATTTTATCTTATTAGTCTTAAACGGGTTACATTGTAGCTTTATTGCATGTCCCCTAGTCTTATATTCTGATGACGTAAACAATTGATCTATGTTTACCCGTTCCACTCCATTCATTAATTTATAGACTGTTGTCATATCTCCCTTCAGTCATCTCTTCCAGGTTGAAAAACCCTAATCTTTTAAGCCTCTCCTCATAGGGATATCCTTCTATCACCTTTACCATTTTGGTGGCTCTTCTCTATCTTTTCTAATTCTGCTATATCCTTTTTAAGATACAGCGACCAGAATTGCACACAATATTCAAGGTGCGGTTGCACCATGGAACAATACAGAGGAATTATAATATCTTTTGTTTTATTCTCCATTCCTTTCCTTATGATTCCTAGCATTTTATTTGCCTTCTTGGCCACCGCTGCATACTGGAAGGAGGGTTTCAATATGATCTCCAGGAACAAGCAGGAATGAGTCTTCACATATGGGTACGTCGGTACCGACGGAGCCTGCGCGGGAACGCTTCCCAGAAAGGAAAGCTTTAGGGAGCATCCCACAGCGCCTGCGTGCTGCCTTCCCGCCTTTCCTAACCAACTCTCCTCAGTTCTTCTTTGCCGCGGAGCCAGCAGGTCGAGCCCTGTCACCGCTGAAGAAGTTCTTTATTTTATTTTATTTCTTTGGTCGCGTGTCTGCCTTCCCCGACTCCGGACCGGTACCACTGGTCTTTTCTTTCTTTCTTTAAAAAAACAAATATATATATCGATATTTTTTCCTCACTTGGTGTATTTTTCTTCTTAGGCCTCAGGGCCCACAAGAAAATTTCCCTCATGGAAAAACCAGCCTCCGGGTTCAAAAAATGCACTAAGTGTAGCGGTACTATTTCTGTTACAGATACCCATGAATGGTGTCTTAAATGTTTGGGTCCTGAACACTCCATTCCGGATTGTCCGTCCTGCTCTCTAATGTCTAAACGGGGGTTACAGAACCGAGCAGCTAAGCTCCATGTGCTGTTTCCCGCTGATGCACAGGCGGTAGCATCGACATCTTCCAGGTCTTCTTCTCCTGATGGATCTCAGGTAACCAAACATAAACCTAGCAGGTCCTCGAAGGGTAGATCTCCCTCTCAGCATCGAGATGCCTCCGGGCTTGCCCTCGAGGATCCTGCGCCAGCAAAACAACCCCGGCGGGAAGCTCCGGCTTCCAAAGCTCCTCCTATGGGGTTACAGGTTGACACCGATGGCACGGCCTCGACCGATCACCTGTTAGAATGCTCTGTGGTACCGGCACAATCTCCCGGTACCGACTTCCAGGCATTCATGGCGTCGATGGATCACAATGTTCTGTCCATGCAGCAGGCTATTACGGCCTTCATTCAAGCTGCGCCGCCGCTGGTACCGAAACAAACTCCGTTCTCGGTATCGGCTCCGATACCGGCACCAGCACCGATACCGGTACCGACTGCATTGACATCGACCAGGATACCGACTGCAGCGGTTCCTTGTCCAGGGCTGCTTACCGGTACCGATCCGGTACCGGGGACGCCCGATGTCGATACTGCTCGATACGCGTATCGAGCGTTGGAAGAGCACCCTGACAAGCGATACTTCGATTCTTCTGATTCTGATACATCAGACGAGTCTCCTGAAGTATCCATAGCCCTTCCTGAAGAGCCTTCTTCTCCAAAAAGAAGAATGTCTCCTCCAGAAGACTTGTCCTTTCAAGACTTCATAAGAGAAGTAGCTAAAGGACTTTCTATTTCAGTAACTTCTGAATCAGAGCCTAGAGCTAAAAAATTTGATATTTTAGGCTATTCTAGAGCTCCTAAAGAGTCAGTCACCTTACCAATTCATGAGATTCTTTATGAACACATGATTTACCTATGGGAGACTCCTCTCACTCTCTCTCCTCATTCTCGTAGATTGGACACTATGTATCGTGTTCCTCCTTGTCCTGGATTTCAGAAAACTCAGCTTCCTCACCATTCCATGATTGCCAACTGTTGCTCACGGACGGACCTGAAGCAGGGTTTGTTGCAAATATAATAAACCCAAAACGAGCGCTACGTCGTGTTGTCTATTTGGCACTATTGGCAGTTCCTGATACCTAAGCTAAGTTTTTAAACTTTTTTTCAAATATATTAATAAAAGGAGACGTCACAGTGGTGCTCTGCCTGATTACATAGCACTAGGCTGACATTCTCCGACAAAAATATTTTTTCTAACATTGGGGATTTTCTGTTATCGGAATTTTTTGTAGATTTAAGCATACCCAAGACATTTCAAAGTTTTCCAACAGGGCAGCCTTTGACTCCTTTGAAGGTGCCAGCAGAGCCTCAGGCATTGCCATAGCTGCTCGCAGAATTGCTTGGCTCCAGGCTTCTGATTTAGAGCCCTGGGTTCAAGATGGCTTAGGAAATCTTCCCTGTACAGGTGAAAACCTATTTGGCAAAGAATGGCAAATAAAAGCCACTCAAATGGATGCAGAAAACTCTGCTCTGGATAGACTTTCAAAGTCAACCTCCATTCCTGCCAAGAAAAAGCCTTTTAAAAAGTCTCTCTTTAAGAAGGGCAGATTTCCTTCTACTTCTGGCCAACAATCTTCTACAGGTCGCTTTGCCACTAAGCGTCAGCAACCTAAACAGGCCAGGCCTAAGCCTACAGGGGCTGTTGCAACTCAACAGACCCAACCTCCTCAGGGTTTTTGACTTGATGCTAGAGAACTTAGCCTTTCTGGCTCTAAAGCAGCCAGAGCCTCTCACCATTCCAGGAAGGTTGGCTCATTTTGCTCCCAGATGGGAGCAAATAACATCAGAGCAGTGGACCCTCTCCATCATAAGAGAGGGCTACAAACTTCATTTTTCAGACCTTCCTCCCCACACCGTGGTGAGACACTTCAATTCTCCCACATCTCTTCTCGACCTTCTAGGTCAAGAGGTAGCTACCCTTCTTGCCCAAGGGGCAATAGAAGAAGTTCCTCTTCTTCATCAAGGGTCAGGGTTCTACTCCCCCTATTTTCTCATTCCAAAGAAGACAGGGGGATACAGACCTATCTTAGATCTCAGAGAATTGAACAAATTTCTATGCAAGGAGAAGTTCAAGATGCTTTCTCTGGGCACTCTCCTTCCATACCTTCAAAGTCAGGATTGGCTTTGTTCTCTAGATCTCAAGGATGCGTACACCCATGTCCTCATCCATCCCTCTCACAGAAGGTTCCTACGGTTTCTTTTCCAAGGAAAACATTACCAATACAGAGTTCTTCCTTTCGGTCTGGCCTCTGCTCCAAAGTGTTCACCAAATGCATGGCAATAGTTGCTGCATTTCTACGAACTCTGAGAATATTTGTCTTCCCATACCTGGACGACTGGCTCATTCGAGCTCCATCTCAGTCAGAGGCCCAGAATTCCTTGAACTGCACAAGGTGCATTCTGCAGTATCTGGGACTTGTGGTAAACCTCCCAAAGTCTCAGCTAACCCCTACTCAGTCCCTAGAATTCATAGGGGCCTGGTTGGATACCACTACTGCAAGGGCCTACCTTCCTCAGGCCCGTTGTCAACGTCTAGTGCAGTTAGCCTCCCAGATTCAGTCAAAGAGCCACTTAACTGCCCGGGAGATGCTACAACTGCTAGGCCACATGGCTTCCACAGTGCATGCTCTATGCTCGCCTACACATGAGAGCAGCTCAATGGACTTTGTCCACCCAGTGGACTCAAGCTTCAGGTGCTCTCTCAGACCAAATAGCAACCTCCAAACGTCTCTTTTGGTCTCTCCAATGGTGGATGTCCACTCAAAATCTGTTGCTGGGGTCCCCCTTCCAACAGTTGCAAAGCAGAGATGGCATCCATCTGTCCAAGAGAGGTCAACGCATCTTTGGTAGTAGACTGGCTAATCTACTGAAGAGGGCTTTAAACTAGATTCCTTGGGGATGGGTGAAGAAAGCCCCCAGGTAAGTGAAAGCCCCCAGGTAGGTGATACATTAAATACCTTTATGGAAATGGGTAACAGGGGTAACATATGGAAAGCAGTGTGTATTAATGCCCGTAGCATGGGATATAAGATCCCTGAGGTTGAAGCTTTGGTGGGAGTGGCTGACTTGGATTTAGTGGCAGTTACAGAAACATGGTTCACAGAAAACAATGACTGGGATATAACTATACCTGGCTATACTTTATTCAGGAAGGACAGGGTAGGGAGAAGAGGAGGAGGAGTGGCACTATATGTAAAAACTACTATTAAAGCTTTGGAATTACAGAGCTTAAAAGGGAGAGAGGAGGCATTGTGGGTTAAACTAGAAAGAGGGAAAGAGAAATCTATTTGCATTGGAGTGATATACAGACCTCCCTCACAAGAGGAAGAGGTGGACAGAGAGTTAATTGAAGACATACGCAGCATTGCTAGGAAAGGGGAAGTGCTACTGATAGGAGATTTCAATATGCCAGATGTTGATTGGCACATTCCTGCTGCAGTATCATCTAGAAGTAAGGAGATCCTGGATTCTCTACAGGGAGAACTATTCAGGCAATTGGTAACAGACCCCACACGTGAAGGGGCCATACTGGACTTGGTGCTTACCAATGGTGAAAGTGTTTCTGATGTTGTAGTGGGAGATCATTTTGCATCCAGTGATCACCAGATGGTGTGGTTCAGTATTAGGACTAGGGCTGTTAGAATCCATTCCAAGGTGAGGATCTTAGACTTTAGGAAGACTAACTTTGCGAAGATGGGCCAATACCTCAGGGAGTCGTTAGTGGGATGGGAACAGCTGGGGGATGTAGAAAAACAGTGGGCAAAACTGAAAGGGGGTATTTTAAGGGCAACCAACCTTTTTGTTAAAATGGTAAATAAAGGCAAAAGGAACAGGAGACCGCTATGGTTTTCGAAGGAAGTAGCTGAAAAAGTGAAGAAAAAGAGGGAGGCCTTCATGAAATACAAGAGATCACAGAGAGCAGAAGACAGGCATCTGTATTTGGAAAAACTTAGAGAAGCTAGCAAAGTAGTCAAGAAGGCAAAGATTCAAAAGGAGGAGGAAATAGCCAATGCAATAAAATGGGGGGATAAGACATTTTTCAGATATATTAGTGAGAAGAGGAAGAGCAAAAGTGGTATTGTCAGACTCAAGGGTGCAGGGGGGGAATATGTAGAAGCTGATAAGGATAAAGCGGAATTGCTTAACAAATATTTTTGTTCTGTGTTCACAGATGAAGAACCAGGAGCAGGACCTCAGAAAACACCCACAAATAAGAACAGAAGCAAGGGACATCTTGAACTATTTTCAGAAGACTGTGTTCGTGAGAAACTAGCTCAACTTAAAGTAGACAAAGCGATGGGACCGGATGGGATACACCCTAGAATACTGAGGGAACTTGGGGACGTTATAGCAACTCCACTGACTGACCTTTTCAATGCCTCGTTGGAGTCAGGAGTGGTGCCAAAGGACTGGAGAGAGGCTCATGTGGTGCCTTTACACAAAAGCGGAAGTAAGGATGTGGTTGAAAACTACAGGCCGGTTAGTTTAACTTCGGTGGTGAGTAAATTATTGGAAACGCTGCTGAAAGAGAAAATAGTGAGGTTTCTGGAGTCCAGCGGATTACAGGATCCGAGGCAGCATGGATTCACCAGAGGCAGGTCTTGTCAGACAAATCTGATTGATTTTTTTGACTGGGTGACCAGGGAGTTGGACCGAGGGAGAGCTCTAGATGTGGTGTATTTAGATTTCCGTAAAGCCTTTGACACTGTTCCTCACAGGCGACTTATAAACAAACTGAGCACCCTAGGGATGGACCCTAAAGTTACTTCTTGGGTTAGAAATTGGTTGGGTGGGAGGCGACAAAGAGTACAAGTAAATGGAGCTCACTCTGAGGAGAAGGATGTTACCAGTGGTGTGCCCCAGGGATCTGTCCTTGGTCCAATTCTTTTTAACATCTTTGTTAGTGATATAGCGGAAGGGCTGTCGGGTAAGGTTTGCCTCTTTGCGGATGATACCAAAATCTGCAATAGAGTAGACACCCAGGAAGGGGTAGATAACATGAGGAGGGATCTAGCTAAGCTTGAAGAATGGTCTAGAATTTGGCAGCTGGGATTTAATGTTAAAAAATGTAAGGTCATGCATTTGGGCTGCAGCAATCCAAGGGAGCAATACAGTATAGGAGGTGAAGTACTTTTGTCCACTAAAGAAGAGCGGGACCTAGGCGTGGTTGTGTCTGATGATCTTAAAGTAGCTAAACAGGTGGAAAAGGCAACAGCAAAAGCTAGAAGGATGCTTGGGTGCATACGGAGAGGAATGGCTAGCAGAAAAAAGGAGGTGATAATGCCTCTGTATAAGTCTTTGGTGCGACCTCATTTGGAGTATGGTGTGCAATTCTGGAGACCGCACCTTCAAAAGGATGTGAACAGGATGGAGTCGGTGCAGAGGGTTGCTACCAAAATGATTAATGGGCTTCATTATAAAGCATATGAGGACAGACTTAAGGATCTTAATATGTACACCTTAGAGGAAAGGCGGGATAGAGGTGATATGATTGAGATGTTTAAATACCTCCGTGGCATAAATGTTCAGGGAGAGAGCCTCTTTCAATTGAAAGCAAGTTCTGCTACGAGGGGACATGGGATGAGGGTGAAGGGAGATAGATTCAGGAGTGATATGCGGAAATATTTCTTTACGGAAAGAGTAGTGGATCCGTGGAATAGTCTCCCAGTGGAGGTGGTAGAGATGAGGACAGTAACTGAATTCAAGAAAGCATGGGACCAACACAGAGGATCTCTAAAGGCAAAAAGTGGACTGTTGTAGTTGTTATGGAAGGACAGACTAGATAGGCCATGTGGTCTTTTTCTGTCGTCATATTTCTATGTTTCTAGTTGTTGCCCCAAGCAACCCTCACAATAGATGCCTCCCAAACAGGTTGGGGAGCCCATCTACAGGACCTCTCCACCCAAGGCACTTGGACCCCACAGGAGACCTCCCTTCATATCAACCACTTGGAGCTTCGAGCAGTTTTTCTAGCTCTCAGGGTCTTTCATACCCTCCTCAGCTACAAGACAGTCCTCATTCATACGGACAATCAAGTAGCCATGTTTTACATAAACAAGCAAGGAGGAACTGGCTCTCTGTCGCTTTGCAACGAAGCTTTAAGATTGTGGGCCTTCGCCAGAGAGCATCAAATCCATCTCCTGGCAGTATACCTCCCATTAGTCCAAAACTCTTGGGCAGACAGACTCAGTCGAGTTCTGCTTCCACACGAATGGTCCCTGCACATGGATCAGGTACTCAGAATCTTCCAAGAATGGGGAACCCCGGACATAGACCTCTTTGCAAGTCCATGGAATGCCAAACGTCCCCGGTTCTGTTCCAGAATTCCGTGTCAGGGAGTTCAGGCCAAGGATGCCTTCCTCCTCCATTGGGGTCAGGGCTTCCTGTATGCATTTCCACCCATTCCCTTGATTCCCAAGATTCTGTTCAAACTCCAGAGGGATCAAGGATCTATGATCCTCATAGCTCCACGCTGGCCACGCCAAGTGTGGTACCCTCTACTTCTACATCTCTCCCAAGCCCCCTCTCTGGACTTGGGAGCTGCTCCAGACCTTCTGTCCCAGGAGGAAGGGACTTTGTGGCACCCAAACCCCAAGTCCCTACACCTCAGAGCTTGGTTACTGAAGGCCTAGACCTTCAAGACTGGAATCTTTCTCAACAAGTGAAGGATATCCTCCATGCTTCCAGAAAACCTTCCACCAGGCGTTCTTATGCTTTAAATGGAAAAGGTTTTCCATTTGGTGTGCTGAAAGGGGTTTTGACCCTCTAGCACTACCTTTAAATTCTCTTTTAGACTATCTCCTGCATCTTTCCAATGCAGGCCTTAAAACAAATTCAGTAAGAGTCCATTTGAGTGCTATTGCAGCATCCCTTAAGCCCATCAATGGACAACCTATTTCCTCTCATTGCAAGATTCATGAGAGGCCTAACTTTAACTAAACCTCCCATTAGGCCTCCTCCGGTGGCATGGGACTTAAATTTGGTTCTTGGTCAGCTCATGAAGCCACCTTTTGAACCCTTAGCCACTACCTCCTTGAAATTCCTTTCATGGAAGGTTATTTTCCTCATTGCAATTACTTCAGCTCGCCGCATCAGTGAACTGCAGGCATTAGTGGCTAATCCACCTTATACAAGGTTCCATCATGATAAGGTAGTCCTTAGGACAAATCCACACTTTATGCCTAAAGTGGTCTCACCTTTTCATCTTAATCAAGAGGTATATTTACCTGTCTTTTTTCCAGCTCCTCATGCATCCAGTGCAGAGAGGAATCTTCATACTCTGGATTGTAAAAGAGCTCTTGCTTTTTACTTACATAGGACACAGCAGCATCGAAAGTCTTCCCAGCTTTTTGTTGCTTTTGATCCTTCTCATTTGGGACTTCCAGTCTCTAAGAGAACACTGTCCAATTGGATTGCTCAGTGTATTTCTTCTGCCTACCAGAGTAAGAACCTTTCTCTGGAGAGCCATGTCACAGCTCATAATGTGAGGGACATGGCCACCTCTATGGCTCATCTAAATTCTGTGTCCATCGACCAGATCTGTCGAGCAGCCACCTGGGCCTCGGTTCATACCTTCACAGCCCATTACTGCTTGGACAAGGATTCCCGCCGGGATGCCTTGTTTGGTCAGGCTGTCCTCAGACACCTGTTCCATTCTTAAACAACTCCTGCCCTCCTTCCCTGGATCGATGCCTGAGATTCATAGGAGGACGCATACCCTTTCCAGGGTCTCATATCCATGGGGATCTCCCAGGCATCTTAGCTAGGGAGTCCCCATATGTGAAGACTCATTCCTGCTTGTTCCTGGAGATAGCACAGTTACTTACCTGTAACAGGTGATCTCTGGGAACAGCAGGAATAAGTCTTCACAACCCTCCCACCTCCCCTAGGAGTTGTATCTCTTTTCTATCTTTCCTTTCCTCTCTCTCTCTATTGTCTCAGCTTTAAACTCGAACTGAGGAGAGTTGGTTAGGAAAGGTGGGAAGGCAGCGCGCGGGCGCTGTGGGATGCTCCCAAAAGCTTTCCTTGCTGGGGAGCGTTCCCGCGCAGGCTCCGTCGGTACCAACGTACCCATATGTGAAGACTTATTCCTGCTGTTCCCAGAGATCACTTGTTACAGGTAAGTAACTGTGCTTTATCCATGACAACGCCTAAATCCAGGATGGTGTTTCATAATGTGGAACCTTGCATCGTGTAACCATAGTTTGGGTTTTATTTTCCTAGATGCATAACTTTCCACTTGTCCACATCAATTTAATCTGCCTTTTGAACATCCAGTCTTCCAATTTATCAAGGTCCTCTTGCAATTTTTCACAATACTCTTGGGTTTTAACAACTTTGAATAATTTTGTGTCATCTGCAAATTTGGTTACCTCGCTCATTATTCCCATTTCCAGGTCATTTACAAATGTTAAAAAGCAGTAGACCCTGTACAGATCCCTGGGGTACTCCACTATTCACCCTTCTCCATTGGGAAAATTGGCCATTCAGTCCTACCATCTGCATTTTAACCAGTTCCTAATCCACAATAGTACACTGCCTCCTATTCCATGACTTTAACTTCGCCAAGAGTCTCTCATGAGGGACCTGTCAAAGTCTCTGAAAATCCACATGCACTATATTGACTGGCTCACCTTTTGTCTACCTGTTTATTTACACCTTCAAAAAAATTAGTAAGATAAGACCTTCCTTGGCTAAAGCCATGTTGGCCTTCTCCCATTAAACCATGACTATCTACATGTTCAGTAATTTTGTTCTTTATAATGGTTTCTACGATTTTGCCCAGTACTGATATCAGGCTCACCGACCTGTAGTTTCTGGACACCCCTGTAACTCTTTTTAAAAATTGGCGTTACAATGGCTATTCGCCAATCTTCAGGTACTATAGATAATGGCTGAATATTGCTGCAATCTACATCTTTCAGTCCACTCTGGCTTTATTTCTAACCAGGCCTTTTTTATATGAATAGTATTAGGCCATTTGGCCATTTAACCGGCCCAATATTATCCAGATAATTTTTTTAAACTATATGGTTAAGCATGTTATATGTTCATTAATTGCCAGTGACTGTATGACTTGCTTTGAATATTTACCTCAAGATTTTTTCCCATAGACATGGAAAGGGAGAAAATACTTAATGAACCAGACCCAAAGTAAAAGAAATCATGAAGTAACCTAATGGTTAGAGCAGCAGGTTAAAACCAAAAGAGGCAGGGGTTTAAATCCCACTATTACTACTTGTGATCTTAGGCAAGTCTCTTAAACCTCCATTCCCTCAGGTACAAGGTTAGATTGTAAGTCCTCCATGGACAAAAAAAATATCCAACTGCAACTCTCCTTTAACTTCTGAGTAAAGTTGCAAGCTAAATCCACTTCCTCCTAAATAAAGTTTTGGGGGTCTTCATTTGTTTGCAGAAATTGAAAACTTCAGTAGAGAGTGTTAGGAAATCAGTGAAGAAACTCCTCAGTCTTCACATCACACAACACTTCATCACAATGCATTTTAAGTACTGAAAGCGATCGCTTTTTCTGGTTCCACTTTTTTTTTTGTTTGGAGCAAGCAATGATAGCATACAAATAATGGAATGGGACAAAAAAGAGAAGGAATGATGGGACACAGAAATGGAGAAAGAGATAGCAGGAGTTACTTTTCAGTCTTATTTCAAGGGTTAGACCTGCTGGGTTCCTGGTTGTTAAGGACTGACCACAGTGACAGCCTGTTAATATGGGTGACAAGTGGTGGAGGTGCTTGGGCCTTAATTTGCTGAGTCTGATGCTGTCTTTTCTAATCTGCATTATACAGGGGGTCAATGAAATAAAAGCATATTTTCATTTCATCTGATGATTAACTCTCTCCTCTCCTCTGTGCCCTCCAAAAAAGGAGAAAGGAAAAAATATGACGACATCTTAAAGTCTAACTTTGCTGTACTAAGTAAAGTGTTTTCCCTTTCAGCAGCTGTGGCTCTGGTGAATTGTCTTGAAAATAGTAGCGGTAGAATACGTTATATATGCCATATTCCTTAGATTTCCTGAGATTGTTATGTAGTTTAAGATGTCCTTGATTTTTGGGAATTGTCCCCGATTTTTAGAGCTGTGTCCGACTCTCACCTGCTTGGCAGCCTCCTGCCCCCAATTCCAGCATTTGGAACAGAGGGGATAGAAAAAAAATGTATTTTCAAATTAGTGATTTGCATACATCGCTTTTAGACTTTACGGACCCGATTTTTGAAAGGCATTTACACAGTTTACAGCTCAATAAACCATGTAAATGCTTTAAATAGGGATATTCAAAGGCACTTACATGGTTAGTGCCATTGAATATCCCCTTCTAACTCCCATATGTGCCCCGAAGCTATCCGGTTAGTATCGGGGCATATCAGGGACATTCTGGGGCGGAGCGGAGACAGCGACAAGTGATAACCAGGCAGCAGTGATATTGCATGCTGCCCGGCTAGCGATCTGCATGGAAAAGACAGGTGAGGGTTTTCCTTGCCTATCTTTAAAGGCGCAGGACCTAACCGGGCAGCATGCAATATCGCTGTTGCACGGTTAGCTTTGGTGGCTTCCAGACTGTGCAGCGATCCCCAGATATTCTACGCCATCGCCATGGCATTGAATGTCCAGGGTTACGGGTTAGCGGGCAGGGATATGTGCCCTAGCAGCACATAGCCTGCCCAGATGAATATCGGGCCCTACAAGCCTTATCTTTATATTTTGCACAGTATGAGGAAAATGCATCACTCTATTTCTGTCGATTTGTCTTTTTGAAAGTGATATTGTTGCGGACATGGGATGGATGGGGGTATAGGATAATGACTCCCCATTCCTCCCATACTCTTTGGTGCTCATATCTGTCATACCTGGAACTAAGGTGTCCCTTCCTCACCCCCCACCACCACACTTTGGATAAGTCTCTCAGATTTGCCTGCAAAAAATATGGCCCATCCTGTGGGACATTTAAATTTCCCATTCTGATCATCTGTCCCATCCTGCAGGACATTTGAATAACATGCTAGTTTATGGTTCATAAGATACATATTCTACAGAAACCAGTCATGTTGTATGTCATATTGGTTGTAATTTGGCCACTTTCTTTTTAAAATGTGTTCCAATCTGGCATGAGTGACAGAGAAAATTTATCCGAGTGGAAAGGGTTAATATAGTTCCAACTCCTACTTTGCTAAAGCTGCATTTTAGATGGTAACCAGCCATTCTCCTTTTAGGGTATTGATTTTCCTTCCCTCCTGCATTACACTGTGAAATACATGAATACATTTTATGCACCATATCCATTTTCAGTACAGAGAGGTCTCATCTCTGAAGAGTGGTTTGCCAAGCCACCTTTGCACATTGACATCTGGTTTTGATATTTTGATTCTGGCCTGGTTAATGTGTGCATCATAAAAACCGACATGGCGTAAGCAGAAACACGGCCATGTTTTTTATTCATATTGTATGAGGTTTTATGATTTTATTTATTAAATTGTTTTTATAATTTTAAATTATTGGTCTGGTTTTATTTTGGTTCTGTTTTTTTTTCTGAAATGCTTTGCCTCTTTGTTTTTGACTAGATAGAATGTGGCCAGCATGGATTGTTGGGCACATTGACTTCATTTTGCTGTCTGAAAACTCCTCTGGAACTTCTATTTTCGTTAAGATTAGGTTTTTCTTCCCTCGTGCCTCTTACCTTTTTTTGCTGAAATAACTTAAGAAGCTGCCTAGCAGGTGTTCTTAGATCCATCAATGGGTGTGGTGTGGCTTCAGACACCAACAAGACAGCCTGTTAATCCTAGAGGTTAGGACCTGGGTCCCCGAGACACTTCTTGACATGACAACACAAGTAGTGTGTTGAAAGCCTCTCTGCTGGGTAGAAGGGAAATTTGGAGAATGAGCACATCAGCTCCAGTATCTGACAAGCCAAGTTGTAAGGAGTTCTTATCCAAATGAATTTCTGTCACTGATTTCACATGCAAAAGCAAGAGTAAAAAATAAACTGTTAAAATGGAAGGGACAGATCAACAGGGATTCTGATGTCTAGATAATGGTACAATAGTATAG
The DNA here is from genome assembly GCA_033557465.1 of Ichthyophis bannanicus. NCBI lineage: Eukaryota > Metazoa > Chordata > Amphibia > Gymnophiona > Ichthyophiidae > Ichthyophis > Ichthyophis bannanicus. The sequence goes on from CM066034.1 coordinate 907,907,697, forward strand.
CCTGTTGAAGAATAACTTATGTCCAGTGGTCTTAAAAACAAAGCTTTTGGTTATTGCATATAATCTAAAATTCCATGCCATTTCTTCATCTCAAAATTGCACACAGAACAAAAAGTCACCTAAATAGCTTTTTGACATTTCTGCTTCTCTGTGGCCTTAATGTGCTTTTGCTTTTTCATGCCAAAGAATTATTTTAACAATCTAAATGTCAGCTTTCCTTTTTTCCTCAATTTCACTCTTCTCTTGCTCATAAGAATATAACAATTGCCATACTGGGCCATACTAAAGATCCATCAAGCCCAGTATCCTGTCTCCAACAGTGGCCAATCCAGATCAGAATTATCTAGCAAGGCCCCAAAAGGTAGACAGATTCCATGCTATATACCCCAAGAGATAAGCAGTGGCTTTCTCCAGATCTACCTTTAACAACGATTTATGGACTTTTCCTCCAGAAATTTCTTTCCCCTCTTCTTTTCCCCTCTTCTCCTCATGATATTTGAACCCGTGTTTATTAGAACAAGAAAAATGTGTAAACAAGATGGGACATACCAGTTAACAGATTAATGAATTTAAATTATGTAAAATAGCCCACATTTTTTGGAATTCTAGCACACAGATCATTCCTTAATTGGAGGGAAAATGATTCATAGTCATGAGGTATACATGCATAACTTTGTTTTTCAGCTGGCATTTGCCTCACCAATAACCAAAGATGAGCTCTGTTTACAAATATTAAATAAGGGGGAAGTAATCCAAAATTTGTGCACTGGCGCAGTCTCCGCAGATACTTTTACCCATTGGGTTTGCACCAGCAATACTATGTTGGTAGTTGTGCTTTCATTATTGTCCAAGAAAAATTATGCACAGAGCTTTCCACCGGCTCTCTATAATTTGATTTTTTTGGTAAAAACTACACAAAGAGAAGTCTTTTTATTAAAGATATGCATTTACTTCACGGTTAGCGGAAAAACGAATGTGCGGTAGCTGTCGGGCATGCCTAGCAAATTCTTGGCAGTTACCACATGGATGTGAATGCTAATGTGTGGCGCAATTAATTTAGATGCACCTAATGACACTTTATAGAGGTATCGTTATGTGCACTCATGCTAACTGCCACATTGCCACTAGCTTGGTGACAATGTGCTCTCCATTCCCACATTCCACCCCTAATCCACCCATTTGCCATCTAGTGCATGATGGCTGATTACCATGCAGTTTAGCAGCTGTTAGCTGGTCTGCTCATGCTTTAGTGTTTGCCACAGTCAATTAACATGCACTAAAAATGCGCATTAAGCGTTAGAGGTGTTTAGTAAAAGAGTCCTATACTTTTGCCTAAGAAAAGAATGGAAGAGTCATTCCGTTCTCTGTTCTCTTTCCATCCATGGGAATGGCTCAGGAGTATGTGGATAAAAGATTGGTTTGGACTAGGTGGAATAGCAGAATTTGACTCCCTTAAATATTATACAATAATTAGTTCTGGGGATAAGACACTGGCTTACTATAACAAAAAAAAATGTTATAGTGGGATTATCCTAAGAATAGAAAACAATTTCTATTGTTTAAAGGTTTCTTTTTAAAATCACTACAAATGAAAATCATCAAACTTAAATGTGAGCAGAGTCTCATATCTTGGCGCTCACAACCTTCCCAGAACTGAATTGCAAATGTTTTACCATGATAACAAGTTTCCAGTGAAGCACTAATGCTCCATCTAGGGCCTAGGGGTCACCTCACAAGTCGAAGTTCACAGGTTTGATTAATTTTACCAGTTCCCAGCATGTTTTCTTTTTTTCTTGTCCCTTGAAAAGTAAAGTGTGATCAGCCCGTCTATCCAGACCGGTGAAGATTTATCCTGCTGTTACTGAATTCCCCAGCTAATTAAAGCAGTTCATACCGAGTTACAGAGCAATAAGGCACTTGAAAGACAGTCATGCTAATTTATCTGCTGGGCCCCCTGGCATAAGATTAAGTGCCTGGGTTTTCTGTTTTCTTGTGTATGGAGTCCGTCCTGAGGTAGATAACAAGTTATACATCATTTTTAATGAGCTAACCCACTGCATAACAAAAGGGAGGGGGAAAGTAATTTATGTGATTGTTTATCTAGCCTTTCCAATTAACAGAAGTGGTAATTAGGGGCAGCAATAAAATAAAAGAGAAGAAGAGAGGGGGCAGATAACCAAGGCCACATGCTCCTCAGGCGAGGCCGCTCACCAGGCCTAATGCCTACTGGGCTAAGTCTAGTCTGTCCTAGGGATTCCTCTCGATGGTCTGCACTGAAAGCTCGTCGGAAGAAAAAAGAAACAGAGTACAATTATGCTTACTTACTTGGTGCTAAATCTATTCATAAAACTATGGATTCATGCCATACTTTTCACTTTTACATCTGCTATAGTATCTATGGTCCTGAAATTCCAAAAACACCTGAGCTTTTAAATTTAGGTTCATCAGTTAGGCTCCTAAGTACATCCACGACATTCAGACACACATAAGATCTTAGGTTTTCTGTTGAAAATTCATCAAAATTTAGGAATTTAAAAGTTATGCTCCTACATTAGGCCTGCCATTTATTTGACTAGATTTATAAGTCTAATATAGGTGCCTAAAGCTGAGAATCAGCGCTAAGCTCCTAACATTTTTTTCCTACCCTAAAACCACCCCTGTTGCTTCCCACATTTTAGGCTCCTAATTTAGGAGCTTAGTAAAATTTTGACCATAAATGTAGACACTCAGCTATTATAGATTTTTAAAGAGTCCATTTAGAAGCAGGACCAGCCCAAGAGGATCCAACACCCTAGAAACACAGAAACGTAGAAACATGATGGAAGAAAAAGACCACATGGCCTATCTAGTCTGCCCTTCCATATCAACTACAATAGTGCCCTTTTTCCTTTAGACGTCCTCTGTGTTTGTCCCATGCTTTTTTGGATTCAAATACTGTCCTCGTGTCCACCACCTCCACTGGGAGACTATTATTTCTGCATATTACTCCTGAGTCTATCCCCTTTCACTCTCATCCTACGGCCCCTCATAGCAGAGCTTGCCTTCAATTGAAAGAGACACTCCTGTGCATTTACACCATGGAGCGATTTAAATGTCTTTATCATATCACCCCTATCCCACCTTTCCTCTAGTCGAATGTGTACATATTAAGATCTTTAAGTCTGTCCTCATATGCTACACAACAAATACCACTAACCATTTTAGTAGCCACCCTCTGCACTGACTCCAACCTGCTTATATCCTTTTGAAGGTATGGTCTCCAGAATTGTACACAATACTACAAATGAGGTCGCACCAGAGACTCATACAGAGGCATTATCACCTCCTTTCTTTCTGCTGGCCATTCCTCTCCCTATGTGCCCAAACATCCTTCTGGCTTTTGCAGTCACCTTTTCTACCTGTTTAGGTACTTTAAGATCGTCAGACACAATTACGCCCAGATCCTGCTCTTTTTTTTTTTTGGAGAGAAGTACCTCACCCCTACACTGTACCATTCCTTTGGAATTTTTGCAGTGCACGTGCGTGACCCTGCATTTTTTAGCATTAAATTTCAGCTGCCAAATTCTAGACTATTCTTCAAGCTTAGCTAGATCCCTCCTCATGTTATCTACACTTTCTTGGGTATCTACTCTATTGCAGATTTTGGTATCACCCACAAACAAGCAAACTTTACCTGACAGCTCTTCCACTATATCACTAACAAAGATGTTAAAAAGAATCGGACCAAGGACAGATCCCTATGGCACTCCACTGGTAACATCCTTCTCCTCAGAGTGAGATCCTTTTACCTGTACCCTTTGTCACCTCCCACTCAACCAATTTCTAACCTAATCAGTAACTTCAATTGTGTGCCCCCATCCCATAAGTCCCTCAGATACAGCCCCCTCTCTTCTCCCTTCAGCTCCAGCAGCTGACTGTCTTCCTCAATCCCACCCCCCCACCCCCAGCAAATCGCTTGAGGCCCATCCAGCAGGCACTTCTTTGCCTCTCCCCTCCCTTCCCCCCACTCTCAGACCCAGCCAGCTGAGCAGCCCCTCCTTTGTTTCCCTCTACCCTTAGGCCCAGCAAGCCTCCCCTTGTTTTCACCTGTGACCCCCCCTCTCTCCTTTCAAGTACCCACCCTCTACTGCATCTTCAGCTTGTAGTGCATCAGCTCAGACTCAGTGGGTGATGGAGGACGACATGCCTCTTCTCTGTCTTGAGCTGCCACCTGCCCCTCTCATCTGCTGGGGCTGGTGTCCAGCTCTGAATGAGGCCTATCATTGACCAAGACGTTGCCATCATCAGAGTTCTACAACTGCTATAGCGCTGCCTCAGTCTGAGCCTTTTGTGGAATGAGACTGATCATTCTTCAGTCACATAGAGCCATACGCCAGCTGCATCCTTCTACTAGCATTGTGGCTGCATGCGATGCCATTTCCTGTGGGGGAGGAGGCAATGAGGGGCACAGAAGAGGCAGCTTTGGACTCAAAGTGAGCCAGGAGGGTGCTAACTTAAAGGCTGTCACAGCAGTCTGAATTGTACCCACAGCACTGGGGTTTGGGGGATGCAAAGTTTCATTTTCTTCACTCCAGTCCTGACTGTTAGTTTTATGCTTCACTGCCAGGCGGCATACTGATGTTGCCCCCCAAATTGTGCTGCCCTGGGTGGGTACCTAATTCACTTGGTACTAGGACTGGCCCATTGCTACCACTACTACCTCTCTTTAGGGCTTACAGCTGTGGCAATGGCTTTGAAGCCACAATGCAGCACTTACCTAAAGTCTCTGGTCCCAAGTTCTACAATCTGCTACTTCCACCCAATACTGTACCCAGCTAGAAATGGTTATGGTTTAGCCACTTGATATACTGCCCTTGATTTGTGCACCAGAGTGGTTTACATGTATACTAACAGGCACATTTTACTCCCTTGTCCCAGAGGGCTCACAATCTAGGTGTACCTGAGGCAATGGTGGGTTAAGTGGCTTGCCCAAGGCCACAAGGAGTGGCCATGGGACTAGAGACCCCAGTCCCTCCAGCCCGAGGTTGTGTGTCCCTATGTGGGAATTGAACCCCTGGCCCTATGGGCTGAGGTAACCTGTCCCAGACACTGAGCCATGCCACTGCACTCCCCTCCCCCACCCACCCACCTACCTATGTGTAGTAAATCACTCTTTGAGCTTCTTGAAAGCCCAGTGACGATATCAGCGCTCCTTCCATACTTGTGCCTTATGAGGCTGCAGTGCTCGCACAGCCCTTGGTACGGCCCTGCTCTCATCCCCGTCTGACACAGACGTACATCGGAGGGGGGTGGAAGCAGCAGATCTTAGAAGCCAGGAACCGCAACGCAACCCTAGAGATTTTAGGTAAGTGTTCCATCACGGTTTCAAGGCCATGGCCACTGCTGCAGGTCCAGAGAGGGGCGGCGGCTGCAGCAATAGAGGCAGGGGGAGGGGAGGCCTGCCTAGGGGGCCTCCAATCTTCACACTGGTCCTGCAGGCAGTGATAAGGAGAAGAGAAACTACAAGTTCTCAATCTAGTGCTGAATTGGTCACAAAAACATTTCTCTTCCTAATTTTTGATGATGCTTTTCAACAGCACAGACCTTAGTTCCCAGGTTGGCACTCTGTCCCTGCATGAGCTCCTCAGTCATAAATGCTTCCTAATTTTGGCCAGTTGCATCCTGCTGCTTAACTTCACTTGAAGCGCCAAATGTAAAAGATGAAATAATTGAAGTGAGAGATCACCAGGGACAGGGTCACCGCTCAGAGTATCTGAGAGTACAAGAACTTACTGATCTATCATGGCATAAACAGCTTAAAAAAGGCCTTGCTATATCTAAATTTTATGCTAAACATTAAAAGACAACTCCATAAGTCTCCAAAATTCTTAATTTTAGGAATCAAAAGGCAGAGCAAATTCTCCACCATTTGTATGCCTAATGAATCCTGGGTCAGTGGTTCCCAAATCTGTCAATTTACCTTTTTTACTCTTGTCCTGGGTCTTATCCAGCATCTCAGTGACTTAAGGCTCTGCGCCTTCTTGGGTCAGCTGGTAGAAAGATAAGGGGCACTTTTTCTTTCCAACACTCTCTAGGACTATGTGAAGGCAACCAAGCTGTGAAAACTGGTGGAAGACCCATCAACAACTTTTGCTATGCTGACAATACCATGTTACTGACTGAAAGTGATGATGATCTGAAACACCTCTTATCAAGATCAAGAACCATAGGGTAAGTTAACTAGGACGAGTTAATGGTTAACCCGTGCTATTGGCAACTAGGTCTCATTGAATAACATGGGACCTAGCTGCATATAGAATGGGATAACCATTAGCTCGGATTAGCAAATATACCCCATAGTTTTAAAATGGACTTGCACCTTAACATGAAGAAGGCAAAGATCCTGACCACTGGCAAAAATCAATCATTTTATCCTTGATCGAGAAGAAATAGAAATAGTAGGCGACTTTAACGACAAGCAGTCAAGAAACCCAAAGACACATTGCTCTTGACAGAATATCTATAAAGAACTTAGACAAGATTCTCAAGTGCAGAGATTCATTTCTGCATATACACACTCGAGTTCTCCAAGTCATTTTCAATAAAGTCATATGGATGCAAAAGTTGGACAGTGAAGAGGAAAGGCAAGAAAAAGTTGAATTATGGTGCTGGACAAGAATATTGTCTATACCATGGACTGTCTGAAGAACAAATCAGTCAGTACTAGATGAGATCAAACCTCAGCTTTCTTTAGAAATGCAAATGACAAGACTTCGACTTTCATACTTTGGACACATCATATGAAAAGTAAGACCATTAGATAAAGACATCATGCTTGGCAAGGTGGAAGGTCAGCGCAAAAGAGAAAGGCCAGCAATGCGATGGATTGATATAATAGCAGTTATGGATGCCACTCTATCAACAATGAGCTACCTGACTGAAGACTAAACTCAGTTTAGGACAACTATCCAGAGGGTCACTATGAGTCAACATTGACTTCATGGCACTTAACAAGGAGGAATTTGAATAAATACTTGTAAGGTTTGATGTAATATTATAATATTTACTAAAATATTTTCAGCATGTTATTAAAAATTAATAACTAGAATGGTGTGTGGGGGAGGTACCATGTGGAATGCAGGAGTGTAGTGGAAAAAGTATGGGAGGGGAGAGGTGTGAATGGAGAGAGTACTGGTGAGGTTGTGTGTCTGTGTGAATCAGGAAAGCAAAAAGGGGTGTTTGAGTGAGATGAGGGGGGTGTTTCTAGACTGGGACTGAGCAGCAGAGATTTGTGCCTGTGGTGGTTTAGTTGGGAGGTCACTGCAGGATCTAGCAAGTAGAAGACAGACAACAGGAGATTCAGACGATGATATAAAAATGCTAACATTAAGGAGGTAATTTTATAATGTGCTGTGCAAAGTTAAGGTTCATCAATGTGTATAAATCATTTATTTTCCATGACTAATGTGCACGGATGGGCCTTTATGCGTGTACTTTAGTCAAGTGCTAATCTATAAGTATGACCGTCAGGTCAATGGCATGTATTTTTGGTGTGGGCAGAGCATGAAAGAAGCTTTGGCAGGGCATAAATTTATAGTTCATGTGTAAGCAATAAAATACTATGACTTATGCACATTCGTTACAAATCTAGTTAGGTGTGTGCATTTACGCCATGTCTAGGACTGGCATAAGTGCTCGTGCCTAGGTTTGCAATGTTTATCTTACTCCTGTTTTATAAAGAAAAGTAGGCACTGCTTTTCTTTTTAAAATAGGTGCAATTTGCGTACATTGGATGTGCATTAAACTAAAGGATCTTTATCTGAATTTTCATAAAGCCTTTAGCAAAGTCCCTCATGAGAGACTCTTGAGGAAATTAAAAAGTCATGGGATAAGAAGCAGCGGTACTACTGTGGACTGGGAAATGGTTAAAAGGTTGAACATTTAGCTGCACTCTGTTTTCTATTTTCTCAATGGAGAAAGGTGAATAGTGGAGTAGCCCAGGGATCTATGCTGGGCTCGTTGCTTTTCAACATATTTATAAATGACCTGGAAATGGGAATGAGTGAGGTGATCAAATCTGCAGATGACACAAAATTTTTCAAAGTTGTTAAAACACAAGAGGATTGTTAACATTTGCAAGAGGACCTTAATAAATTGGGCGACTTGGCATCCAAATGGCAGATGAAATTTAATGTGGACAACTGCAAAGTTATGTACTTACGGAAGAACAACCTAAACTACAGTTAGGAATCACCACCCAGGAAAAGGATCTGGGCATCATCATAGATAACACACTGAAACCCTCTGCCCAGTGTGCAGCGGGGGCTAAGAAAGCAAATAGAATTCTAGGAATCATAAGGAAAGCAACAGAGTAAAACCAAGGAGATTATAATGTCTCTGTATCACTCCATGGTGTGACTGTATCTTAAATATTGTGTACAAGTCTGGCTACCATATCTTAAAAAGGATATGGCGGAATTAGAAAAAGTACAGAGAAGAATGACTCAAATGATAAAGGGGATGGAAGGATACCCCTATGAAAACAATGGGGCTGCAGCTCCAATATCGCATGGAGTCCGCTACCGCCATTTAGTAAACATACCCCTAAGACTAATTGGAAAAAATACTTTTTCACTCAGTGCATAATCAAATTCTGGAATTTGTTGCTGGAGGATGTAGTAAAAGCTGTTAGTGTAGCCGGGTTTAAAAGAGGTTTGAGCAAGTTCCTGGAGGAAAAGTCTCTAAACCATTATTAAAGTGGATTGCTTACTGCTGAGATAAGCATCATGAAGTCTGTCTACTTTTTGTGAACCTGCCAGGTACTTGTGACCTGGATTGGCCACTGTTGGTAACATGATACTGAGCTTTATGGACTTCTTGGTCTGACCCAGTATGGCGCATCTTATGTATCTTCCGCATGTAGATGGGTTACAGTCACTTGTAAAAAGAGAAAATTCTGCCTTCTCATGAAAATGAAGTCAGATGTAGCATTTCATCAAGAGACATTTGAATGCAACAGAACATCAAAAGTTTAAAAAGGGAGTGGGTGGGGTTCCTGAGTTCTTCTGCCTACAATAACATGCAGCGAGGAGGTGCCGTATTAATTCACAAGTGATTACCAATTGTAGCTCATAAGATGATAAAAGAAGAGGAGGGAAGGATTGTCCTCATGGTTGGAGAGTTGCAGGGAATAAAGATCTTACTTTGCAATATATATATGCTCTGTATATATATAGAGAGAAGTCTCTACAAAAGGTGAAAAAGCAAAAACGGCCAAAATGGATGACGGAAGAAACTCTGAAAATTGCCCAGAAACGCAGAGAAGCTAAAGCCAGAGGAGAAAGAAAGACAATTGCAGAACTCAACAGAGATTTCCAACGTGCAGCAAGACAGGACAAGGAAAAGTACTACAATGACACTTGCAAGGAAATAGAAGCAGAAACTATTAGAGGAAGAACAAGATCGGCTTTCCTAAAGCTGCGAGAGTTAAAGAAAAAGTTCCCGCCTCGAATTGGAATGTTACAAGATGCTCAAGGTTCTATGTTGAATGATGCTGAGAAGATCAAGAAAAGGTGGAAGGAGTATACAGAGTTTTTATATGATAAAGATCAAGTGGACCAACAGCCGTTTCAACCTGTACCTTATGATCAGGAACCATTGGTGATGAAAGAAGAAGTTGAAGCAGCATTGAAAGCCTTATCAAAGAACAAAGCACCAGGCATTGATAGCATTCCCATAGAAGTATTGCAGCAATCTGATGCAGCTGTTACCGTACTTACACGGCTCTGCCAAGAAATATGGAAGACAACATCATGGCCAACTGACTGGAAAAGATCTGTGTTTATACCAATACTAAAGAAAGGTGATCCAACTGACTGTGGAAATTATCGCACAATCGCTCTGATCCCACATGCCAGCAAGATTCTACTGAAGATTATTCAAAAGAGACTACAGCCATACCTAGAACAAGAACTACCTGAAGTGCAAGCAGGGTTCAGGAAAGGGCGAGGAACGAGAGACATCATTGCGGATGTGAGATGGATCCTTGAAAAGACTAAAGAATACCAAAAGGATATCTATTTGTGCTTTATCGACTATAGCAAGGCTTTTGACTGTGTAAACCATGAGAAACTCTGGACCACATTAAGAAGAATGGGTATACCAGAACACCTGATCGTTCTCTTGCGCAATCTGTACATTGATCAAGAAGCAATAGTTCGAACGGAACAAGGAGAAACAGAATGGTTTAAAATAAGCAAGGGTGTAAGACAAGGCTGCATACTTTCCCCCTGCCTGTTTAATTTATATGCAGAACAAATCATCAGAGAAGCAGGACTGTATGAAGACAACAGAGGTGTGAAGATTGGTGGAAGACTCATCAACAACCTTCGCTATGCTGATGATACCACATTACTGGCTGAAAGTGAAGATGATCTGAAACATTTGCTTCTTACAATCAAAGAACATAGTCTCAAAATGGGCCTGCACCTTAATGTAAAGAAGACAAAGATCATGACAACTGGCAAAATCAACAGGTTCATCGTTGAAGGAGAAGAAATTGAAATCGTGAACAACTTTAACCTACTTGGATCAACTATCAATAAAGAAGCAACAAGCAGTCAAGAAATCAGACGACGCATTGCTCTTGGCAGAATGGCTATGAAAGACCTAGATAAGATTCTCAAGAGCAGAGATGTCTCTCTCCATACAAAGATTCGACTTGTTCAAGCCATGGTATTTTCAATAACATCATATGGATGTGAAAGCTGGACAGTGAAAAAGACAGACAGGAAGAAAATTGATGCCTTTGAATTATGGTGCTGGCGGCGAATACTGTGTATACCATGGACTGCCCGAAGAACAAACCAGTCGGTACTAGAGGAGATCAAACCTAAGCTTTCTTTAGAAGCTCAGATGACAAGACTTCGACTTTCATACTTCGGACACATCATGCGAAGAGAGAGATCATTAGAGAAAGATATCATGCTTGGCAAGATAGAAGGTCAACGCAAAAGAGGAAGGCCAGCAATGAGATGGATCGCTACAATAACAGCAGCTACGGGTACCAGCCTGTCAACAATGAGCCGCCTGACTGAAGACCGAACACAATTTAGGATAGCTATCCAGAGGGTCGCCATGAGTCGACTCCGACTCGACGGCACTTAACAACAACAACAACATGTATATTGTTGTATTATTTTTAGTAAGGCAACAAAGCTATTGGAATTCAGTGAGTACTGTAAAATAATGGTGAGGGATTTTAATGTAACAGCAAGCCATGATAGTTTGCAAGACCTCTAGACTGCACCCCAAAGATCATGACAAGAGATTGGTTAACTTTTTGACATCAGAACTGGAGATGCTAGATGTGTGGAGGCTGCTCCAGCCCACTGGGGTAGATTTTACTTTTTTTCTCAAACACACATAAAACATATGCAAGAGTCAGGAGTGGTGCCAAAGGACTGGAGAGAGGCTCATCTAGTGCCTTTACACAAAAGCAGAAGTAAGAATGTGGTTGAAAACTACAGGCCGATTAGTTTAACGTCAGTAGAGAGTAAATTGTTGGAAATGTTGCTGAAAGAGAAAATAGTGAGGTTTCTAGAGTCCAGCCGATTACAGGATCCGAGGCAGCATGGATTCACCAGAGGCAGGTCTTGTCAGACAAATCTGATTGATTTCTTTGACTGGGTGACCAGGGAGGTGGACCGAGGGAGAGCCCTAGATGTGGTGTATTTAGATTTCAGTAAAGCCTTTGACACCATTCCTCACAGGCAACTTATAAGCAAACTGAGCACCCTAGGGATGGACTCTAAAATTACTGCTTGGGTTAGAAATTGGTTGAGTGGGAGGCAACAAATAGTTCAGGTAAATGGAGCTCACTCTGAGGAGAAGGAAGCTACCAGTGGTGTGCCCCAGGGATCTGTCCTTGGTCCGATTCTGCACCTGCTGTTTATTTATTTTATTTAGCTGTATTTATATTCTGCTTTTCACTGGGTCAAAGTGGTCAATTGGGGGATACATTTAACACAAGGGGATATGAGACACATATGCTAATACTTACAGGGAACATGGGCAATGGAGGGTTAAGTGGCTTGCCCAAGACCACAAGGAGTGCCTATAGGACTAGAAATCCCAGTCCCTCCAACCTGAGATTGCTGTCCCCAGGTGGGACTTGAACTCCTGGCCCTCTGGCCTGAAGTACCTTGTCCTAACCACTAGACCACTCCTCCCACCATGTTATGTGATATCCCTTCTTACATTAGGGACATGACCCATTTTCTTCAAGTTTTGAATGATCATTCTGAATGAGTTAAAACACCCGATATGGTTTTAGTCGCATTAGATGTTACGGCGCTTTATACAAGTATTCCCCAGAAAGCCGCATATGAAACAGTTGAATTGTTTCTTCATCGATAGGGTGATCTATCGGATGATATGATACGTTTCTTGTTACAACTTGTTAATTTTGCAGTGTTTCATAATCATTTCTTGTTTGAGGGGACAATATCAACAAATTTCAGGGGTGGCTATGGGTGCTACCTGTGCCCCTTCTATTGCCATTCTTTTTATGGGGCACCATGAAGAGAAATGGATAATGTCGTCTCCGTATTCGCCTCATATAAAATTGTGGTGCAGGTATATTGACGATGTGTTTGTGTTATGGAAGGGATCTGTTGATGTTTTGGAACATTTTTTTCAATGGCTTAATAATTTTGATCCAAAACATTCAGTTTACCTATTCTCATCATGTTAAAATGGTGTTTCTGGATGTTGTAGTTTACAAAGGCAGTAGTGGTTGGAATACTTTGGTTTATAGAAAGCCTACAGACAGGAACACGCTCCTTCACTATGATAGAAACATAGAAACATAGAAATATGACGACAGAAAAAGACCACATGGCCTATCTAGTCTGTCCTTCCATAACAACTACAACAGATAGTGCTCACCCAGTTAGGCTTAGGAATGGTTTACCCTTCTCCCAGTTTGGCTTAGGAATGGTTTACCCTTCTCCCAGTTTGCTAGATATCGAAGGAATTGCTCTGAGCTGGTGGAGTTTCAGAAAGCCTCTAGTCTTGTCAGCTAATTTTGTTGATAGAGATTATCTGAGGCATATAGTTAAACGTGCATATCGAAGGGTGCTGTTCAACAGTAGAGAGCTTCTGTTGAAGCCGACTATGCGGAGCAATACAGAAGATACCGAATTTGTGAATTTGATTACGAAATATTCCATGTTTAGTTCTTGGATACAGCGAATTGTAAACACATGAATGTGTTAAGTACGATTTCAGGGCTGAACAACAAGCGGGTTAGATGTGTATGACAACTCCATCAAAATCTTAAAGAGAAATCGAGTCCCTCTGTTTTGTGCCCTTTATCAGTCTCTTCTGATTCCGCATTGCAAGTTGGACATAGATGTGGAAATTGTGCAATCTGCCCTTTGTCTTGGGAGACAATGGCCTTTACATACCATGGTATGACATAAACTAAGGAGCCAGAAGCCAGACTTCATGTGGGTCATCTTATGTGGTTTACAGTATTTTTTGCCCCTGTGGGTTGATGTATATCAGGAAAACAATTAGATCTTTTAAAGTACGTATGGTGGAGCATAAGAGTAAAATAAAAAAATAAGGTACGCAATGCTCCTATAGTACAACACTGTATTGATCAAGGGCATTCCTTTGATGAGCTGAAATGCTTTTGTATAGAGCATATAATGGCTGGAAGAGCTGGTCGATTGCTCACATTGTATCAATGTTTGCTCCCGCAAAGGTGGCTTTTTAATCTACAGATGGTGTCTCTTGGGGGTCTCAGTGTGCAAATTGACTGGGGTAGTTGTATTTGATCATTGAAGTGTCTGTATGAATAGGTGGATATCTTGAGTCTGACATCACTATCTGATGTGTATCCAACGGAGTAGTATGTAGACCGGTGGTTTTGCGGTTTTGTGATTAAAGCCGCAGTATGTTTAATGTTTAATATTTTTTTATATTTGTAGGGTTATGGTGATGCTTTTCAGTAGTAATGAGGTTTTGATGTTTATAATACAGATTTAAATGGGTTTTAGTCATTTTAAAAGTTGACGTCATTGGAACTCCCGTATTTAGTCGGGCTTGTGTTTAGCAGTCCGCATGCGCGGTGTTTGTGTCCTGTGTCGCCCATGTTGAGGAAGGTGCGATTGAATGGATGTCTGCAGCATCATCGGTATTAAGATTCTGTTTTGAAGGCTTTAACATAAGTGGCTAGATGTGTTGATTGTAGTAGGTGGGATGCATGTTTTTAGGAATTTTTGAGTAGTTTGTAGTATATTGGTATTCCATTTAAGTGTAATGATTTAGGTTCATGGTTTTTTGGTCATTTTGAGGTTTTTGGGAAGATATGGTAGTGTTAATTGAATCTATGAGTGAGTATTAATATATATTTTTTGTTGATAGAGTTCCACCCCTGATGAAGCTTCTATGAAGCGAAACGTTTAAAAAGGCGCCACTGCGAGGCGTTGGGTGAAAGCAATTCGAGTCACGCAGCTTTTGAGAAAAAACAGCATTTAAGCAATTTTGGTTATGGCTTGCGGTGCTCCAAAGGATGGTCATTGATGCAAATAGGCATAGGCATTTAGATATCTCTTTGCTTAAGTGAATGCCGAATAAGTCTGAGACTTCCTTCTGGGTTCTTTTTTTTTTTTTTTAAACTTTTTATTTATGAGATTTTCTTGAATACAACACAATCAACAGGAAATAAAAAAATATAGCAATACAGCCATAGAATAATTAAACTCACATAACAAGTAACACATCATGAGAGAGAAGCCTACCTATAAAGGCTAAATTATCCATACATTTTAAAGAAAACAGGAGTAAAAAAAACTCCACAACAGGGAACTAAATATAATTAATCCGTTCCCTCTCACTATATCCCAACATTTTCCTTTTCATTCAGAAACTTAGATAAGGATGAAACCTCAGTAAAAACATAGGTTTGCCCCTCGAAAGTTATAATACATCGACACGGAAATTTTAAAAAGAAATTAGCTCCCAATGTCACAACTCTAGTTTTTAAATTTAAAAACTGTTTACGACGTAATTGTGTATGACGACCAACGTCTGGAAAAACCTGGACTTTAAAACCACAATAAAGGGCTTCTTTATATTTAAAGTATGCCCTTAAAACTTGCAATTTTAAGGATTCAGAACCAAACTGCGCCACTGAAGTGGAGCGTTTGGTAATGATATTTCCTTCTGGGTTCTTTTGATAAATTAACAAATGAGGATAAGAAGATTCACCTGGATGAATTCAAAATAATTTTGTTTTGAGTGATTTTTTAGAGTGAAAAATACTGCCAAAATCTTAAACAATTGACCAGTGTGTTTGTATGGGGGAAGGAGACAGTCCTTTATTTTAACTGACATGAGCAGGAGAAGCTTATGCTGTGGCTCCCCAGATTGCTCTACTGGGACTTCAATGCCAGCAGTGCAAGCATGTTCTAATAACGCCCTTCTGGCCCAGAATGTCTGGATGCTAACCTCGCAATGGCTGCCAACAATTGGAATATCTACTCCCCCTATGATCCTACCCCACCACCCCTTCAACACATGAAAGGCAAGTATTGCACAAAAGTGCCTGCGATATCTGCTTTTCGCCTGCATTAGCTGCTACTGACGGGCAATAAATCTGTGTTAGCCTCACAGTAGTAGCTAATACTCTTTAGTAGACATGCCCCATAGTATCTGATGACTCAGCTGTGAATGTGGAGCTCAGATGGGGGAGGGGCAGAGAGATTTTATTTGGAGAATACCCCAACATTGTACCATTTACATAAGGCAAGGCAGGGTTATGTGGCTGAAAATAGCAGCAAGGAAGCTGATGTGGTAACTTTCTGGAACACAGCAACGAAGGTGCTCTGAGGTAAAGTCATAGCTTACATAAGTGGGGTTCGGAAGAAAAGAGAAAATGAACGCTTGTTGAAGATCAGAGAACTGCAAAAATAAACAGATGCGTATTAGTCTAATGACACACGGGGAAAGGTAGAAAAAGTATTAGATCTCAGGAAGGGGACAGATAAGTTGTTAAGAGTTAGGACAATAGCTAATGCTGGATTTTATAAGCATAGACTATATTAGTGGGGAAATATGGAGGGGAAATTATTGGCTAACTTACCAAGGCCTAGGTCAGCTAAATCCCTCAAAAATAATAAAAGCTGGGAAAGGGATAGTTTATATTAGTGCTGGGCAAATTGCAGAACAATTCCTCCACTATTATAAAGAACTATGTGCTACTGGTCAGAGCAAAGAAAATTAACAAAATGAACTTTTATCAGAATATGTCTGCCCCAAGTGAGTGAAGAATAACTCTGGGCTTTGGGTAAATCTCTGAACATGGAAAAACTTAAGGTGGCAATAGAAAAATTAAAACTAGCAAAGATTCCCGGCTTTGATGGGTATGAGAGGTTTTTTCCATTTTAAAATTTTATTAACCATTTCAATAAAGGTTACAATTCTCTGCAATGCCAACTTTGTACATTTTCTATAACACTTACTTATGCTAACATATATATTCCCATGTTCTGCATTCTTCCCTCCTTTATCCCCCTCCTGATACCGTCCCCACCCCCTCCCCCCCTCTCGCTCCTCATTCATACACTCAACTCCCACTCAGCCATTCTTGCCTCAGTATCCCTACCCAGTTTACCCTCTCACCCTTCAGCTTTCTTGATGGCTTGTATCTAAAGTCCCTCCCGCCTTCATCTGCCGCCCGCTCCCTCTCCCATCCTGCCATGTTTCCAGCCACCTACACACTTTCTGCCAGTGTTCCTCACTTGACCCCCTTTCCCCCACCTCTGCTCCATCAATCCCACCTCTGTCACCCTTCGGATAAAGCCTGCCAGCTGTGGTGTGCCCGGCCCCACCCAATGCACATCGTGCAGCTACGAGACAATGGTGGAGCACCCCTCTATCTCTCTTTGGGATGTCCTCGCCAAGTGATGCAATAAGCAAATCTCTGGTTTCCTTTGCAATCGATACCCTGTCATGCTATAAAGCATATCTAGAATCTCTATCCAATATGCTTGTACCCACTCACACATCCACTACATATGCATCCAATCCCCTCTCTCTCTTGACATCCCCTCCAACATTGGTCAGTATGTCCCCTTCCAGCTCTCTGTTTACGTACTGGAGTCCAACACCAATGGAACAATACTTTATAAGCATTTTCTTTTACCTGTGTGGCGATGGAAATACTTGCCACTGTCTGTATTATCTTATCCCATATCTCATCGTTCCAGCTTACCCCCAAGTCTGCCTCCCATTTTATCATATACCCCAGTTTACTTTCCCTGCCCTCCATTAATCCTTTGTAAATTCTGGACAAAACTCTTTTGGCCTAGGTTCCCAGAGCAAAGTGCCTCAAACCACCCCTGTTTTCCCAAAGGTCCTTCCACACCCTCTGCTGTCTCACAAAATAGCTCACATGTATATAGGCATAGTAATCACTATCCTCCAGTCTATATAAATCCTTAATGCCCTCAAACACTAGAATGCCCTCCTTGCTCACTATTTGAGAGATGTATGTTAACCCCACCCTTGCCCATCTACGCAAAATATTCACCCCTGGTCCCTCATCACAACAGGCCGCCACTGTCATGCCCCATGTATATACTTTGTCTTGTACTAATAATTTTCTATTGCATTTCCACACTTACAAACTATGCTTTATTAAGGGATGTAGGGATTTATTTTCTGAGCTATTGCCTCCCCTCCACACTAATTTGTCCAAGCTCCCCCCCCCTTATTGAAGCTGCTTCCATTTGAACACACTGTTTCAGCGTTCCTCGGTGCCACTCATATATCGCTTTCAATTGCTGCCTCATAATATTTTCTAAAGTTAGGCACCCCTAACCTCCCTCCCCTTTATCTCCTTGCATAACTGCCGTCGCTACTCTCGACCGTCAATTTTGCCAGATGAACCGATTAACCCGTCTTTGTAGCTGCTTTAGCTTGCTAGACGGTACTTTTATTGGCAGCGTCTGGAACAGAAACATGAATCTTGGCAAAAGCATCATCTTTATTGTGGCAATCCAGCTGAACCATGAGAGGCAGCCCCGCCCCCACCCATCCAACAAGCCCTCTACCTGCCCAAATAGCTTCGGATAATTCAAGTTTATAGAGAGCTTCTATCCTATTACTCATTTGAATGCCAAGATACCTAATACTTTCTCTCGCCATTTAAAGGGATACTTCTCTTGTAGTATGCCCTGTGTGTCCCCTTTGAGTGATAAATTTTTTTCTGATTTGGTCCAGTTAATAGTGAACCCCAATAGCCTGCCAAATTCCTCTAATTCCCACATTAATATTGAGATCGAAAAGCAAGGTTGGACTACACTCAAGATGATATCATCTGCAAACAGAGATATTTTATATTCTCTCTGCTCTATTTTGATTCCTTGCACATCTACCCTCTCCTGCACCCTCTCCGCAAATGGCTCCACGGAAATGGCAAAGAGAAGCAGTGATAATGGGCACCCCTGCCTCGTCCCTCTCCCCTGCCCAAAAAACTCCAAATAGGCCCCATGCACCCGAACACAAGCTTTCGGGTTGCTGTATAGCGCTTTTACCCAGCTTAAGAATTCCGCCCCAAGCCCATTCTTTCCAGTACCTGGAAGAGAAATGGCCATGACACCTGGTCAAAAGCCTTTTCTGCATCCAGAGACAATAAGGCCTCTTCACTATTTTGTTTCATGGACCAAATCATATTCAAAATCTTCCTTATATTGTCTGCTACTTGTCTACTGGGAATGAAGCCCGCCTGATCCTTATGTATCAGCTTCCCTATCACCTTATTTAAGCGCAGGGCTAGTATTTGTTAGTAATTTGGCATCCAAATTAAGCAGCGAAATCGGTCGATAGGAGGAACTCTTGTGGGTCCTTACCCTCTGTGTATTGTAGTTATACCTGCCCACCCCATAGTGTCCGCTAATCCCCCTCCCTTTAAAGAGTCTCACTAGCGGTGCTGTTAGTATCTCTCCAAAGTTTCTATAAAATCGCGCTGTACACCCATCCAACCCCGGTGCCTTATCTACTTTTAACTGTTTGATGGCTCTCTGCACTTCTGCTGCGCTTTTGGCTTTGTTTACCTCTTTGTTCCCTCTTGTCCAACCGCGCCAGCTCTATTGAGTCAAGATAGCTCTGTATTCCCTCCCACTGTGGATAGTCCCTCACTTTATATAACCCCTGATAATATCCCCTAAATGCTTCCTGAATCATCCCATCCTTATATACCAGCCCCTTCCCCGATTCCGAATTTATTATATAGGAGCGCAGTTTCCTCTGCTTCAGTTTCTGCACCATATCTCCCCGCTTTATTTCCCCCCTCAAAGTCCTGCCTCAAGAGCTGCATTTGATATATCTTGGCTGCCTGCATTTCATTTAATTGGGCTCTCACTGCTAATACCAGGCCGGCCTTGCGCATCAAGTTCTTCCAGCTCCATCAATTTTACTCAGTTCCTTCTCTCTCCCCTCCCTTTCCTTCCTTTTTCGCGCCCCCCATTTAATAAGAATTCCTCGCACTACCGCCTTATACCCATCCCATACTCCTCCTCATGCTACCTCCCCATTATCATTCCATTTAAATTATTCCCTGGTTTCCCACTCTATTTATTTTATTTAGTTTTATTTTATTTAGCTGTATTTATATCCCGCTTTTCACCGGGTCAAAGCGGTCAATTGGGAGATACATTTAACATGAGGGGATATGACACACATACGCTAATACTTACAGGGAACATGGGCAATGGAGGGTTAAGTGGCTTGCCCAAGACCACAAGGAGTGCCTATAAGACTAGAAATCCCAGTCCCTCCGGCCTGAGATTGCTGTCCCCAGGTGGGACTTGAACCCCCAGCCCTCCGGCCTGAAGTACCTTGTCCTAACCACTAGGCCACTCCTCCCTGTCTTACCTTCCCATCCTCTAGTAAAGATTCATTAAGTCTCCAGAACTGTATACTTTTCCCCTCCCCCTCCAGTGATAATCGAACCTGCACAGGTGCATGGTCCAGCCATGTAATCAAATCCATTTCCGCCCCTTGATCCGTCCCCCCATCTTTTTCGAAACCCAGATAGCATCTATTCTAGAGTATGAACCATGTACTGGTAAAAAGTAAGAGAATTGTCGCTTCCCTGGGTGTTGGAATCTAACAATGCAATCAAACAATGTTGCGTTACAAAACCTCAATACCTCATCTTATCCGCCCTCTTACCCTCTCTTTTCCCTGTTGCATTTCTAGCGTGATTCCATGTTAAATTGAAATCTCCTCCACATATTAAATTACCCTCCCCCAATTTCCCCACCTCCTCATTCAGTTTTGTACAGAATTCACCTTGCACCCCTGTTGGCACATATACATTTACTATACAATATCATTCATTCCCCACTTTTAACCGCATTAACACATATCGCCCGCTTTATCCCTGACCACAATATGCAACATCTTCAACTTTGTATTTATCAAAATGGCCAAACCACCTTTTTTCTTTTCCACCATATTGGATGCATATACACATTACATAACCCCTGGGTTTAACCAGGTACTCTGTCGCTCTTGTCAAGTGCGTTTCTTGTATAAGCACTACCTCTGCTTTTTGGCACATTATTTCTTTATACAATTTTTGTCGCTTAAATGGTGAATTAAGTCCTTTTTACATTTAGTGATTATCTGCAATCCAAGATTGTACAAACTAACAAGGTCACAGCAGTCCAATATCAAGAACCAGCGGACCTCTCTCCACTTAACTTTTTTTCCACACCATCCATTAAATGTATTGAGAACACCATAGCATCACTCAACACCTCCACTGCACAGACCGACCCATGTCCAGCTTTTTGGATCAAGGAACTACGTGATGTGCTCAGTCCTGTCATCGCAAATATAATGAAACTCTCCTTTACAACAGGTTATTTTCCCACTTCACTCAAGCAGACTTCCATTAGACCATTACTGAAAAACCCCAAACTGGACCCCCAAAGGGTGGACTCCTATCGACCAATAGCTAGCATCCCCATCTTAGCCAAAATAATTGAGAAGGAAGCGCAACGGCAAATTCAAGATCACATAGACTCTGTTGCTCCCTTAGATAACTGCCAACATGGGTTCAGAGAACATCATGGGGTTGAGACACTACTCACTGGTCTAATCAACGATATCATCACAGGAATTGACAACATCCATCAAGGTTTTGTCCTCATTTTCCTAGACATCGCCGCGGCTTTTGACTCCGTCAGTCACGAAATCCTCCTGGGAAGACTAAAAGAAAAGGGTGTCTGCAACAAGGCACTAAAATGGTGCAAGTCTTATCTGGACGATAGATGGCAATATGTGAAGTCTGGATCAGAAGAGTCTAGCCACTTCCATCAAAAACAAGGGGTACCTCAAGGATCCTCACTATCCTCCTTACTCTTCAATATCTACATGCAGCCCATATGCAATATCATAAGATCATTCAACGTAAACTGCATGATATATGCAGATGACATTCTTTTATACATGCCTTTCTCCACAACCCACATGGACCTGACCCCACTCACAGATTGTTTCAATGCAGTTTCAACATGGCTCCAGACACAGAACCTACGTATCCAGCATAAGAAAACAGAGGTCCTTTTCATCTCCAGAGACTCCAGCTTTACGCCCCCATCCCACGTCAGTGTCAAGGAAGCTGATTTGCAAACTAAAGATGCAATAAAATATTTGGGAGTGACCCTGGACCAACATCTAGACATGAGACGCCACATAAGCAGCGTAGTCAAAGCCATCTACTTCAAAATCCGTTCCCTCAAACACCTACGCTCCCTGCTGGACCCAGACGATTTCCGTACCATATATCAAGCGCTGATCCTGCCGCATTTTGACTTTGCAAATGCCATCCTACAAGGTCTGCCCCAATCCACACTAACCCCCTTACAGTTGGCCATGAATGCCGCAGCTAGGGTCCTCTACGATGCATCCAGAAACGACCACGTGACTCCTATTCTCAAACAGCTACACTGGCTACCAATTCACGGGAGAATCACCTTCAAATCCCTTGTATTAGCATTTAAGGCAATCAAAGGCACCTCATCCCTCTCACTCACGAATCTAATCCACATGGTCCCCCCCAACAGAGCAAGAAGAACATCAGCTGTAAACTTGCTAGCAATACCAAAGGCTTCAACAAAGTCCAACACGAACACCACAAACAGGGCATTCAGTTTTTATGTACCAAAATGCTGGAACACCCTACCCCCTGACATTAGAGCCATTACCAATCTATATCAGTTCAGGAAGGCTCTCAAAACATACCTTTTCTGCCAATATTTCCCAGACAGCAACTGAACTAGATATCCCCTCCAAGAAATGAGCCAATCTAGAAATGCCCTCACACTGCAGTGTAGATAGTTTATGTATATAGTTAACCCAGTTATCCAAGTTTGTATATAGTTAACCCAGTTATCCAAGTTTGTACTCCTGTTCAATGTAAAACCTGACAGTTTGTCGTTATGGTCGTTTTGTTATGATGTAAACCGCGCTGATTCTAAATAGCGCGGTATATAAGAAACTGTAATAAATAAATAAATAAATAAATAAATACTATTGTTAACTCACCCGCACATTGTGCTTCCCCCTCCTCCCTGCTCACTTGTCCCCCCTCTGCCTCCCCTCCCTCCCGCTCTTGTCCCCCCCTTCCTTCCTCCCCTAACCCCCTCTCTTCCTTTCCCCTCCCAACCCCCCTAACCCGTGCCAGCCTCCATGAGGGAGAATTGACTTCCAGTAGTTGTGACTGTCTCTCAGACCATTGCCTGCTTCTATCCCACTATTCCACCTCCCCCTCTTCCTCAACCTCCTCCTCTCCTTCCCTACCCTCCACACTTACTATCTTAGTCTGCCCCTAACGCTCCCCCCTTTCACCCTGGTCAACCTTAACACTCCTTCCCCCTACCCCCCTCTTACCAACCCCCACCCCCTGTGTGTTATGGTGCAATTTATTCTCATACCCCTAGCCCTCCTCTCTCTCCCTTCCCCTCCCCCTTCAGACGAGTCTGTATTCAAAATCATTGATCAATGACCCACAATGTTATTAACTTGAGACTTCTTTTATCACGCTGCACAATTTCTTTGGCCTCATCCGATATCCTTCTCTGCTGTTTTCTCTTCCTGGCTTCCCTTGGTCAACCTCTCTAGCCTTCATCCACTGGCTGGAGCACTGTGCCAACTCGTACCAGTCGCTCTGACCCCAGCATTTGCAGGAGTCTATGCTGTCTTGACCCTCTGGAATGTTAGTCAGTCCCAAGTCTGAGGGCTCCCCAGGCTTCCTCACTAGCCTTCACCTTACTCGACCTGCCAATCACAGTTATGAGTAAGCCGAAGGGGTACAGCCATTTATATCGCAGCCCCTCTTTCCTCAAATAGGCTGTCACCTCCTTCATCTCTCTATGACGCTGCAATGTTCCCAGGGACAAGTCTTGAAAGAGCTCCACTTTGTGTCCTTCTTATTGGAACTGTCGCTTTTTCCGAGCTGCCTGCAACAGGTTTTCTTTGGTTCGGAAAGAATGCAAACACACCACAATGTTTCTTGGTTGGTTATCACATATGGGCTCTCTCAATTTGCAGAGACTCATTCCCCCATTCTCCGCCATGGCCGCCTCTTGTAACTGCTCCAAACACTTTAAGGACTTCTTTGCAATTTTGATATTGGGGACCCTCTGGCAGACCTCTCACTCAGAGGATCTCTCAAGGAGAAGTAACCTAAAACTCCTCTGCCTTCTCCTTCATTTCTTCTTGGGCCTGCTTTAACTCAGTCCATCCTTTTTGCAGCTCCTCTAATGCCCCCCCCCTCCCCCTGTTCCAACTGGGTTTCTGCTTCTTCACCTCAGGTTCCCAGGTCTATTATATCCTGTCGCAAGGATTGCAATGACTCTTAATTCAGTTGTTTCCCCATTAATTTCCACTTTAAGATCTTTTAGCTCATTTAGCTACTGCTTGATCCTGTCTGCAACCCCTGAATTCCAGGGACACCCACTCTCCTGCAGCTGCTCAGAGTCCGGCTCTACTGTCCGTTTCCCTTCCTTCTCTTCTCACACTGGGGCATATGAGGACCGAAATTCCACCAACTTTTTCTTCGCAGATAAACCACTTTTAGATTTATCCATCTTCCACCCCCAGAACTCTGTCTACTATCTGCTGGAGTCACTGCTTGTTCCTTTCCCCTTGCACTCCTACTGATCCGTCTATTTTGTTTGTTGTTTAAATTTCAGCCCCTTTATTCTCCTGCGACCAGCCTTACTTTGAGGTTGTTGTAGGAGTAATCAAATGAGGCCTGTTGAAGTGTTTGGCGAGCGTTTTCCTCACCCCTCCGGCTTGCCTGGATGCACTTCCCCCTTACCAGTATGCTCTTCAATCCGTCTTCTCTCCTCTTTAGCCACACCCCACTTTTGCACCGCACTTGCACCACTTCACCGGCCTCTTTGTCCGTTCCGCGGTAGCCTTCTATGCCCAGTCCTCTGCTCCTCTTCACCACATGCTCCGGGCCCCCCTCCACTTGGCTGCTCTAACTCTTCTCTCCGACGGCAGTCTTTTCTGTTCCCACCACCACTCTATCTGCTAATCTCGACACTGCAACTGCTGCAGTACCTGGCTGTTGCTCCTTCACTCTGCAACAACTCGGCCTCCGCACCATTCCTCTTAGCCTTCCAAGCAGACGCTCCATGTCCACAGCTCCTCAATTGGCTTCTTTGTGGTAGGCGAAGGCCTATGATCCACGCTGATTGAACTAGGCAGGCAGGCCTAAACAGCTTGACCTGTAAATGAAGCCTGTGGTTAGGCTCTGAGGAGTGAACCCCCCCCCCCATATTGCTTCCATAGAATTGAAACTTAACTCAGTTTAACTGAACATAGCTAAGCAGAAACGAAACTTAGAAAAGACAGTAAACAATTTTAATTAATACTGATAAGATGTGTGCAGCTTCTATGGAATTAATTAACTCTGTTGAGAGAAAGGTTACAGTACCCTGCTTTCCCACATATTTCAGCTGGTTAGCGACCTTGGAGGAGAAAAGTATCAAAGTTGGAAGAACTGACCATTGTAATTGGGACTGTAAGGGGGGAAGCAGGTGCTGAGCCCAGTCAAAGGTCCTCATTGGATAGCTACATAACGGTACCGGAACCAATAGAAGGTGTAAGAAGGGTTACCGGGACCAATGAAAAGTTTGCCTATGTCTAGAATGGGAAAGAAAGCTATAAAAGTTGTTGTTTTGCTAGAAACCATTGCTCAGCCATTTTGAATGTGATTCTGCTTGAGTCTTGTGCACAAATAAATGATTTGGACCTTCTGATCAGACTCCTGGTATTATTGGATTGTTTGTGCTCTGCCGCTACATATTCTTGGTGCGTTGGCCGGGAAGGTGTGGTAATAGAGGGTATACAGGGCAATATACCACGACTTTCCGCCTCTACAGGTTTGGTCCTGTGGGATCGTGCCCTCCCGACGTGGGCTCGGCTCCCAGGCGCCACCGGTCCAGTTGCATCGGAGGGAGTTGGACCAGGCCTCGGCGGGTGCCGGACCCGGTTGGATCCAACACCTCGAACCCGTGGGGGGAGTCCGAGGTCCAACTCATGCGCTTGCTTGGGAACGGGGACCGGATCCGGTGAGTATAGTTTTGATTTGACTAGACAGATGAGTCAGAGCATAACTGTTGTTTGAACTTTGAAACTTTGGAATTTGATATTTGGTAAGAGAGCTTGATCACCTCTCAAGACGGTCCGACTAACCCAGCATGAGTATGCGCGGGGTGAAACTATCGTCTTTTTGATTTTGATTTTGGAATTTGATATAGCCTAGTCAGCAGAGACAGGATTGGGCTGTTTTTGGGATACGTTGCTAGCATGAATGTGTGAATGAAGTGTGAATGAGAGGTCTGGCAGCACGGACCAAGTGAAGGCGGACTCCTGAGTAACGCATTTCCTGGCCGGGCGACCGCGTCCAGGTCGTAAAAAGGAGGAAGCGATCGTTGTCTTGTCTTGTTATTTGTTTCCCTTAAATGTTTCTAGGGCCGTGAGGACCCCTTACCCACGGTCCGCCTTCCTTTTCCCTTCTGTTTGTTGTTGCGCGCACACATCGATATGGGAGGGGCGGGGTCTACTAGGAACACTCCGTTAGAATGTATGATCAAGTATTTTAATAAAGGATATTCAGGAGATTATGGAATGAAAATGACTGCTTCACGATTACAGCTTTTGTGTACTAGGGAGTGGCCCATCATAGACCCCATGTGGCCCCGAGATGGAACATTTAGCATAGGAATTGTTCAATCAGTTCATCAGAAGGTGCGAGCAGCGCACCCCGATCAGTACCCCTATATAGACTCTTGGTTAAGTATTTGTGAGAATCCGCCCCCTTGGGCAAAGCGCTGTTATGAAGAACAGTGCAGAATATTGTTAGCGTTAACAGACCAGGCCCCGAAGACAGGGACAGCTGAGAAACTCAGTCAGAAGCCTATTCTGGTAGATCTTGAGTCCCCGGAAGTTGTAACTAGACAGCCCCAAGCCCAGCACCCAGTGAAAGTACCTCCGTGTCCTGCGGCAGCACCGCGGCGACGGCGGGACCCATCCCCAGAGCCAGACCCAGACCTAGAAGGGCAGATAGATGATCCCCCCTCTTGATGAGGATGCTGGCTCGCCCGAGACTGAAGAAAAAGCTGAGTCAGAGGAAGAAGAAGAGGGAGAGACCTCTCAGGGCGAGGAAGATAGCGTAAAATCAGTTGTCAGTGCAAGCTCATCTGTAACAAGTGAAGCGTCCCAGACTAAGCGCACCGTGAAGAAGAAAGTCCCTGTCAAGAAAGTTTCTGTTAAGCTACAGAAAACTTCTGCGAAGAAACTGATGCCACTACGGCAAGTCCCGGGACTGCCCATGCGAGATGAGCATGACCAGATAGTAGCGGGACCCCTGAGTCTAGTATATGTGCCTTTCTCCACTGCTGATTTGTTGAACTGGAAATTGCATTATGCTTCTTACACTGATAAGCCCCAAGAATTAACGGAGTTGATGCATACTATTATGGAGACTCACCAACCCACTTGGGCAGATTGCGGTCAGCTCCTGTCTACTTTATTTACTACTGAGGAGCGGACACGAATTAAGCGAGCAGCTATTGATTGGCTAGCCGACAATCCCCTGACAGAGGGAGTGGTAGGAGCAGGAATAGACAATCGCGAAGCAGCTCATAAGGAATTCCCTAATGAAGACCCCCAGTGGGATCCGAATACTGATAGAGGATCCAGGGCCCTATCACGGTTCCGCCAAGGCCTCATGCAAGGTCTGAAAAAGGGGGGTCAGAAAGCCATGAATCTCTCTAAAGTGACCGAAGTTAATCAGGGCATAGATGAAAGCCCAGCAGTATTCTATGAGAGATTGACTGAAGCGTACAGGATGTATACTCCCTATGACCCAGATGCCCCAGGAAGCCTATGCATGGTGAATTCTGCTTTTGTAAACCAGTCACAACCAGATATTAGACGTAAGCTACAGAAATTAGAAGGGTTTGCGGGCATGAATGCAACAAAGTTACTGGAAGTCGCTCATAAGGTGTATGTGAATCGTGATAATGAAAGACAGAAAGAAAGTAATCGAAGGATGAAGAAGAAAGCAGATTTTTTGGCTGCGGCCATAGTGGAACAGAAAAGGGGAGGTGTCCCTAGTCGAAGGAGCAGAGGAAGAGGGTGGGGCCGAGGGGATGACCGGCCCCCATTAGGCGCGAACCAATGCGCTTATTGCAGGGAAGAAGGACATTGGAGAAGTGCATGCCCGCGACTCGAAAAAGCCTCTCAGGATGAAGGGGAACACGCCCCTTGGAGGGAAAGAGAGAGAGGCCGACCTCAGAATCGCAGAGGAACCAATCGAGAACAATTTCAACGAGAACGAACGGAGGCCATTCAGGGAGTGGCAGCCGCAACAGCCTATGATTTAAATGAAGCAGATTAGGACAGACCGGGCTCCGAATTCGCTTTAGGTCTCCAGGAGCCTATGGTCAGTATACAAATAGGAGACCAATTTATGGACTTTATGGTTGATACTGGAGCAGAACATTCTGTAGTAGATAAACAAATAGCCCCTTTTTCTACAAGAGCAGTCACCATT
This sequence comes from Ichthyophis bannanicus, assembly GCA_033557465.1. Classification (NCBI taxonomy): domain Eukaryota; kingdom Metazoa; phylum Chordata; class Amphibia; order Gymnophiona; family Ichthyophiidae; genus Ichthyophis; species Ichthyophis bannanicus. The sequence goes on from CM066034.1 coordinate 907,935,832, forward strand.
GTGGGAGCAACTGGCGCTAAAGCCACAAAGCCTTTTCTTCAAAACCGCATATGTAATTTAGGAGGACAGCAAATAACGCACCAATTCCTTTATATGCCTGAGTGCCCAGTGCCATTACTGGGACGAGATATGCTAGCCAAGCTGCAGGCCCAAATATCCTTTACTGAGAAAGGAGAAATGAAATGACAGTAAATTCCCAGTCAAAACCTGCTGGACTAATGGTGCTTACTGTTCCTCGAGAAGAAGAATGGAGATATTATAGTACTGAGCCAAGTACTGAGCCAATCATTGATACCTATTTTGAACCTACTTTGAAAAGCATTGATGCCCCTCCTGGAGTATGGGCAGAGGGCAATCCACCAGGCCTGGCCAAACACATAGCTCCAATAATTGTGAATCTCAAGCCTAGTGCACAGCCAGTACATGTCAAGCAATACCCACTTCCAAGAGCAGCAATTGAAGGCATCCATCGCCACTTGTTAAGGCTACTGGAGTATGGCCTACTCAAAGTTTGTCAGTCACCATGGAACACTCCTCTCCTGCCAGTGAAGAAGCCTGGGACAGGTGACTACCGCCCAGTGCAAGATCTAAGGAGAGTGAATAAAGCAGTTGAGACCATACATCCAGTTGTGCCAAATCCCTACACACTCCTAGGATTGATTCCTGCTGAAGCCACTCACTTTACTGTTTTGGATTTGAAAGATGCATTCTTCTGCATAAGATTAGCCCCAATTAGCCAATTGCTGTTTGCCTTTGAATGGCAGGACCTTGTCTCAGGGAGGCGGGGCCAACTCACTTGGACACGATTACCTCAAGGATTCAAGAACTCACCTACCATTTTCAGTGCTGCACTAAACCAAGATCTTTCGAGCTATCCAGTGGCCCCTGAAAAAAAGAGTACTCCTCCAATATGTAGATGACCTACTGGTAGCTGCTACATCAGAAAGTGAATGTATACAAGCCACTACTGACCTCTTGCAACTATTGAATGAGGCTGGATACAAAGTTTCCAGAGCAAAAGCACAGCTATGCCAAAAAGAAGTAAAATACTTGGGCTTTCGTCTAACCAAAGGAAGCCGACAATTGGGACGTGAGAGAAAAGAAGCCGTGTGCAGTATCCCATCCCCAACTACCAGAAAGCAAGTCAGAGCCTTTCTGGGAGCAGCAGGATATTGTCGGATATGGATACCTAACTTTGCTCAGATTGCTAAACCACTATATGAAGCCACCAAGGGAGAAGAAAAGTCACCACTAGAGTGGGGACTTGAGCAAGACACAGCTTTCAAGACCCTGAAGGAAGAATTGATGTCGTCACCAGCACTCGGGTTGCCAGATGTCCACAAGCCTTTCCATCTATTTGTGCACGAGATGCACGGAAATGCTCTAGGCATGTTGACTCAGAAATTGGGACATTGGGAGCGACCCGTAGCGTACCTATCGAAACAGTTGGACACTGTGGCCAAAGGATGGCCACCATGTTTGAGAGCAGTTGCAGCTACAGCATTATTAGTGAGTGAAGCAGACAAGCTCACATTGGGACAGAATCTACGTGTCACAGTACCACATGCGGTACTTGCCCTTATGGAACAGAAAGCAAATCACTGGCTCACCAATTCTCGAATGCTGAAATACCAAAGCATGCTATGTGAAAATCCACAAATACAACTGGAAGTGAGCCATGCCCTGAACCCAGCTACCCTGATACCAATCAGCGAAGACCCTCCAGAGCATGACTGTATAGAAGTCATGGACACTGTATTCTCAAGTCGACCTGATCTGACAGATGTGCCCCTAGAGAACCCTGATCAAACTTATTTTGTGGATGGAAGCAGTCTCATTATCAATGGACGACATTGTGCCGGGTATGCAGTAGTCACCCGGGAGGAAGTCATTGAATCGTCAGCTCTTGCATCAGGCACATCAGCCCAGAAAGCAGAATTAATAGCACTCACCAGAGCACTAGTGTTGGGTGCAGGACTTCTGTTGAATGTATACACAGATTCAAAATATGCCTTCACCACTTTGCATGAACATGGAGCTCTCTACAAAGAACGAGGGCTCATTACATCGGGAGGCAAATCAGTCAAATATGGCCCAGAAATATTGATGTTACTAGATGCCGTATGGGCTCCTACACGTGTGGCCGTCATACACTGCAGAGGACACCAAGCAGGAAAAGGAGAAGTTGCCCAAGGAAACAGATTCGCTGATGCTTCAGCACGTAAAGCAGCCATGACAGGCCAAATTTCGCCACAGGCCACACCAATACAAGCAGCATTGTTTCCAGTACCTCTTAACTTATGGACACCACGATATACCACCAAAGAATTACATTACTACTGCAATAAAGAAGAGGGAGTACTGAAAGATGGATGGATTGAACTGCCACCACCAGAGGGCAGTCAACCTCCAGGACGCATAGTGATCCCTGAATCATTGGGACCAGCCTTTGTCAAGGCCTTTCATCAAGCTACACATTATGGGAAGAGTGCTATGGAGAAGGCACTCAAACCACATTTTTGTATCGCTCTATTGGGAGCCCTGTCAGCCTCAGTGGCTCGCCAGTGTCTAATTTGTGCCAAAAACAATGCCAAACAGGGTCCCACGCCACCACCTCGAGTTCAGTCAGGAGGTGTCACCCCCATGCATCACCTGCAAGTAGACTTTACCGAAATGCCAAAAGCTGGCGGATACCGATACTTGTTAGTTTTAGTTTGTACCTTCTCTGGGTGGGTAGAGGCCTTCCCCACCAGAACTGAAAAAGCCCGAGAAGTTACTAAAGTTTTGCTAAGAGAAATTATCCCCAGATTTGGAATTCCAGCAGTAATAGGGTCAGACAATGGGCCCTCATTTGTATCTCAGATTACCCAGCAGTTAGCAAGTGCCTTACAGATACAATGGAAATTACACACAGCATATAGACCCCAGAGTTCAGGAAAGGTTGAGCGAATGAATCGAACTTTAAAAGCCCAGATATCCAAGCTATGTCAGGAGACCCACTTAAAGTGGCCACAGGTTCTTCCCATAGCCTTACTTAGAATACGCTCAGCTCCTGTAAAATCATCAGGATTTTCCCCTTTTGAAGTCGTGTATGGCAAACCTCCACCAATAGTGCAGGGTGTTAAAGGTAGTTTGCCGCAGATTGGTTCAGAAATAACCAGACAAGAACTCCTAGCTCTTAGTTCTGTTCTGCAGACTCTCCACGTGTGGATACAGGACCAGTTGCCTATCAATTTGACGGAACCACTGCACCCCTACCAGCCTGGTACCTCGGTGTGGGTCAAAGATTGGAAGAAGACACCGCTGGAACCGCATTGGAAGGGGCCATACACCGTCATCCTGTCTACCCCAACTGCAGTAAAGGTAGCAGAAATCGATTCCTGGATCCATCACAGCAGAGTCAAGCCAGCAGTAGTTCCAGATCAGGACCAGTGGACAGCAGAGCCGCATCCTGACGTCCCTTTGCGTCTTACTCTACGGAGGCAGCCAGCAACCTAGAACCCCTCGGGGACACTCATGAACTACAGTGTCCTACAGCAGCCAAGTCTTTTGAAGAGGATTGCTGTTTCTAACACAGCAAAGACATTTGTTTTCTTCATCGAATAACTGTGCTTTCATAAACTTTTGTCAGGCCAACTACACTTGGTAAGTTGGCATCACAGCGAGACATCTGAGGATCTTCAATCAACATTGACACCCGTTGAATTGCTTCATTAGCAAACGGGTTGGCATTGTGCCAAGAAGAAGAGGACGTCGTGGTCAAGATTTTCCAGCGGAGATCCAGAAGAACTACAATCAACATGCATCTTTGTTTCTATATTGTTCTGGTTGCTTGCCTGGGGAGTTTTGAACTTGCTCTTGCTTACCCCCATGTACTGCCTGCATTACTTCCACTCGGACTGGAATGAAAGTAACTCAGACTCTGCTTTACCATTCTTACTATACCTGTACTGGTACAGTAAGCCGGTGCATTTATAACACCACTGAACTGAATGTTTGTACTAAGGGAAATACTAAAGTCTGTTTTAACCCGCATCAGAATCCATCCTATTATACTTTGGAAATACGATGGAATGATGCAGATGGAGATTTACTTAATGCTACCTCCCCACTTACCGATCCTACAAAGTATGCTATTTTGTATTTTGATGCTTGCGATGCCATAAATAGAGATAGTCGTTCTAAATGTGCCAACTGGGAGAAAACTTATGCTCATAATGATAAATATATGTGTCCCGAAGGGACTACGGGATGGGGGGCATGTACAGGTAAACGAGCTTTAGCCAATGAATATAGTACAGCCCCAATTGTGGATTACTATTGCCCAAAGTGGGAATGCGTTTTCTATGCCACATGGAAAACTGGTATGGTAGAGAATACCAGAGATAATCGAATGGCTGCCTTAACTAAGCCATATGTAAAGAATTTAGAAAATTGTAAGAAAGGTGCTTGTAATCCATTAGAATTGTTCATAGCCAATCCCAGCGCATGGAAACAAGGGTATAAGTTTGGCCTACGTATTGCAGGTTCTGGATCAGATCCAGGAACCATTGTGTATATAAGATTGAATACCCAAGCCCATCGTTCATCACGATACCATATACATAACACCTTCTATGAGACTATGCATGTAAATAAGTTTGATATCCCTCACCCTTGCCAGAATTTGTTTCTAGAATTAGCGGGAGCAGTGGTCTCCAGTCTACATATTTCAGATTGTTACTTTTGTGGTGGGACTAGAATGGGTGATCAATGGCCCTGGGAAGCCCAAGAATTAAACTACTCGATGACCTATAATCATACCGAATTGCATAAAACCACTAGTGAATGGGTCTTAGCACACTCAATAGTTGGACGTCTGTACTATGCTCGAACTGGACCCCAGTTCACCTTGCAAGTGGGACAGCTGGTCTGTCTCAGCCAAACGTTCTACAATGACACTACGAAGCAGACGTCTTGGTGGTCAGGAGTTAATGAATCTGAACCCACTAATCCATTAGCAAAATTCCCTGAACTTGCTGACTTATGGACAAATCTTGCCCAACCCCATGCTTGGCAAGCCCCACCTGGCTTGTATTGGATCTGTGGAACCCGAGCATATGCCCGACTTCCTATTCACTGGGGAGAAGCGTGTGTCTTAGGAACCATTCGACCTTCTTTCTTCTTGTTACCCACAGAACATGGAGAGCAATTAGGATACCCAGTATACACCAAGAGACAGAAAAGAGCAGCTCTTCAGATAGGCAAGTGGCAGAAATGGGATGGGGATGATTGGCCACCCGAGAGAATTATTGCCTATTATGGACCTGCCACTTGGGAGGAAGATGGCACTTGGGGTTATCGGACCCCTGTGTATATGATAAATCGTATCATACGTTTGCAAGCAGTAGTTGAACTAATCACTAATGAAACTAGCCAAGCACTTACACTTTTAGCCAGACAAAGCACACAAATGTGCACTGCCATATATCAGAATTGCTTGGCCCTAGATTATCTGTTAGCAGCTGAAGGAGGAGTATGTGGCAAGTTGAATTTAACCAATTGTTGTTTGAAGATAGATGACAAAGGTCAAGTAGTTGAAGATATTGCTGAAAATATGCGAAAACAAGCTTATGTGCCAGTACAAACCTGGCATGGTCTCAAAATACCCAACTGGTTTGAATCTATCTTTTCAGGCCTGGGGGGACTTACTACTTTCATTATGATAATATTAGTAATTGTAGCTTTGTTTCTGTTGTTACCATGTATAATCCCATGCTGTATGCGCTCTATTAACAGTGTGATTGAAAATACCGTAGAACGTAAAACTGCTACTAAGATTTTAGCCCTATGGCACCCTACTCCCGGAACCATTGGTAAAAACACCACTCCTGTTTAGTCAAGTGATTTACATCTCACACCTTATTAGCATTCGGGTGAGATTAATCAAAGGGGGGAATGTGGTAGGCGAAGGCCTATGATCCACGCTGATTGAACTAGGCAGGCAGGCCTAAACAGCTTGACCTGTAAATGAAGCCTGTGGTTAGGCTCTGAGGAGTGAAACCCCCCCCCCCCCCCATATTGCTTCCATAGAATTGAAACTTAACTCAGCTTAACTGAACATAGCTAAGCAGAAACGAAACTTAGAAAAGACAGTAAACAATTTTAATTAATACTGATAAGATGTGTGCAGCTTCTATGGAATTAATTAACTCTGTTGAGAGAAAGGTTACAGTACCCTGCTTTCCCACATATTTCAGCTGGTTAGCGACCTTGGAGGAGAAAAGTATCAAAGTTGGAAGAACTGACCATTGTAATTGGGACTGTAAGGGGGGAAGCAGGTGCTGAGCCCAGTCAAAGGTCCTCATTGGATAGCTATGTAACGGTACCGGAACCAATAGAAGGTGTAAGAAGGGTTACCAGGACCAATGAAAAGTTTGCCTATGTCTAGAATGGGAAAGAAAGCCATAAAAGTTGTTGTTTTGCTAGAAACCATTGCTCAGCCATTTTGAATGTGATTCTGCTTGAGTCTTGTGCACAAATAAATGATTTGGACCTTCTGAACAGACTCCTGGAATTATTGGATTGTTTGCGCTCTGCCGCTACATTCTTCACTCCGCCAATCTCCCTCCTTCTTCAAATGTTCCGACGCAGACGCCTCTTGGGTCCCACTCACAGCCGGAACACTTATGCTTCACTCGCCGGTGCTTTGGCTAACAGCTCCCTGGCTCTGCTCCCATTCGCATCTCATCTCCCCATCTCAGCCCACTGTTCGCTGCCACGTGGCACCTCACTCCACTCCCGGAATCCGCCCGCACTGGTGTCTTTTGGCTTCCCTCTCAGCCGCTGATTTTATTGCCTCTGGGGTTGCTCAGCTCACTTCCCCTGCAACCTGCTGCTGCTCCGCTAATTTTTAGGGGTGCTCTATCTCCTTTTTACAGGCTTCAGTGGCGGAGCCCTTCTATCACACCGCCACTTTTTGGGGGGCAGCAAAAATTGCCCCCCAAAAAGACCACCTCACTCAGCCTTCGAAACAAAACAAAAATGATCGGAGCCACCGCAGCAGCAGCAGCAGCAGAATAAAGTGTCCTGCAGTCCCCCCAGGTGGGGGAGGAGGGGAGTTAGAACTGGAAATGGGCTGATCTGGAGGGGGGGCTAGGACTGGAAATGGGCTGATGGGGGATTAGAATTGGAAATGGGCTGATCGGGAGGGGGGGCTAGGACTGCTAATGGGCTATCAGGAGGGTTAGAACTAGAAATGGGCTGATGGGGGGCTAAGAAAGGAAATAGGCTGATTGGGATTGGGGCTAGAACTGGTAATGTGCTGATTAGTGTGGTTAGGCCTGGAAATGGGCTGATTAGGGGGGCTAGGACAGGAAATGGATTTATTGGGGGGGGGTTAGGACTGGAAATAGTCTGGGACTGGAAATGGGCTAATGTGGGAAGGGAGGAGAGTGTTGCTGGCCCTGAAGAAAACTAGGGGCTAGGGCTACAAATGGGCTGATGCAGGGGAATGGGAGAATAGGACTGGAAGAGAGCAGATACTGAGAGGTTCTGCCAGCAGAAGGAGGGGGCAGGAAGGGAGCTGACATGGGAGAACAAGGGGGCTAGAAAGGAGCTGATATGGTGGGGGAAGGAGGGGGCTGGAATGGAGCTGACACCTGGGATGTACTGAAGGGGGATTGGAAGGGAATTGACACTTGGGGATGGGAGTGGTAGGTGGCTGGGTAATGGGGAGGAGGCTGGAAGGGAGCTGACATGTGCAAATGGCACTGGAAGGGGAATGGACAGAGGTAGGGCAGCAGGAAGGGAGCCGACTGGGGGTGATGGCACCGAGAGTGGACATGAACTGATACCTGGGATGGTATTTGGACTAGAAGGGGCTGGACTGAAAGGGAATGGACACCAGTGGCAGTCATGGGAATGCAAGGCGGTTGACATTGGAGGGTACTGGGACGGGAGGATTGGAAAGGGGGTCGATACTGGGGAGGGTTACTGGAACTGGAAATGAGCTGATGGAAGGAAGTGAAGAAAACAAAAGGAGATAAGAAATGGCAGATGAACCATAGATCACAGAAAGAGAGATAAGAGAAGACAGGAAAGCAGAAGCCTCAGATTGGGACCAGCATGATCAGAGAATAAAATAGTCAAACAAAGGTAGAAAAAATAATTTTATTTAATTTTAGTGATTGGACTTTGTGCTATCTTTATATTTTACACAGTATGGGGTAACTGCATCTCTTATTTACCTGATGTTGCACTGCATGCGAAGTCTGGCTTCTTGGGGTTTCAGTTTAAATTTTGTCTACATATTTTTATTTTTACTTTAGATTGTGGTTACTTATTCTGTACTTGGTGAGGGTCTGTGTTCTGAGTGTGAGACTGAGGCAAGGTATTCTGTTAACATGGAGTTTGCACATAAAGATCTGTACTGTACTGTATTAGACTTGTTCAGCTTTTCAAATAGGTGTATAGATGTCCCAGGGCCAACTGAAATATTTACAGTGACCTTTTTTTACATGGCCTCCTTATGTGACTTTTGGAAGTTGGTGCTGGTATGGTATGGTAGATGTGCTCTTTGTTGTAGTGTTTTCTATTAGTTCACAATATGCCTGGTACTGGAGAATGTTTGCTGTTAGTGAGATGATCAGAATCAGATTTTTTTTTTTTAAGATATTGAGTTCTGTGGATGAATGTCCTGGTTCTGCTCTGCACCCACTGTGGATGCAAAATATGTTGAAAAAGAAAAAGCACGAACCATAACGCAATTTATAACAAAATAAAAATGAGTTATAATTTGGTTTTATAAACTGTGCTGTTGGTTCTCACTCTTTTAGCTCCTTGGTATGCAAACATCTTGCATTTCCTCCATATAATTTAATCGGCTTTTTGGTTTGTTTCAGTCCCTGATTTGGAGCTCTGGAAAAGCCCTGCCCACCTCTATGGAGGGGGGGGGGGGCACCATCTCATCCTTTGCCTCAGGCAGCAGATTGTCTTGAGCCGCCCCTGATTAGGAGATTTGGTAGCATTAATATTGCAGGAGGTAAGCTGGACATTGGTAGGTTGTGAAGGACAAGGAACATTACAGAATCATGTTTACTTGGTGCTAATCCTCAATCTTGGGAACGATAGAGCAGTTGGGATTGTACAACCCAATATTGTTATTAAGCCAAGATATTAAAATTATAGTGGTAGTGTGTGTGGCCAGACTGGGCTAGATCTTACCTCACCTCATCCATGAGGAGAAGCCTCTGTTAATCTAATGAAGGCCTTTGAAGTGTTACAAGGGGGTGAATGAGATAAGGAGGAGATGTTAGTACTGTAAGTTTAGACTCAGAAAAAACATTTGATAAAATCCCATGGGATTATAAATTTGGGATCTTGGAACAGTTCGAGCTAAGAGGAATGTTTGTAAACTGGATAAAATGACTCTACAGGGGGCCTACAGCTAGAAGCTAATGGATGACTTGGAGCTCTACAGGGGAACCAGGCAGGGATACCCATTCTCTTATGGGGTTTTCTCTTGATGCTAGAACCTTTAGAGATAAAAATAAATAAATCTCCAGGAATCAAGCAGAGACGGATAGAATATTGGATAAACCTATTTGTAGATGATATGCTCCACTATGTGAGCAAAGCAGGATGTGATACTGCACCTTATCAAACAATCTGGAATCTTTGCAGGGTTAAAAATAAATTATGGGAAGTTGGAGGCCTTAGATTTGACCGAGGTGAGAGCAGCATCCGAAATTAGGAATCTTTCATTGATGTGGTTGTCCAGGAGTATGCATTAACTTGGGATTTGTCAGCATAAGAGTTATTGTATTATATACTGGCAGAACATAAAAAGCCTAATACAGCAAATTTAAATTTTGTGTGACAAATAGAAAGATTTGTCATTATCATTATATGGGAGGATAGCGCTAGTCAAAATGGTGGTCTTACTAAAATTGTTAACTCCACTTCAGACAATGCTTGGGTGGGTCAAGACTCAAATGAGATGAAATATAAAAGTATAATCAGGAAATTTATTTGAACTCAAAGAATCCAAGGGTGGGACATCAGATGTTAATCCTGAGTAAGCATAAGCGAGGATGAGGTCTATCAGACCTACAACTGTATAATGTGGCCGCATTGATGTGTTAGATTCATGATGAGTATGAAGGTCACCATTGTTTTTCACTGGAAGGATCGTTGGGGCATTGGTGTACTCTATACATTCAATCTGTTGCATTTGCAAAGGTTTCATCAGAAACAACTTATGGGGAAACAGCTTTTACAACTGTTTAGAATGGTTTGGAAGTGGTGGAAGATAAAAGAAAGGAGGATCCCAGGGATATCAAGAGCCTGATCGACATTGGCAGCGGGGAGCGGGCTGCTTAACTCCACCCCACCGCAAAGGGGAAATCGGGCCCAACCCCGGCAAATGCAAATTCCTGCTCTGTTGGGTAGACATCTACAGCAAGAGCCCTTTGGCATCGGCAGCAGGGAGCAGGCTGCTTAACTCCACTTCACTCCCCACCGCAAAGGTCAATTGGGCACAATACCGGCAAATTCAAATTTCTGCTCCATCGGGCATGCCTGTAACTGAAGGCCTTGTCAGAGGGCCCTTTGGTATGGCTCTTAGGCAGGGGCCTCTCTGGACCTGTGGGAACAAAACAAAGAGAGACTGAAACAAAGTCTCCACAGAAACACACTGATGGTGCAGAAGGCAACAAACTGACGGCTGCCAGTACATCAGCACAGCAGCGCCCACCAATCAATGGAAATCAATCCCCTCTATACACCAATAGAAAGATCATCAAGGTAACAGCTAAACATCTGGAATTCAACCACAATGCTGACTCTGCTTACGATTCTATTATTTAATTTATTTATTTATTACAGTTTCTTATATACCGCGCTATTCGGTATCAGCGCGGTTTACATCATAACATAACTACCATAACGACAAGTTGTCAGGTTTTACATCGAACAGGGATACAAACTTGGATAACAGGGTAAACTATATACATAAGCTATTTACACAGCAAGGATAGGTAAAAATCAGATAATGAATATGAGGGCATTTCTAGAGTGGGTCATTTCTTGAGAAGGGTATCTAGGTTCAATTGCTGGCTGGGAAGTATTGGAGGAAGAGGTAGGTTTTGAGTGCCTTCCTGAACTGATATAGATTGGTTGTGGCCCTAATGTCAGGGGGTAGAGCATTCCAGCATTTGGAGATATAGAAACTGCACGCCCTGTTTGTGGTTGTCTTGTTGCGCTTTGTCGATACCTTTGGTGTGATTAGCAGGTTGACAGCTGTTGCTCTTCTGGATCTGTTGGGGGGTACAATGTGGATAAGATGTGTAAATGAGGAGGAGGAAATGCCTTTGATTGCCTTGAATGCTAATAGAAGTGTTTTGAAGGTGATCCTCCCATGAATAGGTAGCCAGTGTAGCTCTTTGAGAATGGGAGTCACGTGGTCGCTTCTGGCTGCTCCGTAGATGACCCTGGCTGCGGCGTTCATGGCCAACTGTAAGGGGGTTAGTGTGGATTGGGGGAGCCCTTGTAAGATGGCATTTGCAAAGTCAAAATGTGGCAGGATCAGTGCTTGATATATGGTTCAGAAATCATCTGGGTCCAACAGGGAGCGTAGGTGCTTGAGTGAACGGATTTTAAAATAGACGGCTTTGACTATATTGCTTATGTGGCGTTTCATATCCAAACGTTGATCGACAGTAACTCCCAGGTATTTTATTGACTCTTTAGTTTGCAGGTCAGCTTCCTTGACACTGACGTGGGATGGCGGAGTAAAGTTGGGGTCTCTGGTGATGAATAGCACCTCTGTTTTTTTATGTTGAATGCGTAGGTTCTGTGAATGGAGCCACGTTGAAACTGCATTGAAGCAATCCGTGAGTGGGGTCAGGTCCATGTGCGTTGTGGAGAAAGGCATGTATAAGAGAATGTCATCTGCATATATCAAGCAGTTCACATTGAATGATCTTATGATATTGCAGATGGGCTGCATGTAAATATTGAAGAGTAAGGAGGATAACGAGGAGCCTTGGGGTACCCCTTGCTTTTGATGGAAGTGTATTGACTCTTCTAATCCAGACTTCACATATTGCCATCTACCGTCAAGGTAGGATTTACACCATCCTAGTGCACTGTTGCAGACGCCCTTTTCTCTCAATCTTCCGAGGAGTATTTCGTGACTCACGGAGTCGAACGCCGCGGCGATGTCTAGGAAGATGAGCACAAAACCTTGACGGATGTTGTCGATTCCTGTGATGATGTCATTGAATAGACCAGTGAGTAGTGTCTCGACCCCATGATGTTCTCTGAACCCATGTTGACAGCTGTCTAAGGGAGCAGCGGCATCTATGTGGTCCTGAATTTGCCGTTGTGCCTCTTTCTCAATTATTTTGGCTAAGAGAGGGATGCTGGCTATTGGTCGATAAGAGTCAACTCTTTGGGGGTCAAGTTTGGGGTTTTTCAAAAGTGGCCTAATGGAGGTCCGCTTGAGTGAAGTGGGAAAGTATCCTGTTGTGAAGGAGATCTTCATTATATTTGCGATGACAGGGCTGAACACATCACGTAGCTCCTTGATCCAAAAAGCTGGACATGGGTCAGTCTGCGCAGTGGAGATGTTGAGAGATGCTATGGTGTCCTCAATAGATTTAGTGGATGGTGTGGAGAGAATGTTCAGTGGGGATAGGCCTGTCGGTTCTTGAAATGTGACTGCTAAAACCTTGTTGGTTTGCACAATCTTGGATTGCAGGTAATCAGCGAATATTTGCGGGTGAATCTCGCTATGTTGTTCGGGAGATGGTTCCTTTGAGAGGGATTTGACTAAGTTGAAGAGGTCACGTGGTTTATTCAGAGACCTCTTTAGGGTGTCAGTATGATATAGTCTCATTTTAGTAGTGATTGTTTCTCGATGTATTGCAAGATGGGTTCGGTAAGCGGTCTGATCCTCAGTTGAACGCGAGCGGCGCCATCGGCGTTCAAGTCTACGTAGTTGGGTGAGAGAAGATCGCAACTCAGGTGAGAACCATGGGGCGGAGCTTCTTTTTGTCCTTGCTGTATTCTTAGGGTTTGAGTGTTGTGAGATGGCAAGCAGGCTGGAGTTCCAGTGAGAGATTAGTTCATCAAGATCCGGTGTGATTTTGTTGAGGAGTGATGGGGTCTCCGAAAGGATGTGTTCCCTATCGAAGGGGCGAAAGCATCTAGTGGCAGTTCGAGAGGTGTTGTTTGTAGGTTGGCTTCTGTTCAGCTGGTCATTGTTGATGGGTATCTGTATAATGATCAATTTGTGGTCGGACCAGGGTACATCTACGATTGATACTGGAAGATTGTGGTTTTGGACCATGACTGGTTGTGGAACAAATACCATGTCAAGAATGTTCCCCTTTGTATGTGTGGGTTCATTGATGATTTGTTTGAGTCCCAGGTCTTCCATTGCCTCAACTCACTACTCACTCATTCACCACTCCTTCATTCCCAGCTCCAGCATACAAACCAATCATCCACACACACCCTCTCTTTATCGCTCCCCCCCAACTATCATCGAAACAAACCCAGACATACACAACACATCATACCGCAAACTCACAAATATACCCCCACCACATATGCAGGTAAGGGAAATCCTCCCTCTAAAATGCATCCCTCTAAATGCCCAATCTGCAACAAACAAGATACAGCTCCTCTCAGATATACTAATTTGACAACCACATTGATGTTCTCAACATAACAGAGTCCTGTTTCACTGAAACCGACAGTCCTACTAATCCAATTCACCCCTCAAGACTACCACCTCATCACCTCCAAGGACTAAAATGCAATGTGGCATCTGCATTCTAACAAGAAAAAAAAACCCTGAACTTCCTTACCCTCTCAAAACATCCAACAATGGTCTGGACACACTGACAACATACATAACCATCCTCCTTGCCTACAGATCCCCAAATGCTGACTCCGACCAACTGGACAAAATCTTAGAAACAATCTGCAACAATAACTCAAACAAAAAATACCTCATGCTACTAGGTGACCTCAACCTTACCTCCACATCAAAGCAAAGCAAAAATCTTCCTGGAAGCCATGGAATCTCTGGACTATACCCAAATCAGTCAATCCACCCACATTCAAAGGAACACCCTCTACATGATCTTTTTGCCACAAAACTTACTAACATCCATTTCCATTCCCATCATTGTTGATGTCCCCTGGTCTGACCACAAGATGATCACACAATCAACATACTGCTCACCACAAGCAACTCCAAACACGCCTCGGAACACATTGTGCACAGGTTTCACAAACTGGAAACAGCAGCAAGCATCCTACCTAAACTCCAAGACACCCCTGAAGACAAACTCCATAATACAAAAATGGAACAAAGCCCATCAGATATTGGAACAAAACCACCTGCATCCAACCAGCGCACAAGACAAAAGACAACAACCTGGTACACCCCGCTACTAAAGGACATGAAGCATAACCTATGAATCAGAGAGAAAATGGAGACACCAGATCAAGCGATGCCTCATCACCTACAAGCACAAATTACAAGCATACTAAGTAGCTGCATCCCAAACAAAGACTACTACACAAAGCTACTCCAAAAGTTCTCAATCATCCTCAAGACCTATTTGACATGGTGAAATCACTGAGCAAATATACAATACAGTAACTGAAAAACAAAACAAAACAACCTTACCCCACAAATGACAGGTTACTTCTAGTCCCTGACCTCGACCCCTGCTAATAGCACCAACACATTCATAACTCCAGTAGAACAGCAAGAACCACATACCAGAACACATGGAGCTCATTCAGTAATAATTACACCTGACTACCTAGAGAAAATCACCACAAGCATCAACACGGCCAGCTCGCCACTTGACCCTTGTCCAGTCAGCTGGATTAAGATATCAAGACAAGAACTCACCAACAATACTGAAGATTATCCACCTATCACTGCAACAGGAATACATACCCCCTGATCACAAAACTGCATCCATCCGATCTGTAAAGGAAAGGGACATCGAATGACAACCAACCAACCTCCTACAGGCCCATAGCCAGCCTTTCCTTCAAAATACTAAAAAATTGTCTACCATCAACTCCAGGATCACATAGAAACATATCATCCACTTGACCACCACCAATATGGATTCAGACCACACCACAGTGTAGAATCCCTAATGACCGCCCTGTTAGACAATTTAATCAAGGGCACTGATAAATCCAAAAAACTGGCTTCATACTCATCTTTTTAGACATAAAAGCAGCATTTGACTCCATACCACACAACCTAATCATTCAGCGACTGCAAACTCTTGGACTATCAAACATACCCCTCACCTGGTTCAAGTCCTTCCTAACAGACTGACAGCTACAAGTAAGATCAGGCCTCACAAAATCTACCCCATTCACCCAATCTAAGGGAGTCCCACAAGGCTCCACTCTGTTCATTAATATTCAACATATTCCTCCAACCAATCTGTACTGTCATAAAAGCATTCAACATCCTATGCCATATCTATGCTGATGATGTAATGCTGTATGCACTTAACACATCAAACCTGGACATCACACCCATAACAAACTGATTCTGCTCGGTCAGCGAGTGGCTCAGAAAATATAATTTGGCCTTAAACCTCAGGAAGACAGAGGCTATGTACATCAGAGACAATTGCTTCAAACCACCAAGCTCCGTAACTATTGACGGGACCCAAATACAAGTGAAACTTCCTCTTTCCATACCTTGAAGTCATACTGGATCAACACCTTACCTTCACAGGATACATACAGAACATTACAAGGAGCATCTACTTCAAACTGAAAACAATCAAGCACCTCAAACCTCTAAGCAATCATGGACTTCTGCTCAGTCCTTCAAGCAACTATCTTTCCATATTTTGACTACTGTAATATCTTCCAAGGTCTACCGAAAGCTACCCACCCACTCAAATTAGCACTCAACACTGCAGCATGAATCCTCTTCAACTCAAAACAGAACACATAACACCCCTACTCAGACAACTTCACTGGCTACCAATACTAGAATGCACAAAATACAAATCCATTTTTTACAACCTTCAAGATTCTCCACAACTCATCCTTGCCATACCTGCAATCCCTACTTCAGGTCACACCTGATAACAGAAAATGGCAAAGTTGCTCATAGAACATGCTATGCATACCACAGCTATTTACAAAAACCTAGCTCTACCATCTCACTCTATGCTCCACACTTATGGAATCAAATCCCTGATAAGCTATGGACCATAACAGACACATTAACCTTCAGAAAAGCCCTAAAAAGGCACATATATTCAAAGACTGCTTCTCTGAAAACATAACTTAACCAGCCACCAATCAACTCGACGCTCGAGGGACGCCAGCGCTTGGTCTTCATTACTGCAGGCTTTCCTCCACATCTTGACTTTTCTGCTTTGCTGCTCCTGCCCATCCTCCACGTGTTCAGGACTTCAGGTAGGCCTCTCGCCATTATATCCTAGTTGTCAGAGTCCTCTACCTGACCCAGCTCCTTCGGAACTCTATCTGATGTCAGCTATCCCTGTTATGGGGGGGGGGACCGTTCTCTTCACCAGTTTCACCCCTTGTTGCTCTGCGGTACTCTCTTCACGGAACATGGCAAATCTGTGCCCATGCCCCACTATGACTTCCAATGTACCCTCCCTCTCCTGCTCCCCCCCAGCTTTCTTTCCTCTCAAACTAGGGGTACTCAACTGCTGTTCCCTGCGGACAAAATCCCTACTTATCCAGGACCTCATTCTGCAGGATTCTTTTGATCTTCTGTGCTTGTCTGAGACCTGGCTCAAAGATGGCGAGCACCCTCTTCTCACTAGGTGTCTGCCTCCCGGCTTATCAGCTCTCTCCATCCCACGTGTCGGCTGAAATGGTGGTGGCGTTGCCGCAATTTACTGCTCTTCTCTTCCCGTTTCCTCTTCTTCGTTGCATTACCCCGAATCCCTTCTCCTCTGCCTCACTACTACTACTCCTATCCATTTATTAATTCTATACTCCCCTCCTTCCCTCTTCCCACCGCTGGGACGCTCTTGTCCTTACCCTCTCAGATCTATCTCTCCAATTTTCCCAACTGGTCATAGTGGGTGACTTCAATGTCCACTTTGACACTCCTTCTGCTAGAGATTTCTCCTTCTCCACCCTCCTGCATGACTTCTCTACATCAACATGCACTTGTTCCAACGCACACTGCTGGTCATACTTTAGACTTAGTAATTACACCAGTCACACCATGCTTTGCTCCTTTACAAATATCTGAGATTACTGTAAGACCTCTTCCCTGGACCAATCACTTTTGTCTGTCTTTTCCTGGATCACCTTTCTACTAGGAATACTATCAGCCCATCCTCCCCTACCACTATTCCTGTATCCAGCTGTCAGTTGCACCATCACATCACCCCCCTCACGTTCCAACTTTTCCCACCGGCTCACCAGATTCTTCCTGACAATTTCTCTAACCTCTCCCCAGATTCGCAGGTCTCTTCCTGGACCTCTAGCCTCACCTCTGCCTTGGATCACATTGCTCCTCTTTCCATGCAACCATCAAGACGTTCTAATACCCACCATCCATGGTATCACTCAGGACTTCACCTTCTGCACCCTCAGCTACGGCAGGCAGAGCGCAGATGGTGGAGGCATTGTACGCCACAGGCATTAGCCTCTTTCCAAGACCACCACAATCATTATCGCTCTGCGGTCCATAAAGCTAAATTATCATACTTCTCAGACCGTATTACCTCAGCTCCTAATCCGTCCTGACAGCTTTTCTCCACGTTACAATCACTCGCTTCGCTCCAGTCTGGCCCTACTTCTACTGCTACCCAGCAGGGCCAACCTCCTTCTCCTTCTACTATGGCTTCCTTCTTCGCAACTAAGACCCTTGATCTTCATGCCTTGCTCCCATCTTGCCCACCTCCATTATCTCCTTCTCCCCCTCCCTCTCCTTCCCCACCTCCATCGTTTACAATTAATTCCAAACACTGCAGCTAAATTCTAACCCACACCTTGCGTAGAGATCACGTCAACCCCCTACTAATACATTTGCACTGGCTCCCAATCGAATTCCGTATCCCTTACAAGATTCTCACCTTGGTTCATCACACGCTCTATGCTCACATGCCACAATATCTTGTCAATCTTCTGCGTTTCCATGTCCCCACTCGTTGTCTCCGCTCACTCCACATAAACCGTCTTTGTCTCCCTTCACCGTCACGGGCACATCTGCAAACACCATGCAACTCAGCTTTCTTCTTTCTGGGTCCTGCACTCTGGGACTCCCTGCCCACATCCCTCTGTCTGGAACAGACTTATGCAACCTTCAAAACCTTCCTGAAAACTCACTTTTTTACTCTGGCATTCAGTCTCTCAGATGCTCCACCATGACCTGATGTCCTATTTATGGCGTGAAATCTTTGTCCTGTCTGTGTGCCTGATAATTTTCTCTTTTCTGTCAAAATATGGAGTTTTGTTTCATTTTCTACGAGCCTAGTGCTCATTCTGTTTGTAAAATTTTCAAATTTTGTGAACCGCCCTGATGTTTTGGCCATGTTGAATTTCAGATGGTAGTAAGACATCCAAGCAGTAATGATGGATAAGCAGGCAGAGATCCAAGACTGGATTCCTGGAGAGATTTCAGGCACAGAGAGGTAGATCTGAGAGTCATCAGCGCAAAGATGGTACTGAAAACCATGGGAGGAAATAAGTGCACCAAGGGACTGTGTACAGAGAGAAAAGTAGAGGTCCCAAGACAGAGCCCTGAGATACACAAACTGAAAGTGGGATGGCAGTAGAGGAGGATCCACCAGAACATGCACTAAAAGTGTGATGGGAGAGATAAGAAAAAAAAAAGGGACAGAATACTGTAGATTTCCTAATTCCAAGTGAGGACAGTGTCAAATGCAGCAGAAAGGTCAAGAAGGATGAGGATTGAGTAAAGGCCCTTGGATAAGGCGAGGAACAAGTCACTGGAGACTTTAGCAAGAGCTGTTTCTTTGGAATGTAGAGGACAATAAGCTGCTCCTGGGTGGAGGGTAAATGAAACTTTTCAGGCAGATGATTAATATGGGTAAAATGCTTTGAAAATGGTCCTCAGAATTAGGTAGCACAAATCATACATTTCCAACAGACAGATTTCAGAGCCAAGGCATTTAAGCACTGGAGTTAAAGCGTTACTGCTTTATCCCCATAGAACACGTTGCATTGCGTCTAATCGCTTTAGAAGAGGGCAGCACATGAAATAAAACATTTCTATCATAAGTCACGTGTTTTCATTCTACAAGTCAGAAGTTACATTTCTTCCCTCTGCCTCTATCCTGCCCTATCTCTGCCTACTACTGTGCTAACAGTTTAGCATGGAGACAGTAGCATTGCTGTTGCTGTTGCTGTTAAGTGCCCTCGAATCCATGATGATAGTTGTCTTAAAATGTGTTTGGTCTTCAGTCAAGTGGTTAATTGTTGATAGAGCGTCATCAATAGCTGCTGTTATTGTATCGCTGACCTTCAACCTTGCCAAGCCCGATGTCTTGCTAGCGCAGTGCTCTGCATTGAATGTCAGCATGGTGTAGTTAGTGCACGCTGAACCCCACGCTATGCAGTGGTGCACTTTGGTAAACACACACACCTCGGTATATTAAAAACACCTTAAAAATCTTAATGTGTAAAACTGATTTAATGCACATTAATCTACACATTAACATGGGTACTATCTTGTTGTACACTTTAAAAAGTTCTAATGTGAATGACAAAAAGTTGCAAAGTGCAGGCCTGGGTAAAAATCAGAAAATATTCATAAAGGGGACAATCAAAAATAACTTGCTTGGAGTGCAGAAAACCTTCTGCGGCCCCTGATCTATTTTCTATATTTGTTAAATAAAAAATTTCCAGCTGAGCCTTTACTAGCAAATAAAAGCATATTTATTAAAAAAATAACCCAGTTTTGTCTCATTTGTTCATCTCTGCTAACTAGTTTGTGCTGCTGTTCTTTCATTTAGCTCTTAACAGAGCATTGTCACACTTTAGGTTACCTGATTTTTATTTCTGCACTTGTCTATTTGAGGGATATAGAATAGGCTCCCAGTCACAAGTAGTCAGTTTGATGTTTCCTTTTTTTGAAACTGAATAATCGTAAAATCACATGGATTAAAGGTTAAATACTCAGATTACAATCAGTTAGCTTTGAGAGGGTGTGTATAAGAGAGAGCAAAGCACGCACACATACGCACACATTATAATAGGGATTAGTGGGGTCAGATTGGGTTTGCAGTTTCGCCTTGTTTAGAGATGGGGGAGGGGGCTTCAAAAGGGATTCCTATGTGAAAGCTGCAATTTAGCTGCTGCTAGTTTACGAGAATACTTAGTGACCAACTATTTTCTTATCGCTGAAATCTGTATTTTTGCCTTTGGAGGTTTGATTCGCCCAAAGTTGGGATTTAGAAAAATTTCCATCAGAAATATTCCTTAAATACACAGAATAAAAATAAACCCATCCAATGTCTACCATTAATCCTCTTGCTTATTTTCTGCCACTATCCACCTCGTTACAGATGAAAAGGACAGTTTTTAAACGGTGGCATTGGGACAGACTGTGCATACTTTGTGCCCACAGGCTTTACATCAATAAAATCGCAGCAAAAGCAAGTCGTCAGACCATTGTAATCTGCTTTTTCTGTGAGTAGCACTTTGCTGGAAAAGCACATGCAAAGATCTGTGTAGGTTGACCTAAATGAACCCCAGGACATCTCCAGTCAATGTGGCTCTGCAGCATGTTTACTAAAGTGTGCTACCGGGTAGCATGGAGTTCAGCACACAAAATTGCCATGATAAAATTTACCTTGTGCTAAAAATCCCACCTACCCAAGTAGCATGGGTTGGGGCAGAGATTGGGCACTTCAAGGCTAGCGGCAGGTGTTTTTTGGCACGTGCTCAACCTGTAATGCTGCACTTAGTGCGGGTGCACTTACCGTCACCTCAATGGGCGACATGAGGTGCACCTGCACTGATCACGCTAAACAGAAGGAGCAAGAGGATAGGACAAAACTCACGCTAGCTACATGGGGATATTCCAAGCATGCCTCCGCTTTGTAGCTCAGGCCAAGCACCACTCTGAGCTCATTTTAGGGGCCGAGTGTACACTACCACTGTTAATCTTAGTACAGGGTGATTTTTCAAATAGACGATGCTTTTTACCCACATATTGAAAACTGTCCTCATAACTAGGTTTTTCCACATAGCACTAATCATACATTTACATTCAGAGCCAAGATTAAGTTAGTGCTCACATATGGCATCATTTAGAGATTGGTTTAAAGCTGCTTAGTGCTTTATGTTCACAGAACACACCATATTGCCTCTATTCACTTCTGAAGAAGGCAGCACATCGAATGTAACTTTCTATTAGGGATGCACATTGCCAAAAACGTTTGCTTCAATTGTGGATTTCCTGAACTTGTCCCGATGTTTGCGTGTTTTGTGTTTTTCCACACATTTTTTAAAATGCCCACCTTGTATGCTTACTGGGACCTTTTGTGCATGTATGTTAATTCATAAGTGTACGGGCATGTAAGTGATTTGTACATGTAAAATTTTTTAGATGTCGAAACAAACCAAGTTTGCATACACCCCTGATTTCTATCACAAATATCAAATATCTTCATGTCCCAAGCCAGAAGCTATATTCTCCTCTCCCTCCTGTGCTGGGGGGCAGTGATACCTCTATTCAACAGAATACAGAACAAACTATCACAGTGGGGAGAATTGAGGGATGTGAAAAAAAAAAGCTGTCTGGGAAATGCCAAGCATCCGCTGCCTGACAAATCATTAGTGTAGAACAGAAAGGTACAGGGGACGACCACTTAAGAGACATACACTTACAGAACAGCATAAAATGTGTCCAATGAACCCAGCAACCTGTCTCCCACAGTAACCAAACTGAGTCACTAGGAAATACCTGACAGATCCCAAAGTGTAGATCCAGCTCTTGTTGCTCATTCCCAAGGAAAAATGGTGGCTTCCCAAAATCTATCCGGCCAATAATTGTTTATAGACTGATTTTTCAGGAACTTGTTCAAATCTCATTTAAAGCCAACTATGCTGAATGCTTTCACCACATCCTCTGGCAGCAAATTCCATGGCTTGATTCTTTGCCGAGTGAAAAAACGGGTCCAACTTATGGATAATGGTAAGCCAGTCGATATGGAGGCCAATTTTAAAAAATCAGGGTATGGAAAATTCCCACAGTATTTTACAAGAGGCTATGCCAAATGCAGAGCCTCCTAAAAGAGGTGCAGGACTGCATGTTGATCGCTCCCAATGGCTATAGGGAACAGACATTTTAAAAAGCTGTATGTAGGTAAAACAAAATGTTACCCAAGCCCATGAGCATAGGAGCAGCTTTTTAAAATCCCTGCTCTGATGTGAACACACCCCCTGATCCTACAGCAGCATTTTACTCCCCAAACACCCCCTGACAGCACCATCCTCCCAATCCCACCATCTGACATCTAATCCAACTCAGCATAGCATCCAACTCCCCCCTAGTTCTCCTGACAGACAATCCCCTCCAGATACCCTCAGATATCCCATACTCCCAGACACCTGACACCCTCAAGGCACAGCATCTCTCCACTCAACCCCCCCCCCCAGGAGAAAGATCACTCTTCTCAAGCATGTGGACAGACCACGCCACCACAGTTCCTACTGGGAACCAAAGTTCTTTTGTGTCTAGTGTGAGAAGCGATCCCCAGTTGCTCCTGTTCTTTCTGGTCCCAGATTTCAAAATGGTAGCCATAACTCCTACTGTAAACTTGCAGTATTACTGCTAGGGGTCAGGCTGCCAAAATAAGGGCAATACGACCACTTGATTACTGCTAAGGATCACAGTAGCCATTTTGGAACCTCTGACCAGGACAAGTGGGAGAAAGCAGGGATGCTCCTGTTCATACTAGACATTAGGGAGAATCAGACCCTCATTAGCCAGGTCAGGGGACCGGGGGCTGGAGGGTGGGGGGAAGTCTTCTTGGGGATCTTGGGGGGGTCCTTTTTCTAGGGGGGATTAAGTAGGGGTGATGCTATGCCTTGAGGTATCAAGTTTCCAGGGGTTCAGATCTGAGGGTGTCGGGGGTATCATCTGTCAAGTGGATTGTGGGGTTGTTGGATGACTTTGGGATGAGAAGGGAGATTGGAAGGCAGGTGGAGAGGATCAGGAGAGGACTGCTGTTACTGGGGGATGATTGGTGGAGGCCAGTTCTTAGCATTTACACTTGCCCCTTTAAGCAGGCCCTTAGTTATATGGACTGTGGTAAAGTGATCCTGGACATTTCTCTCAATCTACCTACTACTACTGATCATTTGTATAGTGCTACAAGACGTATTCAGTGCTGTACAGACACATGTAAAAGATTGTAAGCTACGATGAGCAAGGACTATCTAATCAAGACAGACAACACAACAGCTAAGGACAAGGATATATCTAGGGCAGGGGTGGGCAATTCTGGTCCTGGAGGGCCGCAGACCAGTCAGGTTTTCATGATGTCTCTAATGAATATTCATGGACCTGACTGGTCTGCAGCCCTCCAGGACTGGAATTGCCCACCCCTGATTTAGGGGAATGGTAAGAAAACACATAGGAGACTAAGCTGATCAGGATCCAAAAATGGCCTTGAATAGGTGAGTTTTCAGCCTGGATTTGAAAAGGACCAGAGATGAAGCCTGATGAACAGACTCAGATAGTTTGTTCCAGGCATAAGGAGCAGCAAGGTGGAAAGATCGAAGTCTGGAGTTGGCAGTAGAAGAGAAGGACACAGCTAGAAGGGATCTGCCACAAGAGTGGAGTGCCCGAGTAGGGGTGCAGGGAGAGATGAGAGGAAAAGTACTGAGGAGCAACAGAATGAGTGCACTCCTAGGTCAGTAGGAGAAGTTTGAACTGGATATGGAAACAGATAGAAAGCCAGTGAAGGACTTCAGAAGAGGGGTTATATGAGCATAATCAAGGCTGGCGGAAGATTATAGCTTTGCAGCTGAGTTTTGAACAGATTGAAGGGGGGAGATGATTCAGAGGGAGACCAGCAAGGAAGAGGTTGCAATAATCTAGGACAGGAGGTGACCAAAGAGTGGGTAAGTGTCTTAGCAGTGTGTTCAGAAAAGGAGCAGATTTTGCTGATGTTATAGAGAAAGAAATGACAGGTTTTAGCTATCAATTGGATGTGTGTGGAGAAGGAGAGGGAGGAGTCAAAGATGTTCAAGGATGCGAGCCAAGGAAACAGGGAGGAGCAGGGCCGGATTTACCTTGAGTGAGGCCCTACACCAACAAAAATTGTGGGCCCCCAGCAGGGGCGGCCCAAGGGGGGTGCGGACCTCATTTGCATAAGGGGCCTCATTTGCATAAATATTTGCATAATGTTACCATATACTAACTTTTAGTAAACGTGCCTCTTAATGAGTGTATGGATAAAGAAAGACTAAAAGATTTCTACATTACTATAATCCAGTGCCAACTGCCAGACACATTAGGAACTACTACAAACACTGCCCATAGTAAACCCGCCGTATCCTAACAGCACTACCAGGACTCACAAAGCACCATACTCTACCAATCAAAAGGCAACACTGCAAATATTAAACCAATACATTTCAGAGAACAACAATACATGACCTACTGGGGAAAGAGAACAAGTGGCAATGTCAAATAGGAATTATATAAACAGAACACCTCAGCTCAGTTACACATGCAGAACATAGACCATCACCAAACAAGTAATCACAATTTAGAAATAGGAAGACAATAATTAAACTGGGAATCCCAAAAGCCAAACTTGGAATGTACAACACTGTAGAAATAAAACAATACATTAATTTGCTCTTGTACTAAACAAAGCACAGATGTTAATGATGCACATTTACCAGAGCTGACATATTCCAATTAATAAATTCAAAATAAAGAGATATTTTTCTACCTTTTGTGCATTTTTTTCAGCTGCAATTGCTCCAGCCACTTTCTTCTGGTTTCTTCGTGTCTTCTGCTAACTCTCCATCGTCTGCTGTCCATTTGTCCTTTCTTCTCTCTTCTAGATTTTTTTCCATTCTCTCTCTACATCTGCTTTAACATACTAATCTTTCTCCTTTTGCTCTTTCCTCATTCCTATTTCATCCACTCAAATATTACCCCTCCATCCTCAATCCCCACTTACTCTCCCAATACCCGGCCAATTGTAGATTTTTTATCCCTCCCACACAAAATATTTTTCCCTTCTCCATTTTACTCTTCCAGCCCCATCCCATTCTAATCCTCCCCCAACATCAGCTCCCTTCTAGTTCCAGCCTCACCCAGCATCCATTCCCTTCTAGTCCCTGCATCAGCCCATTTCCAGCCCTAGCCATCCATCAGCCCATTTCCAGTCCTAGCCCCCCCATCACCCCACTTACAGTCCTTAACCCATCACCCCATTTTCAGTCCTTAACCCCCCATCACCCCATTTTCAGTTTAAGCCCCCCCTATAACCCATTACCAGTCCTAACCCCCCATCAGCCCACTTCCAGTCCTAACCCCATCAACCCATTTCCAGTCAGCCCCCCATAGCCCATTGCCAGTCCTACCCCCCCCCATCAGCCCACAGCCCATTACCAGTCCTAACCCCATCATCCCACCTCCAGTTTTAACCCCCCAGCCCATTTCCAGTCCTAGCCCCCTATAGCCCATTACCAGACAACCCCCATCAGCCCACAGCCCATTACCAGTCTTAACCCCCCCAAAGCCCATTACCAGTTCTAATCCCCCCCCAACAGCCCATTACCAGTCCTAACCCCATCAGCCCACCTCCAGTCTTAACCCCCCAGCCCATTTCCAGTCCTAGCCCCCCCCATAGCCCATTACCAGACAGCCCCCATCAGCCCACAGCCCATTACCAGTCTTAACCCCCCCCAAAGCCCATTGCCAGTTCTAAGCCCCCCCCCAACAGCCCACAGTCCATTACCAGTCCTAACCCCATCAGCCCACCTCTAGCCTTAACCCCCCCAGCCCAGCCCATTTCCAGCCCCTGCCCCCCAATATCCCATTACCAGCCCTACGCCCCCAGTCCATTTCCATCCCCATCCCCCCCAATAGCCCATTACCAGTCCTACCCCCCCATAGTCCATTACCAGTCCTACCCCCCCCATAGCCCATTACCAGTCCTACCCCCCCCATAGCCCATTACCAGTCCTACCCCCCCCCCACATAGCCCATGTCCAGTCCTACCCCCCCCCAGCCCATTACCAGTCCTACCCCCCCCCCCCATAGCCCATAGCCCATTACCAGTCCTACCCCCCCCCATAGCCCATTACCAGTCCTACCCCCCCCGGCCTAAAGTAAAATTTAATTTAAAAAAAAAACCTGGTGGCTGCCGCCGCGGGGCCCCCTCTGCTGCCGCGGGGGCCCCGTCTACAAGCTGGTCGGGTCCGGTCGGGTCTCTCTCCCTCCCTCGCTGCAGGCTGCGAGAGACGCATCTTCGCGTCTCGCGCAGCCTGCAGCGAGGGAGGGAGGGAGAGAGACCCGACCGGACCCGACCCGACCAGCTTGTAGACGGGGCCCCCGCGGCAGCAGAGGGGGCCCCGCGGCGGCAGCCACCAGGTTTTTTTTTTAAATTAAATTTTACTTTAGGCCGGGGGGGATAGGACTCCTACCCCCCCCCCCCCGGCCTCAATGAAAATTTGATTAAAAAAAAAACCTGGTGGGGGGCCCCGTCTACAAGCTGGTCGGGCCGGGTCCGGTCCGGTCGGGTCGGGTCGGGTCTCTCTCCCTCCCTCGCTGCAGGCTGCGAGAGACGCGAAGGGAGAGCGTCTCCTCGCGTCTGTGTTAAGCCCGCAGGGGCTGATGGGAAATCCCATCAGCCCCTGCGGGCTTAACACAGACGCGAGGAGACGCTCTATCTTCGCGTCTCTCGCAGCCGGGAGGGAGGGAGGGAGACGAGACCCGACCCGACCCGACCCGACCATACCATCTTGTAGACGGGGCCCCCGCGGCAGCAGAGGGGGCCCCGCGGCGGCAGCCACCAGGTTTTTTTTTTAATCGAATTGAAAAAAAAAAAACCTGGTTCTATTTTTTGTGGGCCCCTGCCGGTTGTGGGCCCTACGCCATGGCGTACATGGCGTATACGTAAATCCGGCCCTGGGGAGGAGTATAGTGCTTTCCACAGAGATGGAGAAAGGAAGAAGGGGAGAGGTGGGTTTGGGGGAAAAACAAGCAGCTTTGTTTTGGCAATATTCAATGTCAGATAAGCCTGGATTGCAGGTGTAGAGAGGAATTTGTTACCAGAGAATATAGTAAAAGCAGTTAGTGTAGCTGGGTTTAAAAAAAGGTTTGGACAAGTTCCTGGAGGAAAACTCCATAGACCATTATTGAAGGGGACCGGAGAAATCCACTGCTTGCCCCGGGACAAGCATTGTTGAACCTATGTCTTTTTGGGAACCTGCTAGGTACTTGTGACCTGGATTGGCCACTGTTGGAAACAGGATACTGGGCTTGACCTAGTATGGCATATCTTATGTTATGCAGTCCAAGACATGGAGGCAAGGAAGGAACTATTTGTTTATTGATTGATTGATCACTCTCGTTTCACAAAGCCAGGCCCGACACAGGCTGTGTTTCGCTTATGCCTTCATCAGGGGCTTTGGCTATAATAACATATAAAAACCATTAAAAACATTCTCAAGTCCGGTGATGCGGTGAGCCCGAGCGGTCGCACGCCGCTCGAGCTCTGGGCCCCCTTGCTCCCCCGGCGCCGTGCAATGCTTGATCGGGGCTAGATTCGGGGCTCCCACGCACCCCCCAAGCAACCTTACCCAGATCGCAGCCTGGAGGGATGATTCGGCGCTCCCCTCTCATCTACATCCGAGGATCGGTGGAGGCGGCCTGGAACCACGCGGCTCGCGCTGCAGGCGCCGCGCTGGGGTGAGTGCCACGTGGCGGGGTAGCTGGGCCAGCCGGCGAGTCTGGACGTCCTGCTCGGGATACGGCTGCGGCTCCACGGATGATGCTCATCCCCCCTCTTTCTTTCTGCCTCCAGCTTGTGCCCGGAGTGGCTGCCTGACACGAGAGGGACCAGGGGAGGCTGTGATCCCATACTAGGCCCGGCTGTGGGCTGCCTCTTGCTCTGCCTGCTTCCACCCCCACCCCAGGGGACCCGCACAGGACTGAGTGGATTTGACTCCAGCCCTCCTCTTACCTCCGTAGGAGACAGAGACCTGTGCTTCCTTCTGCCCGATGGGAGCCTTCTTGCGTCGAGGCATGCAGGACTGACCCTTGCCTCCCTGCCTCCTGCATCCTGGAACCTCTGACCGGTGCCCTGCTTTCACTAAAGAAGAGCCTATGACCTGTGCCCTGCACCCAGCCTCCGGTACATGGGAGCCCGGGACTGAAGCTGTACTCCCCCCTGCGTGCAGGGGCCTGGGACTGGTGTTCTTTCTTCAACATACTGCCCCACCTTTGGCACCTCGGGGCCCCAGATCCGTACTTGATCCAGGTGCAACAGAGCCCGTGCCCAGGCCTTCTCTTCAGCGCTCGGCTGACCGGGATCCTTGCCTCTCATCTAGCGCCTCAGAGGCCTGAATCTACATTTTCTCTCCTGTGTACAAAGGCCTGAGCAGCCCAGGGGACGCCTGAGGCTCGGATCTGGGGACTGTGCTGTGAACCAAGGAGGCCGACGACTGAGGCCCTCGTCGCCCGGCGTGTGGAGCGGGGACGGGTGAGTGACCTCCCCTCCCCTGAGTGGACTATAGAAGTGGCCCTGGCGATGGCGGCAAAAGGAGGCCGCCGGGTGGAGAAGGAGAAGACCCCCTTGCCGCCTAAGGGGGGAGAGCAATCCTCGCCGCTGAAGGGGGAGGCTAAGACCACAGCAGGGATGGTGGATGAAATCTCCCTAGCCGTAGCGGGGGCGCTGTCGGCTCAGTTCGAGGACTTGCGGGGACGTATGGACCTTGTCCAGACCTCAGTAGAGGCCTTGGGCGGCCGACTACAGGAGGCGGAACACCGGATAGAGAAATCAGAGGAGCACGTGCTGGAGCTACAGCGGGAGATGGCTCGGGTGAAAAAACTACTCCAGGAGCAGGAAGCCAAACTAGATGACCTAGAAAACAGATCCCGCCGCAATAACTTGAGGTTTCTTGGGATCCCAGACACCGTCGAGGATCGGGACTTGCAATCTTACTTAGCAGATCTGGTGAAACAACTCCTGGCGACTGATCCAGAAGGTGCCTCGGTGCAGATAGAGAGGGCGCACCAGGTTGGACCTAGGAGGAATAACGACACCCGACCCAGGGTGACAATAGCACGGTTCCTGAGATTCCCACAGAAAGAAGCGGTTTTGCGTGCAGCGCGAAAGCAAGGGACCATTCAGAAGGACAATGCCCGGATACGTATTGTTCAGGATTACTCAGCAGCACTGGGGCAGCGGCGGAGAGATTATGGACCATTGTGCCAGACCCTGATAGATAATCATATTAAATTCATGGTGCATTACCCCGCCCGATTGGTCTTCACCCATGATGGGATTCGTCGGACTTTTGACTCCGCGGCAGCAGCAACGCCCTACATGGAGGAGATACGCCGGAGGGCTGCAGTGGCAGCCGAGTCCTGAGGATCGGGGGAGAAGACTATGGCCCTGGTGCACAAGTTCAGAGCATTTTGCATTGGACAGTAAAGTGATGGTGATGGTAATTGGGGTGGGGGTGGAGGGTTGCTGGGGTTGTTTTGACTGTCTTTGAGTAGGGATGTTGATGGCTTCCTCTGGGTGTGGGGATGGGCGGGGAGAGGCCCGGGAGGTGACTGTGTCTTGGGGGGGGGGCCGGGGGGGGGCGGCCTGTAGCGGACTCGGGGCGCTGGAGGAGTGGGGGGGTACCACACGCATCTAGGAATTCACGGAAGAGGAGAAGAGGATGGTTGTAGAATTAAGGAATCGAAGGGGGGTGGGGGGAGGGAGGGGGAGGGAAAGGGAGGGAGAGGGAGTAGCTCAGGGGGGGGAGAGGGGAAGAGGGGGGATAGGGGTTGGGGGGGGAGATAAAATGCTGTATTCCTGGGGACCAGTTGAGGTAGGGACGGGCCAAGGACTGTCTTTGAGGGGCGGTGGGGGGGGACCCCAGGCTGGGGGGGTGTCTTCCCTATATTCTGTATGGTACATAACAGATATTTTTGTGCCTAATTTCATAATGCATGCCACTTAAGATAATTTCCTGGAATGTTTGTGGCCTGGGTAGTCCGATCAAGCGGCCAAAAATTTTGCAGGCCCTGGCTAGGCAGGGAGCAGACATCGCTATGCTTCAGGAAACCCACCAGACTGCTGACGAACACCGTAAACTCTGCCGGGAGTGGGTGGGACAGGTCTGGGGGGCCCCAGCCCTTGGTAAGAAGGGCGGGGTAGTGCTGTTGATACATAAATGTGTAAGGATGGAGGTGGTGAAAGACCTCGTAGATCCGACGGGCAGATTTGTACTGGTGCGGGGAGTCCTGGAGGGGAGGCCGGTAGTTCTTGGTAGCGTGTACTGTCCCAATGTACTGGATTTGTCCCTGTATGCGCGCATTGCCTCCACACTTGAGACGTTGCCGGAACTACCCGTTATTTTGGGGGGGGACTTCAACGGGGTCATGGACGTTGACCTCGATACCTCTAACGCGGGGGAGCACAGAGAAAGAATGACGACGGTTCGGGCAATGCGACGTTTCTGTTCTAGGCTGGGGCTAGTGGATCCCTGGCGATTATTACATCCGGTCGAGCGGGACTATACACACCAATCCCGGGCCCATGGCACAAGTGCACGTATAGACTACTTGTTGTTATCCGCAGGGCTGTTTGCCAAGGTGGGGGACGCCCGGATAGGGCCTCTGGAGATATCTGACCATGCATTTGTGTGGATGGAAGTCTTCTGGTCTGGGAGTACTTCACGGACCTTTCAATGGCGTTTTCCATTGGAATTATATAGAGACGCCCAATTTCGCTCGTTCATTCAGCGGCGGTGGCAGGAATTTGAAGCTGATCATAGGGGTCATCAGGATGACCCAGAATTGCTTTGGGAAACAGCGAAGGTCGTACTGAGGGGGGATATAATTGGGTTCCTTGCCAGAAAACGACGAATACGGGCCGAACGTATTATGGCTTTGGAGAGATTGGTGATGAAAATGCGACGCCGCTGGGCTCACAATCCCACTGCGGGCTTGAAAAAGCAGCTATGGGATTCTCAAATGGAATTAAACGAACTGTTGCACCAGAGAGCAAAGAAGTCAGTATTGTATTATCGCTATCAATTATACCGCTATGGGGACAAGCCGGGGAAGCTATTGGCTCGGTGCCTTCGCGGACCCCGGGGCTCAAAATTGGTGCCCGCCTTGCGAGATGATCTTGGGATCCTACAAAGGGAAAGCCCGGCGATAGCACGGGTTTTCCGCACCTTCTTTCAGACTCTCTACGCTGCGGAGGCAACTTCTCCCACGCGGATGGCGGATTATGTGAGGGGACTCGTCTCTCCATAGAGCAAAGAGCTCAGTTAGATCAGCCAATTACGGTGGCTGAGTTACAAGGGGCTATTTCCAAGGCCAGTTGCTACAAATCCCCAGGATCCGATGGTCTAGGTGCCGAATTCTATAAGATACTCAATGCACAGATTTCCCCAACGCTGGCTGCCGTACATAATCGGAGAGCACAGCAGGGCTCATTTCGGTGGGGGGCTAACCATGCTCACATTGTTCTTATCCCCAAACCGGCAAAAGACCCTCTTTCTGCGGCCTCATATCGTCCGATTTCCTTGCTTAATTTTGACCTTAAATTAATGGCTAAGATCTTGGCGGACCATTTGGCGGAGTTTTTGGGGCAGCTGGTCCATGAGTCCCAGGTCGGTTTTGTTAAGGGGCGATACGCGGTCCGTAACTTACGCAAGATTATCGCGTCTTTAGAATGGGTACAGCATAGACACCTGCCCTCTCTCTTGATTAGTTTCGACGCAGAAAAAGCCTTTGACAGGGTGGATTGGCAATACCTGAGATTTATCCTCCCTCAGTATGGTCTGGGGACGTCGTTCTGTAACATGGTCGAAAGCTTGTATGCCAATCCCACCGCTGCGATACTCTGTAACGGGGTCCTATCAGAGCCTTTCTCGCTGCAGAGGGGGACCCGTCAGGGTTGCCCCCTCTCTCCTCTCCTCTTTGTTCTTTCTTTGGACCCTCTTCTACGCCGTGTGGCGGATCTGCGGGCAATCCGGGGAGTAGGTATTGGGACTCAGGTATTTAAGATCTCGGCCTTTGCCGATGACTTGTTGGTGCACTTGCTTTCCCCCGAGGACTCCCTACCCCTTCTTTTGAGGGAGTTCCACGCCTTCGGGCAGTTTGCGGGGTTTAGTATCAATAGGGATAAGTCTGAAGCCCTCGACGTCTCTGGACGACTTCGGGGCCTTTGGGTGGGCGACTTTCCCCTTCGATGGGCGGAGCACCAGTTCCTCTATCTGGGGATTGTACTGGCCTGTCACTCAGGTCATCTATATAGGGCTAATTTGCGACGGATGTTGACCAAGGTGAGGACCCAACTGCAGGCGTGGCTACCCCTCCCTCTGTCTCTTATGGGGAGAATTGCGGCGATCAAATTGGTCCTCCTGCCGCGGATCTTATATTGGCTACAGACCCTCCCTGTTTGGATCCTTCGTCGGGATGTCGGGCGCTTTGAGGCAGAATTTCGGGGCTTTCTATGGAAGGGGTCGAGAGCACGTATCTCTTATCGTAGACTAATGGGGAGGATCCGTGGGGGGGGATGGGGGCTCCCAGATCTTGGTGCTTATGCTTTGGCTTGTCAAGCCCGCCATCTGGGGGACTGGCTCAGAGATACCGATCATTATACCCCCCGGGCATTTGAGGAGGCCTACGTGGCACCCCACTCTTTACGGGCCCTTCTGCACCTGGAGGCAAGCAAGTGGCCTACGCATCTGGCGGACAGCGTGTTACTGGTCCCGGTTTATAAAACATGGCGGAAATTGAATGCCTATTGGGGCCGCCGGTGGCAGGTGTCGAGCTGGTTGCCTATTCGGGGCAATGCCAATTTTACCCCAGGCACTGAAACCGCAGCGTTTCGTCTGTGGGGGGAGAGAGGAGTGCTAACTCTGGGCCATGTGGTGGACCTGGCGGGCAAACCTAAGCCCTTTCGCGTGCTATCCCGCGAATATGAATTGGGGCCCCTACATTTCTTTGCATATATGCAAGTGGCCCATTACGTGGCTTCCCTTCCCAGGTCGGAACTCTGTGGCGACCGCTCGGCCCAGATAATAGCGTTTTTTGGGTTTGGCGAAGTTGAACGGCCGTCTATTCGGACCTTTCATCTTCGGCTGGAACAGTTTCGACCACAACCAGACTATGGCGGTGTGGAAAGAGCCTGGGGGGCGGAACTGGGTCGGGAGATTCCCCGGGGCACTGTCTTGGTGGCCCTCCGGAGAGTAGCAAGCTTGGCAGATGGTGTTCGCTGGCGAGAAATTCAAATTAAGTGTTTAACTCGGGTTCACTTCTCTCCGCGGCGAGCCCTTCGCTGCCATTTGACAGCGGATGGCAGCTGTCCACGCTGTGCGGAGCCCCTGGCGACCTTGTATCATATGTGGTGGGGCTGCCGACGCATACGCCCCTACTGGCACAGAATCGCCCTATTTATGGCCGACCTCCTTGGACAACCTATTCACTGGGATGCGGCCTTGATCGTCTTGGATCTCCTGGGTCTCACCTCTCCAAAGGGGAAATGGAGTCGTTGGCTGGTGCGGAAGGCATGTCTGGTGGGTAAGGGCCCGATCCTCCGGGGGTGGAGGGACAGCCACCCTCCCTCTTTTTGGGAGTGGCGGAACTCCTTCCATCAACTTATGCTCCTGGAATGTCGGGCTGCGCGAGGTCATGTGAAGCGATGGTCTGCTTTCTGGTTACTGTGGGAGCCCTACATCCAAAAGTTGAGCCCTCGGGCACGTAATGTAACCCTGCAATTAGGCTGTTGATAGCCCTGTTTGTATGTGGAGACCTACTGAGGCTCGGTAATGTTATGTATATCCTGGTCCGGGTGGGTACTGCCTTAGGTGGGGGGGGGGGAAGGGTTTATTGGGGGGAGGAGGGGGTGGGGGGGGACGTAGGGGTATTATTCTCAAAAACTATGTAACCATCTATGTATCGCGCACCTTGGGGATAAGAGTCCACCCCAGGGAGCGATTGTATTATGTTCTGTATTTGCTGTTTTGTTTGATGGTTCAAAATAAAGTATTGAAAAAAAAACATTCTCAAATCCTAAAAACAAATTATAACATGAACATAATATCAACATAAAACCAGCACCTATGAAATCATTAATAAATTAATAAATAATTCATAAATATAACATCAAAGTACAGCAAACTCGTCTATCAGCTAAAAGCATAAATAAATAAATATACATGTATAAAATAATCCATAAATACATATAAATACACATGTACAAAACAAATCATAATATATATAAAAATCACATCATACTTATATAAAACTTAAAATATAAACTAATCATATTAATTAAATGAACAGCGGAATGTAAAACAAATTGAGAGAACTTAAACTCCATCTATACATTATGAAAATAACTCCCATCACTTTTACCAATTTAATGTTTCTACCACTCTATAATTGCTAAATGAAAACAGCAAAAAAGAAGAAAAAGAACAAGAGAACAGAGGAATTAGGACCATTTTCAACGACCATGCTCATTAAAATCCATCATATGTGCATAACATGTAAATACAAATGTAAATAAAACCATAATTAAAAAAAATTTCTATGAAATGTTTTTAAAAAACCAATGAAAAACAGAAAAAGAAGAACACCAGAAACCAGAAAAAGCGCAACAGGTAGATATTAATTCATAATCACCTTCCAACTATAAGTATGTATATGCTTACCTCTGCAACTGATGTTTCCAAAAACTATACTCAGTGTACCTCGCTGTTACATTTAAATTACTCACTATCAGCTGCAATGCAAACAGGTTGGTGTGAAAACCACCATACTTCTTCTTGCATAAATAAATCCTCAGATTTTATCAAAAAATCATAACTATCTTATAGTTCATTACCTTTACCTAAATTGTCTCAAAAATCAACAATTTGGAACCCACTATATCAAATTGACTTATTCTTTTACTACACTCAGCAGACCTAATACATACAGCGATTGTGCTATTAGTAAACTGCTTTTTTAAAAAAAATTTTTAATAATCTCAGGCAAAGCTCAAAAAATAATAATAATGATGTCCCCTTTAGTTATATCATATTGACCATCTCATACACCTCATACGATTGACTGTACTAAGTTCTTTTTGAACTCACCAAAATTTTTGGAATCAGCTCGGCCAAGCTGAACAGACCATCTATTCGATGCAATTATCTTCCTGCACAAAGCCTGTAAAAACACTCGCTAAAGTAGTTAAAAAACGCGGGAAAAATAACATCAATTTGCTTTTGATATATTGCATTATTGTGAACGCTAAACCTTGCTTCATAAAAATCTTTACTTGTATGCTCATCCTTTACTGTAGTCCATATACACTCAGTGAATTCTAACTCTCATACATTCAATCCACAACATCAAACTGAGCAGACCATCTACTCGATGCAATTCTCTTCCTGCACAAAGGCTGTAAAAACACTCGCGGGTACGTGGTACGCTGAAGTAGTTAAAAAACGCAGGAAAAATGACAACATCAATTTGCTTTTGATATATCGCATTATTGTGAACGCTAAGCCTTGCTTCATAAAAATCTTTATTTGTATGCTCATCCTTTACTGTAGTCCGTATACACTCTTTTCAACTTTTTTTTTAAAGCCAAGTGAACCCCAATATCATTCTCTTACTAGATCCTGCATTCTACTAAGGCTTAGGTCTAAAATAGCTTCCACTCATGTTGGTTCCTGAACTAGCTGCTCCATGAAGCAGTCATTTATTTCATCTAGAAACTTTAGCTCCCTAGCATGTCTTGATGTGACATTAACCCAGTCGATACCAAGGTAATTGAAATCACCTGTTATTACTATGTTGCAACTTTTGTTAGTTTCCCCAATTTCTTTTAGCATTTCATCATCCATCTATTCATTCTGACCAGGTGTTTGGTAGTACACCCCTACTGCTATTCCCTGTCTCCTTTTTACATGGAATTTCTATCCATAGAGATTCTACAGTGTATTTTGTTTCCTGCAAAACTTGTATCCTGTTTGACTTAATATCCTCTTAAACATGTAGCGCAACCCCTCCACCGATTTGATCTGCCCTATCATTGCGATATAATTTGTGTCCAGGTATCAGTGTCCTGTTGATTATCCTCCTTCCATCAGGTCTCTGAGATGCCAATTATATCTAACCTTTCAATAAATGCTATGTATTCTAACTCTCCCATTCTATCATTTTCGTACAGACATTTCAAAGTTTGTATTTTGTTCATATGAACAATCTGGTTATCAATTGACAGGGGTAATTTGGAATCCTTCCACTCTATCTGCTCTTTACTTAATCTGGGTTACTTTTATCTTTGAAAGATACTAGAAAAACATGGGTAGTGCCCTTCGAAAATCCCAGATAAGTCCCTAACGCGCTCAGATACTATGCGGGTAGCATTGGGGCATGTTAGGGGCATTCTGGGGAAGAGTGGGGGTGGAGGAAAAGGCTACATGGGTAGCAGCAATTTTCAATGCTACCCGCTTAGCCCTCTGCGCCTTAAGGCTAGGCAAGTTTTTCCTTGATTATCTTTAAGGCGCAGAAGCTAAACGGGTAGCATCGAAAATTTCTGCTACTCATGTAGCCTTGGGGGCTGCTAGCGCATCCAGGCAAACCTGGATTTTCACTTCCTCCACCACAGAAGTGACAATCCTGATAAAGGGGGTCAGTGGGCAGGCTATGCGCCGTGGCGGCGCATAGCCTGCCTAATTGAAAATCAGGCCCTAAGTTCCTAAATGCCTTTCTATTGTTCTTAAGAGGTCATATGTTTGTCCTTCTGCAGAATTAGCTGCTTTATAGTATTGATATGAGATTGGAGGTGTAGCCTACTGGTTTGAGCACTGGCTTGGTAACCCAGAGACCAGGGTTTGATTCCCACTAGCATGCCTTAGGCAAGTCATTTAACTCATCATGGAAGAAAGGCCTGGCAATCTACTTCTGGTCACACTGCCAAGACACCCAGGAGCTGTTGGGTCACCAGGAGTCAGTATTGACTTGAAGGAATGCATTGTATAGTACTGATATAACCCTCTAAGACTTCGAGGTTGAGTCAACAAGAATTGCTTGCTTTACCTGTTGTGACTATTACATGCAAGAAATTCTACTTGGGAGCATGTGTTTTCTTTGGCTGGGCTTCCTTAGGAGAACATCATGAGCAGAATGTTTTAACGTTTTGAAAGAAGTTGAAAACCTTCTTGTTTACAGGTGCATTATGTTATTTAATTATGTTGTCTGGCATATGTCATGCATAATTCATGTTCCTATGATATACTGCCTCTCAACAACATATCAAGTTTTAATAAACTACTGTATAAAGTATAAAACTATTGTTACTATGGTAGCCACTTAGAAGTGTGTTAATAAGCAGGTTATAAGTATAATAAATAAAATTAAATGAATGAAAATGTAGGAGAGTACCTTAGGGATTGGTCCTGGGGCCAATTCTTTTCAATATCTTTGTAATGATACTGCCAAAGACTTAGAAGGAAAGGTTTGCTTTTGCAGATTTTTTTCCAGATGACACAAAGATCTGCAACAGGAGAAGGCATAGACAATATGAGAAGGGATCTACAAGAACTGGAAGGCTTGTTGACTGAGTGGCAGCAAAGCTTTAATGAGAAGAAGTGCAGCGTGATACCTCTGGGTGCAGAAATCCAGAGACGTTGCATGTGAGGGGGGGGGGGATGGGATTGATGTACATAGATTAGAAAAGATTGGGTGATTGTGTCTGAGGATCTCAAGGTAGCAAAACAATATGAAAAAGGCAGTGGCTTGAACCAGACGCTGCACAAAGCAAGGCATAACTGGCAGAAAAGAGGAGACAAAGTCTTGTACAGGTCATTTGTAAGGTCTCACTGGGAATGCTGTGTTCAGTTTTGGAGTTTGTATCTCAGTAAGGATATTAAGCAGCTACAGGCATTTCAGAGGAAAGCAATCAAAATGGTGTGGGGTCTGCACCACAAGCATGCAAGATGAGACTTGAGGACCTAAATGTGTAAATCCGAGGGGAGAGGAGGTCAAGGTGCATATGATAGATATTTAAACACTTGGAAGGTATTAATGCACAAAGGAATCTTTCCAAAGGAGGGAAAGATGTAAAAAGTAGCGGATGCGATATGAAGCTGCAGGAACAGTGTCAGGAAATATTTCTTCATGGAAAGGGTGGAGGATTCCCGGAAATGCCCTCCCAGAGGAGGTGATGGAGACAAAAACACTGATGGAATTCAAAAAGACATGTAATATATATATGCAGGATATTCCTAAATGACAAGAGGATGAAAGCCAAGCATTGAACAATTCAACTCAAAACATCAGTAACATAATCAGGACCAGCTCAACGAGCTTTCATTCTTTTGTATTGAGTGTCACATGTACGATTTTCTCCCCACTGGTGAGGGATCTTACGTGTGCACTAGGTGCAAGGAGCTCTTTGCTCTCAGGGAATGAGTCCAATCTCTGGAGGCTAGAGTAGCAGACTTGGACATAAGACAGACAAGGAGATACTTGGACAAGACCTATAGGGATATAATACTGAAAATCACACCTCTAGTCTGGCAGCCACCTTGTTGCCATGGAGGAGAGAGAGATCATGTGACAGGAAAGCATCACCCTGGTGTGGCGGGAAGTCATCCTGAAGCTAGGACTTCTCCTCCAGGTGATGTAAAACCCTTTTGAACCGAGGAGGTTTATCCAGGGCCATATGCCCACGAGGGGTGGGTTAGGACAGCCGTAATAGTTGGTGATTTGATTAGGCATGTAGATAGCTGGGTGACTGGTGGACGTGAGGATCACCTGGTAACATGCCTGCCTGATAAGGTAGCAGACCTCATGCACCACCTAGACAGTCTTAGATAGTGCTGGGGAGGAGTCTTCTATCTTGGAACATGTCGGTACCAATGACATAGGAAAGCATGGTAGGGAGGTTCTGGAGGCTAAATTTAGGCTTTTAGGTAGGAAGTTGAAATCCAGAACTTCCAGGGTACCATTCTCCGAAATGCTTCCCGTTCCACACCAGGATCCAAAAGGCAGGCAGAGCTCCAGAATCTCAATATGTGGATAAGATAATGGTGCAAGGAAGAGGGTTTTGGATTTGTTAGGAACTGGGCAACATTCTGGGGAAAGGAGGGTCTTTTCTGAAGGGATGGGCTCCACCTTAACCGGGATGGAACCAGGCTGCTGGCATTAACCTTTAAAAAAGCAGATAGAGCAGCTTTTAAACTAGATAATAGGAGAAAGTCAGTCACCCAAGAGCACAAGGTTCTGAACAATGTATCCTTGAAGGATACTAGCAAAAGATTGAAGTTAAGGCATATCGACAGAGAAGTTCCAATAAAAACAAAAGTAATCAAAATGGCCTTGAGTACAGAGCAGACAGAGCTTAAATATTCCAAATTACCCCTGCCTACTGGTAGCCAGATTAATATGAATAAAATTCAGCCTCTAAAATGCTTGTATGCAAATGATAGAGGTCTAAAATATAAGATGGGAGAGTTAGAATATATAGCACTAAATGAGGTTAGATATAATTGGTATCTCAGAGACATGGTGGAAGGAGGACAACCAGTGGTCACTGATACTTGGGTATAAACTATATCATAATAATAGAGCAGATCAAATTGGTGGAGGGGTTGCACGCTTTGTTAGAAAGGGCATTGAGTCACAAAGGATTAAAGTTTTGCAGGAAACAAAATTCACTGTAGAATCTATAGGTTGAAATTCCATGTAAAAAGGGGAAGGCGATGGCAGTGGGGGTATACTATCGACCGCCTGGTGAAAATGAACAAATGGGCGATGAAATGCTCAAAGAAATCAAGGAAGCTAAAAGTTACAGCACAGTAATAATGGGTGATTTCAATTACCCCAATATTAAGTGGGTCAGTGTCACTGCAGGACATGCTAGGGAGATAAAGTTTCTAGATGAAATAAATGACTGCTTCTTGGAGCAACTGGCTCATGAACCAACCAGAGGGGAAGCCATTTTGGACCTAGTCCTTAGTGGAACACAAGATCTGATGCAAGAGATAAGGGCATTGGGTCCACTTGGCAAAAGGAAGACTGATAAAATGAGGAAAAAATAGTTAAGAAAAAACTGAAAGGAGCAGTTGCAAAGGTTAAAGATTTACGTCAAGCATGGGTGTTTAAAAATACTATCTAGGAGTGGAGGAGTAGCCTAATGTTTAGAGAACTGACTTGGGAACCCAGAGACTAGGGTTCAATTCCCACTAGCACTCCTTGTGCAAGTCACTTAACCCTCCATTGCCTCAGAAAAATCCAAGTTATCAATATCCCTGTTTAATGTACATTACCAAGTTTAAGTCAGTCAATGTAAACTGCTTTTATTGAAATGATAAAGCAGTATATAACACCTGTTAAATAAAATCTAGGAAGCCCACACCAGCTGTATTCCACACACTAAGAAAAGTGGAACGAAGTCCAAAAGACTGCCAGCATGGTTTAAAGGTGATGTAGAGAGGCTGTTGCCAATAAAGCATCTTTCAGGAAATGGAAAAAAAAGAGCCAAATAATGCAAACTGGAATCATAAGCACTGGCAAGTTAAATGCAAGTCATTGATAAGGCAGGCAAAGAGAATTTGAGAAGCAGCTTACTGTGGAAGCAAAAATGTGTAAAGAGTTTTTCAAGTATATTGTCACGCCCCAGCCCTCTGCCTAATGCTTAGAGGGGTAGGGTTGCCATTAACCTCTCTTATAAAAGGTCGAATAAACTATTTTTCTCCAGTGAAGCATGCTGGGAGTTGTAGTTTTGGCCTTCTAAGATGAAGTGTAGTCATGAAACCGAAAGTAAAGGCAAATGACAAAATTTATTCCCCAAATGCAAACAAAGTCCATGCAGACTGTAACAGGATACTTCTCCATTCATTCGCTCAAGGTTATTTACAACTTAGGCTGGATGAGCTTCACAGTCATATGCAGCTGCTTATCAATATAACGGATAAAGAAAAACACAGCTTCTTCATTCAACAAAGTAAAATATCTTTTTTTTGCCTTTGTCTTCATTAAGCCTTCAAAATATACATGCAACAGGTATCTTCCCATTAAAAGAGCAAGTTCCTACCTTCAGTTCAGGCTAGGCTTCATTACTCTACTTTTCAGGAGACTATCTTTTCAGCTATTCCTTAGCAAAGGGACTCAATGCTAACAGCTTGACAGAGAACAGTCCATGAGTATTTCTGGAGGCAATAAATCCTGCTCAATAGGCTCAACCTGCATTTCCTCTGGCTCCGGTAATGCAGTGTCCTGCTCTGAGCTTTTAACGTATGACTCAGGGTATACTCTCTCTGAGGATCCCTGGGTCTCTCTTGAGCACATCTCTACCCGGTAAGGATAAATTGTACCTGAAGCTGTGGACACTTCTCCCTGGCTGTGTTCACCAGTCTCCCTCCAGCTTCTGGGAAACAGTTCCTGGTTCACTTCCCTGAGTTCCTTCCTGGAGCTCTGCCACGGCTCCCTGTTCCAGGCTTGGCTCCTTTGAGTCCTGGGCTGAGTCCTGGGCTCCCACCTCTGAACTCTCTGAACCTTCTGATCAGGAACTGGGATTTGAAGCCTTCTCTGCTCTCTCCTTCCGTGCTCTCTTCCTTCGGGCTCTCTCCTCCTAGGCTCTCTTCTCCTCCCTTGCTTTCTCTCTAGCCAAGGTTTATATCCCTGCTTCCCGGGCAGTGTCTCCCCCTCTCTGGACAGGTGCTTGCAATTATCTTCCAAGCCTGCAACTACATCAGCAGAGCTTGGGTGTGGCAGCCTAGGTTCAGTTTCTCTCTGCTTGCTTTCTTTAGGCAAAAGCTGAAACCTGTGCACTGCAGGGATGTCACTTTTCTTAAAAGCAAAATCATTAGTTTCTCCTATTTCCATAGGCTCACTACAGGCTTCCTTATCACAATATTCATAGCAAAAATCCTGTGATCATTAGATGATAGAGGGGTAAAAGGGGCACTAGGAGGGGACAAGGCGGGGACAAGGCCATAAGCAGAGAGACTGAATAAATTCTTTGCTTCTGTCTTTACTGAGGAAGATGTAGGGAAGTAGTATTTAAAGGTGATGCCGCAGAACAATTGAAAGTAGTATTGATACACCGGGAAGATGTATTACAACTATTTGATAAACTGAAGAAAGCAAATCACCTGGACCGGATGGTATACATCCAAGGGTGTTGAAAGAACTGAAATATGAGATAGCAGACCTACTATTAGTAATCTGTGTAAAATCATCTGTAATACCTGAAGACTGGAAGACGGCCAATGTAACACCAATTTTTAAAAAGGGTTCCAAGGGTGATCTGGGAAAATAAAGACTGGTGAGCCTGAAGTCAGTACCAGGAAAAATGGTAGAAATTAAACAAAATTACTGAACATGTCATGGCTTAATGGGACTAACCAACAATAGTCATTGAAATTCTGACCAGACGCCACCCTGGTAACTATCCTCAATTTCCTCTTAAGTCCGGTTAAGATTCACATGGGTGAGCATGCCTCTAAGATTAAATCTAAGTGTTTGGCTGCGTCAATAGTGGAGCATTGTTTGGAGTTCATACCTTTTCAGATTTACATTGGTGGGTGATTGATTGGATCCCGCCACATCCTAGAGGGGGCAATCGGGAGCAACGACTGCAGTGGAGGGAACAATATTGGATTTATTGATTAAATACAGTGCTATCATCGGGTCTCAATGTGGAATTAGATTGGTGGAGTCTTTTATGAGTGTGATAGTTTAGGATTGTGGTCTTTATGAATGGGTTCCTCTGATGTAGGGTGTGGGGGAGTGGTTTCCTTCCCCTACCAGTGTGTCATTGGTTGATGTAGGGCGTCTGGGTAGTCCGTAGGAGGGAGGGGTCTCCCTCCTGTGTTAGGATGTCTTTAGCCAATCATGAGTTATGTTTTCACTATATAAGGTTTTACCGGGAGGGGGGTAGGTTAAGGCAATTAACCTAAGAGAAGAGCGGAATCACTTGATACAGGGCCCAGAGTTGGTCCGAAACATGCATGTCGTGACGTGTGCTGGTGCATGAAAAAACGTGGAGGGATAGTTCAATTCATCATCTACCTCTGGTTCCAGCATGGTTTGGAGTATTATTGCCTTTTAGTTAAGTTAAGTGGGGGGTGTTCTGGTATTGATGACTACCTTCACCCGGTTCTAAGTGTGGGTTTACACTACTTGATTATGAGGGCTGAGGCTCTCTGGAATAAAAGGGTTCTTCCAACATAGGGAGGTGGTTGTTCCTTCCCCACCTCTCAGGTTGGTTGTTCCCGACAAAAAAAGAAAAAAAAAAAAAAAGAGGAAATTGAGGATAGTTACCGGGGTGGCGTCTGGTCAGAATTTCAATGACTATTGTTGGTTAGTCATATGTAGTGTCATTGAAAGGCTGAGGTTTTTGATGATTTGATGGCTTAATGGGAGACAGCCAACATGGCTTTAGCCAAGGAAGGTCTTGTCTTACTAATCTTATGTTTTTTTGAAGGTGTGAATAAACAGGTAGACAAGGTAAGTCAGTTGATATAGTGTCTCTCTATTTTCAGAAAGCCTTTGACAAGATCCCTCATGAGAGACTCTTGGTGCAATTAAAAAGTCTTGGGATAGGAGGCAGTGTACTATTGTGGATCAAGAACTGGTTAAAAGGGTAGGGCTAAATGGTCAATTTTCCCAATGGAGAAAGGTGAATAGTGGAGTACCCCAAGGATCTGTGCTAGGTCTGCTGTTTAACATATTCGTAAATGACCTGGAAATGGGAAAAAATGAGCGAGGTAATCAAATTTGCAGATGACACAAAATTATTCAAAGTTGTTAAAACCCACGAGGATTGTGAAAAATTGCAAGAGGACCTTGATAAATTGAAAGACTGGACATCCAAATGGCAATGAAATTTAATGTGGACAAGTGAAAAAGTTATGCACCTAGGAAAGAACAACCCAGCTATGGTTATATGATGCAAGGTTCCACATTAGGAACCACTGCCTAGGAGAAAGATTTAAGTGTCATCGTGGATAACTTGTTGAAACCCTCTACCCAGTATGCAGCGGCGGCCAAGAGAGCCAATAGAATGCTAGGTATCATAAGGAAAGAAATGGATAAATAAAACAAAGGATGTTATAATGCCTCTGTATCGTTCCATGGTTGAACCGTACCTCGAATATTGTGTGCAATTCTGGTCACCGTATCTTAAAAAGGAATTAGAAAAGGTACAGAGAAGAGACACCAAAATTGTAAAGGGGACAGAAGGATACCCCTATAAAGAAAGGCTAAAAAGATTAAGGCTCTTCAACCTGGAAAAGAGACGGCTGATGATAGAAGTTTATAAATTAATGACTAGAGTGGAACTGGTAATTGTAGATTGATGATTTATGCTATCAAAATATAGAAAGACTAGGGGACATGCAATGAAGCTACAGGGTAACCTATTTAAGACTAATAAGAGAATATTTTCACTCAACGTGTAATCAAACTCTGGAATTTGTTACCAGAGGATATAGTAAACTCTATTAGTGTAGCCAGGTTTTAAAAAAAAGGTTTGGACAAGTTCCTGGAGGATAAGTCCATAAACCATTATTAAAGGGGACCCGGGCTATCCACTGCTTGCCCCAATA
Source organism: Ichthyophis bannanicus (assembly GCA_033557465.1). Classification (NCBI taxonomy): domain Eukaryota; kingdom Metazoa; phylum Chordata; class Amphibia; order Gymnophiona; family Ichthyophiidae; genus Ichthyophis; species Ichthyophis bannanicus. The sequence goes on from CM066034.1 coordinate 907,980,652, forward strand.
CAAGCATTGTGGAACCCGTGTCTTTTGGGGAAACTGCTAGATGCTTGTGACCTAGATTGGCCACTGTTGGAAACAGGATACTGGGCTTGGACTGGTCTGACCCAGTATGGCATATCTTATGTTCTTATGTTGTGAAATCCTGAGCCAACTGTAGCTTTTGTGCTCCCCATCTTAGGAGTCAATCTTGCAGTATGAGCTGTGAAAATAGTGATGGCTGAAAGTTTACCCCTGTCACTGGTGTAAGTTAAATGCCAGCACCACTGTGTAACTTAATCTATATAGTCAGCACCACTCTCCATAGAGGTAGTGGTAAGCTGAGTATATGACTAGTATGGTGATTGCATCGACCAATCTTTATGGCTAGCAGGCCTAAATTAAATCTATATCTAATCTGGATAATTAATTTGAGATTCACCCAAAGTGGTATACAATAGATATTAATGATAATGCCAAGATACTTGAAGGATTCCACCAAGTGAATGGAGTGGCCATGTATGACGGGGGAACTCTTTGGATGGTAGGAATGACCAGTAATCCATATAGCAGTAGATTTATCACTATTCAGACGGAGCTGGTTCTCTTCAAGCCAGTTAGAAACTAAGTCAAGGTACTGATTCATAGGGTCAAATTTGGGCAGAGGTAGTGTATTAACAGGTTGTCATCCGTATAGTAAAATTCAGTAATATTGTGATGTTGCACTAGGGTGGCTAAAGGGCTAAGGAAAATATTAAAGAGCAACAGAGCGAATACAGCGCTTTATGGGACTCCACACAAAAACGTGTAAGGTTTGGAAATAGTAGAATTTAAAGATACAAAGAGAATCCAAAAAGGTATGTGGTGAATCAATGCAAAAGTATGCCTGAGATTTATTTAACTGGTTTTATATACCGTCTTTTGACACGTCCAGGTGGTTTACATCAAACAGTAACTTAATGTGGGATACATAGAACCTTAATTGTCAGAGAACCTTACATTTCAACAAGGAACTTAACTATATACAAGTGCATGAAACTAATGAGTACATGCATGGAATGCTAACAGTACATGGAACTCGACTGATATAACACTGGTTAGATACATTCTACTGGCAGAGAGGCTAGGGAAAGGGGTAGGAAGTGGCCCGGGGGAGGGGAGGGGGGGAGGTAGGGCTAGAAGGGGGCATGGTTAGGAGATTAGGCCAATGGGCATCAGGGATAGGGCAGAGAGTGATAAGAGTCACTGGGACCAAGGCAGAATTGTGTGCATGGTCCATATGGAGATGCCAATATCTTGGAGATGCAGAAGTAGGATATCATGATTGAATAAATCAAAGGCAGATGACAGGCTGAGTGAGACTACAAGGGCCGCTCTCCCACTGTCCAGAGCACAATGGAGCTCACTCGAGAGTGGCCAGAACAGTTTGTGTACTGTGACCTAGCCTAAAACTGCCTGCCATGGGTTAAGCATGCTGGTTTGTTGACAAAGTCTGATAAGTGAGAGAACATGATTTTCTCAATGATTTTGGCAATGTTTGGCAAACTAGAAATGCGAAAGCAACTGAAGGATTTAGAGTAGGGTGTTTTTTGTTGTTTTTTTTTTTTAGAATGGGCAGATGATAGCTCTTTTTGACTCAAAAGTGTCCAGAGTGAAGCCATGATTGATATGCAGGAGACGTGGTAGAAGGCCCAGGGATAGATCCTTGATCCACTTTGAAGGACAGGGCTCAAGGGCACAGAAAGTAGTCCTTATAGTGGACACAGTCTTTGATTGGTCTACTTTTCTTCCTGCTACAGAATTTGACCTAGCAGCCACCTCTGATGAAGTGGGGGATGATGGGGCAATGATATAATCAGAAAGCAAGGATACTCTAGTGAGCCACTTGGGGAGAGTGCTGATGGATATTAGTGAGATCAGTGCAGACGTAGATGGCAAGATCATCCATGGATGGAGCTCAGGTACAGATGACTGAGGTAAGGGTTCTACTACTACTACTCCTCATTTGGATAGTGCTATAAGGCATACGCAGCGCTCTATAGAGAAATGTAAGACAATCCCTTCTCAGAGCTTACAGATTAGTCAAGACAGACAACATAACTGGGAATGAGGATATATTTAAGGGAATGGTAAGGAAACATAGGAGGTAAACAGGAAACTAAATGGATCAGAATCCAAAAGCAGCCTTGAAGAGGTGTTTTTAGCCTTGATTTGAATAGACATCACTGAAAAGAGTTGTTTAGGCTGGCTAAGGAGATAATGAGTTGGGTAAAAATAGGACTGTTTAGCTTTTTTGACTTCATGAATGTAATATTGATGCTGTTTGCTGAGGAGCAAGGAAGAAGAGATTTTTCTGTTTATGCCAAAACACTCCTATCACTGAATCTGGTGTCTGCATGTCACCATGGTACCATAGCAGGTACCACTTCGTGGCTTGGAACAGATTTTTAAAGGAGCAATAGTGTTGAGTACAGAACTCAACACAGACTTCCATTTAGAAGTATGTTCTGAGAGTGGAAGGAAATCAAAATAATTTGTGAAAGATGCTACAGCATCTGGGTCAATATGATCCAGGCCTCTAAAGTGTCTAGGAGGACTGATGACTAGTAAGACCTAATATGACAAAGGTGACCAAGGGATAGGTAGATCTGGGCATGATTAAGAGTGAAGGAAGTACTGGACAGAGTGAAGATCAGGTTAAGAGTGTGATATGCCAAGTGGTAGGACTCTTAATGCAATTCATGAAAAAATTGACAAAAGTCATGATTGTGTTGTCTAGAGCGCAAAATGACCAGGTTAGGGAACTACATGGAAGTTTCAACAATTATGATATAGATAAGATCCCAAGTGGAGACATTTAGGCCTGGTGGGCGATAGAAAAGAAGACTGGTGGTTTAGTAGGGAATTTCTTGACAAAGGAAATCTCTCTGGTTGTCTTTTGACCTCTCCTCTGCCTTTGATCTGGTGAATGACTATTCTTCTTTCCCGTCTTCATGACTTACTGTAGGGTTAGATGCCACTGTCCTTCGATGGTTTCATTCTTTTCTCTTTGGCCGCACATACTTTGTTCATTTTGCCTCATTGGTATCCTCTTTCTCCCTCTCCTGTGGTGTCCCTCAAGGATCAGTTCTCGCTCCTCTTCAATATTTTTTTTGCCCTGCTGGCCAGTCTCATTCAAACTGGCGTTTCCACTTAATACTATGCAGATGACATTCTTTTACTTTCACATACATCCCTCTATCCCAGATCTTTGTGCTCAACATCCGTCTTGCCCATGTGGCCAGTTGTTTACAAGTTAACCAGCTTAAACTCTACACATCTAAAACATCCGCCACATGGTTTCGCTAGATCCTCCCCTGCTCCATCCACCGCCTCCCTCCTTGATGACACTCCTATCTCTCTGCAGTCCTCTTTTGAGTACCTTGGGGTCACCCTGGATTCTGCCCTCACCTTTCACAATCACATCAGCTCAGTGGTGAAATGCTTCTTTTTCACTCTGTGTCAACTTAGCTTTCCGACCTTTTTCCACTCCTTTTACCGCGCTACTCATCACTTCAGTCTTTTCCTGCTTAGATTACTCTAATATCGTCTATGCTGGTCTTCCCCACTCAACTCCGTCGTCTCCAAACTGTTCAAAATGCTTCCTTATGTTTACTAGAACACATCTAAATCTCACTTTTGGAAAAAATGTGGATGGGTCTGCAGAGCAGTCCTGTGGCCATAATGGACAGGGATATCAGCCAAAGCCATAAAAAATCCAGAACCAGAGTTCAGAAATATTGTAGCCCATAGGAGATCATGATAAAGACATCAAAAAGGCATATTGAAGACTGAGAAGGAGTAGTAATTAAGGGGAACTGATAAGTGCACCTGGAGTCATGTCAAGGAGCGTTCTGCTCCTTGGATGTGCTCCTTTGGCATGCACTACCATGGCTCGAAATGCTGCTCAAGGCTTCAATTTATGTGCAGACAATGTCACCTCTGGTGGGAGTGGGTGGGATGATGGGCAGTTCGGGGCAGAGATGAACACAGCAAGTTCACTAAGTTCCCTGTACCCATGATGAAATATCTTAATAGAAAGTATTGGAGAAAAGGAAGCCTCTCTCCCAGTTTTAATTGTAGCTTTTACATGGATATATAGCTCCTTCCTTGCAGAAAGCTTGAAATTTCACCGCTCTAGTCTGCTTCAGTGTATGGAAAAGAGAATGAAAGTCCGTTGTTAAAACAGGTTGAAAGTCAGTCTTTGAGCAAGGGGATAGATTCCCTGGAGGCATTTTGATTTTCTGCATTAGCTTCTAGATCCTTCTTATCAGACCTAAGAAACATAGAACATGATGGGAGAAGAGATCAGGCAGCCTTTCCAGTCCACCCATTCATATAGACTACTATGTTCTACATTCCCTTCTTTGCCCTCAAAGAACATAAGAATATAAGTTATGCTATACTGGGTCAGACAAAAAGCCTAGTAAGCCCAAATTCCTAAAAGGTAGACATTCTATGTTTTTTGATGGTATGGTCTCCAGAACTGTGCACAGTACTCCAAATGAGATCTCACTAGAACCTTATACAAAGGCACTAACACCTCCCTATGCACTCCAGCATCCTTTTGGCTTTCTCCATCACTTTCCTACCTGGCTACATGACCTTTGGTAGGCTGCCTTCTGCACAGATTTCATCCTCTCCTAGGTTTTGCAATTCTAGAAGCCCCAGACTGACTGCACAGGTCATGGTATGTGGATCTCTTGACCACGACAGGCTTTTTTCTATTGTTGCCTAAAGTGAGGAGTCTACTGCAGTAAGGACTCTGATGATAGAGATTCCCTTCTTGCTTATGGCCTGGTCCTGAAGAGGCGGAAGCTCTCTAGGAAGAGATATGCTGGAGTGAGAACACCCTTCAAGGCCCAGAGGACCTCTACTTCATTAGTCTAGGTAAGAGTCTGAAAGGTCTTTGAGTAATTTTCCTTTCGGGCTCTGGATGCCAGGAAGGAGGACCTAGCCACTGCTTGGTCCAGTTTATAGCCCTATTTGGACCTGGGGTTTGCTCTGAACCATCTCAAAGTTCTTGTAGCAGCTCTAACATGCTATCTGTGATGCATTCAAGGGGACTCCTTGGCAGCACATATGAACATCTTCTGTTTCCTCAAGGTAGTGCAGACAATCCATCCACTAGTGTCCAGTTGTCCTCAGTGGAGTCTGATGTTACATGCATTGAAAGCCCTCCCTCCCACTTTCAGCCAATTTGCAAGTCTGAGGAAGGGGCAGGCAGCAGTGAAATCCTCCATTGCCTGCGGAATTAAAAGTACTGAAAAGTGTGTGCCAGGGCAAGTCAAAGTTCATTCCACCAGGACAGGCCTCCTCTTGAGTGGAGTCCACCGTGGTGTCTGTTGAGCTCTATAAGATAGCTACCTGATTGTCTGAGCATCTTTGTGAAACACTACAGGTTGCATGTGAGAGCTGCAACTGATGGCACCTTTAGCAGGGCTGTTCCATCTAGAGCACTGTCTTCCTCCCACCCTGGGTCCTGAGTGCTTGGGTACATCCTACAAGTCTGGACTGGCCTAGCAGGATAAGGAAGGAGAATACATACATACCTAATTTTCTTTCCTTGAATCCTGCTCGACTAGTCCAGGATCCGCTTTGTATTTGCTGTGTGTTCTTTTGTAAATCGTCTAGATTATCATATGTCTATTCAACCTATCTATCCAAAGACAAACTAATCAATCAATCTCCCCTGCTTCTACCACTGTTTCCATTCCTATCCCATCTGAGCATTGTGATTCCAACAAACTAAATTTTAAATTCTGTGGAGCAGGGGCTCTTTCTTATATGTGCCTTTGCAGTGCTGTGGATGTGTGGTAGTTGTTAGAAACAATGACTATCTGCCTGCCTCTGTTTATCTGCCCTACTTGGCAGTCTAGGTTATTGTTCTGTGACTTGAGTATGCAGACCCATGCAGAAGAGAGCTTTAAAACTCAGTTTTCTTTCATATAGAAAGAAATAGTAGCTGCCTACCTGTGCCTCTTTGCCATGCCCAGTTTGGGTTCCTTTTTTCCCTGGCTCTCAACCTACAACCAAGAAGCCATAGACATTTTAAAGGAAAAGTCAGTTTTTGTGGCATTAAATGAGAAATGTTGCTATTGGCTTCCTCACTCTGAGAGCCCTGTCGGTGCTCTTTTAAATGCTTTCTCTTTTTAAAAAAAATATTGACTTTAAATTTCTGGAGCTAGCATGTTTCTTTTTGAATGCAGGTAAAAAAAAAAAAGAATTACTGCTTGTGCTTTATTTTTCTGTGAGCTATTGACTTTATCAGCCATAGGATTTGGAAGAAGGGAGGAAGGGGTAGGCATGTTCAGCTGCTTCTCAAAAAATTTCAACATGATTGGTGAAGTGACTCATGCTTCTGCCTTCTCTTCCTTTCAGAGCAGCTCTGCTCTTCCTGGCCCCATACACTAATGCAATGATGCCAAAAGTGAATGTGCACAAATGAGGATTTTGCTCATTCTGCCCTCATGGACATTTGGTTCCATTTATAATGAAAATGCCTTTTTCATCACATTTTACCATTCATCTGAAAACAAATGCACATCCCTAATTCTTGTGCACATCAAATAGCTTTTTTTGTTTTTCATTTTATGGCAAATATTTTCTTATTTTGACCAGTATTTTGTCATAATTTATTTTACTACTGCAAACAAATGGATCTCTAATCAGGATTTTCAAGTCCACAAAATGTGAGACACAGCAATCCTGAAGTTACCCTTATCCCACAATACTTAAGACTGTTTTTTCTTTAAATTTTTGTGGAACCTTAACCCTGAAAGCTGCTATTGATCAGCTGCTATCATTCATTATAGTCCTTTTATTATGAAAGCTGTAAAAAACTGAGGCGCTTTTGTTCATGTACCTTTCCCCCATTTTTTGAAATTTAATTACATAGAAACATAGAAATATGACAGAAAAAGACCACATGGCCTATCTAGTCTGTCCTTCCATATCAACAACTACAACAGTCCCCTTTTTACCTTTAGAGATCCTGTGTTTGTCCCATGCTTTTTTGAATTCAGTTACTGTCCTCATCTCTACCACCTCCACTGGGAGACTATTCCATGGATTCACTACTCTTTCCGTAAAGAGATTCAGGAGTGATATGCAGAAATATTTATCTCCCTTCACCCTCATCCCATGTCCCCTCATAGCAGAACTTGCTTTCAATTGAAAGATGCTCTCTCCCTGAACATTTATGCCACGGAGGTATTTAAACATCTCAATCATATCACCTCTATCCCGCCTTTCCTCTAAGGTGTACATATTAAGATCCTTAAGTCTGTCCTCATATGCTTTATAATGAAGACCACTAATCATTTTAGTAGCCACCCTCTGCACTGACTCCATCCTGTTTATATCCTTTTGAAGGTGCGGTCTCCAGAATTGCACACTATACTCCAAATGAGGTCGCACCAAAGACTTATACAGAGGCATTATCACCTCCTTTTTTCTGCTAGCCATTCCTCTCCGTATGCACCCAAGCATCCTTCTAGCTTTTGCTGTTGCCTTTTCTACCTGTTTAGCTACTTTAAGATCAGACACAACCACGCCTAAGTCCCGCTCTTCTTTAGTGGACAAAAGTACTTCACCCCCTATACTATATTGCTCCCTTGGATTGCTGCAGCCCAAATGCATGACCTTACATTTTTTAACATTAAATCCCAGCTGCCAAATTCTAGACCATTCAAGCTTAGCTAGATCCCTCCTCATGTTATCTACACCTTCCTGGGTGTCTACTCTATTGCAGATTTTGGTATCATCCGCAAAGAGGCAAACCTTACCCGACAGCCCTTCCGCTATATCACTAACAAAGATGTTAAAAAGAATCTAATTTAAAAATATTCACTGGTTCTGTAATCATTTCTCTAACACTATCTTTCATAATAAAAAATTTCCCCAGAGCTAAGATCTGACACATTTTGTGGATAATTTCTTTTATGGCTAGTGCTATTTGTTTATTTATTTTTGCATTTTAAGGGGTATGTTTACTAAGCAGTCTTAACGTGCGCCCAGCGTTAGTGTGCAGGATGCCATAAAAGGAGTGGGCATTTTGGTCTTAACGTAGCAAAATGGGATTATCACGCGATAACGCGCGCTACGCACATTATCAGGCAAAACGCCGCTAAGCACGTTAACGTGTGATAATCTTAAGTAGGCACGCAGACATGCAAACATAGGGGCTTGTTTACAAAGCCGCGGTAGCGGTTTGCGATCGTAATCGGAGCCGCGGCCCCATTGATTTCAATGGGGCCGCGGCTGCGATCGCGAACCACTACCGCGGCTTTGTAAACAAGCCCCATAGAAGCAGAGGTGTAGCACAATGGTTAATACACTGACTGATGGTACAGGGGTCATGAGTTTGATCCCCCAGTGTGCCTAATGCATACAGCTGGCTGAGGCATCACCCTGTATGTTTAAGTAATGCTTTGAGGCATTTTGCTTTTATTTTAATTAGTGCTGCCAGCAAACACACCCTCACAGTGGCGTAACCTAAGGTGCCGCATAAGGCACCCCATAACGCACTCCATAGGGCACATTATAAAGTGCACTGTCCGCCAAGGCACCCTATAATGTCCCCTGTAGGACACCTTATAAGGCTTAAGGTTACAGTACTCTGAGGGTGTTTTTGCTGGCAGCACTAATGTACTTTAAAAATAGACAATGCCTCAGACAGCCCTATCAAATAACCCCACCATGGGTTTGAACCCATGACCTCTGGCTTCACAGACAGTGAAGTAACCAGTGGGCTACAGCTGCTAACAAACCCCTGGCTGGCTGCAGAAGGACTGCATGTCACCACACAAACTGTCTGCTGTGGTTACCAGGATAGGGTTAACCCACCCATACCCATGATGCACTGCACATGCAAAGCAGCAGTCGACAGATGGGCACAAGATGGGGTATGCACCCCCACAGCACCTCGGCCTGGTAGGGGGAACTGACTGTGTGTGGTACTGGCACAGAGTAGCCACAGACCGTCACATTGTGCGGGTACTGTGCTCACCCTGAGGGTGAGGTGGGGCGCTGAGCACCAGGTCCACAGCACCTTTCATGGCTGAAATACGCCATGCTGCAGGTCCCCATCAGTGCTACTGTGTGTGATAGGTAGTTCCTGCAGACACACCTAGGTTACATCTGTGTCTTTCTGTATTTCTCAGTCATGTCTAGCCCTTATGGGCTATTATGCACCCAGGATAGTGCATATCCTGTGTTGGTGCCATGGTCACATGATGTAGGTGAAGAGGGTAGGGGGGGTGTTTGGACCCATAGGCGGATTATGTACCACCACCCAACCCACCCTCTGTGGCTCAGGGTGGGAAACAGGATCTCCCACCAAAAGATCCACATTCTACCTCCCTGCAATGGTGGCAGTAGAGGGGACCATCAACCCCAGTCCTGCTGGGGAACAGACACCCTACAGCGCAGTCAATGCCAATCTGTACACATCCATAAGGCAAGGCAGACAGACAGTAGGCCTGGAAATGCTCAGCTGCCCCCCACCACTATCTGACATTCTCCAGCAGCAAGCCTCCAGCCACTGCACCCTGCAAGGTGTTCCAGCCAGACACATACTAACTGCAGACAGTCTGCTAGCTAGTCCATAGTGCATGTTCCTGGAGGAGATACGTGTACCCAGAACTGGGATGTCAGCATACACACCAAGGAGATAAGTCTGTGATTGGGTCCCAAAAGGGAACTCATATATATCACATGAGGGAAATACTATATAGCACTATGGGGGAACCTAGCCATGCTGTGGTCACTGCTCAGTCAGGGTGAGAATGACCTCCCAGCAGGACATGCTGTGGCCACCCTGTCCATGCAGGTGGTGGCCGGGCACTACAATGTCTGAGCCATTGCCCTATGCTCTGTACAGATGAATCCAGGCCAGGCCACCCTATCCAGGCTATTCCCACAGTACCTTGCTCCTCATTATGCACATTGGCAGGCCAATACTGGCAACAGTGCTAGCAGTGTGGACTGTGGAGGGTGTTTGCAGCCACCACACACTGGATAGACAGAAACATACTCCCCACACCTATGCCAGCATTGTGCAACTATAGAGGTGTTTGGCAGCCCTGGCCACCGCACCAGTCCTGGGCACAGTGCAGGCATGGCTATGGTACGCAATACTGTTGGGGTCACTCCCCAGGGTGGTAAACACTGTCAGACACGAGACCTGTAGCACACTCCATCGACATCAGAAAGGTTGCTATGATGCAGCTCACTCAGAAAATTGTACTTAACCTAGGAATTGCTATCTGCCAGTAATCATAGCAACTTTTTGATAGATGTGTACCATATTCCCAGGTTTAGGGTGGCATTAGTAAGGTATGCAAGTGCTAGTATTGGGAGATGCACGCAGAGCCCAAAGTCCTGCCTCTCCAGGAGGCTTTGGATAATGGGGCCTGTGGGTGCGGGTGTGTCTGCCCCTATTGGCTGCAGCTTTACGGCAGAGGTTCCCAACTCCAGTCCTGCGGTGGCAAACACTGTTCGGGTTTTCATGCTGTCCCTCATGAATATGCATGAGATACATCTGCATACCATGGGGGTGGCGCATAGAAATGCAGCACAGGCATCTTTATCAGAGGCAGCATGGAACCGGAATGGTGTTTGGCCCTCCAGGACTGCATTTGGGAGGCTCTGCTCTAGGTAATGTGCATGTTTATGGTGTCTGTGCTCTGTAGGGTAAAATGTAGGTGTTTTGGGCATGTTTACGTCATCTGCAAGAAAGGTTCTGTCTGTATTAGCAAGTTATAGTAGTGGGTAAGATATGGGGACTGGGTTGGCGGATACCACAGCTGGGACTTGAACCTGTGACCTTCTGAGCACACTGGCTGTGTGCACTGCGCCACTGTATTGCCACAGAGATGGTGCATTCCCTGGTGATACCATGACTGTTTGTCAGACAGGGCCTGTCTGTTGCAGTGCATGGCACCCACCTACACAGGGCTAGGCCATGGTCTGCTCTGGGCAGCTGCCACTGCCCCCTCCACCACCAGTACCCTTCTGCCACCCTGCTGACATGCCCTTCTGCTGGTGGAGCGCAGTCTCAGGCCATCCAGTGTGTGGGTAGGCGGCTGCCTATGGTGCGGGTTCTGGGGTAGGGGTGCCTGCATAGCTGTCCACGCTTCCCCCAAGCACCGCCTGGCAATGTTCTGTGCTCTTGGGGGTACCTGCTGGGTACTATCCCCTGTGACACTATAGGGAGCACACTCGTGCCCATGTTGGGCCCTCATCAGTTGCTGTCTGGCTGCACTACTGTTTCAGCGTGCCTATGGGCCACCTAGGCATCACCCTAGTCCGCACTGTGGCCCAGCTGCACCACAGCATGTGCTGCCTGCAGCCCTCTGTGTCCCCTTTTCAAGCATCTGTCCAGTTGCCTGTTCCGACATGCCCACCCTGCTGTTGTGGAACATGTGCATGCCATAGGAAACCTGCCCAATGGAGAGGGAAAGCCCTGCTCAGCGCAATTTCACTGTGGGCTCATTCACCTTGTATGGGGACGGAGCATAGACCCTTCCAAAATTCATATCTTTTTTTCAGAGCTTTCTCGGGGGGGGGGGGGGGTTGATGTTTCCCATTACTATCACTATTGGCCAGCTTGGTTATGTTTTTATTACATTTTCTTCTGTTCATTTTCAATGTTTATTTGCCCTTTTGTTCCGTGCACATGTATCACACTTCTCACTTTTTTTAGGTTTCCTTGGTTTTGCTGTACATTGCTGACAGAAATTGTTTCTTTTCCCTTTAAATCAGCTCTAATGCCAGGGTTTCACTGACATTAGTTTTCAGCCTCGAATTTCACAGCGTTAGTGTGCAGGGAGCCTCTCCCCTCCCATTCTCCGCCCATTGACCCTCTCTCTCCGCCCCTGAGGAGCCTTCCTCCGCCCTCTGGGAGCCTTTCTCCGCCCTCAGTGCTCATTTGCGCTGCTGCACGCGTTATGGTACCTTATCGCCTGATAACGCGCCTTCATCGGGTGATAAGGTACCTTATTGTGCGATAACATGGAAGAGCGCATGTTAAGACTGTTTAGTAAACATACCCCTATGAGCTAAAATTAGTTTCGGTGAACTGATGCTATGTAGATCAATTAAAGACTTGTAGAATTGTAGCTGAGCCCATAGTAGTAGAGGAGGGCTTTTTGGAAAGTCATATTTCTTATTAAACAATATGATTTCTGTTTAATAGTCTTCCATGGGACATGATAAAAGCCAACACTACATCCATGCAAAGTATCTTTTTATGATAAAGGACAAGATGTTTCATTTTAAAACTATTTTTTTCCAGGGATAAGTCCTTGTCAATACTCACTTAAATTTTCCCTCGTTCCCGCCTCTGTCCCATAAATATTTTTTTTCCAGAATAAGACAATGATATAGCCATATCTTTCTGATTGCTCTTCTCACGTTTAGTAAGTCTTCACGGCTCTTCATATTGATCAACTTTCTATCCCTTCACCACTTTCTTTATGCATAAACCAGACTCAATCCCAGAACAAATATGAACAAGCTCATAGGAGGCCTGCTTAACATTTTGAATTTCTTGTGGCTCTCTCATGTCCAATCACAAGTATTCAGCTCATCAAAAGAATCCATGTGGAGGAGAAAAAAAACCCTATAATATTAGGTGACTCAGTTCATTCCCTGTCTACCTCTTTGCTCTCTGTGGCTTTAGCCCCCGCGATAAGTGGCCACACTTTAAAAAGCAGATCAAAGGGACCCTGAGGAGTATTAAAAAAAAAAAACACAAAACAAAAACTTGCTCTCTGGCCCAGATTAGAAACTGTTAATCTGTGGATTTATTGCCTGTGTCTAAACTCCATTGTTTTAGTTGTCAGAAGGGAGCCTGCAGGACACAGAGAATGTGTGGGTTTAAGAGATTAAACACATTTTACATTTGAGGGACAACAAAAGGGCCGTACAGTCGATATCTTAAGTAGTTTAGTTAAAGCAGAGTAACATTGTATCTAATGTGGAGCTGTCAGGAGGATCCTAATAGGTTTCTACATTCCTTCCTGGAGGCTGGGTGTTTACTGAGGGTATTCTCTGCACTCACTTCCAGTTTCCCAGTGTGACAGGCCTTCCCTGATGGACAGGTGCTCCATTACAGAAGTTCACTTTGTCAGTCAAAGGAAACTGGCTTTCTTCATTAGCACCTTTCCTATTTTCCAGGCTACTGTTATTTTTGTTATTCCGTGGTTTTAATTATTTAAATAAGGGACTTCTATATAGTGACCTTATACCAGTTCCAAAGGTCTGACTAAAAAGCATGAAATAGGGGGATCCTCAGATTTATTTCATTTATGCAGGATGTATGGTAAGTTCATTAATTCAATGTGATTTTTTTTCTAACAACGTATGAGTTTCAAAGATGGCATGTACAAATATATTTATCAAGCGCATCCCATATTTTTGCAATAAAAGGGTTGCTTCAGTTTGAGGGGTATATGTGCAATGTGTGCAGTTGAGTCAGTTCTGAATCCTGGGTTTTCTTGGCAGTATGACCAAAAGCAGACTTGCAGGCCTTTCTTCAGGAGCAATGGAAAGTGAAGTGATTTGCCCAAGGCATACTAGTGGGAATCAAACCCTGATCTCTGGATTACCAAGCCAGTGCTCTAACCACTAGGCTACTCCTCCATGCCTGCAGAGGTGCTTAGATAGATATGGTACAAGTTTACTTGAAAATGACCAAACCAATTCACTCAAAATTTCTACAAGTAGTTTATAGTTTATTAACTAGTTTGACATACCACCTTTCAAGGGTCTATCACCTAACTATGCTTTCATTTAAGAAAAATACAGCAAAACACAGAATCATGAACAGCTATTCCTGTGCTTTTCAACACCTGGGTCTGTCACTACAAATATCTAGTGATGCTTTTCAGACTGTGCAATGCAACCGCTGTCTTCCAAACCTTCATTGACAACATCTTTAAAGATAGGTGGGAAAGATAATGAAAATATCTAAATATATAGCACTTTCATCTCCTTTCTCACTATCCACCAGCAGCATGTCAAGTATTCTACAATGTTTGTGGGATAACTATCTTTATATTGAGCTTGAGAAGTGTCTGTACAAGGTCAGTAAGGTACCCTTCATAGGGTCTACCACTGGGTTTGAAATGAATCCCACTAAGATATCTGTAGTCATGAATTGGTCCCATCCCTAAAGCCTCAAGGCAATCTAACTCTTTCTAAACTTTTCTAATTGCTGTTAAGTGCTGTCAAATCAATATCAACTCCTGGTAATTCTGTAGATAGTTGTCCATGTAGTGACTAATCAGTTCTAATGCTGCTTAGCTTCCAAGACGAGGCAAAACTGGATGCACTCATGCTAAGTTTGCCTACTATTACTATTAGATGATTCTTCAGTAAAGCAGCACCCATTTCTGCCCTCACCCAGAAGGGACCCGACACCAAACAATGGCTGGAGGCACCTAAGACTTTTCAGGACCTCAAGACAGCTTTTTGATTGGTCTTGGGCAGTATGGTATCTCTCATGTTCTTATGCATTAAAACAAGAACAAAAGGGCCATCAAGCCTAGTATGCTTTCAATTGAAAGAAAGCTCTGCTATGAGGGGGGCATAGGATGAAGGGGAGAGATTCAAGAGTAATATCCTGAAATAGTTTTTAACAGAAAGGGTAGTTGATATGTGGAACAGTCTCCTAGTGGGAGATCTCTAAAGGAAAACAAGGGGCTATAATAGATGATATGGAAGGGCAGACTGGATAGATCAAATGCAGAGCTGGCTTGGGGGTTTCTGCAGGTCTAGGCAGACTCTCCATGCTGCCCCCTGAAGATTATGGTGCTGCCCGGCATACTATGCCACTCCCCCTTCCAGCATTCATCTTCTCACCTGTTGGAGGGGGCAGGGGCAGCAGGAAGTTGTGTTGAAGGGGGATAGGAGCAGCAGGCCATGAGCATGCTACCACAGATTCTTTAAAGCTCAATGCAGTGAAGACATCACCATGGCACCTGCCCTCCCTAAGGTGAGATGATGGATGCTGGGAGGGGGGGCAGCATGGTGGACTCGGTGGTGATGAACTGCCACTTTGCTAGAAGGTGGATGCTGCCCACTGGGGCCTGCCACCCTAGGTGACCACCTAGTTTGCCTAGTGGACAGGCCGGCCCTGGCCATATGGTTTTTCTGCTGTCATGTTTCTGTATCTCTTCTCAAAGCTGAAGAGCCCTAACCTTTCAGTCCTTTTCTTGTGGGAGTACCATTC
The DNA here is from genome assembly GCA_033557465.1 of Ichthyophis bannanicus. Classification (NCBI taxonomy): domain Eukaryota; kingdom Metazoa; phylum Chordata; class Amphibia; order Gymnophiona; family Ichthyophiidae; genus Ichthyophis; species Ichthyophis bannanicus. Next base: position 907,995,902 of record CM066034.1, read on the forward strand.
CTTGCCCTTTATCATTTTGGTCACTCTTCTGTAGCTTTTCTGCTATATCTTTTTTTAGATATGGCTACCAAAACTGCACACAATATTCAGATGCGGTCGCACCCTGGAGAATGCAGAGGCATTATAATATCCTTTGTTTTATTCTCCATTCCTTTCCTTATGATTTGCAGCATTCCATTTGCTTTCTTGGACACCGCTGCACACTGAGCAGAGGGTTTCAATGTATTATGTAGTATGTTTTGTAAATAGTTACCCCGGTTATCCAAGTTATTTATACCCTGTTACCTGTAAACTCATACGTGTTAAATGTACTGAGCATTTTGTTCCATGTGAACCGCGCTGATGACGAATAGTGCGGTATGTAAGAGACTGTAAATAAATAAATAAATAAATTATCCACGGTGATGTCTAGATCATTTTCCCCCCGAGTGATGATTCCTAATGTGGAATCTTGCATCACATAACTGTAATAAGGGTTGTTCTATCCTAAGTTCATAAACATAAGATATGCCATATTGGGTCAGACCAAAGTCCATCAAGCCCAGTATCCTGTTTCCAACAGTGGCCAATCTAGGTCATACGTACCTAGCAGTCTCCCCAAGAGAAACTTTACATTTGTCCACGTTAAATTTCATCTGCCATTCAGATGTCCAGTCTCCCAGTTTCTCAAGGTCCTCTTGCAATTTTCTTTTACAATCCTCTTGTGATTTAACAACTTTGAATAATATTGTGTCATCTGCAAATTTGATCACCCCATTGCCAGGTCCTCATTTGAATATAAACAAGTTGGAGTCGGTGCCGAGGGCTGCTAGTACAATGGCTAGTGGTCTTCATTGTAAAAGCACATGAGGAGAGACTTAAGGAGCTTAATATGTACACTTTAGAGGAAAAGCGGGATAGAGGTGATATGACTGAGACATTTAAATACCTCCGTGGCATAAATGCACAGGAGGAGCCTCTTGATTGAAAGCAAGCTCTGCTACGAGGGGACATAGGATGAGGGTGAAAGGGGATAGACTTAGGAGCAATATGCAGAAATATTTATTTACGGAAAGAGTGGTAGATGCATGGAACATAGTTTCACAGTGGAGGCTGTAGAGATGAGGACAGTATCTGAATTCAAAAAAAAGCATGGGACAAACACAGAGGATCTCTTAAGGAAAAAAGGGGACTGTTGTAGTGGTTGATATGGAAGGGCAGACTAGATGGGCCATGTGGTCTGCCATCATGTTTCTAGGTTTCTATTAAAAAGCAGCAGGCCTAGTGCAGATCCCTAGAGTACTCTGCTAGTCTCCTTTCTACATTGAGAAAATTGGTCATTTATCCCTACTCTGTTTTTTATCTTTTAAGCATTTCCCAATACACAAGAGTGTGCTACCTTCTATCCCATGACTTCAATTTCCTAACCCTCATCTGCCTTTTACGGTGGGACTTTGGAGATTGGGGTAGATGCAGTTCTCAGCAGGCTCCAGATTCAGTCAAACTCCGCTCCTGTGCATACCTCTCTAGAAACTTCTCTCCCACAGAGAGTAACTGGGAGATGCTGGCAATAAGTGGATATTTGAAGAATGGTGGCACTTAAAAGAACTCCACATTATGTGACAGTGTTCATGGATGACAAGAATCTGGAAAATTTTATATTTTAATTTTATATATATATCTGCACAAAGGCTAAATAAATCCTGCCAAGCTAGGTGGCAATTGTTCTTTAACGGATTTAACTTTATTAACACATATAAACCAGACTCAAAGAGCAGCAAAGCTGACACCCTCTCCTAGAGCTTTTCCACGAGCCCCTCAGAAACCCCTAATGTGGAACCCATTGTACAGAAGACCAAGAGAGTAGCAGCTTTAACCTCATAGCATACTATCACATCTATACTTTTCTTTTCTCTTCTCATAGTCTATGCCAAACAGTTCTATCAGGAATACATAACAGCAATCAGGCAGGACCAGGATCGGGAACTGGTTAAAAGATAGAAAGCAGAGGGTAGGGCTAAATGGCCAATATTCCCAATGGAAAAAGGTGAATAGTGGAGTACCCCAGGGATCTGTACTGGGTCCGCTACTTTTTGACATATTCATAAATGACCTGGAAAAGGGAACAACAAGTGAACTCACTTCCACACAACCTAAGAGATATTACAGACATCGCCCACTTCAGAAAATATCTAACATACCTCTTCAAACACTACAACTGCATATGAGACAACCACAGAATTGAATTCCCTACACAGTTGCCCCCTTAACAAAATGACACCCAAGCCCGTACTTATACATTGTACATAGTTATAGAGTTGTACGCTGTTAACTGTTACTTGTAAATAGTTCTATTACTGGTTCTTGTAAGAATGTTCTGTTTTCTGTAAACCGCTTTGATAAAATGAAAAGCGGTATATAAAAAATGTTAAATAGCTACACATTCTTAAACAGAAATTCATGCTAACAGAATACTCAGCTTTGGTCACACATGCAGAACACAGATCTTAAATAAAAAAAAATAAGTGACCACAAAGTGGAAATAGAAATATGTTGCCAAAAATTAAACTGCAACCTCCAAAAGCCAGGCACTACATACAGAAACAAAGTGAAGCACTTCACCAATACTGTGTAAAACAAAAGATGGAAGATGTCAGGACTGATCTTAGGAGGGATGCAACTAGAGCAGTGGTTCAACCTTTTTTTCATCGGGACATGCCTGATGGACAATGCATGCATAGGTGACACTGCACATGTGACCCTCATGGACCTTTGGTCTGACACCGTATAGTAGTCAAATGCAAACATCGGCAAAAACCCTACAATAGGTGCAGATCAGAACTAGGATATTTCTCCATGGAGGCAGTCATACAAAAAATACTCTGATACATACGTCGTTTGAGTAAAAGCAACATAACTCTTCCAACTACCAGGCACACTGGGGGGTCATTCCAATGCTGGGATACCAGGGATGTACGTCCAGTTTGGATGTACAGTCCCTGCTATTCGCTCGGAGCCGATTCCATGCCCGCATGTACACAGGAGATATGTGGAGAGCTCTGGATGGTGCTGGGTGGAGGAGGGCTGGAGGAGGAGCATGGGTGGGGTGGAAGCAGGACCCTAACCCCTGATGTACAGGGGTGGGATAAGCCCTCCGACATCAATGGCCATCGCAGTGGGACCTCCCCCCCGACCAGGTGAGCAGGGTAGGAGGTTCCCCGAGCCTGATCCGGACCTTGGCAGAGCCCATCAGGGGTCAGGCAGCAGGGAACAGGAGCGTCCTACTTGTGCCTGCATGGAGCCCCAATCCACTGCACTTTGGCTGGGTTAGATGGGGTAGGGGCTGTCCATCCGGTGGCACAGAATCGGGGCACGTCCTGCCTATCCAGGCCCTTTGCATCTAATTCTGCTCCTGTGGGAATAGCTCCTGAGGGTGTAGAATCAGGTGCAAGTCCAGCCCTTCCAGATTTTGGACATCTGTATGGGCCCTGATCAGAATGGGGCCCATTGTAAAAGAACAAAACCTGAACCCCTCCACTACTCAAATATATAGTAAATGTTCCATACCATAGCAGCACTAATTTGTATGATTCAAATAGCTAGAACCCTCCCAAAGAATAGGCAGCACTACAAATGTATTGGGCCGTATAACACTAATACATCTACGGACCTCTACACAAACAATACACTAATGCCAACATACCTTCGGCACATGCAAAACTGCCAGCCTCTGAAATACAGAACAAGGGACCACAAATTATAAATAGAATTATCTCCCTCCCTCCAGTCTTGTAGTCCCTTTTGTCTTTCACCCTTTCCCCTTTACCACATTTCTACTCTCTGTACTCAGTCTCCTGCCCCTTGTGTCTCCCTGACAACCTCCCACACCATGCCCAGCATCTACCCTCTCCCTCTCCCCCCCAGTCTCTTCCCCACCCACCCATGTAGCCCAGCATCCCTCCCTCTTATTGTCTATTCCTCCTCTACCACCCATCCATCCACCCACTCATGTAACCCAGCAACTCCACACTGTTTCCCACCTACCCATTCAGTCCAGCATCTCAACTCTGTTTCCCACTCATCTACACTACACAGCCCACTGTATCCCCTCTCCACCCACCTATATAGACCAACATCTCCTCCCTCTTTACCCCCACCCATCAAACTATGCAGTCCTGAATCTTCCTTCTATTTCTCTTCCCCCATCCACCTTGTAGTCTGACATCATCCCTCTCTTCCCTCCCCCACGTAGGCAGACATCTCCCCCTCTACCCCACCTTAGTAGTCCCTGCATTTCCCTGTCCTCTCTCCTCTTACCCCCCTCCCAAAACAGTGCAGCATCTTTGTTCTTAAACCTTCCCTTTTCCCATCCTCACTGCAGCAGTGCAGCAGCTCCTTGTGTTGGAGCCAGCACAAACAGGGACAGAAGATGTGACCGCACCAACCCCGGCATTTCTTATCTAGTGTGGGTTCAGATGTGTTCCTGCCTTCTGGCTGCAGCAGCAAGTGACGCTTAAGTGACTTCACTTCCAGGGCGTGGAACGCATCCAGAACTGAAATTATAGGAGCCACAGGCATGGAGAAGGAGTATGGCTGAATTTACATTAAACAAGAATTGCTGGGGCCAGAGCAGTTGCATCTCCTGCTCGGCTGTGTGACATCTCCTGGGGGCTGACAGTGTCTTCTACTCCTGTGCCGGCTCTGCTACACACCTCCCAGGTGCTTGCGACACACCAGTTTAGAACTGCTGAACTAGAGCAATTGCCCTGGACCCTGAGGCCAGAAAGGGCCCCAAACCTGTATGAAGCTTAAGGCACAGTCTTTCAGTAGTTTTTATGGTTTCTTCCCAAATTTTTGCTTGGGTTGGACCCCAACCATATCTAACACTGGTCCTAACAGATGCACATTCCAAAAAGTAACATTCCACTCACTAAATAGAAAATAAAATTATTTTTCCACCTTTGTTGCCTGATCATTTTATTTTTCTAATTGTGGTGGTCCCAGTCTCTGGTTTCTATTTTTCTCTATCTTCTTAGCTCTCTTCTCATGGTCTCCTCTCAATTTGCCATTTATTCTCTCTCCTGTCTTCACTTCTTCCCTTACATCAATTTTTCATACTGGTCTCTTCCTTTCAGTCTCCTTCCATTTATTTTTCTGTTTCTCTATCCAGATTTCACTCCTCAATCTCACTATTTTACTGTATCTAGATACAGATTTCCATTTCTTTCCATCACCCCAACCCTCTGATACCCCACCTCTCTCCTTCCCAGCTTCTTATTTCCAAGTCTTTCACCATCTTTCCTGCTCTCTCCTCCTTGTATCCAGCATCTTCCCCTTTTTCCATCCAGCCTTTCCCCTCCTCCCATCTAACGTTTTCCTATCCCTCCATGTTCACCATCTTCCCTCTGTGTCCTCCTCTGTCTAGCATACTGCTTGCTGTCCCTATCCCTATCCTCTCCCCATGCCCAGGATGTCTCCTCTACCGTATAACCCTATCCCTCTCCCATGTCCACTCTCTCCCCTTTTTGCCCCATCCCTATCCAGCATCTGTCCTGTCGCTATTCTCCTCCCACTATGTCCCTGTCTCTCCCCAATGCCCATCAACTCCCCTTTGTTGTATCCCACCATGTCCAGCATCTACACTCTGTATCCCTCTCTCCTTCAGGCCTATCATATCCCTTCAGTGTGTTCCTATCACTCCCTTCCAGCATATCACCCTCTCAAGTATATCCCCATAGGCATAGTTGGGGGGAGGGGGAGGGGGTAGCCCCCCCCCCAAATGTTACAGGCATAATGGTCATCTGGTACTCTTGCCCTCATTGTCAGTATGTCTTTACCCTTTGCCCCCCCCCCCCAAAAAAAAAAATAAGGCAGCAAACTACACCAATACATGGCCCCTCAATGTGACCCTATCCCCCTATGTCCAGCATATGTACCTCTGTGTCCCTTTCTTCATCATAGGAAACAGCAAGAGTACAAGGCTTGCCTTTAGACCATGTGCACACTAAGGCAGTTCTACTGCCCCCTCCAATGTCTGGTATTGGAAGGATGAGACATGGCAGAGCCATCGCAGCATGTACATCGTCTACAGGCAAGCCCTGTATCATACTCTTGCTGTATATGTAGTAACAGGCCTGACTGGGGTTTACTGGTAGCAGCTGGAAGAGATTAAGGGTGACAGTAGACGAGTATGGGGGTGATCAATGATCGGCAGAAAAACAGCCTCTCATTGGTTAGTTTTACTGTCCTGCTAGCCACTGACCTTCCGCTTGCAAAAAAGATGGTTGGCAACCTTATTCCCCTCTGCACACTCAATTTCCACAGTGGCTTCTATAGATGGAGTTTGTCAAAACTGCTCTGCAGATGCTCATGGCTCTTGGATCACTGGGTTGATGGATGATCCTCTAGCTACCTTTGAACTTTCTCTCCTCAGTGGCTGTCTCTTGCTGAAAGCTTTTTAACCCTTCTCCACAGGCAGGGCTGCTGTCCTCCTGGAGCTAGCAGGGGTGCTGGTCGATTAGAGAGTCACAATGGAATAAGGTGCAGGCCTGAGCCTAAGACACCTTCCAAGCCTTCTGCTCTCTCCTGCTTGCAGCTTCTGACCACAAGTGTTTCTCCAAATGGTCTGAGGGCTAGGGTATAGCCACAGTCCACTTCCCACCTAGGGCAGACTCCCTCACATCTTTATGGTGCAGTAGCTGGCTGCTGAAGACACCTGCCCATCTAGGCAAACGCCTCATTCCCTCTTCATGGTGTAATGGAAGATACCTTTCCTCCCTCATGGTACAGTAGCTGGCTGCCAAAAACAGGCTACTGTCTTTCGGAGTGGTTTATAAATGAGTTGGATTCTCCCAGAATGATGTAACTGGGCAGAAGGTAACCTTGATGGGGTCAATAGAATGTTCCTCGCCCTTCTCCAAAGAGTGTATCAGTCCCCTTTATGAGAGTCTGCAACCTAGAGTTCAAGGCTGGGAGGGCATGGCTCACAGGGAGAGGTTAAGAACCCAGCAGCTACAGGAAGCAGAAGGGCTCGTGGAGTCAGAAGTCCTTCCAAGGCAAGCCGTGCAAGGAGTTCTGAGGTAGGAACCATAACTGGGGCTGGAGAAAAGGCCAGGAGAACCAACTTGTGGAGGTTTAACAAGCTGGGACAGAAGTCAAGTTGCTTTTCTTTTCCCTGAACTGCTGTCTTTTCTGGTTTTTTGTGGAGGTTTAACAAGGTGGGACAGAATAAAAGCTGCTTTTGTTTTCCCTAAACTGCTGTCTGGCCTGTGTTTTAAAGAAAGTTCCACCGCACACAACACTACCACATATAGTGGCAGCTTGGTGGGATCCTCTAACCATGTGACTGAAGGAAAATCTATGTCCCTCCAGGGCTGGGCCTCTACAGCAGGTCAGAATTTGTTTGTATGGACTAAGGGGATTAGCCTAGTCCATACAAACAAACCCTTTGTATGGGAGCTTGAAAAAAGTATTGTCAGTGTCGGACATGCAGGCTTTGTTTTGGCCACTAGAGGACGCTAAAGGTTTGTTGGAGCTGGAATACTGCAGGGTTAATTCAGCTGCAGAAGAGGAAGCTGTGGTGGTGTTGCAAGAGAATAGTGACAAGCCAGGATGGAGCGGCTCCTCCAGGTTCTGGCAGAAGGTCAGCCACAACAACAACAGCAGCAATGTCAGAAGCAATGTCAGAAGCATTGTTTTCTGTCTTTTGCTTTGCGCTATCCTTTCTCTTTCTTTCCTGTTAATTTTTGGCGTTCTTTTCCGTAGTTTGCAGTGTTGACCTTTTATTTTCTTTGTACACCGCTTTAATGTTTCGGCCTAAGCGGTTTATCAAATTTTAAATAAAGATAAAGATAAGATAAAGAACATACCCTGCTGGAAGGGCAGCAACAACAGCAGCAGTGGATAAAGGATCTTATTTCAGGGCAGGGGGAACTACAGAAGAAGTCCCTAGTTCAATTAACCCAGGCCTGCAAGTCTACCCTCCAGCACAAGCACTTCTTAAAATGATGACAGAAGATGAACTAGAACAAATCCCACCCCAGTAGTACTTAAACCCAACAACCAAAAACAACCACGGTTCACATACACAAATTATAGCTCTAAACAATCAACTAAAGTAAGTTATCAAGGTCAAACCTAATACTCCTAAACACTAAGCAACTTCATCGGTCTGCCTGAACAGCCACCTTAATCCAAAATATATGACTAACTTTTTCAAAAAAAAATTTTTAAATTTTTAAACAGAGAGAAAAGGTCTCAGTAGTTCTATCATATTCCCTCTATAGGGCAGAAACCTGCCTGAAGGGGATATGTTTGTTCATTAATACCAGTCAGAAAAACTCTGATATAATTTCTATTATTAAATTTGGAGACCAAATTTTTATCAATTATATTTCAATAAAATAAAAAAACTGCATCAAAATAAAGCGTTTCCACAAAGAAAGAGTGAACACCATCATTTCATCACCACTCAACGGTACCAATTTTCTTTCAACAGAAAACAGCAAACTTAACTGAAGGGGGCAAGAAATGGCCACAAACAATTGCTCAAAAGTACTTAGCTTGCAACAGTCAGCTCTTCAGGCAGAACGATCACCCACGGTCACCCAGCAAAGATCTCTGTTTCACTGTTTCTGGCTTCATCAGGGGTGATTCTCATGAAATGATTGTTCTTAGCATTCACTCCAGCAGTAATTAACTACCTCATTGCCACCATTTTTAAATCTTCAGACAGCCAATCAAAGAAAAGTAGGCGGAGCCACTGAGGAAGAAAAAAGGACCACTCCAAAAACAGCACACTATCAAAATAAAATCTAAAAGATGCTCCAATCTATTTTGTTATTTAAACCAACAGGCTTCAGAGCATTTAAAAGAAATCCACCACTGCTCACACTGAAGCAGAATTTTCCCACGATCACCACCTTGCAAAGAGGCTGGAACTTGATCAATTTGCCAAGCAGTGCTGATCTGCAAATGCAGCATGTGTTGAATCACCCCAGATCTGCACTGGGAAGTCACCCATCAGTCCAGGAGGATGGAAGGGGAAGCCGGAACAGTGTTGGCTCGCATGTTCCAACCCTCAAAGTCACCTTTTAGGCAAGGGCATGGCCCCAGTGACAACCTTGTTTTAGATGTGGAGCCCACGGACATTTTGCATGGGAATGGCCCCTGGGCATGGAAGAACCCATAAATGTCAGCCTAACCAGCCCTCACACCTATGCTTTTGTGGACATTCCACATCCCGGCACATAGAAACATAGAAATATAGAAAAATGATGACAGAAAAAGACCACATGGCCTATCTAGTCTGTCCTTCCATAACAACAACTACAACAGTCCACTTTTTACCTTTAGAGATCCTCTGTGTTGGTCCCATGCTTTTTTGAACTCAGTTACTGTCCTCATTTCTACCACCTCCACTGGGAGACTATTCCATGGATCCACTACTCTTTCTGTAAAGAAATATTTCCGCATATCACTCCTGAATCTATCTCCCTTCACCCTCATCCCATGTCCCCTCATAGCAGAACTTGCTTTCAATTGAAAGAGGCTCTCTCCCTGAACATTTATGCCACGGAGGTATTCAAACATCTCAATCATATCACCTCTATCCCGCCTTTCCTCTAAGGTTTACATATTAAGATCCTTAAGTCTGTCCTCATATGCTTTATAATGAAGCCCACTAATCATTTTAGTAGCCACCCTCTGCACCGACTCCATCCTGTTCACATCCTTTTGAAGGTGCGGTCTCCAGAATTGCACACTATACTCCAAATGAGGTCGCACCAAAGACTTATACAGAGGCATTATCAACTCCTTTTTTCTGCTAGCCATTCCTCTCCGTATGCACCCAAGCATCCTTCTAGCTTTTGCCGTCACCTTTTCTACCTGTTTAGCTACTTTAAGATCATCAGACACAACCACGCCTAGGTCCCGCTCTTCTTTAGTGGACAAAAGTACTTCACCTCCTATACTGTCTTGCTCCCTTGGATTGCTGCAGCCCAAATGCATGACCTTACATTTTTTAACATTAAATCCCAGCTGCCAAATTCTAGACCATTCTTCAAGCTTAGCTAGATCCCTCCTCATGTTATCTACACCTTCTTGGGTGTCTACTCTATTGCAGATTTTGGTATTATCTGCAAAGAGGCAAACCTTACCCGACAGCCCTTCCGCTATATCACTAACAAAGATGTTAAAAAGAATCGGACCAAGGACAGATCCCTGGGGCACACCACTGGTGACATCCTTCTCCTCAGAGTGAGCTCCATTTACTTGTACTCTTTGTCGCCTCCCACCCAACCAATTTCTAACCCAAGCAGTAACTTTAGGGTCCATCCCTAGGGTGCTCAGTTTGTTTATAAGTCGCCTGTGAGGAACAGTGTCAAAGGCTTTACTGAAATCTAAATACACCACATCTAGAGCTCTCCCTCGAACTTTGTGATTCAAATGGAGCTGGAGAGAACCCACCTCCAGGCCTTGATAGACTCCGGGAATGTGCGGACCTTCATTCACTGGGAAACTGTATCCCAATTTCAAATTGACTATGCAAAGATGGTAATACTGGCCTGTGTACACGGAGACCAGAGGCAATATCCAATGGCACAGGTTTCACTTAAGACTCCAGGAGGGTAAACCACGTTTGAGATCGTGGTGCTGCCCTGGCTTCTATGTCCAGTGGTGACAGCCGAGATTACCCAGACCTCAAAATGATTTGAGCCTAGCTAACTTACAGCTCTGCTAAGTTAGACGAGCAAGATTTCCCAGAGATTTACCCACTGGAAGGCCAGGATCTATATATCAAGAATCCCGAGCCTGCTAAGTCCTGGAGTTGGTATCTCCGGGAAAAGTTACGCTACCAGCAGAATCTGGGGGCGGTTATGAGGGACGGATTCGGGGAGGGAGAGCCTACTACTACTATTACTTATCATTTGTATAGCGCTACAAGGCCTACGCAGTGCTGTACAGACACATGTAAAAGACGGTCTCTGCTCTTCAGAGCTTACAATCTAGTCAAGACAGACAACACAACAGCTGAGGATAAGGATACATCTAGGGGAATTGTAAGGAAACACATAGATTAGGCAGATCAGGATCCAAAAGCGGCTTCAAAGAGGTGAGTTTCCAGCCTAGATTTGAAAAGGGCCGGAGATGAAGCCTGATGTACAGACTCGGGTAGTTTGTTCCAGGCATAAGGAGCAGCAAGGTGGAAGGATCAAAGTCTGGAGTTGGCAATAGAAGAGAAGGGCACAGATAGAAGCGATCTTCCAGAAAAGTGGAGTTCCTGAGGAGGGGTGTAGGGAGAGATAAGAGAGGAAAGGTAGTGAGGAGCAGCAGAATGAGTGCACGTATAGGTCAGTAGGAGAAGTTTGAACTGGATAAGGAAACGGATAGGGAGTTAAAGAAGCGACTTGAGAAGAGGGATTATATGAGCATATCGAGGCTGGCAGAAGATTAGCCTAGGGAAGAGACCCCTGGTGATAGCTCAGGGCTCAGCAGTAGTGATCCAAATACAATTGTCCTTTTCCCAGATGGGAACTGGGGGAAGACACAGGAAGCTTCAGGAGGGCCCAGCAAGAGGACGAGTCCCTTAAATATGCCCAAGAGCGGGTTTTGAAGGTGGAGGGGTTTCCAGTAGGTAATGGAAAGTCCCCTGCAAGAACCTTTCCCTATTTTGTGCTAAAGGGTGATTTATTATACAGAGTATCCAAGGGTGCCCTACAGGGGGAAAAGGTAGAAAAACTAATAGTTCCCTGGCCCTATCATCACAGATGTTATTGATGGCCCATAGCCATTTATTAGGGGAACACTTGGGGGTGGAGAAAACACTAGTGTGTTTTGGCCTGATTTGTCGGCACAGGGTTCATAAATGGGTGCATTATATTTCCAGTCATGTCCTATTTGCCAACTTCATAACCCCGCCAGAGTCCAGCCTGTCCCTCTAGTGCCTATGCCCATCATTGAAACCCCATTTAAAAGAGTGGCCATGGATCTGGTAGGATCCTTGCAGCACACCACCTGAGGCAACAAGTATATTTTAGTCATACTGGACTATACTACTCGATACCTGGAGACCGTTGCTTCTAAGAACACACAGAAACCCTCCGCCCAGTGTGCTGCAGCAGCCAAGAAGGCAAATAAAATGCTGGGAAACATAAGGAAAGGCATTGAGAATAAAACAAAGGATATTATAATGCTTCTGTATCCTTCCATGGTGCAACCGCACCTTGAATATTGTGTGCAATTCTGGTCGCCGTATCTTAAAAAGGATATAGCGGAATTAGAAGAGGTACAGGGAAGAGCCACCAAAATGATAAAGGAAATGGAAGAATACTCCTCATAGGCTTAAAAGGTTAGGGCTTTTCAACCTGGAAAGAGACGGCTGAGGGGAGATATGATAGAGGTCTATAAATTAATGAATAGCATGAAACGGGTAAACGTAGATCGATTCTTTACGCCATCAAAAATTAGAAAGACTAAGGGACGTGCAATGAAGCTACAGTGTAATCTGTTTAAGACTAACAAGAGAAAATATTTTTTTCACTCAGCGCATAATCAAATTCTGGAATTTGTTACCGGAGGATGTAGCAAAAGCTGTTAGTGTAGCTGGGTTTAAAAAAGGTTTGCACAAGTACCTGTAGGAAAGGTCCAAAAAACATTATTAAAGAGGATCCAGGTAATGCACTGCTTGCCCCAGTACAAGCATTATTTATTATTTATTTATTTATTTATTTATTACAAATTCTTATATACCGCGCTATTTGGCATCAGCGCGGTTTACATTATAACACAACAACCATAACAACATGCTGTTTGGTTTTACATCGAACAGGGGTCCAAACTTGGATAACAGGGGTAACTATATACATGAGATTTTTACATAGTAAAGAGTAGCTTGATAAACTGCTAGGTACTTGTGACCTGGATTGGCCACTGTTGGAAACAGGATACTGGGCTTGATGGATCTTGGTCTGACCCAATATAGCATTTCTTATATTCTTATGTTCTTATGAAGACTACTACGATCATGAATGCCCTTTGGGAAGTATTCTCATGGGTATGAATACCCAATGAGATCCTCGCAGATCAAGGAACACCTTTTGTATTCGAGGTGATGAAGCAAGTGTGTGCCTTGGTGCAGGTGAAGATGCTGCAAATATCAGTATATCACCCACAGATGGATGGCCTTCTGGAGTGATTCAGTAAAACTCTGAAGCAGATGTTTAAAAAGTTCATGCAGGATGATGGGAAAATTGGGACATTCTCCTACCCTATTTGCCATCCATGTGGTACCTCGGAATCCCACAGGGTTTTCACCTTTTGAATTGCTCTTTGGAAGACAGTCAAAAGGCATATTAGATGTGGTAAGGGAAACCTGTGAAGAAGAACCCCGTGCTAGATGTAATTTGGTGGAGTACAATATACAAATGCAAGACCAACTGAGGAAAGCCCGAGAGGTGGCCAAACTCGGTCTGGAAAAAGCCCAAACTGAGCAGGCCAGGGTTACAATCAGGCAGCCGTGCACCACACCTTCCAACCAGGCAACAGAGAATTAGTCTTGTTGCCTCATGCGAGAGCAAGATATACTCTGTAAATGGCAGTGGCCCTATGAGGTGGGAGAGAAAGTGGGGCCTGTTAACTACAAATTGCCCAACCAGATAAATGGAAGAAAGCCAAAATTTACCATATTAACCTATTGAAAATGTGGACTCCAATTACGGCTATGGTGGTACAGGGAGATGATTTTGGGCTGGAAATTTCTGCTCCGTCGGATCCAGCTGAAGTTCCGATTAGAAGCTAACTCTGCTGCCCAGAGAAGAGGCTTAGAAGGTTTGATCCACCAGAACCTAAAAGTGTTCTTCACCAGCCCAGGACGAACCCACCTCATTTGTCATATCATAACTGATCCTGAGGTGGTTATCCAGCAATGAGCCTACCAGATTCCAGAGGCCCGGCAATAGGCCATCACCAAGGAGCAGGAAGAAATGTTTAATCTGGGAGTTATAGAAAAGTCTATGAGTGATTGGTCATCCCTCATCATCTTGGTTCCTAAACCTGATGGAAGTATCAGATTCTGCATTGACTTCCGGAGGGTCAATGAAACTTCTAAATGGGAAGCGTTTCCCATGCCCAGAGTAGATGAGCTAATCGAGCGACTCGGTGTAGCACACTTTATATCAGTCTTGGATCTGACCAAGGGATACTTGCAGGTGCAGTTAACTCTGACTTCCAAGGAATAGATTGCTTTTTGACATTGCAAGGTCTGTTCCAGTTTACAGCACTGCCCTTTGGATTACATAGGGCTCCTGCCATGTTTCAATGCCTAGCTGACCACCTTCTGAGACCACACAAAGAGTATGCGGCTGCATACCTTAGCAATATTGTCATCTACAGCAGAGACTGGACCACCCATCTAACCCAAGAACAAGCTGTGATGACCAGCCTGCAGAAGGCTTGGTTGACAGCCAACCCCAAGAAATATTTTCTGGGAGGTTGGGACTTTCAATATCTAAGACATTTAATCAGGAACAGGCAGATATGACCTCAGCTATGGAAGGTGGATGCCAATGCCCAGGCCCCCCACTCCAAAATCAAAGAAAGAGGTTCATGCCTTCCTTGGACTGATTGGCAATTACCGCTGGTTCATTACTAATTTTGCAGAGGTGGCAGAGCCATTAACCAATCTCATCCGGAAGAGAGCTCCTGAACAGATTCAATGGTCACCGGACCTGGACCTGGCCTTTCAGCGCTTCAAGAAGACTGTGTACTCTGAACCCATTCTAATTAGCTCTAATTTCTCTCTACCATTTATTGTACAAGCTGATACCTGAGAAATAGGCCTTGGAGTCGTTCTGGCCCAGGAAATTAGGGGTGAAGAACATCCCGTAGCATTCATCAGTGATGAACCTGAAATTTCTCCAGCAATCCAGGCTCGGCTCTCTCTGCCTTTCTGACATTGCTGCTTGGATGTCTCACCACCACTTGAAATTGAATATGGCCAAAACTGAGTTTCTTATTTTTCTCCCTAAACCCTCCTCTCCCCTTCGTCCTTTCTCTGTCTCTGTGGGTAACTCTCTACTCTCCTCAGCTCGCAACCTTGGGGTTGCCTTTGACTACCCTATCTCCTTCTCCACACACATTCAACTGATAGCTAAAACCTGCTGTTTCTTTCTCTACAACATCAACAAAATTTGCCCATTCCTTTCTATTATGACACTTATCCATTCCTTAGTCACCTCTCGTCTAGACTATTGTAACCTGCTCCTTGCTGGTCTCCCTCTGAGTCATCTCTCTCCCCTTCAATCTGTTCAACATTCTGCTGTGTGGCTAATCTTCTGCCAGCCTCATCATGCTCATATTACTCCTCTTTTCAAATCTCTTTGTTGGCTTCCTATCCGTTTCTACATCCAGTTCAAACTTCTCCTGCTGACTTATAAGTGCATGCACTCTGCAGGTCCTCACTACCTTTCCTTTCTTATCTCTCCCTACACCCCTCCTCGGAAACTCTGCTGTTCTGGCAAATCACCTCTATCTATGCCCTTCTCTTCTATTGCTAACTCCAGACTTTACTCCTTTCACCTTGCTGCTCCTTATGCCTGGAACAAACTACCTGAGTCTGTATGTCAGGCGCCTTCTCTGAACCTTTTCAAACCCAGGCTAAAAACTCACCTCTTCCCTGCCGCTTTCGGATCTTGACTCATCTGATGTCATTTGTCTTTCCTTGCCATTCCCCCTAGTTGTATCTCAAGTCTACAGCTACTGTGTTTCTGTCTTTATTAGATTGTAAGCTCTAATGAGCAGGGACTGTTTTTTATATGTATCTGTGCAGCGCTGTGTACGCCTTGTAGCGCTATACAAGTGTTCAGTAGTAGTAGTAACATAGTATATGACAGCAGATAAAGACCAGTATGGTCCATCTAGTCTGCCCAGCAAGGCAGCAAGAGAAGGTGCACTTGCCGCTCCATGCAGGTCACCTCTCCCCATGCCTTTGTTTAGGAGTGTACCCACCGCTCCATGTAGATCACCCCTATTTGTTCAGATATAAGAGATAATTATGCTTATTTTGATTTTATCCTGTTGCTATAAAGGGATCTACTGTGTCTGTCCCATGCCATTTTGAATTCTGACACTGTGTTTGCCCCCACCACTTCCATCAGGAGGGCATTCCAAGCATCCACCACTCGTTCAGTGAAAAGTATTTCCTGACATTGCCTTTCAGTTTACCCCTTTGCAGCTTCATGTTATGCCCTCTAGTTTTACAGCTTCCCCGTCTTTGGAAGAGGTTTGTTTGTTCATTAATACTCTTTAAGTATTTAAAGGTCTGAATCATATCTCCTCTATCCCTTCTCTCCTCCAGAGTGTACATATTTAGGTCTTCTTCTCATAAGTCTTCTGACGCAGGTGCCAAATCAATTTGGTCACCTTCCTCTGAACCACTTCCAGCCTTTTCATATCCTTTGCGAGATAAGGTCTCCAAAACTGAACACAATATTCCAAGTGAGGCCTCACCAGCGACTTGTACAGTGGCATTAGTACGTCTTCCTTTCTGCTGGTAATTCTTCTCTGTATGCAATCCAGCATCCTTCTGGCTTTTGCCACTGCCTTGTCATACTGTTTTGCCACCTTGAGATCATCACAAACAATCACACCAAGGTCTTTCTCCTGGTCTGTGCACATCAATCTTTTGCCCCCTATTGCATACGATTCCCTTGGATTTCTGCTTCCCAAGTGCATTGCACTGCACCTCTTCACATTAAATCTTAACTGCCAAGCATTAGACCATTCTTACAGCTTTTGTAGATCTTTTCTCATGTTATCCAGTCCTTCAGGAGAGTCCACTCTGTTGCAAATTTTGGTGTCATCTTCAGTAGTCAGCAGGTAGCTGCTTCCTCAAGAATGGCATTATGTGGTGATCAAGAAGGAAGACCTGGCAGTCAAGTGGATGCTTGAGACCTTCAAATACTACCTGTTTGGCTTTCCGTTTATGCTGATAACAGACCACCAACCCCTCAAGTGGCTGGCTTAACATAAGGAGTCCAACAGCTGTAATATGTGGTGGTTTTTGAGTCTCCAACCCTACCAGTTTTGGGTTTGCCATAGGGCTGGTTGGACTCACCTGAACATGGACTTCCTTTCCTGGATGGGGGCCCCGAGTGAGGCAGGTTCTCAACGGGGCATGGTTGAGCTGAGGAGGACGGTGTGTGATGGGTCTATAGAATGTTACCCGTCCCTCTCCAAAGGGAGTATGAACAATCCTCTTTAAGAGAGTCTGCAGCCCAGAGTTCAGGGCTGGGAGGGCATGGCTCACAGGGAGAGGTTAAGAACCTAGCAGGTTGCAGAAGGGCGAGAGGCCTGTAGAGCTAGAAGTCCTTGAAGGCAAGCCATGCAAAGGAGTTCAGAAGTAGGAACTTTAACTTGAGCTGGAAGAAAGGCCGGGAGAACCAGCTTGTGGAGATTTAACAAGATGGGAGAGAATTACCGCTGATTTTGTTTACCCTGAACTGCTGTCTGTTTTGAATTTTGCTTTGTGACAATTTAACAAGCTGAGAAAGTATAAAAACTGTTTTTGTTTTCCTCGAGCTTCTGACTGGCTTGTGTTTTAGAGAAAACCCTTCCCACTGCATGCCACACTACCACGCTCCCCTGTTCTGGAAAATTACCAGGTCATTTCCAGGTTGTATTGTATTAATTTAGTAGGACCATTCAGGGGTGGTTCTTCCATTAGGCCACCTGAGGCAATTGCCTCAGGTGGCACGCCGATGGGGGTGGCACTCCCGATGCTGGCACTTTTGATCTGTTTTAATTTTAGATTTTGCTGCCTCTGGCCTGCCTTGATTTCCCACGTGGGAAGGCAGAGGCAGGCCAGAGGCTGCAAAATCTAAAATTAAAACAGATCTGGAATGCCTCCGGTGTTGGACAAATCAGCCTGATCGCTTGCAACTACAAGTGATCAGACTGATTTGTGCAGTGGCGGCGGCAGAACTCCGGTTGTTTAATTTTAGATTTTGCTGCCTCTGCTCTGCCTCTGCCTTCCCCCAGCTTTTTTTTTTTTTTTGCTGCAAGCATTTCTTGAGGAAAAAAATGCGATGGGAAGGCAGAGGCAAGGCAGAGGCGGCAAAATCTAAAATTAAAACAGCTGGAGTGCCCCTGCTGCCACTGGATGAGAGGTGCAGGTGGAGGGAATTGGGACAGGAGGAGGACAACAAGGAGAAACAAAGGTGAGTGACAGGGGGGGATAAAGGGGGAGACATGGGACATGCTGGACAAAGGGGGAGACAGGGGACATGATGCTAGACAAAGGGGGAGACAGGGGGACAAGTGCTGGACAAAGGGGGAGACAGGGGGCCAAGTGCTGGACAAAAGGGGAGACAGGGGACATGATGCTGGACAAAGGGGGAGACAGGGGGACAAGTGCTTGGCAAAGGGGAAGACGGGGGGACAAGTGCTGGACAAAGGGGGAGACAGGGGGACAAGTGCTGGACAAAGGGGGAGACGGGGACATGCTGGACAAAGGGGGGAGACAGGAAGATTAGTAGTAGACAAAGAGGAGAGACAGGGGCAAATGCTGGACAAAGGGGAGAGACGGGGGAAAATGTTGGACAAAGGGGAAGATGGGGACATACTGGGCAGACAGGGGATAAATGCTGGACAAAGAGGAGAGACAGTGCAGGTTAGGATTATAATGGGCTGATGGGGGAGGCTAGCACTGATAATGGGCAGATCAGGGGGGCTAGGACTGGTAATGGGTTGATTAGAGAAGGCTAGGACTGGGAATGGACTGATCAAGGGGGGGGGGCTGTGACTGGAAAATGGGCTGATTAGGGGAGCTACACTGGTAATGGGCTGAGGGGGGACTAGCACTGAAAATGAGCTAATTAGGGGAGGCAAGGACTGGTAATGGGCTGATGGGGTGGAGTAGGACTGGTAATGGACTGATGGGGGGCTAGCATTGGAAATGAGCTGATCGGGGGCTAGGACTGGAAATGGGCTGATTAGTGGAGGCTAGGTCTGGTAATGGGGTTGAGGGGGGACTAGCATTGGAAGTGAGCTGATTGGGGGCTTTGACTGGTAATGGGCTGATGGAGGGGAGGGGAGGATAGAGCTGCTGGCCCTGGAAGAAAACTGGAGGCTAGGGCTACATTGGGACATCCATCTCCGTTATTTGTGTGAAAGAATAACCCCGTTACTGAAGAAAGTGATAAGAAATCAGGACCTCAAAATCACCCTATTTACATAATTTACATGTGCATACATGTTAATAGGTTAATTTTTGGTCTGCATATTTGATGTAGTGCTGGAAGTATTCATGTGCACTAATTGGAATAGACCACTATTTAGTATGTAAATAATACCAGTCTTTAGTGATTCTCCCCTAAGTCTTTGGGTTCAAGATCTTATTGGCTTTCCCAGCAGAAAGTAGGGACAGTTTGGATTAGGCACCTCCTCATCCTGCTTCTCTTTCTCCAATATGTCATCAGCCATTAACCACCTTGTATATTGATCCTGACCCCCTTTTTTTCCCTTGTGTCTCCTTACCCTCCTTTCCCCCTTCTTTTTATCCTTTGTCTTGTCTGTCTTAATTAGATTGTAACCTCTCACGAGTCTATGTTTGTTCAGCACTGCATAGGCCTTGTAGTGCTTTATAAATGATTAGTAGTAGTAGTATATGAAAAAATTTGATATGACGCATTTCACTTCACTTCACATTATACAGAACTTTTTTTGTGGCATGTGATTAAATTAACTGTGGTTCTAAGACCCAAGATACAGAGCCATATACCGTCAGTAGAAGAAGAGAAGGCGCACAGAGCCTCTCTGGTTACTTTCTCCTACTTTATGCCTTAAAATAAACAAAACCAGAAATAACAGGTATTTCAGCAGGGACACTTAAAATGAAGTAGTAAAGAAATACCTTTGAGATTACAGAAATATTCATTAAGGGGGTTATTTTAGAAGCTCTATTCATGTTCTAACCATGGATGTGGTAGCAAAACAACGTGGAAGTTGCAGCCCTAAATAAAATGTGATTTTGGAAAGTCTGCAGCTGAACTGTTTTTGCCCCGGGCATGTCTATAGAAAAACATTTGGCCAGGAGGTCTTCTGGGGCATTTTGGGATGTGGCCTGGGCGGGGCAAAAATCAACACGTGCATCTCCCATTTCATATGCGGGGTGCACCTGTATGACTGGAAGTTCTCATGTCAGAAGTTACACCTGCCCCCTGACATGAACAGGTTATGCAAAAGTGCTTCTTTTGATCATCCTTTCACAGGAGGGTTTATAGTGGATATCCCACTTAAGCCCCCCAAAGTTTTTCTCCCCTTTCAAATCAAAACGATGTGAACTCAGAGTCCTCTGCACCCCACTAGGGGCATCTAAATACCAAGGTTTGCAAAATGACCTGGATGCACATGTATGTTGTGGCATTTAGACGTCCTCCTTCTGAAATGCAGCAACTTATATGTGTAAGCTGCTGGGGTCCTCCAGTCCTTCTTTCCCACATGCAAATTTGCAAGATAGCTCCTTCTGCTGCATGTGGATATGTATTTTAGAAATGGCTCCATCTTCAGCAGAACCATTTCTAAAATATCATAGATATGCCTTCATATCTCCTTCTCCTTTTTTTCCTTCTCCCTTGACAGATTATGGCACTATCATAAAATAGGGAGAACCATTTTTGGACAGTATACCATTTTACCTTTATTTTCTCTGAATGCAACCTGGTCAAAGGGAGGGGAGAGGGAGAGGGGTGTTTAAAATGAGAATGGGTTTTGGAGTAATGGAGGTGTGGGAAGAGAGATTAATCTACCTGTGAGATGAGAAGGAGAAGCCAAATCTCTCATAAGCTTTTATCCTCATCCATCAAAGATTGGCAGGTTAGGCAAAGTCTTCTATCAGGGATTCTCAGGGGATCAGTTATATTCCATTGAAGTGTTGCCTTTCCTTCTGACCTTTTAATGACCTTTTTGCATGCATCGAGCTTCAGAATAAAGACTTATAGCCCACTTTCAGGTGACTGAAGCTCATTGCTGCATAACTCAGTAGTTTTCAGAACAATATTTTATTTGTGGAAGATGTCAAAATATTTCTTTTCACGGAACTCTAGAGCATAGAATGCTCATAGTAAGATATTTGCTTCTTGCTTGCTGTATGGTTTAGTTTGATCAAACAGGTGCAGAGAGAAATTGCTTTATGAGATGTTCTTGGAAGGGACTAATTTATAAGCTTTTCCCATGCGTGAAAAGGGTTTGTATAAAATTGCGACCATGGAGGCAGAGCCCCTTCCAGATGCGTGCTGACTCCCAGATCGTCTGCACAGGGGCCCAACTCATTCTACAGCCCCCCAGGCACATCTATCAGATCACAGGCCTCCATCCACGGCGGTAGGCTCTGTCCACAATCAGGCACCATTGCTCATCAGCTACTGACATAAAATCCCTTTCTGCTCTTAGGTGGGCCTCTGCCTGGTGGGTCAGCACCTAAAAGCCAAGCCAAAGGGTAGGCTTGACCCTTAGCGTGAATCACAGCATGCCTGCTGGTCACACATAGGTGACCTCCACATGAGGTAAGCAAATTTCTCCAAATCTTTACTCCCCTATTCTCAACTTAAACGCCCATCCAGATCCCTGGTACCCAGGGCCAGCCCAAGGTTTTCTGCCGCCCTAGGCAGAAACCCCGACTGCACCCCCCCTTGCCAAGCCGCCCCAACTTCCCTGCTGAGCCGCCCCTGCCGAGCCGCACCGCTGCCCCCACTGCTGCCATTTCAATCTTGTGGGGGAAGGCGGGCGGTGGTGGCACTCTTTTAAAAGCGGTGACTTTGTGCCGCTGCTTTGCTGCCATGGTAGGTCATGTACTTCAGCACACATGGCCTGTCGCTTCTGACCCCCTATGACAGTAAGTTATGTTGGAGGGGATCAGAAGCGGCAGGTCATGGGTGCCAAATCATAAGGCCTGCTGTGGGCAACAAAACCACCCACCTGGACCAGCTGACCTAGGCGGCTGCCTAGCTCACCTAGTGGATGGGCTGGCCCTGCTGGCACCTCCCAGGCTTAGGACCTAATCTACAGTCAGCCATGCCAAAATCAACCAAGGTCCATCAATTCAAAAATCCCACTCAAGAAGATACCACTATAACTGCACAAACCTCATTCTTTCTGCACTAGTGTAGGCAATCACACTACCATTCAATGATGACCTCAACTGCAATTCTTCGAAGCATCATATATATCATACTAATTCTCACACATTCCGAATCCCTAGTGCCTCACTCAGGAATCATCCTAATTTTCAATAGTCCAGCATGAAACATGGCTTCTACATCCATCTTCAAACCTAAAAATAGGGATCCTTTGCCCTCATCAGAATTTAGCCACAAGAATCAACACCGAAATCCTGCAATGAAATAATACACAGCATCAAATGCGTACTCATCAACGCATGGTTAGCCCGCAACAAGGTCCCATCTTAACAGACTACCTCACTGACCACAATTTTGACATTATGTTTGTTACGGAATCGTGGTCCGCTGATTCAGACAATGTCATCATCAGTCCACTAATAAAACCATGCTACGTCCTCTTCAACTGTCCCAGAGCTAACCATAGAAGCGGAGGAGTCTTTCTTTTGGCCAAAGATCACCTAAAATGTTGTAACATTTAGCCACTTCCAGAGAAGGCATTGATCTCCTTACAATCTCAAACACATACTTAACAATCTGCTTAACATATACAAAAAAAGTGAGTGAGAACATTTCATAAATTAAAAGCTTAAATAGTTTACTTATTTACCTTTTTTAGCTATATAATATCTTTATTTTGACAATTTCCGGTGGCCATTTTTTAATTTTGTCAATCGTTTACATCTGTCTTTTTGAAGTTTTGAATAACTTATATGCTACAAGATGTTCTCACTTTTTTTGGGCCACCCTGTAGATCACTAACTGCAAAAGCTGAGGATCTAACAAACCTTCTGGAAGCAATATGTGCACTTTTCATACAGAATAAGCAACTCCTACTTCTAGGTGACATAAACCTAACATCAGCTCCCCTTAATCTCTCAAAATCCTTCATGGAAGCTATGGAAGCGTAGACTACACACAAGTCATCAATGAACCAACCCATGAAAAAGGAACTCTCTTAGATCTCTTATTCCTACCCAAGCCAGAGCTAAGAGACATTCACACCATTCCCATTAAGCTTTTCCCAGTTCCATGGTCAAATCATAAGACCATTACATTCGACATGCCCCAGATCCCTTAGTCATTTGGATACACTCACCCACAATCCACGGCTCGAAGATTTCTTCACTCTGAAAATCAAGCATTCTTGAATAAGGTCACCCATCAGCTTGAGAACGAGACAGAAAACTTTGACACACTAGTGCACAACTGGAATGATATAATAAGTAGAGCTGCTACTGTATCACAAACAAACCAACCAGAAAACAACATACTACTACCTGGGATACCCCAGAGCTAAGAGAGACTAAGCATAATCTTAGACAAAGTGAGAGAAAATAGACATTATAAGAGCATACATGACCACAACACCTTCATGTCTAAATCACAAGAATATAAGGACATGATATGATAAACAAGGTAAAAAAGGACTACCACACAAAACTCATACTTAGCTCCCTAAACCACCCTAGAGAGTTATTCAGTATAGTCAAACCATTAATAAAAGGCTGCAACCAAGAACCAGGGCAAAGTTGTCGGCCTCCACAAACTATGGCTGCTCACTTTCGAGGAAAGACCTGCAAGAGCAACAGTATAGCATGCGCAACACCACTACTACAACCCAATACCTCCATAGCCACCCCCTGGCAGTCCTTCAAGCCAATCTCAATGAAGCAGCTGGAATGTATCATCACTAACCTTGATACCACCACTTCTCCACTAGACCCTTGTCCAGTAAGCTGGATTAAAATAGTTTGTGTTGAATTACTTTCCACACTACTCAAGATGACCCAGCACTCTCTTGCACAAGACTACATGTCCACCATCCTTAAAAACGCGTCCATCAGCCTAATAATAAAAGGCGCCTCAGCAGACCCAAAGCTCCCTAACTCATACAGACACATCTCCAGCCTTCCTTTTCTTGCAAAGGTAATTGAAAAAGCAGTACAATGGCAGCATCAGGACCACATTGACACACATGTGCCTCTTTTTGCACAGCAATATGGATTCTGATCAAACCATGGAGTTGAAACACTATTAACTGCACTCATGGATAGATTCGTAAAGGGCATCAAAACACTGCATCAAGGATTCATCCTATTGTTTCTAGACATCTCCTCAGCCTTTGACTCAGTCCTTCACGACTTATTATTATTTTGCTACAGTCCATAGGATTGCATGACACAACTTTGAAATGTTTCTGTTCTTTCCTTACAGGATGCCAAGAAGAAGTAAAAATAGGTCTGCAAAAATCCGCCCCATATGCCTAACTACAGGGTGTCCTGCAAGGCTCAGCCCTGTCCTCATTAGTCTTCAACATCTTCCTTCAACCCATCTGCATCATTATACAGGCCCATAATGGAGGTCATTACATAACACGAATAAGCTGTTTGGATGTGAGCCGTTTTTCACATGGAGATGTATAAAGCACATTCAGGAAAGGCCCATGTACATTTTCAGTGTTTCCTGCAGACGTCCCTGTTATTCCTGGGAAATGTGGAATAAAGCCAGGACTTAAAAAATATTTTGCTCTGCTCTTCAATGCATCCCATATTGAAAAATGGTTGTGACAATTATGTTTTGAACTGGTGTGTCTGCAGTCTGAAAAAATACACGATGCAGTTTTAAAAAACATAAAGCAGAGGTGAGGGAAGGTTGTAAGGTAAAGAAACATTAATAAACACCTCTACAGAAATATCAAGAAGAGCAGTAGTGCCTTTTCCGGCTATGCTGACATCTGCTGTTTGTGCTAAAGCAGCTAATCTAGGGTTCCCTAACAATTCCTATGTTCTGAAAAATGGGACTGTCAATGTAGGGACAGTATGTGAGTGAGTATGGAAAAGATTCTTGTTTGGGTGAGAAATGCAGATCAGCTGTTCTTGATAGGTGCAGGGCATTGTTTTGGCAGAAATATGTTTTTGTTGACTGCAAGTTAGTATGTGTGTGTGTGGTTTGAGTGTTGCACGGGAAGATCTGGTGTACTCATCCTCAATTCTGGGGGGACATGAATGCCTAGCCAGTACCTGGCTTGTAGGGATGACTGCAGCATCACCAGGTGCCAGTGTGATCGGGCAGAAAAAAAATCAGAAAAGGTTCTCTATAGCTAAATGTCAAAGCACATTTTTAGAGACTGATGATAGTGCTTTTGAGCATGTATTAGTAATGTTTGCATTATTAAAAGCTCTCATCCTGAGGGTCCCTTATTATTGACAGGGATATGTTGTAACCTTTAGCTATAGAGAACCTTTTTTGATTTTTTATGGTCCATACTTAGCATTGTACAGACTGTTTTCAGATATGACCAATGCAGGAGTATCTAAGAGTTCTACTGCCATGTATGCTGTGATGCAAGGTAAGTCACGACAAACATATCACTTTCTACGTGCTTTTATATTATCTTTGAGTGCACTGAAAACACTATGCAGTGTTTTGGGCATGCAACAGACTAGTATGTACAGTCTAGTTTGCATCAACACTTATGTATCATCAGTATTCATGTGTAGTTTGCATCAGCACAACACTGTCAATGAGAGGAGCAGCTTAGGAGATGCATGTTTTACAGTGGAGGTGTGGCCATCCACGGGTATATAGCAGAGACAGGCAGGATCGGAAATGCCAATCTTTTCAGACTATGGTGAGCGTAGAGATGTCCATGGCTGTTTGCTGCTTATACCTGTCTGTCCTACGCCATAGTGCTTTGTTCGTGCCGCGTCTATATCTGCGGGTGCAGAATTAGGTTTAAATCAGACCCATTTTCGGTTTGGACGTGCCCATGGGCCAGACCCGCATTTTATGGAATTGGGCGCAATGTGTGCTGATGTCATAATGCTGAATGTGCCCTTTACCATTACAAAGCCTTCATATGCTCCCTTAATCAACCTCCTCGACAAAATCACGTTCTGGCTGTCTAAGCACAACCTGTTCCTCAACTATAAGAAAACTGAAGTCCTCTATATCTATAGAGATGCAAACTTCACTCCACCTAAATCATTAAAACTTCCACAAGCAGATTTAGAGGTTAAACCTCAAGTATGTTATCTAGGAATAACATTTGACCAACGATTAACTTTAAAACCACATATTAGCAACACTATAAAACGAATCTATCACAAAATGTAAGCAATATAGCACCTACAACCATTACTTGACTTCCATGATTTCTGAACAGTTTTTCAGACCTTGGGGTTCCCACATTTTGACTATTTGTAATATAATCCTCCAAGGTTTACTGAAACACGCTATTCACCCTTACAAATGGCACAGGACACTGCATCCTATACGAGGTGTCCAGAGCCGAGCATATAACTCCAATATTGAAGCAGCTACACTGGCTTCCCAAACTAAGCTGTACAAGATATAAAACCATACTGACATCTTCAAAGCTTCCCACCATCATCTGTCTACCTGTGATCGCTGTTATACAGAATATCAGACAATAGAACCAGACGAGTCAGTGCACAAAACGCACTCGCCATCCCAAGTCAAATAGTGAAAAACAGCCAGGTTGCCTCAAGTTGAGCCTTTTCCTTCTTTTCACCAACAATAAGGAATGCTCTCCCTGAGAATATACGAGCTATCGTCCACCTCACAGAATTCCATAAGAAGCTCAAGAAGACCCATCTCTTTCTTCAGCACTATGGTAGCCTAGACTAGAACGCTGTGCCACTCCCAGTTTTCCCCTCCTAGCAATGTTCTTTATAGCGGTTTAATTCTTTCCCTATCCTTGATCACACTGCTACTAGCACATTGTTAGGATTTTTGAAGTTCCCTGTACCCTCGTTCTATGTAAAATAAGTTAAGTTACTCTGTAAACTGCTTTGACTCTCAGATAAAGTGGTTTATAAAAATAGTTAAATAAATAAATTAGCCCATGTGGTATGCACATATAAGTGCACGTGGTACAAAGAACGCACATATTAGTAGGCAACCCTCATGTAGATGTGTTATTAGGTAGAGTTTGGGATGTAGCATGGTTGGAATCATGAAGTATAGTTCTGCATAAGGCCAACCCCAGAGTTGGTTCAAGCTGTTGGCGTCCTAGGCAAACCTTACATTTTACACCCCCCTTGCTGTCAAAATCTATTATTTAGCTTTGAATGCCCTGCTCTTTGCCATCCTAGGCGGGCTGCTTAGTTTTCCTAATGGTTGTGCCGGCCCTGGTTGTGCAGATTGTACATATGTACATTTATACTAGCTCAAGAGCTGGTGTAAATGTCCATGGTTTCAGTCTTGATATGATATCTGCTGGTTTGCCCCTGGTACTTTATAAAGCCACATAGGTGCCTGTGTATCTTTATAAAAGAGGCACCTTCTTACACGCCTAACCTTGACAACTTGTTTTAAAATGGCCCTCTTAGTGCACATTAGTAATAGGACACTTATCATAGTGGTTCCCAAACCTGTCCTAGTGACCTCACAGCTAGTCAGTTTCAGGATATCTACAATGAGAATCCATGAGATAAATCTGCAAACACTGAAAACCAGGTATATGCAAATTTTTCCCTTGCATACTCATTGCAGATAGCCTGAAAACCTGATCGGTTCAGAAGTTAGCAGAACATGTGGTTAGGGCCTCCCTTGGGCAGGAGGTTGGAGGAAAGGCTAGGATGGAGCAGTGCAGGCATGGAACAGGAACAAGGTGTAAAACAGGAACCAGCTATGGTGAAGGAACACTCCACTGAAGAAGCAAAATAGAACTGGGCAGCAGTAGAAGCAAGCCAAGCCTACTGAACACTGTTGAACCAGCAAAGATGTACAGTAATGGGCCAACTTGGAGAAAAAGTCCATGACTATCAAGGTGGTGGATTTCCCTTGTGATATGGGTAAATCTGTAATGACAGCCATGGAATCCATCCCAGGAGTTAGAAGGTATAGTTGGCAGCATTAGCAGCCCTTGAGGGCTCTCTCGTGAAACTTTATTTTGGGCACAGATTTCAAGACTCCTTAACATCTTGGGCCCATCCTGGCTACCAGAAGTCTCAGCTCGCTAACCCTCTGGACCTACAAACACCAAGGTGACCTGCAAATAAGTTATCATGACAGCTGCAAAGCACTTCCAGGCATGCCTTGCCCTTGGTTATATATAGCTTGTCTCTCTTATACAGGAATCCTTGATGCCATCTCCAACCTGTCTCCTCTCCTGATGTTATCATTCTCCACTGTGGGACTTCTGCAAACTCAACATCAGGGAAACTTGCCTTTATAGATTCCAGGATGTTCATCCTATGGCTGCTCAGGATGAAGCTTTTTATATTGAGGATTGTGGTAGTAGACTCTGGCTCTGATATTTCATCTTCCTCTCTCTGGGAGAGGGCATTGGCCTTATTATTCTGGGAGCCTGGCCGGTAGGTCAAGACAAAGTTGAATCAGGAAAAGAAATGTGACCAATTGCTTTGTCTAGAGTTCATATTTTGTCAAGACTTAAGGAATTCCAGATTCTTATGACCTGTGTAGTCTTGGATTTGATGATATACTCCCTCAGAGAGGTGCTGACATTCAAAGACAGTTTTAGTGGCCAATAATTCCTTGTCATGTTCTTGTTGTATGCTATTGAGTTGATACTAACTACTGGTGACCCATCCCTTGGGGTTTTTTTTTTGGCAAACTGCGAGCTGAAGTTGATTGCCAGGCCTTTCTTCCATGCAGTAAACTTATAGCACCTGGCATTGCAAGGAGGACTTCCATCCAAGTACTAGCCAGGCCTGACCCTAAGTAAAGCTTTCAAGATCAGGCTCATTCAGGATGGCATGGCCATAATCCCTTGTCATAGATACTGTATGGTAAGTTTTTCTCTGCAGCAGTGCTTTCCTCAGTGCTTTCCTCTAGGAAAGTACTACAACATTGCTCCTCTAGATGCATCAGTCTGCACAATGAATGGCTATTCTGGGTCAGGATTATCAAGATGGGGTGAATATGAACACTGTCTTAAGACTCGAAAGCTCATTGTTGCTATTACCTTATTTGGACAGGATACCCTTCTTCATATTTCCATCAGTGTTGTGGTCGCTCTGGGGAAACCTTGGATAAATTGCCCTTGAAGTTGGAAAATCCCAGAAACCACTGGATTTCCATGCTATCTTTTGGGACTGGTCACTTGGTCACTGCTGAGATTCTCTGGGGATCCATCTGGATGCCATTAGAAGAAATAATACTGTATATCCAAGGAATTCTATAGATTTCTTGTAAAATTCACTTTTCTCTAGCTTGGCATGGCATATAACTTATGTTTCTGTAGATGCTCTAGAACTTGACAGACTTGGCAGTCATGATCAGCTGGGTTCTTGGAGAATAACAGGATGTTGTCTAGATACGCTATCACACACTGGTCTAAAAGATCTCAGAATATCTCATTAGTCAGATTTTGGAACATGGCACAAATATTTCATATGCCAAAGGGCATCACTAAATATTAAAAATGGCCATATCAGATGCAAAAGGCTATTTTCCATTTATCTCCTGTTCCCTCTGAGAGAGGGCATTGGCTCTACGAGGATGTAGGTTTCAAAAAGATGGAATCTGGTAAAAATTTAGAATGCCGGAGGCATAAACCACAGATCATTATTGAATCAGAGTGGGCACTGATTCTGGATGATCACAGCCTTGAGTGCTTGACAATCAATACATGATTGGAGGGAGCCATCTTTCTTGGGCACAAAGAAAATTGGGGCTTCTGCTAGAGAAGTCAGAGACCTGATGAGCCCCTTTTTCAGATTCTCTTCCAAAGATTCCATTAGCACCTTCAGTTATGGCTCTGAAAAGGAGTATATTCTGCCAAATGGGATTTTGGTTACAAGTTGTAAGTCTATTGGACAGTCATAAGGCCTTTGAGGGGGTAAAGTGTCTGCAGTCCCCTTATCAAACACTTCCCAATTCTCAATTATTTCTCTAGTAAATGCCCAGTTTCCTCTTGGGTTGCTGCACATCTCTGGGTTTCCACAGCAGCATCCTCGTTCATTTCTAAATTAAGCAAACAGTTCTCCTGGCAAACATGAATGGAAAGGTGATCTGGTGAGTTCTTCATTGGATATGGGATTTATGCTGCTCAAGTCAGGGCATGACCAAGAATACTGGAAAATGTGGCACACAAATCAAGTCAAATTGTATTATCTCCTCATGACCCTGAATTATAGTCACTATGAGAGGTTGAGTCTCTAAAGCTACAGGTTCTGAGGACAAAGACGAGCTATCAGTGGTTTCCACGAAACTTGATGCCGTTGAGCACAGGTCAGGTCCATGAAGCATACTGAGTTTCTAGAGTCAATCATTTCATATGAGAGAAATTCCTTCTTTTTCTAAAGAAGCCAGATTGGAGTAACCACATGAGCAGTTCGGGTACCTATAACAAAATGTAGTCTCAGGGGAGTCAGTTGATACTTGCTCCCAACCTTCCTTCTGTTGGAACTGCTCACAGCTCTGAGACCTGCTCCTGCAGGTGTTTTGCATTGCCCAGGCAGGCCGCAATAGAGGCAGAGTCCTTCCTAGGGTTGTCTTTCTTTTTTCTCTCCAGACAGACATCCATTATCATGGGCTCCTCTGGTGGTATTTGTAATTAGAGAGTCACAATTCTGTAATTCAATTTGATCCTCTCCTAGATAGGTTCTGATAAGCACCTTTCTTTGTGAACACATGTGAATAACTCCTTCAGGCAAGCCAGTGAATCCATTCATGCCAGTTCAGCTTTAATTGGAGCAGCAAGGTCTCATTGGAAATGGGCGCAGAAGGCCAACTCATTACAATCAAGATTACAGTGCTGAAACTCTGTAGTGTCCATTGTCCTGGCCGAGGGTCCTTACTTATTTAGCAAGATTTAATATACTGCTATGGGGAGAACCATCTAATTGGTTTATAAAAATCTAATAAAATTATTTCCAAAGAAAAAAAATATTAATCAAGCACAACAGTAGACACATATAGCAGCTATTTTTCCTTAAGACTAACACATAACTGACATAATGGGTAGGGGGTTATAATCTTTCATTTTATTTTGAGTTAGGCATTGAAGATAGTATTAAGAAACTAAAGCTTATGCTATAATTTATGAAAGGCTTGGTTAAAGAACCAAGTCTTCACTTCAATTTTACATTTCTTAAATGAACTTTCAAGACGAAGCTTTGTAGGCAGTGTGTTCTATAGTCAGGATGCCAGGTAATCAAAGGCCTCTTTATGGGAGGATTCCTTTTTTGTAATTATACTTTTGTATTTCATTTTTCATAAATATACAGCATTCAACAAATTCCTATGTTTCATACAACATTACCCTTCCACAGCAGTCAACTGTGGCCAGCGCACTTCTCCAATCTTGATACCACTGCGAAATCTTAAGAAATGAACCTGTTTATATGCAGCTATTTCACACACGCAGAAAATATGCACCAATCTTCGAATTGCCATCGCTAGGGTGGGTAAGTCTGATTTCTTCCACCACACCGCCAGCTCTATTCATGTCGCAATCACACAGTAACACAGAAATATCCCCAGATTCCCGTCCTCTCCTTCCCAAGCCTCATTCAGCAGTACCACAGCTGGGTCTTACCCCACCTGGACTTTGGTGATCTCCAGAAATAAACCCTCCTCACCACAACTGCTACACTTTGGAACAATCCCACACCATATGTTTATTTATTTAATGTTTTTTTTATATACCGCTTTTCCATAGATCAATGTGTTTTACATTGAACTCAACAATTTACATTTTACATAGAAGAGAAACATGATAACATAGCAGATAAAAGATAAATCAGTTAATAGGTCAGGTAGAACTTTAACCTATAATACAGGGTATTTATACTAACTGTGCTATGTAGAAGCGTATTTATTGGAGGTAGTGTATGTCAGTGTAGTTACCATGTGGATGGTCCAACTTTGTTATTTTATGTGTTGTTGTGGCAGGTTCCCTAGCATTTGTTGAATTTTGGCTGGATTAGTCATGCTATGACTTTTTGCTGAAATGCTCTTTGAAAATAATTGTTTTTATGTTCTTGTGAAAAAGCGTGATGTCATTTATCACCCTCGTTTTTGCAGGGAGGCTGTTGCATAAACCTAGTGCATATAGGGAGAAGGCACGTGAACAAGCTGTTTGGTTGCTCCTTCTCTTATCCTGAGGTATGTTGAGTGTATTTTGGGTGCATTCTTTCCTAAGTCTGTTGTTTGGTGGCTGTTTGAATATGGACTGTAAGTATTCAGAGGTCCTGTTATGCAAGATTTTGTAGGTGGCTATGAGTGCTTTGTATTTCATATGGCATTGTGAGGTGAGCCAGAGTAGTTGTTTTAGAGTGGGTGTTATGTGGTATCTTCTGGATGCACCATAAAGGATTCTCACAGCCGCGTATTGTGCCAATCCCCCTTGTCCCCACATCCCTTCCATAAAACTACTCCACATTTCTTATTGACTGCGTGAAGTTTAACAGGTATCCAACACATTCTCAAGTGAATCTTTAAGCTACTTTCTAAATGGGCTGTGCCAGGTGCCAATTTTCCGGTAGCTTCATATATAGCCCTCCACCACCCTACATCGCAGGGGCTTAGTATATCTGTCTCCCATTTACTATGATATGGCAATGGGTACTTCTCCCCACCCTGCAGGCATCCATACAGGGCGGACAACAACCCTCGCCTTCTCTCCTCTTTTGCCATTATAGCCTCGAGGGAAGTGAGATCACACTGCAAATCAAATTGCACCCTTTTTGACTCAAATAGTGCCAGAGCTGTATATAGGCATAATAGTCGTTTTCTATTAGATCATATCTCTTGTAGGGTGGTGAACGGCAGCATCTTGCCCTGTACATCAACAACGTGCCCTATCCATTCTAACCCTGTCAATTCCCATAGCTGAAAGCCTCCCCCTCTATTCCCAGCTGAAAATCTCCCAACTCCCTAATAAAGGCCTGCCTCAAGTAACACTTACCCCCATTAGATAATCCTTATTTTTGTTCCACACTTACAGTGTAAGTTGCGTCTGCGGATTCCCTCCCACTATTCTTTTTTCTCTCCTCTTCACATCCCAAACCCACCTTTCTAACCGTTCAAATAACCACCAACCCTAATCGTTCTTTTAAATGTGTCAAGCTCCTACATTCTCTTTTCCCTCCCATACAAGCCCCCACCCCCATTGTTGTCCACCCTGGGGTTATTTGTTTATTTATTTAAAGTCTTTTTTATACCACTCTTTAAAATCAGCTCGGTTTACAGTCAACAGCAAAATTGCACAGTGCAGGCAGCGCCCATACTGTACTTACAAAGAACAGGTTTTGCAACTTGGATTAACTGGGGAAACTACTGTACAGGCTACACAGTAGCTTGGCTACTCATTTAAGTAACTATATACAGGCTACGTAGGCTATATGCAGGCTAAGCAGTGACTATATACGTGTGCATACCAGGGTGACTGGTAGTGCTAATGTACAGGGCTGAGACTGTGTGTTGTGAGTGTTTTGGAGTGGCTGTCTTGGTGGTTGCTTATGGCTAGATGTTGTGTGTCCCCATTGTGAGAGTAGTGCTGGAGGAAAAGGTGGTGTTTCAGAGCCTTCCTGAATTGGGTGAGGTCAGTAATGGCCCAGATGTCGGGCGGGAGGGCATTCCAACATGTGGAGCATAGTACACGAAGGCTCTGTTTCTTGTTGCTTGAGAGCACTTCATGATTTTGCTAGGGATACTCAGTGTGTTGGCAGCGACTGACCTTCTGACTCTATTTGAAGGAATGGGGAGGACGAGGTCCATGATGGAGGAGGAGGTGAGGCTGTTGATGGCCTTGAAAGTCAACAGTAGAATTTTGAAGGTGAGTCTGCAGTGGACCGGCAGCCAATTTATTTATTTATTTTTATTTATTTAACTTTCTTATATACCGCGCTCTTCAGTATCAGTGCGGTTTACATCGAACGAAACTGTTCAGTGCAGAATGTCTGTACTGGACTTACAATATAACAGTTATAAAGTACAGCTATAACAATGTAACTAAATATAGATAAATAGGGTAACTAGATAAATTTAGAACAGAACAGGGTAACTATATACAGTTATATACAGGTAGTACAACATATGTTCATGAATTTCTAAGGTGTGTAACTATTGTTTCGACCGCGTGTTAGCTGACATTAGGGTGAAGGAGACGCTATTTGTCAGGGGGATCCGGGTCTGGGGGATCCGAGTTTGGCGGGCTAGGTTTCGATCTTGTGCGGTTGTTATTCGCGGGTTGCCTATATTGTTTCAGGATTGGGGTTATATGGTCCCTCCTGGAGGGTCCATGTAGTATTCTGGCGGCTGCATTCATTGCAAACTGAAGTGGGTTCAGCGTATTTTTTGGGAGTCCCTGTAGGATTGAGTTGGCGTAGTCAAAGTGGGGGGATTACCAAGGCTTGGTAGATTGTCCAGAAGTCGTCTGGCTCCAGTAGGGGTCATAGATGCCGGATTGTCCGTATTTTGTGGTATACTGCCTTGACAGTGTTGTTTATGTGGGCTTTCGTATCCAACTGTTGGTCTAGTTTGACCCCTAGGTAGTGGATGGTGAGCTTACTTTGGAGCTCGGCGCATCTTACTTTTAGTGATGTGGGAGGAGTGAAAGCTTGGTTCCTGGTGATGAATAGCGCCTCAGTTTTCTTGCAGTTTATTCTGAGGTTTTGAGTGTGGAGCCAGTCAGTGACAGCATCAAAGCAGGTAGTTAGTGGAGAGAAGTCCGGCTGATTGGTTGAAAATGGTATGTAGAGTAGTACATCATCAGCATATACGAGGCATGAGATGTCGAAGGAGCAGATGAGTGCACAGATGGGCTGCATATATATGTTGAAGAACTGTGCTGAGAGAGAGGAGCCCTGTGGTATGCCCTGTTTTTGTTCGAACGGTTTGGAGGTCATGGGGCCGGTCCGTACATGTTGCCATCTGTCTGACAGGTATGATTTGCACCAGCTTAAGGCTGTGTCCTGGATCCCTTTCTCTGCGAGGCACCCTAGGAGTAGTTCATGGTCGACGGAGTCAAATGCTGCGGCAATGTCCAAGAAGATTAGGGCGTATCCTCATCTGCTGTTGTCCAATCCAGTGATTAGTGTGCTGATGTGAGTGGTCAGGAGGGTCTCAACTCCGTGCGATTCCCTGAATCCATGATGGGATGGGTTGAGGGAAGCGGTGGTCTCAATATGGTGTTGGATTTGTTTTTGGACGAACTTTTCAATTATTTTGGCCATTAGTAGGATGCTTGAGATTGGCCTGTAAGTATCCACCTTCTGGGGGTCAAGTTTGCTGTTTTTTAGAAGTGGCCTAATGGATGTTTGCTTCAAGCTTCGTGGGAAAGAGCCCATTGAGAAGGATAGACCCATGATTTTGGCCAGGAATGGGCTGAATTCTTTGCGCAGTGCTTTTATCCCGAACACTGGGCAGGGATCTTTTGGAGCTGTGGTGGCGTTAATAGCGGTGATGGTGTCTTTGATGCCTTTCTCTGATGGTGTTGAGAAGGTGGATAGAGGCATTGGGTGGCGTGATCCGTGCACAGATGTGGGTGGAGTAGTTTTGTCAGTCTTGATTGTTTTCGACTGTAGTTAGTCCGTGAATTCCTGTGGCTGTGGCATGCATAGTTGGGTGGGGGAAGGTTCCTTTTTTAGGGTCCTCAGCAGGTTGAATAAGTCCTGCGATTTGTTCAGGGAGCGCTGCAGAATTTCTGCATGGTATTGTTTCATTCTCTCCGTGATTGCCACATGGTGTTTCTTCAGGTGGGAGGTGTAAGTGCCCAGGTCATCAGTGGAGCTTGAACGTCGCCATCTTTCAAGCTTCCTTAGGTGGCGGAGTGGTGTTCGTAGCTCGGGAGAGTACCACGGGGCAGTCTTTCTTCTCCTTGGTGGTATGTCCACAGTTGGTCAGTGGGCAATGGCGCTGAGACTATTGTTCCAGGCAGAGAGCATTTCCTCGAGGCTAGACTCTGTGAGGTCGAAGAGTGGTAGAGTTTTGCTGAGTATCTCTTCCTTGTTGAAGGGCCGGAATCGTGCTTTTGATGTTGGGCAGGCATTGGCTGTGGTACGGTTGTTAGTATGATTCAGATGTGTGGGCATTTGGAATCTTAGTAGGCTCTGGTCAGACCATGGGACTGACATAATGGATAGGGCAAGTGTCTGGTTTGGGCCTGTGGCTGGCTGCGGGGCGAAGATCAGGTCCAGCTTGTTTCCTTTTGAGTGAGTGGGCGCGTTGGTTACTTGATCATAGCCCAGCTCATTAAGCACTTCGAGGAAGGCACTGGAGTGAGCATCTGGGAGAGTAGGCAGATTGAAATCGCCCATGATCCAGTTTGGTGTGTGCGGGTTCTCGGTATTGCAGGCAAGGTCGATTGTTCAGAGGTCATCTGGGGAGGGAGATGGTGATCTGTAGATTAGGTTGATGGAGTTGTGCTTGTTGGTTATGGTGATAGAGTCCAGGTGTGTGGTGCTGTTGGCAGAGGTCTGCTGAAATTGGAGCTCCATTTTTGTAAGGGCGAGTGCTCCTCCACCCCTATGGTTGGCTCTGTGACAGGTGTGGATTGAGAAGTTGGGTGGGATGAGTTGGTTAAGGATGACCGTATCGGAGTCAGTCAGCCATGTCTCAGTGACCAATAAGATGTCTAGGTTGTGGTAGGTTATCAGGTCGGAGATGATCGGCCATTTCTTCCGGATTGAGCGAGCATTTTTGAGGGTGCAATTCAGGTTGCTGGGTTGAGGGCACGTCTCTATCTGAGATTTTTTGGTGTGCTGAAGTGAGATGTAGAGTAGGTGTGGGTGCTGGGTGTGTTTGGCTTCTGCTGCTACTTGGCGAGAGGTACCCGACCATCTCCTCCCCGCACTCCGTAGTACTGGTATGGGGTTGTAGGTGGTGGTGAGGGTGAGGGTGCTGTGGAGTAGGCTGGCGATGAGGTAACAACTGGCTATGGCTATGGGGGAGGGTGCCATTTTGAGTGAGCAATTCGTGGCACCAGGTGATTTGAATCTATGAGACAGCTATGCGGTGTAGTGTGGGTATGGTTCAGGTGGTAGGATAGGTCGCAGAGCTATCTAGCGGCCGTTCAGTGTGGCAGGTAGTGTGTATATAGGCAGCCGATCACTCTAGCGTTAACACATCCGCTTGAAAGATTTATATGAATAGCACTTCTAACAGTAATTCTAAGGCAGATTCAAGAATACCACTTCTAGCTAATAAATCTACAGGCAGATTCAAGAAGAACAATCCTAGCAAGTAATTCTAAGGCAGATTCAAGAATACCACTTCTAGCTAGTAAATCTATAGCAGATTCAAGAAGAACAATCCTAGCAAGTAATTCTAGAGGCAGATTCTAGTGGGTTCAATGTCAAATTAAAGTCCCCTCCTCATTATTATTGGGATATCCCCAACTTCCTCTAGTTTAGCCATTAGAGCATCATAAAAGACCCCTTGTTTTTCATTTGGACCATATATACTAACCATCATCACATCTGCCCTGTCTATCTTCAGTTGCACCCCCACATACCGACCCTGTTTATCTCTAATGAGTTAGATATGATAGGACACCATTACTCAGACTGTCGGACCAATGCAGTAAAGTGTTCTAGGTTTTGCACACAGGTTAGTTCAGTTTAAGAGCACAATTTTGCACACTACAAATACAAGAATTAATTTTGCACGTGAGCTAACTGTGCATAAAGCCTCGAGTGGACAGCAGGGCACAGTGCATTTAAATCCATCTAAATTGATGGTAATGAAGAAATTATTTATGCAGCACAGGTGCAGAAGACCAGAAGGCTAAGCGCAATGCTGCCATTTTAACGGAAGATCTGAGGAGGGGTAAAAGGTGGCTTAGTGTTCTGTGGTCAGTGCCATTGAGGAGTTTATACCTGTTTCTTCTGCACGCATATGATGAGATGTTATGGACAACTGATAAATGCAGCTATATCACCTCATTGCAACAATGTCACTGTACATAGTTAGCCATTGTTAAATGTATCTACTACCCCATATACTCCTCCAAGTTTCTACTCCCTGTTCTATGTAAAAGCCTATTGCTAAGTTTGTTCCATGTGAACCGCCTTGAATTAATGATAAAGCGGAATACAAAACCTGTTAAATAAATAAAATAACCAAATGTTATTCTATGTATAATATGCACTGTTATTATTGATGCACAGAATTACTGTCCAGCATACATATGCACAGATGGTATGCACCTGTAACTCTGAAGTGCTGAAATGAATATGGCACTTCAGAGTTACAGTACATGTGCATAACAACCGCGCATTTGCTGGAATGCTATTTTGCACATAAATAATAACATTGCAAAACTTGGTATACATAGAATAACATTCCAGAATAAGGGCTCTTTGTTTAGAGCACTGGAGAGCAAACCTTCAGCATTACAGTTGTGGTAGAAAAACAAACACTGTGCTTTAGCCCATGGATCTGTGTCATGGGGACTATTGATGGCTACGTGTGTGTGTGTAGAATTCAAAAAGTGTGTTTCATTTTGGTAGCAAGGGGTGTAGGAGCGGTATATATTTGTGTCCTTCTTCAGGTGGAGGCACATTCCATAGTGTGCGTCCATGCCTCTGTGCATCCGGTCGGAATGGGACGCACAGAGGAAGACCTGATTCGGATTGCGCAGGGGCTAGATGTGCCTCACAGGATCAGAATCGGATCTATGGTCTGTACATGCAGGCCGGTTCCCATTCTGATTGGCCTGCATGTACTGAGCCAAGCCTGGCTAACTCATTCAGGCTCCTGAATAGAGCCGCAGTGCCATAGCATCCGGTTGCCATGGCACCGCAGCTCCATTCAGGAGCCGCAATCTCCGACCGCTGACCACTCTGTCCTTTTCCTGCAGCTCAACCCCTGATCTGGCCTCCCATGGCCTGGGTCGGGCTGTGGGGAATCTCCTGCACCCCCTCACCTGTTTGATGATGGCTGGACCTCCCGTCCCCTGACGTCTAGGGGGACTTATTCCACCTCCAAGGTGGAATAAGTCC
Organism: Ichthyophis bannanicus; assembly: GCA_033557465.1. Taxonomy (NCBI): domain Eukaryota; kingdom Metazoa; phylum Chordata; class Amphibia; order Gymnophiona; family Ichthyophiidae; genus Ichthyophis; species Ichthyophis bannanicus. The sequence continues at coordinate 908,034,996 of CM066034.1, forward strand.
CCGTCCAGTCTGCCAATCCCGGACATACAGGGCCGACTTAGGAATCAGCCCTGTACATCTGGGGCCGTAGACTGCCCACTGCTCACCCTAACTCAGCCTCCGCAATGCCCCCTTCTGCCCCTGTCTAATCCTCCCCGTACAAACTCCTTTTTCATACAGGGAGACTTTAGACAGGGCTGGCAGAGGGGCATATAGCGGGGATGGATGTCCCAATGGGACGTCCATCCCTGCTATTTGTGGGACACAATAGACCCCATAGTGTGTATGTGGTACGTGGGTGGGGTGCCTATGTAGAGTGGGGATGGGGTGCCTGTCTGTGCTTGTGTGATATGGGTGTAGGGTTCCTGTGTATGTGTGCATGCTACAGGGGTGAAGTGCCTCTGTTTGTGTGCTTGTGTGAGTAGGGTGTGGGAGTGGGGTACCTGTCTGTGTGACACGGGGGTGGGGTGCCTGTGTGTGTCTATGTGCATGTGGTGCAGGGTTGGGGTGCCTGTGTGTCTTCTGGAGCGGTGGAAGGTTGTGCCTTTTGGCACATAGATATTGTGGCTTTTTCTACCCATACATTCATTTCTTCAGCCGCGAACCCCTTGTACTGTTCCCCTCTCTAATCTCTCCCCTCCTGTATCCCCCACCTACTCTCTGGTCCCCTTTCCAGACTCTGTCCTGTTTTCCCTCCTCCTTGCTCTCTCACCCCCTGTCCTTCATTCCCCCCATATTCCTTTCCCAAACCCACTGCCCCTTTAAATTTTCCCTACTGTCTGTGTTTCTGTCTGGCTCCAGCTCTTTTTCCTGCACCACTCCGGCCTTGCTGCTGACCTCCGCTGGTGGGAGAAGCTGCTACCATGGGTACACCATGGCACATCTGCCTGCAATCACGGCCTTCCTCTTTTCTGAAACATTCTGGCCAGTAGCTGGTGGGGGTGGAGGAGGAGCAGCTAATAGACGCATGTTTGTTTTTCACATGGCTATGCATGCACACACAAACATTCATATGGAAAGAGAATTCTGCAGTTTTGCTGCCACTTAAACTCTCAACAACAGGTGCTATGCCTTAGTGAAATGCACTGAAAAGGATGGATATTTTTCTTTGTTGAGATTTTTTAAGGCGGGTTAAGACAATTCATTCCGATTTTTAATCATATTCTTTCTCATCCTGTTTTCTGTTTAAGAATCTCCTGGTAGGACTCTATAAATAACAGGATAGTAATTGAAAATGGATCTTAAAATCACATGGGAAAAGATTCTTCAGGTTAATCTGTCCTACTGGTTATCTGCACACAAGTGTATACACAAGAAAACAATGCGCTTATCTCACAGCGAAAAGAGCAAACACTGTCAAGGAAATTGTGGGCTACTGCTGTAGCAATGTGACATTTTCAAGCGATAGTGCAGTCAAGGGCAGGTGTCAAACAGTAACCAATAATTATAGGCCTTAACTATGCCATGAAAGAGACCGAAAAATGCTTCATGCTCCCTTTTAATAAGAAGGGCAAATTTATTTATTGAAAATATTCATGGCATGCTGTATTGCTTGGGCGCTTAGAGCATAGAATAAGTCTGTTGTGACCTGTGTGCAGAATAAAATCCAAATTAAGTGAGACATGCACTGGCTGCGGGAATATTAAGCAATTTGGTTTCAGTATCAGGTGTCTGATGTAAAACAGGGTACTAACAAATTGAAAAGTGCACACAGAGTGTCACACAAAGGGGCATTTCCCCTTTTCTCCTTTCAGAGGCTCAGGTGTGTCTGTGTGGGGAACTTGATGGAAACAACGAAGGTAGGCTAGCAGGGTGACATGTGAATGGTCAAGGGAGCACAGTGTGGGTGGTGACTGATGGTGTAAGTGTGCTGTGTGCGTGTGACTGTATATCAGTGGTATAATGTGGATTTCTCCATGGGCAAAGTTCATCTGTTTATCTGTAGGGATGTGAAAATGGGATGTGTGTGTGTGTGAGGGGCTGTGCGTGCTGGCAGTGAGCCGGGGCCTGTGCATGTGTACAGTATGTAAAGTATTTCTGTCTGTGTGTGAGTATGTGCGTCTTGGGCAGTTTCTCCAAATGGGTTTGTTTTGCGCATACCATCGCAATCATGAATTTCACTTCTAAGCCAGGGTATGTGGAGTATGATCTCAGTCTCTCAAATTTACTGCTAATGCTCGGCGTAGTATTTGCATCGTGCCAAAGAGAGCTTTCTTCTGGAGTTTGTAAGATGTAACATGTATGAGTAGTTTGTCAAGGTGTGCTTAGAAATTCTTCTTATCAAATTTGTGACTCCCAGTATGAGATGTGACCAAAACGTATCAAGACTTGTTGTGTAGCTATATAACAATTACATTGCACCAATTAAAAATGCAGTGATCTAGTTATGTGCTCTGCATCTGCATGTGCATGGCTGCAGCACACCTGTCCTTTTTTTAATCACGTGATGTTTGGTATTCTGTAAAAGCCAAGTTTGTTAGATTTACAATGAGTAAAAAAACATGAGTGAACAGCGAATTTGCATTAAATTTTGCCAGAAACTTGGAGATTCGTGCAAAGAGACTTATGACAAGTTACATCAAGTGTATGGTGATGAATGCATGAGTCGTGCTCGAGTCTATGACTGATACAAATATTTCCAAGAGGGCCGCCAAAATGTTGACAGTGATGAACGGTCTGGAAGGCCATCCACAAGCAGGAATGAACACAAAGTTGAAGCACTGCGTGCCGCAATATGCTCAAATTGTCGATTGACTATCAGGGAGCTTGCTGAGGACATGGACATCAGTTTCGGGTCGGTACAGTCCATTCTTACTGTCAATTTGGGGATGAGACATGTGTCTGCAATATTTGTGCCGAAACTCCTGTCCCTTGACCAAAAAGAAGATCGACTGTCTACAGCCAGGGAATTGTTTGCATGCATTGAAAATGACTCAGATTTCATCAAAAAGATTATTACTGTTGATGAAACTAAGGCTCAGTCCTCATAATGGAAGACTCCAGACTCTCCCAGACCCAAGAAAGTCTGTCCATTTTTCCTTGTTTAACAGGGAGCATACTCATCATGAGTATGCTCCAAAAGGCCAAACTATCAATAAGGAGTACTTTGTCCAAGTTCTGACTTGTTTGAGAGAAGCAGTTTGTCCTATGTCATGAAGAAGTCCCTTCTGAGCCTATAAAGGTAGGGCAAGATGAGGATTTGCTTTCAGAAACTGACAGGCAGTCTGAGCACATGGCTCAGTGTTTGCAAAGAAGTAAACAAAGAGAGTCATGAGCTAGAAAGACACGCCCCTGCAGTGACGTATTCCCTAGCTCGGGAGGTAATGAGGTTCACCTGTTTCAGGGCAGGGCACAGCTAAGCACTGAGAGTTACAAGGATAAAAAGTGGTCATTAGCTTGGACCAAGCAGAAGCAGATGCAGAGCCAGAGGAGGAACTGGAGTCAGAGCCAGAAAGGAAACCAGCAAAGGAGCACGCTGACTAGAAGAAGTCAAAGAGGAGTGAGAACCAAGGGAGCCATATTCCTGAGGCCAGAAGGAAGCAACCCAGGACAGGGATTGTCTGGTAAAGGCAGGAGAGAGAAGAATCTTCCTGAGAGGCAGGCTTGGCAAAGCTCACACGCTCCGAGGAGAGAGATAGGCTGGTTGGAGAATACTGGTACGTCTGAGGGGAAAGTTAATAGGCTGAGAGGCAAGCAAACACAAGCTGTGTTTGAGAACCAGTCTAACCCTGCAGAGTGGAGAGTTCCTTCCCTTTCAAAGCCAAAAGGTAGGCTTAATAATTCATACAAGTTTGAACCTAGCTATAAAGCAGTTCCCTATAGTTATCAGAAAGTAGCAAACTCCCTGGACAAAAACTACAGCATATATGGTAGTTTACAACCCTGCTCAGGAGAGTGTTACCGAGAGAAACCACGTGAGTTCAGAGAAACCGTTTGTTTCAAAGATCAGGATAGCAGCTTACTGCCACGCCCTGCTTTCCTGATGCTGAGGAAATGCAGATAGACTCTGACCATAATGAAATAGTGGATGATCGGATGGACTGTACATTATCTTTGGCTGACCATGTGAATTCCCTATGCTGAACAGTGTCTGTGAGAGACGGTAAAAGCAGCAGAAGAAAAGGGAACATTTTCTTTGCCAATTGAAGCTGTTGTGATTTGTTTTGTATCAAGCACTGCACGTTTAAAGCCTGAAGCTGACAACGCTAACTTACCTGAGTTCATGTATAATTTCCTCAAGCCAATTGTATGGCATGTTTTGTCCTGAGTTATTCACTTGCATTTAATCCGCCGGGAAGGGGAAAATAAATTCTTGTCATTGCCTGAAACCACTCGACTGCAACTCATCTGTGCTCAAAGGGTAAAGGGACTTACATTCCCAGAAGGCCTTGCAGAGTTAAAGCAAGCCCACGCTCTCTGAGGCAGGAACACCAGAGGAAGACCAAGTCTCAGCGCCCTAGGCGTTGGGCTGGCCACCGTGAGCGTGAAACCTAAGAGTGGTGAATGGTTGCTTCATCATGATAATACCCCAGCTCACACATCACATCTTGTCCAGCAGTTCTTGGCCAAACACCAAATCGAGCAAGTCTGTCAGCCTCTGTGCTCACCTGACCTTGCACCCTGTGACTTTTTCTTGTCTCCAGAATTGAAATTACCACCTGAAGGAAGGAGATTCGATGACTTGAAGATCACTAAGCAAAATTCGATACAGCAGCTTCACAGCATAATGAAAGAGGCATTTCAAAATTGTTTCCAGCAGTGCTAAGAACGCTGGAGGAAGTGTGTTTTATCGGAAGGGAATTATTTTGAAGGATGAGTGCAGTAATGTCACTGTTATACTTTTTGTGTTATTGTGCAAGTCTTGATACTTTTTGATTACACCTTGTGCAATGGGAAATACTTCTATATCTTTTTGCAACATTTTCTTGGTTTCTGACTGCATTTCTTGGTACTTCAGGATCTTCTGCCTCTCCACGTGATTCACAGAATAATCACTTTTAACTGATACGTCAATGACGTTCTGGTGTTTTTCTCCTTTACCACTATGTCTGGTTGCCTTGCATCCAGTTTCTTATCTGTTGGAATGGGAATGTCCCAGGTTTCCATAACCTCTTCATTCTCTGTAATTCTCTTAGAGTCATGATCACAGTGCTTTTCAGTGATGTTGCTGTGTTTACAGAGTTTCCAATGGATAAGGCGTGCTACTTTGTATAGAAATTTTCTGCCATCAGAACTTCACAGCTAGCTATGAGGTGAGTCACTGTTTTCAGGTCTTTTTTACAGAATCAGCATATCTCTGTGTTGCGAGTTTTTTCAATGCTCGCTGTAAACCATCTCATCCATAATCCCCTGGCCTGGGCTGCAACTATCAACCTCTCATCCTTCAGCTTCAGTTCTCCTCTCCTTAACCATGCATGTGTCCGTGATAGACAAAGGGGTCCTGGAGTAACACTTTATATGTCCTAATGTATTTGTGCATTTGCCAATTGTTTTTCCTCATTTGCCAATCTAATTCTTTGAAGAGTTTATTTCTCTCGGGGGCAAGTTCTCCAAATGGTTGAGTTTTGTGCATACCATGACAGTCATGAACCTTCACTTCTAAGCCAGGGTATGTGGAGTATGATCTCAGTTTCTCATATTTACTACTAATGCTCGGCATAGTACTTGCATCATGCCAAGAAGAGCCTCCTTGAGTTCATAAGATGTTATGCGTATGGGTAATTTATCAAGGTATGCTTGGAAATTCTTCTTAATTAGGCCTGCAGCACCCAACATGATGCGAAATAACTAAGTATCTTTCTGCCACATTTTCTCTGACTGCATTTCTTGGTACTTGAAGATCTGCTCCCTCTCAACACAATTCACAGAGTAGTCACTTGGAAATAACACCTCTATAATCAGTGCAGTTCTAGTGTTTTTCTCCTTTACCACTATATCTGGCTTTCTCACATCCATCTTTTTATTGGTTGGAATGGGAGTATCCCGGGTGATTATAACCTCTTCATTCTTTGTAATATTTTTAGGGTCATGATCCCAGTGCTTTTCAGGCACAGTGATGTTATAGTGCTTATAGAGTTTCTAATGGATGAGGTATGCTACTTTATTGTGCCCTTCTGTATAGAAATTTTATGCCATCAGAACTTCACAGACAGCTATGAGGTGAGTCACCGTTTCCAGCTCTGTCCCACAGAATCAGCATATGTCTGTTTTGCCAGTGTTTTCAATGCTTGCTGTAAACCATCTCATAAGAACATAAGATATGCCATACTGGGTCAGACCAAGGTCCATCAAGCCCAGTATCCTGTTTCCAACAGTGGCCAATCTAGGTCATACATACCTAGCAGTTTCCCCAAAAGACACAGGTTCCACAATGCTTGCATTGGGTCAAGCATTGATATCCTTGGTCCCTTCTTAATAATGGTTTATGGACCTTTCCTCCAGGAACTTGTCCAAACCTTTTTTAAACCCAGCTACACTAACAGCCTTTACTACATCCTCTGGTAACAAATTCCAGAGTTTGATTACAAGTTGAGTGAAAGAATATTTTCTTTTATTAGTCTTAAATAGTTTACTCTGTAGCTTCATTGCATGTCCCCTAGGCTTTCTATATTCTGATAACGTAAACAATCTATCTATGTTTACCCGTTCCACTCCGTTCATTAATTTATAGACTTGTATCATAACTCCCCTCAGCTGTCTCTTTTCCAGGTTAAAGAGCCCTAACCTTTTTAGCCTTTCTTCATAGGGGTATCCTTCCATCCCCTTTACCATTTTGGTGGCTCTTCTCTGAACCTTTTCTAATAACGCTATATCCTTTTTTAAGATACGGTGACCAGAATTGCACACAATATTCAAGGTGCGGTCTCACCATGGAACGATATAGAGGCATTATAATATCCTTTGTTTTGTTTTCCATTCCTTTCCTTATGATACCTAGCATTCTATTTGCTCTTTTGGTCGCCGCTGCACATTGGGCCAAGGGTTTTAACATGTTATCCACAATGACGCCTAAATCTTTTTCCTGGGTGGTGGTTCCTAATGTGGAACCTTGCATTGTATAACCATAGTTTGGGTTGTTCTTCCCTAGGTATATAACCTTGCACTTGTCCACATTAAATTTCATCTGCCATTTTGATGCCTGGTCTTCCAATTTATCAAGATCCTCTTGCAATTTTCCACAATCCTCTTGGGTTTTAACAACTTTAAATAGTTTTGTGTCATCTGCAAATTTGAGAACCTCGTCTGTAAATTGCTGTCCTGGACTGCAACTACCAACTTCTCGTCCTTTGGTTTCAGTTCACCTCTCCTTAACCATTCATGTGTCTGTTCTTGATTAACAAAGGATTTCTGGAGTAACACTTTGTATTTCCCACTGTATTTGTGCATTTGCCACTTGTTTTTCCTTGTTTGTTGGTCTAATTCTTTGAAGAGTTTTTTCTCTTGTTTTGCAAATTCTGACTTCCTTCCCTGTGTATGCTTGTGGATTCTCACTCATTCCTTCTAGTTGTTGTAACACTTGTTCAAGTTTGATGATGGAGATAGATTCTGGATGTTTGCTCTCATATTTCAGCACTTTTTGCATATTTGGATCCGATGATGTAGTTAAGTAGGGCTAGAGGCCTTTGATAGTAGCTCTGTATGTGTAATCAATCTCTATGAATCCTAGCCCTCCTTCAACTCTAGAGATGTACAGTCTTGGCATACACTCATTCTTGTAAATTACTTCATGGACATGAGGAGTTTTTGTGTTCGCACATCCAGTTTTTCAAGATCTTTAAGAGGCCAGTCTACATTCCCAAAGCTGTATGAAAGTCCAGGAGCTGCCAGCTGATTGATGGCTTGTATCTTATTCCATAATGTTAAAGCACTTTTCAATAATGATTTTAATCTCCTGTAGTATTCTTTACTGATCTTTTCTCTCAGTAATTTCTGCTGAGTGTCATTCCTTCCTCTACTCTGAGATACTTATATACGCCATCCTGTTCAAGGTCCTTGATGTCACAGCCTTCAGCCAAGGAGATTTTTTCTGTTTTGCTCAATTTTCCTTTAAATAAAAGTTGCCTTAGCACATTTGTCAAGGTCAAAGGTCATCCTGATGTCATCAGAAAAGCTTTTCACCACACAGAGTTGCTCTGCTAATTGTTGGTCACTGGATCTATAGCGTTTCAGATCCTCTACAAATAATAAATGAGATCTTGTTTCTGGGTTGTTACCTTCTTTAGGATTCAGGCTAAATCTGTATCTCAAAGAGTTGATGAGAGTACTCATTGGATTAACTGCCACACAAAACATAAGGGGCAACAGGAAATCCCCCTGAAGTATTCCTCACTGGATCCTGATGTTAGGAATGATATACTGACCATTTTTATACTTCAAAAAGAATGTGGTTTGACACATTGTCATGCTGAACTTAATGTACGCTTTCAAACCAGGATTTATTTTATACATTTCAAGGCAATTTATTATCCAAGAGTATGGGATGCTGTCAGAAGCTTTCTTATAATCAATCAATATTATACTGAGATTACTGCTTTTCGTAGTACTGCCCATGATGGCCTTATTCAACATTAACTGGTCTTTGGTGCCATATGCTCCTCTCTTGTTGCCCTTTTGCTCTACTGCCATGATGTTTTTGGACTCAGTATGATCATATATTCTGTCTGCATCTATTGAAGTAAACAGCTTATAGATTGTAGGTAGACAAGTTATTGGTCTATAATTTTTGAGAGTGTTACTTGGATCCCCTTTTGGTAGGAGAAATGTTCTTTCTGTAGCAAGCCATTGTGGTGTTAAGTCTAACTGCTTAAACAATTGATTTTTGCAATTCACCAGGTCTGGGTAGAGTGATGTTAACTGTTTGAGCCAAAAGTTGGTTACTCCATCTGGGCCAGAGCTCTTCCAATTTGGGGCTTGCTTTAGTCTGCTTTCCATCTCTTTTGTTGTTGCTGCAGACCATTCCTTAGGTTTGATGTTTGGTTACCATGCATATAGGAGCATTTTTAAAAAACATTCTGCTTCTTGATTGTGCTTTAAATGGGCCTCGTATAGTTTTCTCCAAAAGCTTTCTGTTTCAGCTTTGGTTGGTGGTGCTTTTACCATCTTAATGTGCTTTCCCAGTTCCCCGTAGAATTGTTTTGGGTTCTCTCTAAATAGCTCATTTTGATGTCTTCCTTTTGTTCATGTTTATAATCATACGTTTAACCTTAGGTGTTAAATTTAACTTGGGTGATCTTTCCCTTGCCTGAAACCCAGCATATTCATCTTTTTCCATGTGGACTAGGAATTCGATCTTGAATTCCTCCACCTCTAGGTCTTTCTCCTCCCGTTCTTCCTCTTCAGTTGATTGGTTGATCTGTCCTATAGTTACTTTACTCTCCTGCAGTTCCAGATCTCCAAGCCCCATCTCCCCCTCAACTGCTCTTTCTGTTTTTGTATATTCTTTTCTTCTCTCACCCAGGTCTCCTCCTTCCTGTATATTTTTTTATACAGATGTTATCATTCACATACTTCTTTGCTTTGATCTGCAAAATTACAGATCTTAAATTTACATCTGCTGCCTTTTGCAGTTTTTCTTGTAGCAATTTTCTGCTTTCTTCCAGTTTTTGGCAGATTCTCTTTGTATACTCTCTTGATTTAAATGTAGGGTTTGTAGCATACAAATAGCAGTACATCCTTATCTGCAGTCCACGTAATCATAGTTAATCCTATTTTCTGTGGTTTTCTCCTGCCACAGTGGGTTCATGAACATGTTCACCATGACTTTTATCTGTGGCAGGGATGTTATCTACATCTGCAGTGTTTGCACTATCACAACCACCATCATTAGCTCTAGTGCGTAAGCTACAGGTGGGCACCTTTTTATCCTGGGCGATGCGCAGCCAGTATGTATTTTTCTTTTTTGTTCCTACCATACTTCAATCGTAGTGTCGCCTTGCTGGGATTCAGGATAGATTTGGTACAATGGGGTCATCACATGAAGGTGCACAGCAAGACTTGGGGAGAGAACTATAATCTCACCCCCTAAGAAAAGCACAGCAGTCCACCAACCACAGCTAGTGAATTTTATGCTGCACTTCCCCTTGACCCTTTTTGAATCTTGTTTTGCAAATTCTATTGCTTTCTTTTCTGTGTGTACTTGTGGATTCTCATTCATTCCCTCTAGTTGTCAGAACGCTTCTCCAAGTTTGATGATGGAGACAGATTCTGGATGTTTACTTTCATATTTCAGCATGTTTTGTGTATTTGGATCTGATGATACTGTTAGGTAGGCCTGGGGGTCTATGACAGTAGCTCTGTATATGTAATCAATCTCTATGAGGCCTCGTTCAGCTCTAGGGATGTACAGACTCCATTTGCTTGGTCCCCTCACCACAAAAGCCCACCATGACAGCAATACACCACCTCCTCGCTTCTCTCCTCCTCCTGAACCTTCTTCTTTGCTACACGCAAGCCACTCCCCTTTCCACAAACATGCTACTGTTATCACTTTATTACTATCCCATCATGCTTCATTATAATCCAACTTGGTAGATCACACACAAACGTCCCAGCAGGAGATACCTCACTTTCATACATACCAGCACCTCAGCACACCCATACATGCTGCATAAACATATCTCCCCACACCCTCCAATCAGCATACAACTAATTAATGCTAGATCACTAAAGAACAAAATCAACACCCTGTCAGACCATCTCCAATCCCATCAAACTGACATTTTGTGCATCACTGAGACCTGGCTATCCCCCACCAACCAGGTTATCCTCAATCAGGTTACACTACCCACACACACAGCATTCAACTGCCCACACACGCACAAACGTGGTGGAGGTGTACTGAATCACTTTCAGATTCAAAGCCCTGGTAACATCAAGTACAGAGCACTATAACACAACCATCATAGAGAATAAGCATATCGCCATCTGCCTCACCTACAGAGCCCCTAATGCCACTACTGATGAGTTCTCCACAACCCTCGAATCAGTGTGCGCAGTTAACTCCCCCCACAAGCCTCTGGTAGCCCTCGGTGACTTTAACCTCAAATCAACCTCCTCCAAAGATGCAGAAATCTTCCTAACTTCCAATGGACTCAATGCAATACACTCAACTCCTCACTGCTCCCATACACCGACTAGGCTCCACCCTAGACCTCATCTTTGTATCTAATCAACTCCTTGAACACCACAATGTTTCAACACCAATGATAACCCTGGTACTTTGGTCTGACCACCACATTATACAACTCACTATGCAGATCCCCTGCATAAACTCCCACGTGAAACAGCAACACACAGGAAGAAGATTCAAGAGCTTCATCAAGGACCAATTCCTCCACAAAACCATTCCTAACTTAAACCAGGACCTCAAGGAGCTGGAACATGACTTGCTGCAGCAGCAAGAGCACCAGACAGTAAGAACACAAAACCCCTGGGAAGAAAATCCAGATCAGCACCCTGGTATATCGAGGATAAAAGGAAAGCAAAGAAATTTCTACGAAGAATGGAAAGACGTTGGAGGCAAAGCAAAACCGAAATCACTTTACAGCTTTACCAAGCAAAACAACATGACTATAACAACCTCATCAACCAGCACAAAAAGAACTACCACACCAACCTTATACTCAAATCCGTCAATAAACCCAGAGAACTATTTGAGATAGCCCAGACTCTCACCAAGGAACCAGATCACAAAGAAGATGATATGATACATCCACAGACATTTGCGAACTTCCTCCAGACCAAAAATAGGTCCCCTCAAAGATGCACTTCAAACAAAAGTACCAATGTCCCTGAGGCCACCTAAATCAACTATTCCTGGGGAGAATTCAGCATTCCCTCCATCGATCAGATATCTCAAACTATCTCTGCATTGAACACCAGCACTGCTCCAACAGATCCATGTCCAGTAGCTTTGATAAAATCAACAAAAGAACTCAGCCAATTTATCCACAATATTGTACACTTATCCCTATCCCAAGGCTACATGCCAAGCACCCTCAAGCTAGCCACCATCCGCCCAATACCCAAGAATTCAGCTCTAGGTAAGAGTGACCTAGCAGCATACTATCACATTTCTGGCCTACCCTTCCTCACCAAGGTCATCAAGAAAATAGTACAACTTCAACTCCAGGACCACATTGACTCACATGCACCGTTAGACCCTCACCAACATGGCTTTCAACCTAATCATAGCACTGAAACCTTTCTTATATTCCTATTTGACAACCTGATCAGAGGAATGGACAATATCAAGATGGGATTTCTCCTGATATTCATTGATTTCTCCTCGGCCTTTGACACATTGTCACATAGCATCCTACTGAACAGGCTAAGAGATATCGGCCTGCATGGCATCACTATCAAATGGTTTCACTCCTACCTCAGTAACAGATGACAACAGGTAAAATGCGGTGCAAACACTTCGACTTCATTCCCAGCAACACAGGGCGTCCCACAAGGATCCCCCTTGTCTGTACTACTGTTTAACTTATACATGCAGCCCATCTGTGCCATCACCAAAAGACACAAGATCCACTATACTTTATACACAGATGACATTATGATTTACTCTCCAGTCAACCTGGACAACCTGGATTACTCAAAGATAACAGAATGCCTGGAAGAAATGACAGGTTGGCTAACACAGAACAACCTAAATATCAACTACAGCAAGACGGAAGCCCTCCTTGTCACTCACAAATCAGGCTTTACCTCTCCCCCCCCCCCCCCACATACAATCCAGCTGAACAATATTACCATACCCATTAAATCTGAAGTAAAATGCCTCAGAGTCACCTTGGACAGCAATCTCAACCTGCAACCCACATCAACAAAACATCCAAAAATGCCTATCACAAGATGCGTGTAATCAGATGGCTTAAACCACTAATCAGCCAAGAACACTTCCACACAGTTTGTCAGGCGATAATTACACCCAACCTGGACTTCTGCAACCCCATATACCTTGATTTATCTAAACTGGCACTCCACCCTCTGCAGATGGCACAGAATACCGCAGCTCACATCATCACTGGCTCAGCAAAACACGACCACATCACCTCCCTTCTGAACAATCTTCTCTGGCTCCCTATTATCTCCCACATCAAGTACAAAACTGTGCTAAACATATTCAAAATCAAGAAAAACATTTCTGCCAACATACTGAAAAGCCTTATCAACACGGATCCGATCAGACGCAGAAGGCGCATCAGCTCAGACACCATCACCACCCCCAGCATCTTCACAAAATCCAAGCAATCTACATCTGGAAGAACTATTTCCCTGGCCACTCCTGCCCTCTGGAACTCCCTCCCAGACGAACTAAGAGCCATTTCTGATTCCAAAGACTTCCGGAAGAAGCTGAAAATCACTCTTTATACTGAACACTTCGGAGGCATTACTTATTATGGCTTACCCACATAATACGGGTTACTTTCTCCCTCCCCTACCACTCGCTGGCCCCACTGACTCCACACCCCTGCTGCCCTAGTTCCATCCCCTCAAACATATTGTTCATATAATGTCCAGATGTACATAATTTACCACATATGAAAGTCACTGACATCACTGCATACTAATTGTATATAGTTTACCTTGTATATAAGTTAGCTTGAAACAATCTCCTGCATGCCCCCCTCACCTTTGTTCTATGTAAAACTCTCAAGTTGCACTGTAAACCGCTTTGATTTTAGAATAAAGTGGTATATAAATCCTGTTAAATAAAATAAATAAATGTACAGTCTTGGCATACACTGATTCTTGTAAATTATCTCGTGGGCACAGAGTTTTCTTGATCACACATCCAGTTTTTCAAGATCTTTTAAGAAGCTAGTCTACAATCACAAAGCTTTATGAGATCTGAAGCAACAGAAAAAACAGCAAACAAGTGCGGGTCCTCTGAATATGCTGTACATCCCATGCCACTGAAGGCTTTGCCAGTCCTTCCTTCTCTGCCATAAGTTCCTGTTTTTTGAGGAGTGGGCCTAGCAGAACCTTCAGCAGCGCAGATGTACAGTGCGCTTGGCAGTCCCAAGCTTGCTTAATTTTTTTACGCTGCTGCTGCAGGTCTGGAGAAGTGGCAGTGGTGGGGTTTCACCGGGAAGGAAGGAATGGGGGCTGGCAAAGACATATGTTGGTTTGGGGGATAAGGCAAATAAGATGCCGGTCCAGGGATTAGCACTATATAAGAAACGCAAACAAGAAGGTGGCCTAACATATGTGATCAATATAGCAGAAAAAAGGCCAGTTTACATGAGTAATAAAAAAATGCTTTTTGTTTTTTGTCTGACTTTTTCAATGTCTATTTTACTCAAATTTTTGCAGTAAAAAGCTTTAGCAAATCAATTCAAAATGCACTTAGCTTAATCTCAGGTGAACGATCCTCCAACACATGTTCAAAAGAGAGAAGGTACACGACACAGTACGGTGTTTCGGGTCCACACAACATTCATGAGACCCTGCTTCAGGTGGTAACTTCAATGCACGACCGGTGTATACCAACATAAGGTACTCGCTCCTGTTGGTTTACACCTGCATCCCAACAAATAGCTTGCATCACTGCACCTACAGGACGCCTATATTCATATTCCTATCCACCCAGCACACCACAAGTATTTTTGTGTCATGAATTGCCACTACTAATTCAAAGGCCTTGTCCATCAAGGTCCACCTATCCACCATTGCCACACTCCATGACCTCTTCAACAATCTGCTCATCTCCTTGCATCAGTTGGTCTCCAGGTTCATGAAAGGTGTGGCCAATCTCAGGCCCTCTGTGCTCTGACTGATGTCCTCCTGGGACCTCAACATCATCCTGCAGCAGCTCACATAGGACCCCTTCGAACCCATCCAGGAGGAACCACTCAAGTACACCACTTGGAAGACCCTCTTCCTTTTTGCCATTACCTCCACCCAGAGGGTGAGCGAGCTGCAAGCACTAGTGGCCCACCCTCTGTACACACTACTCTGTCCAGACCATGCTGCCTTCAAGACACACCCCAAGTTCATTCCAAGATGATATCCCCCTTTCACATCAACCAAACCATTGAACTCTCCACATTCTACCCGTAACTGCACAACACACTGGAGGAGCATCGCCTACATACCCTGGACTGTGTGCAGGTACTGCACACCTACCTGGACAAGACAGCAGCCCTGTGACAAGGGGACCAACTCTTTGTCTCCTTTTACCTCAAATGGCTGTGCCATCCCATCATGAAGAGGACTCTTGCAGTGGGTTGCCTCCTACATAACCTTTTGCTACTCCTGGGCTGGTATGGAACCCCTGGGCTCAATCAGAGCCCACCAGCTCTGGGTCATAGTGGCTAACCTAGCGAACCTAGGAACCGTACCAGTGCAACACATCTGCAGGGCTGCCACAGGATCCTCCATCCATATCTTCCAGCAGCACTACTGCCTGGACCAACTGGTGCTGTCTGACAGCTTATTTGGCCATATCATCCTCAACATGTCCAGCTGCCAGACCAGAGTGGGCCCTCCTGGACCCAAGAGAAGGGGGGACAGGGTCCCCCGGCCAGACCTGGACACCACAGCAGCGGGACCTTGACTATGGAAGGCTGTTCCCGGACCACTGATACTTGGCTCACTGGTTACACTAGCCATTTTGCTATGTTTTGTTGAGGTTGCGTATTATGCTAAAGCTGCCTGTTATTTGATGCCTTTCCTATATCCAGGCTATGTTAGCCCTTTGTTACATAATGACGTAATGGTTGCTCTGTTCCACTTATGTTGTGTTACGATTACCTGTTGGACCATTGTAGGTCCCCGTTGCTGTACTTCACTAGTAGTACCCATTGGTAGCAATAAATCCCTCACAGCAATGCCCTGTGCCAGCTATTTGTCTAATTTCTATGCCTCGTCCTACCACATCCATAGCGGACTGCAGGGCCATGGCTAGAATCACCAGGTATGGCTGATGCATCCTGCTTGTCCACAGAGAAAGCAAAGTTATTTATCTGTAATGGGAGTTCTCCGTGGACAGCAGGATAAGTCAGTCACATGTATCCACCCACCTCCCCTATGGACGAAGTCAACAGCGCATCCAGCGCATGCTGAGCTACCAAGGCACGCCCTATCTGGGAGAGGGTCGAGGATCAGGACTGACTGAACCAGGCAGGGGTGGGCCAAGGAATGGGGTAACCGGGCACATGCTCAGAAAGGCTTTGCCTTTTTGAGCTATTGGAGAGCACCTCTTGTCTGTGGTGCCGTTGGATGACATCACCAGGTGTCTTATCCTGACTTATCCTGGTGTCCAAGGAGAACTCCCATTACAGGTAAGTAACCTTGCTTGTTTGTGCATGTTTACATATATGCAAACACGTATCCATATGGACAGACAAAACGTTTCCCAGCTGGTTGGACCCTCAACAATAGGCATTACAGGGAGGATATTCAAAGGGATTAATGCAGTTAGCAGAATTGATAACCGTGTTAATACCCTTTATCTGAGCTATTCAGCAGCACTAACTGGCATTGAATAACCGGATTTAAGTTTCAGCGGTGATGGCTAGCCATTGTAGCCACATTAGCCACCGCGCTGCATATCTCCCCTACAGTTTTGTGAAACACACCTAAAAATATCACACAGAACTGGATACACCCATAAAAAAAAACATCAATTGCCTTTTCCACTGGATTGAAATCATCCCAGGAAGTAAATCCGAAATGACAATCAATCCACAGCTTTGGGACACTGCAGGATTTAGTGGGAAGCCACTATGTATTACTACTTCTGTGAATAGTAAAGAACTTGCATGCAATATTTAAGAGGCGTATGCAGTTCAGCACCAAATGCACAAAAAACTTTCTTCCATTTTCTGTCTATGGGAAAATGATTTACTATATCTGACTCTGAGAGGCCCTTTTGCTAAAGTTCACTATGGTTTTGCACTCAATGCATGTGTAGCGTGAAAATCAATATGTGCTAAGTGCAAAGCCTCCATGATAACTGTTGGGGGTGTGACCAGCATGTCCTGACAGTTATCTCATGAATGTGCACAATAATGCACAGTGCTGTTACTGTGAGTGCACGCACCTCTACCTATTGCAATATTGACAGTGCACAATATGTACTTAAGGCTAACTGCAATGTGCTCACCACACCCACTCTCCGCCCCTAAATCGCCCATTCTCCACCCCGATACATGAGTGGCAGTTAGTACACAAATCAGTGCACAGTAACTGTCAAGCCCT
The DNA here is from genome assembly GCA_033557465.1 of Ichthyophis bannanicus. NCBI lineage: Eukaryota > Metazoa > Chordata > Amphibia > Gymnophiona > Ichthyophiidae > Ichthyophis > Ichthyophis bannanicus. The sequence continues at coordinate 908,052,186 of CM066034.1, forward strand.
CAGGCAAACAGTTACCGTGGGTTAGAGCGCGCAGTTACTTCGTGCCAAAGCACGCATTAACTGCTTTACAGACTTACCCCTTGATCTACTAACTGGTTGAATCGGTGCATTATAACAGAAGTCACGATTATTAAGGGGATAATTTTATATGGCGCTACCTAGTTTTAGGCAGCAACAATGCACCAAAATGGCAGTTTACACACACATAGGTGGCCATTTACATGAGTAAAGAGTTGACTAGTGTAAAGGTAGATGTGGTTTGCACTGTGCATTCATTCACTGAGGACGTGCACATGGACATAATTTGAATGGAGTGTAGGTGAAGTACACAAGTTCACGCATTGATTAGAATACTATAATTTATGTGCATTCTAGCCAAAAGTAGGCACGGTCATTTGCATCAGCTCTATGGCTGGTTTAAGTCAACATTCTATAACTTAAGGCACATTCTCTGCTCCTTAGCACTAATATTTTATGAAGTCAAGTGTACGCATACTTGACTTCATATAATAGCCATAAAATACACAGGTGAAAACATGCGTTAACTAGGCACGAATTTATAAAATGACCCTCCACATGCACTGGTGACATATTCCACTATTTCCCAGCAAATACAGCTCAAGATTTCATTTATCACCAGCTATATCTGAATTTCCTTCTACTGGCTTTGAGTGTCTTAATATGGGTTTCTGATGACCTTGACATTTATTTCAGGAATTGAACACAAGCCAAAAAAAAGCGACTAATGTTTGTTTTTTAATCTACCTTCTAAATAATGGAAATTGCTGTTTTAATTACCTTACGCATGCTCACGGTTTTAGAATATGGAGTTGTGTGAGCTTAACAAAGTCTCCAGACTAACACTTCCAGGAGATATTTATCTAGTTACATTCATTTAGTTTTAGTTAATTGCTCTTCCGTGAATGCTCAAAGTAGTGTAGAATAAAAGAAAATAAGCATAGCAATATCACTTTGATAAAATTAAAAGCATCAAACATAAAGTCACAGAACAGGGGACACAAGCTACAGTAGTGGCTATATTTAGAGGAGAATTTTCAAAGGAATTTGCCTGGGGAGCTAAGCAGCTATCCTGAAAACTTCCCTAGTCAGAAAACACTCTCCTTCATCAGTGGTGAAAAGTAGTGTGCCTATTTTTCACCACAGTAAAGACAGTATGGGTTGAAGGTAGGATTACAGCGTGGTAGGCGGTGTAAGCACTTCATAAAACATATTTGATAATGCTTAAAAATATTGAGAGTATTCAAAAAGAAACATCCTTTTTGTGTCTTTAAAGCTACAAGGGAACCCTCATGTAGTCAATTACTTGATGATAGTATTTCCTACTGTTTCAAGTGGAACCCTTTCAGGATCAGCTATAGTTTCATTGTCTATCCTCTGAACTTTCTCCCACTTATATTAAGTAATTCTCTGAAAATATGAATCGTCCTCTCCTCTCTTGTCCTCTCATGTGGACTCTTGTGGAGCAATTGACCTTGCTTGCCTACTGTTCACCAGGTTGTCAGCCCCACACTTAAAGAGGCCAGGTCAACAGATCAAGAGGTCACTATCCAATCACTGGCCCTTTCAGTACAGAGAATCAAGCACTCTGCTCTTCATTTTAGCAACATTTACAAACACTTGTAATCCATTCAGTCCTCCTGGAGATGTTCATGTTGAGGTTAAGATGATTTGCCTTTGCTGGCAAAGGCATGGTGGGGGAGGGGGCTACTGAATGCATTGAGCCTCCAAGAAGCTGTAGCAGCCAGAGCATTAAGGATGATCTAGAGCTAAGAGAGAAAGGACGAGAATGCATGCGCTCCCCATGCCAAGATAGGTAAACATTTCTCTTTTTATTTTCATTTTAATTCAAGCTTCTTTATCTTTTCCTACTCCAATTTCTTAAGCGCCATGAAAATCTCAATGCTACAATTCATGAATTATAAATAGTACTAGCATGATATAAAATGAATATCAAATTCGTTGCATATGATCTACATAGATTGTTGGTTTATGGTTTATTGTTTTTAGGCACTTGATATACCGCCCTTATTCCAATCCAGGTGTCACAAAATGTCAGTAGATCTGAATATGTTGTGAGAAATGATTTGTCAAAACACTAACAAGTTCATTCTGTCCCGGACATAGATCCCCTCTGTACATCCGGGCTGAACCGGATGTACAGAGGGGATCGCGATTCTGATCCCACGTGGCACTTATAGCCCCGCGGGATCAGAATCACGAACAGTCCTGTAAATGTAGGCCGGGACTGCGATTCAGCCCGGCCTGCAGCTACAGGACCTTCCCGGTTAACGCAGTCAAGGTTCTTCAATGGAGCCGTGGCGCTATGGCGTCATGTTGCCATGGGACCGCAGCTCCATTGAAGAGCCGCGATGCCAGTAGTCGGACTCAAATGCTGCATCCCCGTAGCCTGACCCCTGATCTGGCCTCCTAAGGCAAGGGTTGGGTTGCAGGGAATGTCTTCAGGCCCCGTCTGCCCCATCCGCGCCCCGGGCTGCCGATCCTGGACGTAAGGGGAAGTTATTCCACCTTGGAGGTGGAATAACTTCCCCATACAAGTTGTCAGCCCTGGACGTACAGGGCTGACATTAGAATCGGCCCTGGACATCCAGGGTCAGCGACCGCCCACCACCCACCCAGACTCCTCCCCTGAGCCACCCCTTCCCTGCCTGCATCTAAGTTCCCCGCACAATGGCAGGGGGTAGGCACAAATAGCAGGGATGGACATTTGTGGCACCGAATAACCTCCTAAGGGGTCTGTTTACTAAAGCACATTAGGCTTTTGCAGCTAATGCAGCAAGGAAGTGCAGATAGCGTGGCGTGAGCTGCAAAGCCATGCCTTATCTATTGGAGGTATGCACAGGATTTCCCCAGCAGATAACGCACTGAATTTGCCGAGAGCATGATGGAACTGCAGCCTTGATACAGCTAACGCCACCTGTTGAGGTGGCCTTAGCAGCACCTGCCCTGTTTGCAGATCTGAAGGCTGTTGACGACTGCAATAACCGCGTTTTACAGACACGCTCACTCTCCACCCTTATCCCACCCACTAAGGCAGATAATGCGCATTCTGCAGATAGCAAGAAAATTTCTGCATTACCTGCATTTTACATGCGTTATCTGCTAACACAGCCAGATAGTGTGGCCCGTTAACAGCTAACGTGGGTTAGTAAGCAGACACCTAGTAATTTCTAAATTGCTCAAAGTGAATTCTAGAACATTCTAACCTGTAGACTTTTAAGGTGCTAAGTAGTCTCCAGTCCATTTTCTTCTTCACTACAGCTTAACAATAATAAGGAGGCAAATTCTTGGCAGGGCAGGGACTATAGAAAAATATGTAGATCATTTACCAGGGCATATTTTCAGCTACATTCTCCATCCAATTCTAAGTGCTGAATATGCCAGTTTAACTTTATGAGGGCCATTTTATAAAGTCATTTTAGGGCATGTGTGGCAATCAATGTTCCCTCTAATTTTCTGTAGGCTGTGTGCGCATAAAATATCAGCTGTGCAGCTTTTGAAGGAAGGTTAAATTTTTGTGCGCCACATAACGACTCTCGGAGCTATATACTTTAAAATTTGACTACACGTCAGAATACAGTATGTACACCACATTGATTGCACTAGAAAATATTGTAGAACTTGTGAAAACTGGAAATACACAACAACTTTTCAATTTTAAGATGTCTGTGTTGTTTTCTATCAGAATCAGAACCATAATTTTGTGCGCTCTGTTGTAAAGTATGTGCGCTCGCTCGGCGAGGTGTGTGTGCGTGCGCACACGCGCACAGCTTAGAGGGAACAGTGGTGGCAATATATGTGAATAAAATGGTTCTTAGAAAATTAGGCAGCAACAATGCTCCAAATGCAGAGCCTTTTGTAAAATACCTAGGTGGACATCTGCAAATACAAGTGTATTTGCTGGCATATCCAGAAGCAGCAGATATTTTATAAAGCTGGGAAATAAAGTGTTTGCTCTCCCCCAAATGTGCATTGAAGTAGATTTTTAAAATTACTGTTTCCAACATCCACACACGACCTCACTCCCCAGTTTCCTAGGTCCTCTGACACCCCCGTCAGCATCACATGTCCCCAGTCCCCTACAACCCCTCTCCCAACTGTATTGAAGTTCCCGCCACTCTTCAGCATCCCACCCATTTATTACTGGATGTCTCTGGTAGCTTAGGGGGAGCAAAAGGGGTTCTCAGTAAGGTTGCCAACTGACTCCAGATGCGCCCGACAGGCTTGATCCAGTCCTGAGTTTACCCCATTGCATACATGGGATTTCTCCATTGCACTCCATAGGAAATGGAAAACTACAAGACCCTGCATGCAGTGGGGTAAACCCAGGACTGGATCAAGCCTGTCGGGCGCATCTGGAGCCAGTTGGCAACCCTAGTTCTCAGTTACTCCTGCTCCATTCAGTTCCAGGTTCAAAATGGCACTCTTGACCCCAAGCAGTAGTCCTGCAGGATTATTGTTAGGTTTAAGCTGCCAAATTAGGGTGAAATGCCCTCTATCAGGACTGTGACAAGATCTGTGCAAGCAGTGTGGCCGCACAGGGCACCAGTGCAGAAGGAGCTCTCATACCATCACTGGGCTTTCCGGAAACCCTTATGAGCAAGTTCCTGCATGTGACTGGGGAGACAGGCAGGGCTGGCCCATCCACTAGGTGAGCTAGGTGGCCAGCAGAAGTGGCACGGTTGGGCGGCGGTGGCAGTGGCACACATGGGTGGCTGTGCCGCCCCCCAACTGCCACCAATTCAGTTTGGGGGGAGAGGCGGGCAATGGCCATATTTACAAAAGTGGTGGCAAAAAGCTGCTGCCTTTGAAAATATTGCCGCTCTCCACCCCCCCCTCCCGAGATGGAATCAGCAGCAGCTGGGGAGGGGCGGTGGCATCGTCGTCAGCTGAGGGGGGGTGGTGTCAGCTGGGGGGGGTGTCAGCAAGGGGGGGCAGCAAGGTTGGGGTTTTGCCTAGGGCGGCAGAAACCCTCGGGCCGGCTCTGGAGGCAGGGAGGTACCAAATTCATGAGTTGCACAGGCCACATTTCTAACTCGGTGTGGTCCTGCCCTCTGTCTCCTCTTTAAACCTCCAGAAGTTCCTTAGGATAAGGAACAGTGTTTTCCTCTTCCTTGGAACAAGCAATCCACAAAATTTGTAAAAAGCAACTAAGATAAAGAATGGCAATACCAGTTTTCAGGATCTTCTCTGAAGACTGCAAAAGAAAATTTTATATACAAGGTGTTGGTCACTAGGCAGTGTGATCACAAAAAAGAAAAAAAAAATAGTTTTACATGCATAAAAGTAAAACAAAACAAGTTGAAAAGTGTACACTTGCAGTGTTTCTCCCATTTCCAGAGTCTGGCATGTGGAGGATCCATGTGTATATAATGGAGAGTGTTAGTGTGTGTGTGCATGTGTATGTCATGGGGAGGGTCAGAGGTGCATGTGTGTGTGTGGCATGGGGAGTTTCGGTAGGTGTATGTGCACATGTGCATCTGTCATGGAAAGTGTCAGGGGTCATGCACATATGTGTGTGTCATGGGGAGTGTCAGGGGTGCATGTGTATGTGTAATTGGGAGGGTTGGGAGTGAATTCATGTGTGTGTGTGTGTGTCATGGCAGTGTTGAGACGTGTGTATGTGTGTATTGGCATGTGTTTGCGCTTGTGTGTTTTGGCAGCTCTATGGGGCTTTGTGTTCATGTGTGTGTTAGTGTGGGTGGTGAGAGGTGTGCATGTGTGTTTGGGCAGTGGGGGTGTTTATGTCAGGGAGTGACTGTGCATCATAAGAACATAAGATATGCCATACTGGGTCAGACCAAGGTCCATCAAGCCCAGTATCCTGTTTCCAACGGTGGCCAATCTAGGTCATACGTACTGTGATGAAGCTGAAGCCATTGAAGCTATAGACTTAGAAAAAAACACTGTTTATTATAAAGCAACTGACTCACAGAGGGTGCAGTTACCTAAACGTGCAGCTAGAGGGAGCAGGCACGAGGCTGCAGAAGCTAAGCTGACACACCCAGGTTTTGAGAATGCAGGAGCTAATCAGGTACACCTGAGTAGAGAGCCAGGAAGCTCAGTGGAGAAACGGCTTTATAAACAGTGCTCAGAAGGAAGAAAGCAGAGAGGATCTCGAGTTCAGAAAGGAACTGAGAGAGGACTACGAGCTGAGAGAGGAGCTGAGAGAGGACCTCAAGCTCAGAGAGGACCACAAGTTTGGAGAGGAACACAAGTTCAGAGAGGAACTGAGAGAGGAACCTCACATACCAAAAGGCAGAGAAGCTTGGAGTACTTACAAGGAAGAGCTAAGTTCCAGGGAGGACAAGCCCATTCCAGAAAGCTCCAGGAGCCAGTCTTCAGGGAAGACGGTGATAGAAGGAGACTGCTGGGTAGAGCAAATACCAGCAGAGCACATCTCAAAGATCCAAGGTACAGTTATATTTCCTTTCCAAGATGTGAGCCAGCTCCTAGAAAAGCTTATAACCCAGAGAGCCGTACTGATAGCAAACAAAGCTGGGAAAGGCTTGTGAAACCTTTACAGAGAGGCATAGTAAAAAGCCATAGCAGTTATTTGCCAAACCAAGACCAGCAGGGCTGGGGAATATTGGAGAGATCTATTGAACTACAACCTGCCTTATCCAGGGAAAGCTCAGGACTAGCGGACAACATGGCTGAACAAGAACCTATGCAAATAGAGGTGATAGAACCAGAGCCGCTGCAGTTAGAGCACCCGATGGACTGCTCACTCTGTGTTGCCAAGAGTCTAGAGTCTCTCACAGAATTGTAACCGGCAGGACATGCTTTAACATATCTTTTTGCTTTTCCTAAGCTGAAAGGAGAAGTTTTGTATTTGTTTTTCCTCTTGGTGTTGAAAACCTGTTGGAATGCAAAGAACTGTGAAGCGCCTGTAACAGTTACTGACTTTGTAAATATTTTGGCATAAACCCTGAAGTAAGGTACATTCTGTTTTTGTCTTCCTGGAGAACCTTTGCGCAACAAAGGGAATAAAAACCATTTAAGTTTAACCCTGCACAAGGCTCACAACTATTTCTTTATGAAGTGGGACTACAAAGACCATGATGCACCTGGTCTAGAAAAGTTTTTCCTTCTTTAACCAATAATAAGTGTCTGCCCTCTCCTTTCTGCACGCTGCCACTAGGAGGGGTTGTGACAGTACCTAGCAGTATCCCCAAAAGACACGGGTTCCACAATGCTTGTATTGGGTCAAGCATTGATATCCTGGGTCCCCTTTTAATAATGGTTTATGGACCTTTCCTCCAGGAACTTGTCCAAACCTTTTTTAAACCCAGCTACACTAACAGCCTTTATTACATCCTCCGGTAACAAATTCCAGAGTTTGATTACATGTTGAGTGAAAAAATATTTTCTCTTATTTGTCTTAAATAGTTTACCTTGTAGCTTCATTACATGTCCCCTAATCTTTCTATATGTCCATGTGTGTTGGAATGGTGTGTTGTAATGGAGTGCAGGAGTAGCCTAATGGTTAGAGCACTGGCTTGGGAACCAAGCAAACAGCATTCAGTTCCCACTAGCAGTCCTTGTGGCCTCAAGCAAGTCACTTAACCCTCCATTGCTTCAGAAAAATCCAAGTTATCAATGTCCCTGTTTAATGTACATTACCAAGTTTAAGTTACAATGTAAACCACTTTGACTGAAATGATAAAGTGGTATAAAAAGAACCTAATAAATAAATGGTGGGTGTGTCTCTGCACTGTCTCCTGTCCTGCATCTGCTTCTTGTACCTCATGCCCTATTTTCTAATCCTCTTTCCTTCACTGCTCTCTCTTCCACTCTCCCTCTTTTCCCTCCACCCACTCATGCACTTCCCCTCCCCTGCGACCCAACCTTGCACTCTTGTTGGCCTTTCACTCCCTTTCTCTCTACCCTTTTCCCTTAATGCACTCACCTTCTCTTCTTCTTTCCTCTAACCCTGCCCCTATTCTTATGCCCTGTCCCTTTCTTTCTTCTAACCATGCCCCTTCCTCTAAGGTTCCCCTCCTCATCTGCCTCTAATTTCAGCTGTCCTCCTCTTCCGGCCAGAGGACTCAGGGCCTCCCGCCAGCCTCTTCAGGGTGCAGCCCATCTCTTATGACCAATAGGACCCAGGTCCTCCTGCTGGCTTCTTCAGGTCACATCCCTGGTCTCCTGGTGGCATCTGGGGCCTTCAGCTGGCCTCTTCAGGCTACAGCCCTGCTCTTCGGCTGGCAGGACCCAAGACCTCCCTTCGGTGTTTTCACATGGCAACCTTGATTCTTCATGCCGGAGGGACAGAGACTCCTGTCAGCTCTTCATATGCCCAGAAACCATATACATGTTTTGTTGGCATGCATACGGACAATCAAATCGTGGTGGCTTGACCCTCAACAATAGGCACTATGCTGAAATGAAACACGCCTATAAATGGAACACACTTTTTTGGAAAACCAAAGCCTAAATGCATTCATTAATTAAAATAAACTGTTACATAGGTCAAAAGCTGGTCTCCAGATCTCCTAGGCCTTTTAACTGGCTAGGTCATTTGGTTGACTGAAGATGAAATCAACTTTACTTTGAAGGAATAACAGGAAAATGTCCCAAGACTGTGCTCAAACTGAGTACTATTACCCATGAGTTCCCATCTCAATGAAACCTGAAATAAATCACAAAGGGACAAACAAGCAAGAGAGAACAAGGAAAACCTTTAGTCCTCTTTGCTCAAGGAAACTGGAATACTAGAATGTAGTCAGTCTTTGGGGCAGGGATAATCAAGTCCATGGGAAATCTGGCTTTGAAGAGTTTGATGGACTCACAGTGACTCTAGTTGAAAGCACGCAGTCCAGGTGGTATAGTTCTGTCTCCTCTTTCCGTCTAAACTCCATCTCATGCATCTTTTTCTCCATGGTGTCCAAGTAGTTTGGATACTGACAGGTGAAGTACAGGTTTCTGGTATCCATGATTAGCTTCCTGTCCACCTCTTCCAATAAGCAAGTATCTCTGTTCTTTTCTGCAAAATCCATAATATGGAGTGGTACCTAAGGATAAATCAGGGATTGCTTTCTGGGAGAATGGCCTGGTACACAGTTCCACATTTCTTTTCAGACTCCATAATGAGAACAGCAGGGCTGTAGAGCTTCAGGCAGCCTGTAGGAAAGAAGAGGGGAAAGGAGTGAGCCTGCAGTAAAGAGAATAGCCCCTACTCCATCCCCTCCTCTCCTGTTGCTTCTGTCTCTGTCCCACCCCTTCTACCAGTTCTACAGTTCCACTTGCTTTTTGTCTACAAATTAAGCCCCGAGAACACTGCAAGTCAAACGGTCTCTCTACTTTATTTTTCTCTCCACTATTCTCTGAGCAATAAAACCGAGGACCATCCAGGAAATATTTTTCACTTCTTTGGATAAGGTCTTTACTAACTATTCTTTCCCAAACACACATACAGAAGTGATACCATCATACATACAGCAATACCTCCATCCATCCCATGAAGGTATTGCTGATGCTATGAAAAACTGGAACCCCAGAAATGTAAAAGTATTTAGAAGTGTGCTCAATTTATGGGAGATACTTCCAGTAGAAATTTCAGAGCTGTAACCAGATCGTGTAGTTTCAGAGTTCGTGTGAAATATTTATTTATTTAGCTGTATTTATATCCTGCTTTTCACCGGGTCAAAGCGGTCAATTGGGGGATACATTTAACACGAGGGGATATGAGACACATACACTAATACTTACAGGGAACATGGGCAGTGGAGGGTTAAGTGGCTTGCCCAAGACCACAAGGAGTGCCTATAGGACTAGAAATCCCAATCCCTCTGGCCTGAGATTGCTGTCCCTAGGTGGGACTTGAACCTCCGGCTCTCTGGCCTGAAGTACCTTGTCCTAACCACTAGACCACTCCTCCCCAATACTCTCACTTTAACAAAGAGCTCACCAAATGAGTCCCAGATCTCCCTGAGGCAGCCTGTTATTCCACTGCTGTGTGGCCCAGTCCTCTAAATCAACTCTTCAAATGGTTATATGGGGAATAGATTCCTCTGATGACAGGGTGCTCTTGGCAGACCCACCTTCATATGATTTTCCTTGGCCCCCCCTGTAAACGGGGGTGCTTGTTGTGAAAGTTCCACAATCTTGGCAAAGACAGGAATTTATATGACTTGCAAAGGATTGTGGGTGTTGTAGTTCATTCACACAAAATCCGCCGTTCAACAAAAATAATGAATTGTAGTTGCTCGAGTGTAAGCAGAAAACAGATTTTATTTATGGGGAGTTATTCCCTCGCACAGATATGCTTGGTAACATCAACAGGATACTTTCTTCAGGAAATATATTCAGGTAACAAAACAAATAAATAAGGCAACTGAAATACTTAGGCAACAACTCAGTAAAGACCTTGATGGAACAGAAAAGGTCTTTCTTCCAGCCCCTGCTAATAACTTTCTTAGCAGTGCTTAAATGAAAAATAAACCCAAAAGGAAAATTCTCTTTATAAAAAAAAACATCTTTCTTCTATTCACACAGTGAAGAAGTTTTCTTTCCAGAGCCCATGTGCACTTGTGCCTGGCTTAATCACAGGTGCTCAACCAGCTGCAAACCCTTGCTGGTCCACTCTCCACGTGGCTCCAACTTACCCTAAAGCTTTCTCACCAAGAAACTTTTCTGGGTAGTTAAAAAAAAAACACAGTACAGTTCCTTTTGGTGATTGTTGCTTTACTGAGGATTACTTTAAAACAGCAGCTTAGACAGAGAGCAATCCATGCATTCTACTTGCTCATTTGATATTTCCCCTTGCTCCTGAAATATCATGGAATCATTTTCATACACTGGCTCAGAGGAATTCTCTAACTGATCACTCTCAGGATAGCATTTGTTTCCCTGCTGTCTTCCTTGTGCAAAGCTAGGGAACAGATCAGAGTTCATACCTGAGATCACGTTGCCATTAGGTTTCCTCTCTGGATATTTTGGCCAGTAGGTAGCAAAGTTTCTGTGCCCAGCTCTCCAGTCAGAATCTCTGGACTTTAGGTCTCTTTTCCCATACCTCCTTAAATAGGTATTAGAGCTCCTTCTTTCTGTAGATGTAGCCGTCTCCTTTACAGGTGCTCTCTGGGGGTTCCTGGCTCCATATCTCCAAGCCTCTGTTTTCTTCCAGTCCAATGAAGAATGCTTGCCCCTGGAATCTCTCCCAACATACGTACTGCCTTGGGCTCCTTTCTTAGACCTCCTGGACATCTTGCTGTTCCTCCTTCTGTGTTCTCTCTGCTGTTGCTGTTGCTGTCCTCTCTCCTCTTGCCGTTGCCAGCCTTGCTTCTTCTGCCAGCCTTGCTGTAGCTGTAGCTGTCTGTGTGAAGAATTTCTTCTAGTTTTAAAGTGCCTAGAGGGACACTCCACCCTAGCACAGTCCAGGTGTTCTGAATCACACCCTGCCCTAGAAGATGGGTGATTAGGGATTACCTCATAGCTTCCTTGATTAGGCACACGTTTCCCCACTTCAGCTGTCCTAGAGGCTTTCTGTAAACCAGTGCCTTCTGGGTCTGGTAGTCTTTTAGGCAAACACTCTGTTTTAGTGCTTTTACCAGCCAGCACAGGTTTCTTATTCAGAGCCAATTCACTTCTTGTATTATTCCTTCCTGAACTATGATAAGCTTCCTTATCACACCCCCATCTAGGCAGTCAGAGTTCTGGTTTAGAATTGGCGGACTCTTTGTCGGGCTGCACATCCTTCACTCTTGCTCCAGTTGATGTTGCATAGGTCGCACCTCTGCCTTCAGGGGAGTTTATTTTAGCAAGTGACAGTACAGGGCTCACTTAAAAGGGACCGCCACTGACTGCTGCAATTGGAGAGACAGAGCAGCTCACAGAGATTTCAATAGCCATCATAATCTCTACTCGCTCTCCACTCCCTTGGCTACCAGCTTTGGTGACTTCTGACTTTTCATTCCTAAACAATCCTTTTGGTGATGGCAGATTGATGAGCCCACTAAACTCTGACACACCTAGTGCACCTACTAGGGCTGAGATGGGAGAAGGCAATGGGTGGTATTAAATAAATGCAGGGGGCCTTCTGATAAAGATGTCTGCTATAATGATAGTATTGTTGGCCCACTTATATAGTCCTTCATAGAGCCAGATATTAGGGCACTGGATAGTTCCCATACTGCTCCCTTGGGATAGATGCACCTTAATCTGCTTGTGGTTTATTTATTTATTTACATTCTCTTATATACCACGCTATTCTGCATCAGTGGCTCTGTGCTGTGGTGGCCATCCTGGGGAACATGCTGGTACTGATAGTTCAGTGACTCTCCCATGCGTAGTGACTCTAGCTAGGTGGCAGACTGCTGTTTCTCACTCTGGATAGGACAAGGGTGACCATTCTCTGGTTCACCCAGGTTTGCTAAGAAATAACAACTAAATTACATTCAGAAACATTTGGTTGACTGACCTGGATCTGCATTAAAGCTTCACTCACCATTGCTTGATATGTTTATGTTTATTGATATGTCTTATACTACCTTTCTATGTACAGGCAAAGTGGTTTATATTCATTAAAAACAGAAATCAGAAAGGAACTCCATTCTTAAATAAAAAAGGTTAAAAAAAACATATGAGAGAAAGAGAGAAAAACCATATTGTTACCAATTCGTTCCATTCAGATCCCAAAGGCCTGTTGAAAAAGGAGGGTTTTAAGTTGGGATTTGAAGGAGGAGAAGTAAGATTCTAACTGAAGATAACATGGCAATGAGTTCCAGAGGATAGGAACACAGAAGAAAAAGGCTGAGTTTCTAGTTGATTACAATCGTGCTCGAGAAGGTGGCGGGATATGAAGACGAGTGTCATGGAAAGATCTTACTAATCAGGGCGGGATATGAAAGGTCAAAAAAGAAGAGAGATATGCAGGTGTGCCAGAGAAAAGAACTTTATGAGCTAACATCAGAAATTTATATTGAATGTGGAATGAAATGGGTAACCAATGATGATTTTTTAAAAGGGGAAAGATATGATCTGTTCTCTTAGCATAAGACAGAATGTGAATGGCTATGTTCTGAACTGATTGTAAGCCTTTAAGCTTTGAATGAGAAACCAGCATAGATGGCATTACAATAATCTTGTCATGAGATTACGTAATGGAGAAGAAAAATAAGTGAATCTATATCATGGTATTGCTGAAGTGAGCAGCATTAACGGAGGGCAAAAAAAAAAGAGATCTTTTCACAATAGCATTGATACAAGGAAACAAATGGCAATTCTGTATCGAGGATTACTTCGAAATATTTCAAGGAGGAGGTCAGTTGAATATGCTCACTGCCAATAGGAGATGCTAACAGGGGAGGAGATGAATCTCCCTTGATCCATATTGCAGAAGTTTTTGTGTGATTTAACTTGAGGTGGTTCTTCTGAAGTCACAGATACATCAATCAGGGTTCAGTTAATGGAAGACATGTCTCGATGGATTGCATCTACTGTAGGTGAGCTAGTAGCAGAATGTCATCTACATAAAAATAGGCACTAATGTTATAGTCCTGGATAATTGATGCAAGGGGGCTGATATAAAGGTTAAAAAGAAGTGATGAGAGAACAAAACCCGGGGGAGATAGAATGATCAGTACAAATCTGGTATGAGCGATCTGCGAGGTATGAAGTAAACCAATTGTATGTTTGACCTGAGATACCGGCATCAGACTACTGAGAGAGTAAGGTAGGGTGATCTACTAAGTCAAATGCTGCCAAGAGGTCTAGTGAGATTGCCGAGGAGATTTTCCCACTGTCAAGAGAAATGTATATTTCATTCTGTAAAGATGTAAGCACAATTTTGGTGCTGAAGCCTGACCCAAACCCAGATTGCCTGGGATGAAGATGATTTGTTTAAGATGATCTGATGAAAACTGATGGAAAACCAGTCATGATACTCACTCTCCAACACACTACATATATAACTTGCAACTTACAGATGCTATGACATGTAGAGAGCAAGATGTTGCATGTGCTTCGTATTTCTACTATTCCAGTTGGTTGCACCCCTTTCATATCAATGGCGATGTTGAAGAAGGCATGGAATGCTCTTCTTTCCTGAATGTTTGTGTGTTTCCTGCATCTTCCTTCCTTGGTAGTGGGAACAGCAGCCATCTTAAAAGATTCAGATATTGCAATTCAAGCATGGAATCACCTGATTTCAAATGTCCTACACCCTCAGACTGGCCTAGTGGTTGGGGCAAGTTACCAAGGGCTGTGGATTTGAATCCTGCTAGAGGACAGCAACCTTTGGCTGGGGTTTCTAGTCCTACAGGTGCTCCTTGTGGGCCTTGAGCAAGCCACTTAACTCTCCATTGCCTCAGGTACAAAAAAATATAGATTGTGAGCTCTTCGGTGACAAGGGAAATATATATATATTGTCGCACCCCCTACTGGCCAGGCGGTAGCCTAGTGGTGGGGGACGGAACTTATTTTTTTAATGTCCCTTGTTTAATCACCTATGCATGTAGTTGTGAGGTTGAATGAATTCAGCCGAGAGGTTTTTCCAAGGCACACAGGATTTTTATTTATTCTTCAGCCAAATGAACTTTGCAGTTCAAAAATACCAAAACATAAAAATGGTGGATACTTTCTCCAGTGAAACAAAATCAACAGAATAAATTGCTTCTGAAGTTAGCTTATTTACAATGCCAGGCAACAGTATATCTTCAGGTGAAAATAGCCAGTACTCTTCATGCCAAACAACAGCTTCCAGCTTGGTTACAAACTTTACACTCTTCAAGTTATGCAGACCAAGGGCACTTTTACTGCAACTATTTTTCTCTCACCCACAGGCTTTCCTTAGAGGCTGAATTACAAACTCTGGCCTTCACTTGCAAAACAGTCTTTTGAAAAACTCTTGAGTCAAGCCTCAGAGCTCAGCACCTCATTTGCATATTATTCTCAGCACTGCCCCACTGAAGGCTAAGCTTCTAGGTTTCCTACTTTCCAAACCTTATAGCTTGTCAGTTTTGGGCATAAACTAAAGAGCAATCCATTTCCATATCTGAGGGCAAATCCTCTAGCACAGATTCTTCTAGGTCCATGCTTTCCCCTTCAGAATCTGTTGGTAAATGGTTTAACCTTGTCTCAGAAGTAACAGGCTTTAACTTTTCTAAAACCTTTAAAACTTTCTGTAATATGGCTTCCTCTCTCTGCTGAGGGCTCTTGGAGGAATTAGGAGGTTTCTTATCTCTCAGGAAGCTATGAGAGGCTTTTAAGGTGCTCACCTTACTTTGTGGAAATAAGCTCTCCTCAGACTTTACTGCCGAAGGCTCTGTTTCCATCTGCTCTGCTGGGGACAACTCTCTGCCATTTTCATAGCTTGGTTCATCTCCCTGATAAGCTTTCCCTCTCAGAGGATTTCTTCCATACCTCCTGCAGGACTCATTGGGCTCATGCCTTGCTCTGCGTTCAGGCCTTGCTCCATGTTCCTTCTCGTGCTGCTTCCTGTGCTGCTTATGCTCCTCATGCTGGTTATGTTCCTCCCTTCCTCTAACTTCCTCCACCTTATATCTGTGTATTTCCCTTTCGTTTTCTATCTCCACTCCCAGCTGTTCCTCGTGAGCAGTGCTGGCTGCCATGGAGCTAGGGCGTGTCCTTTTATCACCAACTTTCTGCAGGGAGTTTTTTCCTAACTCTGGAGTTTTAACCCCTAAACTCCTGGAGCTACTTCCTTTTCCAGAGGAAAATGCCTGTTTTTTTCCCCTTTTCTCCTGCTCTCCCGTGGCCTCGCCACCACAATATATATATATATATATACACAGTACCTGTATGTACATTGCTTTAACTTGTAGAAAAGCAGTACTGTATATAAGCCTAGCTAAATAAATAAATTTTAGGGTACTATTTTGTCTAGCCCTAGTCCCAAGTACATCTTCTTATAGAAGGGGCTCATTCAAACTATTTGTAATCTCTGGTGTGGATTCTGCATAAGAAAAAGTGATTCACCACTTCAGAGCCAAAGGCATATGACTAGTCTGTAGAAGAAGAAACTTCAGACACAGTTGTGGTCTTCCAAAATAAAATTCTCTTTTGGGATTCTTTGAAGCAAAATAGCTAAATGGTACAAGATTGTGATGGCTATAGCTAAATGGTACAAAATAGCTAAATTGTACAATTCCACAGTATACAATTAAAAAAGCAGAATGGGGTTTTGATCTTCCACTGCTGGGTCACCCTCCTTCCCTTCCTTTGGATTTGGCATTCCATCTGCACTATTATTGGGCTCCTTAGCTCTCCAAGGACCTTTTTTGGTACTTGTAACTCCAAATGCTTGAGACTCTTTTCTTAACTCCTTTTCTTTTCCTTTCCACTGGACTCCTTTGGACTCTTGGTAAAGCATCAATTAGGCAGCTCTCTTTTTTAAAATTTCCACTCATCTGGGTACCTCTGGACAGGCATCTGACATACACTTCTTCATACTTCTAGATAGATCTTTGCTCTCTCTCAGGACTCACACCCAGAGTGAGGGATTTGCACCCTCAAAGAAGGGATATTCTCCATTGCATGGCTGGATCCCTCAGGGACAACTACTTCAGTGAAATGCCAAGGTAATGAACTGGATTAGAAATTGGTTGACTGACAGATGACAATGGGTGGTAGCAAATGGAATTCCATCAGAGGAAAGAAAGGTGAGTAGTGGAGTGCATCAGGAATTGGTCTTGGAACCAATTCTGATCAATATCTTTGTGATCAAGGGCTAGAAGGAAAAGTTTGCATTTGTGCGGATGACATGAAGATTTGCAATGAAGTGGACACCCTGGAAGGGGAAGGCAGAATAAGAAGTGATCTACAAAACCTGAAAGATATATTTACTTATGTATCAGTTTTATAGACTGCATTTCCCAAAGGGCTACAAGATGATTCACAACACATTTTGCAATTCTTACCAAAGACGATGAAATCTCTAAAAAATACAGAACAGTTCAGTTATAATAGATGCCTACAATTGGTAAGCTAGCTGTTTTATTTTCTTTATATGAATTAAAGATTTATGTTTGGGGAGAAAGTGGAGGAGGATTGTCCTGCCTGAGCATCTAGGAGTATGAGACCAGGTAAATATTGCTGCAGCAGCCTTAGAGAAGTAACCAAAATGCCATTGTGCTCCAGGAGACAGGCCTGTGCTAACTTCATCATCAGCATTCTGCGTAAAAATCCCAGGGAGTTAAAGTTGTGCAGTCATGGGCATATGTTTGAAAGGGCATGTTCAAAGGGGAGAGCCCCTTTGGAACCATCTTAGAGTCAATTTAAAGGCTATTTTGAGTTTCCTAATTGGATCTCAGGTTGTGAGTAAGAAATTGGGGAAAGATCTGTGTTGTTTTTCTCTGGCATGGGGAAAGGAAGGGAAAGGTGAAAGATCATTTTGAAGTTAGAGTAGATACAATATGAGGTCCCACAAAAAATGTAGTCAATGTTTGAGATAGCCCCATTGGCAGATGTATCACTTAGTTCAATCTGCCACTCACTGGCCCTTCAGCCTGGTGCCCTCCTGGTGATGTCTACAGAGACCTCAGTATCTGGTGGTCAGGATGGACCTCTTTTGGAAAATCTACAATACCGGAAGGTTGTTGTGGGACCTGTCCATGATTCAGAGCAAGCATTGGGTGCTTTACAGGCATTGATAGTGAAAGCCAACATGGATTTAGCCATGAAAAGTCTTGTATAAACCAATCTCTTAAACTGTTTTGAAGGTAGATAAAAGTGAGCTGGTTGATAAAGTGTATCTTGATTTTTAGAAAGTCTTTGACAAAGTGCCTCATGAGAGACTTCTGGGGACATTAAAAAGCCATGGGATAAGAGGCAATGTATTATTCTGGATTAGGAACTGGTTGAAAGATAGAAAACAGAGAGTAAGTCTAAATGACCAATTTTCTCAATGGA
Source organism: Ichthyophis bannanicus (assembly GCA_033557465.1). NCBI lineage: Eukaryota > Metazoa > Chordata > Amphibia > Gymnophiona > Ichthyophiidae > Ichthyophis > Ichthyophis bannanicus. The sequence goes on from CM066034.1 coordinate 908,070,096, forward strand.
GAAATGTGAATACCCCAGGGATCTCTGCTGGGCCCGCTGCTTTTTAATATATTTTAATATATTTATAAATGACCTGGAAATGGGAATAACAAGTGAGGCAAATGGAAATTGGAAAATGACACCAAATAATTCAAAGTTGTTAAAACATAAGAGGATTTTAAAATATTCTAAGAGGACCTTGATGAACTGGGAGGCTGGACGTACAAATGGCAGATGACATTTAATGTGGACAAGTGCAAAGTTATGCACTTAAGGAAGAACACCCCAAACTACAGTTACACAGTGCAGGAACCACCACCCAGAGAAAGGATTTAGGCATCATCATGGATAATACGTAGAAACCCTCTGTCCAGTGTACAGCTGTGGTCAAGAAAGCAAAAAGAATGTTAAGAATCACGAAGAAAGGAATGGAGAATAAAATGAAGGATATTATAATGCTTCCGTATTGTTCCATGGTGTGACCACACCTTGAATACTGTGTGCAATTCTGGTCGCCATATCTTAGAAAGAATATAGCAGAAAAGGGTAGCATTCTCAGAAATGCTTCACGTTCCACGCGCAGGACCCAAAAGGCAGGCAGGGCTCTGGAGTCTCAATGCGTGGATGAGACGATGGTGCAAGGAAGAGGGTTTTGGATTTGTTAGGAACTGGGCAACATTCTGGGGAAAGGAGGGTCTTTTCTGAAGGGATGGGCTCCACCTTAACCAGGATGGAACCAGGCTGCTGGCATTAACCTTTAAAAAGGAGATAGAACAATTTTTAAACTAGATAATAGGAGAAAGCTGACAGTCGCCCAAGAGCACATGGTTTAGAACAAAGTATTCTTGAAGGATACTAGCAAAAGACTGAAGATAGGGCATATTGACAGAGAGGTTCCAATAAAGACAAAAGCAACCCAAATGCCCTTAAGTACGGAACAGACAGAGCTTAAAAATACCAAATTACCCCTGCCTATCGTTAGCCAGATTAAGATGAATAAAATACAGCCTCTAAATGCTTGTATGCAAATTCAAGACGTCTAAAAAATAAGATGGGAGAGTTAGAATATATAGCATTAAATGAGAGGTTTAATGTGATTGGTATCTCAGAGACCTGATGGAAGGAGGACAACCAGTGGGACACTATGATACCTGGGTACAAATTAAATCACAATGATAGAGTAGATTAAATTGGAGGAGGGGTTGCACTCTATGTTAGAGAGGGCATTGAGTCACAAAGGATTAAAGTTTTGCAAGAAATAAAATACACTGTAGAATCTCTATGGACTGAAATTCCGTGTACAAAGGGGAAGGTGATTGCAGTGGGAGTGTACTACTAACTGCCTGGTCAGAATAAACAAATGGATGATAAAATTCTCAAAAAAATCAGGGAAGCTAACAAAAGTTACAACACAGTAATAATAATGGGTGATTTCAATTACCCCGGTATTGACTGGGTCAGTGTCATAGCAGGACATGCTAGGGTGATAAAGGTTCAAGATGAAATAAATGACTGCTTCTTGGAGCAGCTGGTTCATGGACCGACCAGAGGGGAAGCCATTTTGGACCTAGTCCTTAGTGGAACACAAGATCTGGTGCAAGAGATGAGGATGTTGGGGCCACTTGACAATAGTGATCATAGCATGATCATGTTTGATTTAATAAATGGAGGAAGGATGGCAAAGAAATCCACAGTACTACCTTTTAACTTTCAAAAGGGAGACTATGATAAAATGAGGAAAATAGTTAAGAAAAAGCTAAGTGGAGCAGCTGCAAAGGTTAAAGAATTACGTCAAGCATGGGCTTGGTTTAAAAATACTATCTTGGAAGCCCAGACCACCTGTATTCCATGTTTTAAGAAAGGTGGAAAGAAGTCCAAAAAACTGTCAGCATGGTTTAAAAGTGAGGTCAGAGAGGCTGTTGTAGCCAAAAAAAGCAGCTTTCAGGAAATGGAAAAAGGAGCCAAATGATGAAAACTGGAAGCAACAGAAGGAGTGGGAGGAGTGGCCTAGTGGTTAGGCCAAGATACCTCAGGCCAGAGAGCCAGGTGTTTAATTCCCACCTGGGGACAGCAATCTCAGGCCAGAGGGACTAGGGTTTCTAGCCCTATAGGCACTCCTTGTGGCCTTGGGCAAGCCACTTAACTCTCCATTGCATCAGGTACACATAGATTGTGAGCCCTTTGGAGACAAGGAATTGTATCTAGTACCTGCTTATAGTGATTGTAAACTGTTCTGACACCCTTCAGCCTGGGCAGCATATCAAGAAATTGCATAAACTTAAGTACTGGCAAGTTAGATATAAGGCAGGCAAAGAGAGAATTAAAAAAAAAAAAGCTTGCTGTGAAAGCAAAAGCACATAAAAACTTTTTCAAGTACATTTGTTGCAAAAAACCTGTGAGAGAGTCAGTTGCACCATTAGATGATAGAGTGGTAAAAGCGGCACTAAGAGGGGACAAGGCTATAGCAGAGAGACTGAATGAATTCTTTGCTGAAAAAGATATTGGGAAGTTACCCATGACTGAAATGGTATTTAAAGGTGATGCATTGGAAAAATTGAAAGGAATATCGATAAACCAGGAAGATGTATTACAACTATTTGATAAACTTCAGAGTAGCAAATCACCTGGTCCAAATGGTATTCATCTGAGGGTGTAAAAGAACTGAAATGTGAGATTGCAGACTTACTATTAGTAATCTGTGAACTATCATTAAAATCATCTGTGATACCTGAAGACTTGTGAATGGCCAATGTAATGTCAGTTTTTAAAAGAGGTTCCAGGGGTAATCTGGGAAACTACAGACCGGTGAGCCTGACGTCAGTACTGGGCAAAATGATAGCAACCATTATACAGAAGAAAATTAGATAGTCATGGTTTAATGGGAGAAAGCCAACGTGGCTTTAGCCAAGGGAGGTCTTGCCTTACTAATTCTTATTTTTTTTGAAGGTGTGAATAAAGAGGTAGACAAAGGTGTGCTGGTCAATATAGTGTATCTGGATTTTCAGAAAGCCTTTGTCAAGCTCCCACATGAGAGACTCTTAGCGAAATTAAAAAGTCATGGGATAGGAGGCAGTGTACTATTGTGGATCAGGAATTGGTTAAAAGAAAACAGAGGGTAGGGCTAAATGGCCAATTTTCCCAATGGAGAAAGCTTAATAGTGGAGTACCCCAGGGATCTGTGCTGGGTCCGCTGCTTTTTAACATATTCATAAATGACTTGGAAATAGGAATAATAAGTGAGGTAATCAAATTTGCAGAACACACAAAATTATTCAAAGTTGTTAAACCCAAGGGGATTGTGAAAAATTGCAAGAGGACCTTGATAATTTGGAAGACTGGACGTTCAAATGGCAGATGAAATATAATATGGACAAGTTATGCAAAGTTATGCTCCTAGGAAAGAACAACCCAAACTACGGTTACATGATGCAAGGTTCCACATTAGAAACTCTTACCCAGGAAAAAGATCTAGGTGTCATTGTGGATAACACATTGAAACCCTCTGCTCAATGTGTGGTGGCGGCCAAGAAGGCAAATAGAATGCTAGGTATCATAAGGAAAGGAATGGAGAATAAAACAAAGGATATTATAATGCCTCTGTATAATTACATGCTGCGACCGCACTTTGAATATTGTGTGCAATTCTGGTTGCCTCATCTTAAAAAGGATTTGCAGAATTAGAAAAGGTACAGAGATGAGCAACCAAAATGGTAAAGGGGATGGAAGGATACCCCTATGAGGAGAGGCTTAAAGGTTAGGGCTCTTCAACCTGGAAAAGAGATGGCTGAGGGGAGATATGATAGAGGTCTATAAATTAATGAATGGAGTGGAACGGCTAAACGTTGATCGATGTTTACACCATGAAAAAGTAGAAAGACTAGGAGACATGCAATGAAGCTACAGTGTAACCCATTTAAGACTAATAAGAGAAACTATTTTTTCACTCAACACGTAATCAAACTCTAGAATTCGTTACCGGAGGATGTAGTAAAAGCTGTTAGTGTAACTGCGTTTTAAAAAGGTTTGGACAAGTTCCTGGAGGAAAGGTCCATAAACCATTACTAAAGAGGACCTGGGATATCCTCTGCTTGCCCTAAACAAGCACTGTGGAACCTGTGTGTCTTTTTGGGAAACTGCCAAGTACTTGTGGCCTGGATTGGCTACTGTTGGAAACAGGATACTCGGCTTCATGGACCTTGGTCTGGCATTTCTCATGTTCTTATGTAAAGAGAAGAGCAACCAAAATGGTAAAGGTGATGGAAGGATATACCTATGAGGAAAGTCTTAAAATGTTAGTGCTCTTCAACTTGTAAAAGAGACAGCTGAGGGGAGATATGATAGAAGTCTATAAATAATGAATGGAGTGGAATGGGTAAATGTAGGTCGGTTGTTTTACCCCTTCAAAAAGTAGAAAGATTAGGGCCATGCAATGATGCTACAATATAGCACATGAAAACCAATCAGAAAATATTTTTTCACTTTAATGCATAATCAAACTCTGGAATTTGTTACGAGAGGATGTAGTAAAAGCTGTTAGTGTAGCTGGAATTAAAAGAAGTTTAGACAAGTTTCTAGAGGGAAAGTCCATAACCCATTATTAAGGAGGACCCAGGAAATCCACTGCTTGCCCCAGGACAAGCATTGTGGAACCTGTGTGCCTTTTGGGAACCTGACAGGTACTTGTGAACTTGGAAACAGGATACTGAGCTTGATGGACCCTTGGTCTGACCCAGTATGGCATTTCCTATGTTCTTATAATGTGTGGTCCTATGCATTCACTTCAGGAGCTCAGGACCAAAGAAAGGCTCCCTGTTTCTTCAGCTCTCTTTTTTTCTTCTGTTCAGATTAGGACAAGGGGCTGCTGCCTTTTCCTTCCACCGATGACATCCTCTATCTAGAATCTTCTCGGAATTGATTGAGCCATACCCTGGCTTATGCCATTGTGATCACTTGTGGAGGGAAGTACAATTGCAAAATGGTTCAGTTCTCTGTCGTCTGACAACCTCAATTCGATATCATTTGGGAGAAGCACAGATCTTAGTGAAATGGTCCAAAGCCCCTGCACAGCCATAAAGTTAGATAACGCCACTTCTGCAGTGGGCATTGTCCTTGCCTTCTGTAATATATAAAAGCTCCCATAGCAAGGGAGCATTAGAAAATGAATGGCTACTTTTATTTATTTACACTTGAAAATTGTCTAAAATTACACAGAAAGTTTGTGACATACAGGGACACCCAAGATTTCTCCTGAAATGTGGTTCAGTACTGTTCCCACTAGATCTTCCCCTCCGACTTGCTAAATACTCTAGGGTTAATTTTCAAAATGGTGGTGAGTGGCCAGGATGGCCGGCTATGCTTAATCGGATATCTAGAGAACAGTTTTCAGTTGTGACCTAGGCAGCTCTGTTGCTGCAGAAAATTCTTTTAAATCTAGCTGACTAGATTTGGGTAAGCAATGGTGCATTCAGATATGGCCAGCTAAGATGGTCCGTAAACTGAAGCACGTCCCTGGAATGCTGCTGGTTTGGCTACATCTAGCCACTTGGTGAAAATCAGCTCCTCTGTGAATCGGTGATAATACTGAGAGCAGGGCTGCCAGGCTCCCGTGATTGCACGAAATTTGGCCCTTCCCATGGAATTCCTCATTCCCCTAAAGAATTGAAATGGAAGACAGGGATCGGAGTTTAGGCAGTGGTAGAAGTGGCAGCGGCGGCAGCCCTTTTGCCTCTCCCATTCCCCACACCCATCCCAGGATAGAGAGTGCATGAGAGGAAGGAAGGAAGGATAATGGGGCAAGGTGAGTGAGGGAGGAAATGTGGACAAAATGGTGAGGCAGAGGTGGGGAAAGAGCATGAGGAATGGGATATGGGGTACGGTAGAATGTAGCAAGAGAATGAGGGATTCAAAAGGGCTGTGGGTTATGTGAAGGGGGTCAAGGAGAAAGCGAGAGAGAGAATCCAAGGTGTTGTAGAGTATGAGTGAGGGGTTTATAGGGAGAGAGTAATGGGACTGCACAGTGCCTGGGAGGATGGGGAGAGAGTGAGATGGGATTAGGGATACAACGGGGTTACTTACCTGTAACAGGAGTTCTCCGTGGACAGCAGGATAAGTCAGCCACACTTGGTGACGTCCTCCGGGTGGAGCCATGCATACGGAAGTGCTCTCTAGAGCTCAGAAAGGAGGGCCTTTCTGAGCCCACCTAGGTAGCCCATCCCACCGGTCCACCCCCTAGTCCGGTCAGTGTGTTCCTAGCTAGCTAGTTCCCGGACAGGGAGCGGATACGGCAGGCTGACCTCCTCCAGGGGAGGCGGGTGGGATTGTGTGGCTGACTTATCCTGCTGTCCACGGAGAACTCCTGTTACAGGTAAGTAACCCCGTTTTCTCCATGGACCAGCAGGATTGCGTCAGCCACACTTGGTGCCTCCCCAGCTGTGGAGAACGCTGAGGTGGAGGAGGAGCTTAGTTACTAAATGAGGCTCTGAGCCGCAATAGGATGAACATTTTTTGCTGCCGTAATAGGTGAAGGTGCATACAAATCGTGCAGTTGTGCAAACAGCAGTTGTGCAACGGGCAACTAGTGCTAACAGCGTACAACAGTGGCTGAGTAACAGTGCAACTAACAGTGCAGACTAACAACAGTGCCTCTAACAGTGCAACTAACAGTGCTGACTAACAACAGTGACTGTGCAACAGTGCAATTAACAGTGCTGACATGCTACAGGAGGAGCAGGTACGGACGGCCCAGCTACTGGGCCAATGCCTGTCTGCCATCCGTTGCAGTGGAAAGGACGGCAGTCCCAAGGGCGCAGTCTTCCTGGGCCCTGAGGTCAAGGCAGTAGTGCTTCTGGAACGTGTGCGGGGAGGACCAGGTGGCCGCTCTGCAGACGTCCATCAGAGGAACAGAACGAAGGTTGGCAATTGTGGTTGCCAGTGCTCTTAGCTTGTGAGGGCCCACTCTTGGCAAATTCTGAGTGCCTGTGGGGTCTAGGCAGTGGGAGACGCAGGAGGCGACCCAGTGAGAGAGGGTTCTCTTGTTGACCAGCCTGCCCGGCCGGCTAGGGTCGAAGGATACGAATAGCTGTTCGCCTTTGCGAATGGGTTGAGTTCGCAGCAGATAGATCCGAAGGGCCCGGAGACAGTCCAGCGTGTGTAGGCGACTTTCTTCTTCGGAGGCATGGGGTTCTGGGAAGAAAGACGGGAGTTCAATGGACTGATTGACGTGGAAGGCAGATGCCACCTTGGGCACGAACTTCGGGTTGGTTCGTAAGGATGCTCTATCCTGGTGTAGCTGTGTATAAGGGGGATGGGACACTAGTGCCTGCAGCTCGCTGATTCTCCTGGCGGACATTATGGCAACCAGAAACAGGGTTTTCCAGGAGACGAACTTCATCTCCGCCGACTGTAGTGGCTCGAAAGGGTCCTCGGTCAGGCGGCAGAGGACAGTGTTGAGGTCCCATGATGGAACGGGTTGCCTGATCGGGGGTTTCAAATTAGCCAGTCCCTTCATGAAGCGGTTTGTCAAAGGTAGTGCTGCAATGGAAGTTGCCCCTTCAGGCTGGGCGTGAAACGCTGCAATTGCCGAAAGGTGCACTCTGATGGACTGAGTCTTAAGGCCAAGGTTAGACAGAGAAGCAAGGTACTTCAGGACACTGGGAAGAGGACACATGGTGGGCTCCAGCCCTTGCGCAGTGCGCCAGATGCTGAATCTCTTCCATTTGAGGCCATAAGATTTCCTGGTAGGAGGGCGTCTGGCTGCTAGGACCACGTCTTGCACCTCAGATGATAGCTGGAGTGTAGAAAGGCTCATCCGCTCAACCTCCAGGCAGTGAGAGCCAGGGCTTTGAGGTTGGGGTGCCTCGTTTTGCCTCCGTCCTGCGTGAGTAGGTCCGGCCGGAGTGACAGGCGCTTCGGTTTCCCTTGCGCAAGGCTTTGGAGCAGCGCGAACCACATCTGTCGGGGCCAAAAGGGAACCACTAGGATGGCGCGAGCCTTGTCGCGGACCAACCGCTGGAGTGTCGCCGGGATGAGGGGGGTCGGGGGAAAGGCGTACACGAGAGACCACTCCCCCCAGCACATGTCGAATGCATCCGCCGCCAGTCTCTTTTTGGAAGGGTGCCTGGAGCAAAACAGGGGGCGTTTTGCGTTCTGTTCCGTGGCGAGCAGGTCGATGTTCGGGCACCCCCACTGACGGAAGAGGCTGCCGGTGACCTCCGGGAGCAGTGTCCATTCGTAAGGTTGCAGTTGCCTGCTGAGCTTGTTGGCTAAGGTGTTCTGGTCGCCCGGCAGATAGGAGGCTCGGATGTTGCACCCATGAGTCAGGGCAAGGGACCAGATCTGCAGGGCTTCCTTGCAGAGGGGCCGAGATGCCGTGCCCCCTTGCTTGTTGATGTAGAACATGGCCACTTGATTGTCCGTCTGGATGAGGATGGTTTTCTTCTGCACATGCGTTAGGAAGGCTTTGAGAGCGTACTTGATGGCCCTTAGCTCTAGGAGGTTGATGTGCAGGAGTCGCTCCTGCGGTGACCAGGCCCCTTGTGTGCTGAACTTCAGAATGTGGGCACCCCAGCCCAAGTTGGAGGCGTCCGTGGTCAGGGTGACTTGGTGCTCGGGTGGGTGCATGTCCTTCCCCCCCGAAAGGTTTCCTGGAGCAGTCCACCAGAGTATATGAGTCTTGATCTTGGAGGTCATAGGGATGCGGGTGGAGAGAGGCTGCGAGTGCTGGTTCCAGTGCGTACGTAGATGCCACTGCAGTGGCCGCATCTGTAACCTGGTGATGTGGACCACGGACGTGGTAGCGGACATGTGGCCTAGAAGGCGTAGGATGGATCTCGCTGAAGAGGATTCCGCCGAGGCCAATCTGGTCATGAGCGAGGTCAGGGCGAGCAACCTGCGTTTGGGAAGGCATGCCTTCGAGAGTGTGGTGTCGATCTCGGCTCCGATGAATTCCAGCCTCTGAGAGGGGGTGCGCTGGGACTTGTTGTAATTGATGACGAACCCCAGGGAGGAGATCAGGGACTTGGTAGTCCTTAGAGCTTCCTGAAGTTCCATTGCTGAGGGGGCTGTGATGAGCCAGTTGTCGAGGTAGGGAAAAATGGAAACGTTCCGTTTGCGTAGATGCGATGCGGGAACTGCCACGCATTTCATGAACACCCGTGGGGCCGGCGATAGGCCGAAAGGGAGGACTTTGTACTGGAAGTGCTGGCCCAATACATGAAAATGAAGATACTGTCTGTGTGACTTGTGGATGCGGATGTGGGTGTAGGCATCCTGCAGGTCCAGGGACGCCATCCAGTCGCCGGGTTGAATCAAGGGCAGGATGCAGTTGAGAGAGTACATCCTGAACTTCTCTTTGATGATGAACTTGTTGAGTTTGCGGAGGTCGAGGATGGGGCGGACTCCGCCTGTCCTTTTGGGAATTAGGAAGTACCTGGAGTAGAAGCCAGAGTTTATCTCGTCCGATGGTACTTGCTCTATAGCATCGGAGGACAGCAGGTGTATCAGTTCCTCGGCCATGGCTCGGCACAGGTGCGGTGGGGTTTTGCTGATGGGTTGGGTGTTTTGGCGAGGGGTTGAGCTGAAACGCATCCGGTAACCCTCTCGGATGATCTCGAGAACCCAGGAGTCGGAGGAGATGTCTTTCCACCTGTTTAAAACGTAGGTCAGGCGACCCCCGGTCGGGGTGGGTGCCGGAGAGTAGGCGTCAAAAGGACGGTCCACTCTTCGCAGGGGGTGGATTGTTCTTCTTCTGCTTGCGGTCACGCTGAGAGTTACGCTGGTGAGGGGGACCACTGTAGGAGTTGTTCCTGTATTTGTTATACTGCCATTTCCTGCTGGAGGGGTACCTCTTGTTGGAGGAGTAGTAAGATTTCCTCTGGAAACTGTTCTTATGGGCTCCGCTGCGGTGCTCGTAGCCGTCCTCCGCCAGGATTTGTAAGGTAGTGCAGTGTTCTTTCATGTCGTTGACAGTGTCTTTAACCTTGTCCCCAAAGAGTGATTCCCCCGTGCAGGGGGCGTTAGCAATGCTGTCATGGGTGTCATCTCGAAGGCCGGAGGCTCTTAGCCACGCCCATCGTCTCGCAGAGATAGCCGTACCGGCAGTACGAGAGGCTGTGTCGAAAGAGTCAAAGGTTGCGCTGGCCAGGTGTTTGCTGCACTCCGACATATCGGCAAGTGCGCTGGTGAGCTGATTCTGAGACTCCTTGGGGAGGGATGCAGTGGTCGACTTCAAGGTTGCCATGCAGGTGTCCAGGAAGAGAACTTGCTGAAATTGGTGTGCTGCAATCTTAGCACTAAGCATAGCACCTTGGAAGACCTTCTTCCCGATGTCATCCAAAAGTATGTTGTCTCGGCCCGGGGGGCTATTGGCGTGGGTACGTGAGGACTTGGTGCGTTTGAGCGCTGAAGAGACGACGATGGAGTTGTGTGGTAGCTGGGTCTGAGAAAAGCCAGGCACAGGCCTCACTTGATACTTGAAGTCAAGCCGCCTCGGAAACGGACGACCAGACGCTGGTGTCTGCCACAGTTTAGAGTGATTTTCCAGCAGTCTCTGATGCACTGGGAGTGCGAAAGCAGGCTTCGGAGTGGCGAGATATTTTAGAACCTCTGGAACAACCTCTCCAGGCGCATCAGCGGCGTTCAAAGAGAGGGCAGAGGATAGTTTTGTTAAGAACTTGGGGTAGGTGAGATCCTCCGCCAGGGGAGGGTCTTCTATCTCAGCTGTCTTCTCTGAGTTGGCGAGCTCTGTGGATGCCGATCCCACCACTGCAGCTTCGATGTTGTGGTCGTCGGCAGTGCTGTCGGGGGACGGATTTTCTGGGTCCGGATTGTCAGAGGGTCCGCGTGGGTCTTCTCTGGTTCTCTTCTCTGGGGTAGAGGTAAGGGCTGCCTCCGGAGCTTTGTGCGCTGGATCCGCGCTATGCGGGGTTGACAAGCGTGCCGCGGGTATTGTTGAAACAGATTGTTTCACGAGCTGTGTTAATAAGCTGATGATAGCTGAGGAATTACTATGGCTGGATCTGCTAGCCCTGCTGCGGTTTGAAGGGCTCCGGCTATGGTTGCCCTTTCGAGGATCCTCCCGCCGGTGGCGCTGGGAGCGGTGGCGGTGGCTCTCGGAGTGCCTGTGTCGTTTGGGAGAGAGGTCCCTGTGGCTAGAGTCGCTGCTGCTGCTGCAGCTGCTGCGTCTGTTGACACTGGTCCGTTTACCGTATGTTCTGCTCTTGGAACTGCTGCTGCTGCTGCGGCTACTGGAGTTGTGCAACAGTGCGCTGGCATTGCGCAACAGTGCGCTGGCTTCGTTGGGCGCGCTGTTGTGCGGGGCGCTGTTGTGCGAGGCGCTGCTGTGCGACGCGCTACTGCGTGAGGCGCTGCCGTGCGATGCGCTGCTGCGTGAGGCGCTACCGTGCGAAGCGCAGTTGCGTGCAGGCTTCCCTCCGATGCCGGTAGAATTTGCGGGCATAGAGGCCCCGCCCCCAAGGTGGGCGGAGTTGGAGGACTGCAGCAGAGGCTGGGAGGACCGCAGCACGTCGCCATCTTGGGAAGCATGGACGAGTGCTGTGGGTGACCCGATCCTGGAAGCTGACTGCAGGGCGAGCTGAGAGGAGTCCAGGAGGATGAAAACAGGAGAGACTGCAGCAGTAGGGGCAGGGCTTACCTCTGTGCCTCCGCGGGTGACGGTGTTGGGTCCCGGAGCAGCAAGCAGGTCAGTCGGGTGCACCGGGCTGGGGACAGAGGCTCCATGCAGCACGTCTCGCCGGGAAAGGGCACTCTCTGCAGCAACAGAGGCTCGGCTAGGGATGGAGGCCTGTACAGGCACATCCGGGGCCGGCAGAGGATCAGGCAGTGGGCCAGAGCCGGAGGCTGGGCACATCACTTGGTATCCTTTCTTCATTGCCCCACAGTAAGTGCATCCATGTGAAGTCTTGTTCTTGTTGCCACAATAGGGGCATTTCTTTGAAAGATGCTTGGGCATAGTTGTAAAAACGCAAAACAAAGAAATTTAAAAAAAAATGAAGAGAGAGAGCAGGGTCCGTCTTGCTGGCAAGGCGGAAGAACAAAAACTGACCGGACTAGGGGGCGGACCGGTGGGATATGCTAACTAGGTGGGCTCAGAAAGGCCCTCCTTTCTGAGCTCTAGAGAGCACTTCCGTATGCATGGCTCCGCCCGGAGGACGTCACCAAGTGTGGCTGACGCAATCCTGCTGGTCCATGGAGAAATTTTCTTACTGCTTATACTGAGGAATGGCAACTATCTAGAAGGGTGGTGCAGGATTTTTTTCAACTTTTATTTTTTTTATTGTTTCATTACTCAGATTTTGTTTGCTTTAGTATTCATTTTTTTGTTTTGTTTTTAGTGTATGCTAATTTACAGAAAAACATTTGTTGGCAATATGATAATCAAAGCCCCCTTCAAGCTTGCTCTCATTTCCCCCTTAGCATCTTACCTCACTCTCATTTCCCCCTTAGCATCTTACCTCAGTCCCCGAGATCAGCTAGTGCTGCGCTGTCATGGCTTCGGTGGGGCAGACAGCAATTGGGCAGACTGCAGGTGAGATAAGATGAAACAAAAGAAAAACAAGCAACATTTAGTTCATTTGTTTGTATAAAAAAGTGAAGGGAAACAAACCAGGAAATTTTGTTGACATTTTCTCTTTCATTTCCCACAAAATGCTGCATAGGAATGATCGTTCTGCCACCGGAGCTCAGCCCATCACCTGAAGTGGTGCTACTGCTTGGCCTTTCATTATTTTGGGTCAGACAGTCAACCTGACATCAAGAACAGACCCCCTCCCCTTCCCCCGTTTGCTTGAACTCATGATTTCAAATGGAGATCCCCCAGCCAGCAGAGATGGACCGGCTGTCAAGATGCCTAGGGGGAGCCGAAGAGTTAAATCCACCACTGCTTATGCTTTAATAATGACTGGGCAGACTAGATGGACCAATTGGTCTTTTTCTGCCATAATCTGCTACATTACTGTGTTATGCAACTTTCATTTGTTAATAGTCTCCCAAGTCCCACATTTTAGAAATAACTAGCCTACATGCAAAGGGTCTCCACCTGTTAGACGTTCTATGGATTTCTAGCACCGACCTTCTCTGTGATTTGCCGGTGAGTGACCTTGTGAGAGACATTAGATAATATAAAGCAGCGAGCTGTCTTCCCAGTACTTTCACTCCTAGAGGATTCTCAGCAGGAGTCCTTGAAATGTCCGTGTGGTGGGAGAGCCAGGGCATTCCAGCCCTCCCCCCCCCCCCTGCTGTGAGGGTGTTTTTACTGGGAGAGGCAAGAGACCCTGAGAGTGTAGAGCTGGAGGGAGGTTATCAGTGTCTAAATAAAAGGGTTTGCAGGTCTGTCACCACCAGTGTGTGATTAACAGAACTGTAGCTAGCACCCTTAACTGGATAGCAGGGGAAAGAAAGTAGGGGGGGGGGAGGGAGAAAGAGATAAAGGTTGATGGACAGAAAGAAAAATAAAAAGAACAGAGCATTCAGAAGGAATGCACCTCACACACAGATGAGTGTCTGTCAGGAATTTAGAAAAGCATTCAGAGTGGCGTCTGCTTCTTGTTTCAGTCTTAAAAGGCGCAGAGTGCCAGCAGCCGGGACGGTCCTGAAGACATCAGAATCTTTTGCAGGTACTGACAGCGTAAGAACCAACATGAGGATTAGCCAAGCATGTTGTTGTATATGAACTTTGGACACTACATAGCTCAGCTGCGGAAGGAAAGGTGACCTCGATGGTCTTGAAAGGTCTCGTACAGCATTAAAAAAATATTTCGACTGGTTCAATAAAAACTATCACAAAATGTGTTTTGATTTTGAAATAAAAACTAAGAAAATTTCATTCCTTTTTCATTTTATTTCTTTTGCAACACTACATGGCACCAAAGTTTTAAAAAGCAACTGCACTGGGCCTTGCCCCCAGCACCCTCAAATGCCCCTAGACTTCTGACCCTCCCAAGCATCTTACCCCATGCACAAGAGTGCTCCTGAGTTGCTTTTGCCTCGCCTGTGCAGTAATCCAAACTGGCACTGGTATAAGATATGTAGGGCCCTGGGGCAGAATCTCTCTCTGGTTCAGGGTTCCAAGGGCAGAGGATTTGGACCAGAAAAATTCATTTTTTTCATTCAGCAGCTAGAAGTCATCTCTAACTGCTACTGTTTTAATGCTATTTGCTTAATGCCCTTTTTTTCTTTTTGCTAACAAGTGCTTTGCATAGAATTAGTTTATTGTACTTGTAATAAAGGTTTTTTTAATAGGGCTCTACATGGTCCAAGAAAAGACCGGTCTGTGCTCATTTAAAACAATTATTTCCAGATTTGTTAGCAATTTTTGTGTTCATTTCACAAATTTGTCCTTATGCATTCTAGAACCTCTTAAGTACATAAATTGATTATGCGCACCTTACTTGGTGAGTATATGTGCATACAAATGATTTGTGTATACTTTAAAATTTTAGGTGCCCAAATGACCCGAATGTGTGCTCACAAATGCACATCCCTGTTTTTAGTATGATACTAAAGAAAACGGGTGCTTAATTTTTGGACACATTGGGCCCGATTCTGGGACATGGGTTGTGGCGGGACGTGCAGTCCCACAAGCCATCCGGGCCCAATTCCCCCTCTGGCTCTCCCCGTACATCCTGAGCAGCAGGATGGGGAGAGCCAGCGGGGGGAGGGGGGGTGTCTGGGCAGAGCGGGGACAGGCCAGCCCGGCAGGATATACAGGGCCTATTGAGGTCATGGCCCTGTATGTCCTGCTGGGTCAGAGGGGACGTGCTGCTTATCCCACCTCAAAGGCTCAGGAATCCCCCCGGGGCTGCGTGTAGGGGAGTCCTCGCCGCCCGATCCAGGACCGGCAGGCCAGCTGTGGGTCGGGCGGCGGGGAAGAGGGGTGCCGAGCCACAGGAGTCGCACGTTTTGTTCCCACGGTCCAGAATCGGGTCCTAACTGGCCTGTCTTCCTCGAGGATGTCCGGACGACCCGGACGTCCCCCTCCCTGAATCGGGCTCCACGTTTACTATCATTCGGGCTCAGTGAGATAGATCAAGAAAAAGTAGAACATAAAAACATAAGATATGCCATACTGGGTCAGATCAAGGTCCATCAATCCCAGTATCCTGTTTCCAACAGTGGCCAATCTAGGTCATAAGTACCTAGCAGTTTCCCCAAAAGACACAGCTTCCTCAATGCTTGTATTAGGTCGAGCAGTGATATCCTGGGTCCCTTTTAATAATGGTTTATGGACCTTTCCTCCAGGAAGTTGTCCAAACCTTTTTTAAACCGAGCTACACTACTGCATCCTCCGGTAACAAATTCCAGAGTTTGATTACACGTTGAGTGAAAAAATATTTTCTCTTATTAGTCTTAAATAGGTTATCCTGTAGCTTCATTGCATGTCCCCTAGTCTTTTTATATTCTGATGACATAAACAATCGATATAGTTTCATTGCATGTCCCCTAGTCTTTTTATATTCTGAAGACGTAAACAATTGATCTACGTTTACCCATTCCACTCCATTCATTAATTTATAGACCTCTATCATCTCTCCCCTCAGCCGTCTCTTTTCCAGGTTGAAAAGCCCTAACCTTTTTAGCCTCTCTTCATAGGAGTATCCTTGCATCCCCTTTACCATTTTGGTGGTTCTTCTCTGTACCTTTTTTAATAACACTATATCCTTTTTAAGACACGGCGACCAGAATTGCACAAAATATTCAAGGTGCGGTCGCAACATGGAACGATAGAGAGGCATTATAATATCCTTTGTTTTATTTTCCATTCCTTTCGTTATGATACCTAACATTCTATTTGCTCTCTTGGCCACCACTGCACACTGGACGGAGGGTTTTAAAATGTTATCCATGATGACGCCTAAATCTTTTTCCTGGGTGGTGGTTCCCAATGTGGAATCTTGCATCGTGTAGCCATAGTTTGGGTTGTTCTTTCCTAGGTGCATAACTTTGCACTTGTCCACATAAATTTCATCTGCCATTTGGATGCCCAATCTTCCAATTTATCAAGATCCTCTTGCAATTTTCTACAATGCTCTCGGGTTTTAACAACTTCAAATAGTTTTGTGTCATCTGCAAATTTGAGAACCTCACTCGTTATTCCATTTTCCAGGTCATTTATGAATATGTCAAAAAGCAGCGGACCCAGCAGAGATCCCTGTGGTACTCCACTATTCACCCTTTTCCATTGGGAAAATTGGCCATTTAGCCCTACCCTCTGCTTTCTATCTTTTAACCAGTTCCTGATACACAATAGTACACTGCCTCTTATCCCATGACTTTTTAGTTTTGCCAAAAGTCTCTGATGAGGGACCTTGTCAAAGACTTTCTGAAAGTCCAGATACATTATATCAACCAACTTACCTTTGTCTACCTGTTTATTCACACCTTCAAAAAAACATAACAGGTTAGTAAGACAAGATCGTCCTTGTCTAAAGCCATGTTGGCTGTCTCCCATTAAGCCATGACTATCTACATGTTGAGTACTGTAAATTTGTTCTTTATGATGGTTTCTACCATTTTTCCCGGTAATGACGTCAGGTTCACCGGTCTGTAGTTTCCAGGATCACCCCTGGAACCCTTTTTAAAAATTGGCATTACATTGGCGACCCTCCAATTTTCAGGTATTACAGATGATTTTAATGATAGTTCACAGATTACTAATAGCAGGTCTGAAATCTCATATTTCAGTTCTTTCAACACCCTTGGATGTATACCATCCGGTCCAGGTGATTTGCTACTCTTCAGTATATCAAATAGTTGTAATACATCTTCCCGGTGTATCAATATTTCTTTCAATTCTTCTGCAGTATCACCTTTAAATACCACTTCAGTCATGGGTAACATCACTACATCTTCCTCAGTAAAGACTGAAGCAAAAAATTCATTCAGTCTCTTCGCTGTAGCCTTGTCCCCTCTTACTGCCCCTTTTATCCCTCTATCATCTAATGGTCCAACTGACTCTCTCACAGGTTTTTTGATACAAATGGATATGAAAAAGTCTTTATTACATGTTTTTGCTTCCTCAGGAAGTTTCTTCTCAAATTCTCTCTTTGCCTGCCTTATCAATGCCTTGCATTTAACTTGCCAGTGCCTGTGCTGTTTTCAGTTTTTGTCATTTGGTTCTTTTTTCCATTTCCTGAAAGATGCTTTTTTGACAACAACAGCCTCACTGACCTCACCTTTACACCTTGCTGGCAGTTTTTTGGACTTCCTTCCACATTTCTTAAAGCGTGGAATACAGCTGGTCTGTGCTTCCAAGATAGTATTTTTAAACAACATGCAAGCTTGATGTAAGTCTTTAATCTTTCCAACTGCTCCTTTTAGTTTTCTCTTAATTATTTTCCTCATTTTATCATAGTCTCCCTTTCAAAAGTTAAAAGGTAGTACTGTGGATTTCTTTACCATCCCTTCTCCATTAATTAAATCAAACATGATCATGCTATGATCACTATTTCCAAGTGGCCCCAACACCCTTATCTCTTGCACCAGATCTGGTGTTCCACTAAGGACTAAGTCCAAAATGGCTTCCCCTCTGGTCGGTTCATGAACCAGCTGCTCCAAGAAGCAGTCATTTATTTCATCTAGAAACTTTATCTCTCTAGCATGTCCTGCTATGACACTGACCCAGTCAATAACGGGGTAATTGAAATCACCCATTATTACTGTTTTGTAACTTTTGTTAGCTTCCCTGATTTCTTTGAGCATTTCATCATCCATTTGTTCATTCTGGTCAGGCGGTCGATAGATTTGACACTAAACTTAATAGATCAGGGAGCCCTTCTACTAAAGCCTCCTAGGTGGTTAACATTGCATTTTAGCATGAGCTTCCTGTCTGCAGTGACACCTGTGTAAGCATGACAGCGAGCAATCACTAAGATATGCATTAATCAGCCATTGTGTGCAAGGATGGCATGTGGATGGGTTAGAAGATAGTGTGGGCATGGAGAGCACATTGCTACTAGTGCAAGGGCAACTGCTGCATGCTCAGTGGCAATGCGGCAATTAGTGTGAGTGCACCTAACAATACTTCTATGGGTATTGTTAAGGGCACCTGCATTAATTGCACCACACCTTAGGGTATTCATCTGGAATGTTACCTGCCAGGAACATGCTGGTCACAGCCCCAGCAGTTACTGCACAGACTATGTATAGGGTAATTCTATAATATCATATATAGGCAAATCACAGTGCCACATGCATATTTAGGACCTATTTTATAACGTAAATCAGGCATGTGCTCTATGTTACAGAATAGGGGTGTGTGGACATTCCTGAGTCCAGTCATGGCAGTTATGTCTGCTCTACAGCAGGTATAACTACCCGTGCCTAGATGGGCGCAGTGACATGCATAAGTCAACCAGCTCGCCGCTTCTAGACACGATCTCGATAGAGAACAAGTGTTCCTCCATCAATCTACTTTACAGAGCTCCATCATCAGATTCAGATGCACTAACAACAATAATCGATGCAGCCGCAAACTCCCAGAGCCCGAATACAACCAGCTGGGTACTAGGAGATTTCAACCTCCCCTCCCTGCAAGACTCTCACTCAAAGGCATTTCTCGAAGCCATGACGGATCTAGGGTATAGCCAATTAATCAAGGAACCTACCCATATAAAAGGAGGCCTGCTAGATCTAATATTCACAACAGACGCAACCATCAGAGAGACAACCATCCCTGATATATCAATCACCGCTGTCCCATGGTCAGATCACTCATTAATCCTATTCCAAATTCCTCAGCCAAGCCATGGCCAAAAGGATGAAAGCACAGCAATCGGTCAGTCCAACAATCCGCCGAGAAGATTCCAACCATTCAACAAAGAACTAATCCTGAAGTCAGCAATCCCACTAATAACCTCACCAGCACACAACCCAGACGAACTAGTCTCCAACTGGAATGAAATACTCAGCTCAATAGCTGTTCGCCCAGCAAAAAACAAACCTCAAGGGAAACGACACACAGCAGCATGGTACACTACTGAGTTGAAAGCCTCACTCGTGACACTAAGAAAACTTGAGAGACGCTGGCGCCGCTCACGCTCAGAAGCAGACCAAAAGGCATACAACTTACAACTCACAGCGCACCGTACCGCAGTGACTGAAACCATGAGACGTTACCACGCCGACACTTTAAAGAGATCCCTCAACAAACCTCGTGACCTGTTTGCCCTCGTTAAGCAACTTACAACAGAACCTGCATCAGAACAAACAAATGGAATCCATCCTCAAACATATGCTGATTATCTACAAACGAAACTCTGCCAGATAAACAACAACCCTGCGTCCAGCATTATCCTTCAGCCTTACAATCAAACACCACTCACTACCTTCACAACTCCATCCAAACAATGCATCGAAGACACCATAGCAGCCATCAATACGACCACAGCGCAATCTGATCCATGCCCAGCTTTCTGGGTCAAAGAACTTCGGACTGACCTCAGTCCCATCATATCCAGACTCATGCAACAATCATTCACAACAGGTGATTTCCCACGCACCCTCAAACACACATCAATAAGACCTCTACTAAAAAACAACAAACTTGACCAACAGAAACCAGAATCCTACAGACCCATAGCAAGCATACCAATGCTTGCAAAAATAATGGAAAAGGAAGTTCAGAGACAAATACAAGATCACATTGATTCCAATACACCACTGGATCCATGCCAGCATGGATTTAAAGAAGCCCACGGGGTGGAGACCCTTCTTACCACACTCTTCAGCAGCATAATATCAGGCATCGACAATACCCGCCAAGGCTTTGTCCTTGTCTTCCTTGACATCGCAGCAGCGTTTGATTCCGTTAACCATGAGCGCCTCCTAGAACGCCTCAAGGAAAAAGGAATCTTCAGTAAAGCACTCGAGTGGTGCAGGTCCTACCTCTCGGACAGATGGCAGCAGGTACGATCCAGAGACACATCATCAGAACCATTCCACCAAAGCCAAGGTGTCCCACAAGGATCCTCCCTCTCCGCCTTGCTGTTCAATATATACATGCAACCTCTCTGCAACCTGATCCGGTCTTTCAGCGTTAACTGCATGATATACGCAGATGATGTGCTATTATACACGCCTTTTGCAACAGAAAACCCAGACCTCTCACCAATAACATGCTGCATAAATGAAATATCCAATTGGCTACAATCCCAAAACCTCCGGATTCAACACAAGAAGACGGAGGTGATGTTCATTACAAGGAACCGTAACTTCACTGCGCCGGCAGTACTAAAAGTGAAGGACGCAGACCTCCAGACCAAATCCGTGATCAGATACCTCGGCGTCACACTAGACCAGAACCTAAATATGCAGGCTCATATAAGTAACACTGTAAGAGCAGTATATCATAAAATTAGATCCCTTAGGTACCTGCGATCTCTGCTGGAGCCAGATGATTTCAGGACTATCTATCAGGCACTAATTATCCCACATTTCGATTATGCAAATGCAATACTGCAAGGACTCCCCCAAACCACCCTAAACCCACTGCAAATGGCAATGAACACCGCAGCAAGAGTACTACACGGAGCATCCAGGAAAGACCATGTCACACCCATAATGAAACAACTCCACTGGCTCCCGATTCAAGGTAGAATTACATTCAAGACCTTGCTGCTCACCTTCAAAGCCACCAAAGGTCTCTCGTCAACATCACTAACAGAGCTAATCCAGATGACACCCCACAATAGGGACAGAAGGTCAGTAGCTCAAAACACCTTGATAGTCCCAAGATCAATAACTCAATGCACCGTCAACATCCAGCAGGACCTTCAAACTTTATGCACCAATGATCTGGAATAACCTCCCTCACAACATCCGATCAATCCCGGACCTATGCCAATTCAGGAAGGCCGTGAAACACTACCTCTTCCTCCTACACTACCCGGAAACCAATAGAAACTCAGCACCATTTGCCGAAACCACCCAAATCTCCAATGTCTAAAACCATACGAACACATGACCAGTCTATAAATTGTAAATATTGTATATATTGTTGTTGTACATAGTTACCCTGTTAGCCAAGTTGAATATCCTGTTCATATGTAAACACAAAGTACTATTGGAAATGTGTATGTTCATTGTTTATTGTAAACCGCGCTGATGCTGAATAGCGCGGTATAAAAGAGACTTTAAATAAATAAATAAATAGGATTCTATAACTTACGAGTGTAGATGTAAGCTCCACCTATGCTCCACTTAGGTTCCACCCTGTGCACACCTCCAAATGAACATACGCATGATGGGTCTTACGCATGCACTAGCAGAATAGCAACTGCCCAAAGCGTTCATATAAGTGTCCATTCACACATACAGATCATTCAGAATAGGGACTTACACATTTCAAGCGATTCTCTCTCTGCATCCTACATAGAGCAAGTCCCTAAGTGCACAACCTTAAGGAGATTTAATAAAAGGGTCCCTAGATTTAGAGAAAAGTGAATTATGGTGTTTGTTAACACTGTAGTGTGATGACAGTGAAGAATATGAGGAAATGTGTAGTCATTTTATGACTGAAAACATCAGCAATGTTTTTTATATCATTACAGCATGGTTTCCTATCTGAAATGACACCAAAGTTAAGGAAATATAATCTATTACTGTATGTGTTTGTGCATGCCATCTGTAAAATTTAATGGGCGGGACCATGATTACATGGGTGTTTTATGGAAACAGCTGGAAACAGAGTTCAATGAGAAAGTGCTCACACTTTCAGAGGCAAGCACAGTCTGAAGAATGAGGTGAAGAAAAAGTCACAAACAAGGTGGATAGCGTATATAGATGTTTACTGGATGTTCGAAAGGTTCATCCTACATGGCCATGTTTCAGCATGTGTCTTCATCAGGGGTGTGTAGAACCTGGAGACCGCACCTTCAAAAGGATGTGAACAGGATGGAGTCGGTGCAAAGGGTGGCTACTAAAATGATTAGTGGTCTTCATTATAAAGCATATGAGGACAGACTGAAGGATCTTAATATGTACACCTTAGAGGAAAGGCGGGATAGAGGTGATATGATTGAGATGTTTAAATACCTCTGTGGCATAAATGTTCAGGGAGAGAGCCTCTTTCAATTGAAAGCAAGTTCTGCTACGAGGGGACATGGGATGAGGGTGAAGGGAGATAGATTCAGGAGTGATATGCGGAAATATTTCTTTACGGAAAGAGTAGTGGATCCGTGGAATAGTCTCCCAGTGGAGGTGGTAGAGATGAGGATGGTAACTGAATTCGAAAAAGCATGGGACAAACACAGAGGATCTCTAAAGGTAAAAAGGGGACTGTTGTAGTTGTTATGGAAGGACAGACTAGATAGGCCATGTGGTCTTTTTCTGTCGTCATATTTCTATGTTTCTATGTTTCTTTTACTGTAAGTAAAAATCATAACACATATACATGAATGCTGTACAAGTAAAGCCTATAGAAAATGTAATAACTCATGAATAAATTGATTTATTTAACCATTTTTTTTAATACCGCTTTATCGTTATATCATTTCAGAAATAAAAATATGATAAAAATATATATAATGCCACGGATCTATACATTAAAAGCATATTAAAATCATGTTAAAATTGAATTAAGAACATGTTAAAAAAGGTTAGAAAGAAATGTAAATGGAAAACATCGTACACATACCTATACAGTGCCTTGTTTTGTTGCATTACAACCTGGAATGAAAATGGAGGTTCATTTGGATGTTAGGCAATGGACCTAACAATATAGTCCAAATTGGTGAGGTGGAATGAGAATAAAATACCTTGTATATATAAAAAACAAGTAAAAACTGAAAAGTTGTGAGTGTATATGTATTCATCCCTTTTGCTATGAACACCCTAAATAAGATCTGGTCTAACCAATTAACCTCAGAAGTCACATAATTAGTTGATTAGGGTGCACCTGTCTGCAATCAGTGTCACATGATCTGTCACATGATGCCTGTATAAATATACCTGTTCTGAAAGGCCCCTGACTCTACAATAACACTAAACAAGCAACATGAAGACCAAGGAGCACTACAAACAGGTCAGAGACAAAGTTGTGGAGAAGTGTAGATCAGGGTCGGGTTATAGAAAAATATCCCAAATTGTGAATATCCCACGGAGCACCATTAAATCCATTATAACAAAATGGAAAGAATATGGTACCACCACAAACCTGACAAGAGAAGGCTGCCTACCAAAACTCATAGACCGGGCAAGGAAGGCATTAATCAGAGATGCCACAAAGACACAAAGGATAATACTGAAGGAGCTGCAAAGATCCACAGCAGAGATGGGATTATCTGTCCATAGGACCACTTTAAGCCATACACTCCAAAGAGAGAAGCTTTAAGGGCCAGAAAAAAGTCCTTGCTTAAAGAAAGAAATAAGAAAGCATGTTTGGAGTTTGCACAAAAGCATGTGTCGGACCCCCCCAAACACATGGAAGAAGGTTCTCTGGTCAGTTGAGATGAAAATTGAACTTTTGGCCTTCATGGGAAATGCCATATGTGGCACAAACCCAACACTTCCCATCACCCTAAGAACACCATTCCAACAGTAAAATAAGGTGGTGGCAGCATCATGCAGAGGAGATGTTTTTCATCGGTAGGGACAGGAAAACTGGTCAGGACTGAAGAAACGATGGATGATACTAAATGCAGGGCAGTTATTGAGGAAAACCTGTTTTAGTCTGCCAGAGATTTGAGAATGGGACGAAGTGTCACCTTCCAGGAGGACAATGACCCTAAACATACTGCTAAAGCTACACTGGAGTGTTTAAAGGGAAACATTTAAATGTCTTGGAATAGCCTAGTCAAAGCCCAGACCTCAATCCTTGGCTGCCTCCCTGGATCTATCCACTGCTTTTGACTTGGTCAACCACACTCTCCCCCTTTTGTGTCTTTGGGATATGGGTCTGCATGGCATGGTCTTTCACTGGTTTCATTCCTTTCTTCACTCCTATACCTTTTATGTAGTCTCTTTATCTGACACTTCCACCCCCTTGTCCTTGTCCTGTGGTGTCCCCCAAGGCTCAGTCTTGGCACCTTTACTTTTCAATATATTTCTTGCTCCTCTTGCACTCTTGATACAGCAAACTGGAATTTCAGTCTATTACTATGCCGATGATGTTATCCTTCTCCATCATACTTCTCCAGTGTCCCCAGATCTCTCACCACTCAACACCTGTCTAACTCTTGTTGTGAACTGGCTTTCTTCCAGTCTTCTCCATCTCAACCCCTCAAAGACATCAGTGATGTGGTTTGCTTTTAGCACTTCCCCTCCTTCTTTGGCTCCTTTACTTCTTGATAACCCAATACCACTGGTATCCTCCTTTTGATACCTAGGAGTAGTCCTTGACCCCGAACTGTCCTTCCATGATCATATTTCTGCTGTTGCATGTCGTTCTTTCTTCTTCCTCCGTCAGATCAGAGCAGTTAGTGATGTCCTATCTCCCTCCTCACTCACCACACTTCTTCTTGCACTGGTTATTTCATGTATGGACTACTGTAATGTTATTTTTGCCGGTCTTCCCCAATACCAAATACATTGCCTGCAACTGATTCAAAACACCGCTGCCTGGATCATTTCTCATACTTCCCGTTACAGTCATATCACACTGTAGCAGCAATCGCTGTGAAAAGCTCTTATTCAATCACTCACCCACAGAAGGAAAACTCACAGGCAGGCTGGAATGCAAACAGGATCTTTAATGTGCACAGGATCAGACAGAGATACCAGCAACCTCCACAAGGGTCTGAACCCCGAGGGACGGCCTACAATGCCTTATATACAGTACAGTTTTAAACTCATTCTACAATCCCATTTGCCACAGGTATTTCCTGCCCACCAATCAGCAGCCCCTGGGGAGGTACCTGGGTGACCTGTCCAAACCGGTATGCTCTGGTCTGTTGGTTTCAGGGCTAGGGAAATACTGTGCTCAGACCTGGAGTGGGGGAAGGGTGCCTACTGGAATCTCAATGTCTCTCTTAGCAGGCTGATTACCTCATGGCTTGCGGGGGAAGGGTCAGGCTGATCAGAGCCTCATGGCTTGCAGCATGGCTTGGGGGAAGGGCTATCTACAGTTCGCAGCATGGCTTGGGGGAAGGGCTACCTATAGCTACCTCATGGCTGCCTCATTCCCCCCTTTTTAAGTAAGACCTCAACCGCTAGAGGCGGTTGAGGGCTGTATTACTGGAGGCAAGCCGCAGAGGAGTATATTGGGTCAGGGCCATGACCGTGGCAGCCGCCTTGCGTTCTACCAGGGTGCCAAGGGTGGAAACAACCTGTAAGGAAAAAGGCACTTGGTTAAAATGTACGGTACAGCAATGGGACAAGTTAAGGTAGAGAGTTACGTATACAAAGGTCTGCATGTTCAGAGCAGTTTGGGCAAGTAATACTGCTGTGTTAGTAGTCTCTGCACTTGTTTGAAAGCAAGTCTATATCAGCTAAGGCACCTTTTCTCAGTCTGATCCCGGTTCCAGGAAAGGTGTCTGTAAATCAGTCTCTCCGGTGGTCCAGAGTTCGTCGGCAGTCTGTTAGAACCCCGTACTGGGCAGAAGTGTCAAAGCGTAGGGGCTGGTTTGGAACTGTGACAGAAGTCCAGGCTGGAACAATTTCTGGTGCAGCGGCCTTGACACGAGAGTGATGGATCCTCGGAGCAACTTCAGCCACCTTGACAGCCGTGGGGGTGGTCCGCAGAACAGTATACGGGTCTCGCCACTGGGGAGTCAGCAGATCCTGCTTCCACTCCTGGATCCATTATCACTGGAGGTTCCTTTGCTGGTAGGAAATATTCCATTATGCCCTTGACTGATCTCCACATGTTTACAGATCAGACAAGTGCACGCCCGTGTTCTGTAATTCTGACAAGTTTTAGAATCACACCAATTTTTTTTTTTTTTTTTTTTTTTTTGAGAATTTGTCATCAATTTATCCCTCATCATTTTTTATATTCATTAGCCAGATACATCACTTCACATCATTAAATTGCCTTCACCAGTTTAATTTCCATCATAGTACTTCCACATTTACTGTCCATCAGAGTCCTTCCTCTTAATATATCACTTTACCCCTCACAACACTTTCCACCAACTACATACATAGGTCCTTCAATTTTTTTCTTTTTCTATACCATACTAATGTATCCTTATCTGGCAAGGCTGCTAAAACAATTGTTAGAGACATAGTATTGTTGTAAACAGTGTCCATTTCCCACTAACTTAATTGGTGCAGTTCTAGATTGGCATGGGTGCTCATTCTAAATAGCGACTGTCTAAACAATCTTCAATATAAAACGATACATCAATTCCAATAGAAAGAAATATGGCTCCTAACATGACAGCCACATATCTCTCATGTATGGCTAGAGTCTATTGTACACCTGGTTCCCAGTGAGAGTACTGTAGGAAACTTAAAAATACTTGGACTGATCTTGAAAATGCAGTGGTCCACAAAGATTTATGTAAGCTATCCATTAATTATGGTGTCAAAAGAGATCCTCTTGAGGTGAGAGACTAAGAGGGCACAAGGCATTGGTGGTTGGGCCTCATGGCGATACTCCTTCTGGTTCTTCTTGGCCTGCAAGGCATTTGTGAATAGGCCTCATGGCAATACTTCCTCGGGTTCTTCTTGGCCTATTCCCCCCTGCCTATTCATGTCTCTTCAGAGGCATAAATGTACAAGGTTCGTGTTTTCTCAGGCCTTGTGGGTCCTCGAGGAGTCTTAGAGCAGTCAGAATTCCAGTGGCCCAGATCATCACACTTGGAGTAGCACGTTTTATTGCCTTTTTCCTAGGCTGTCGTCTCACCTTCTGCCCCTCTCTCTCATTCATTTTCTCAAAGCTCTCCTGGATCATTGCTGACAAGTAAGATTTAGTTTTATCCAATCAACTCGAGTTAATGTTATCATTATATTTGTAAATAATATTTTTACAAATATTTCCATATTTCTGGGAATCACAGTTCCATCTTTCCACTAAATTTGCTTTATATACTTGGGAACCAAGCGATTTCAGATCAGCCCCTTTCCAAAATTTAATATTTACTCATCTTATTGCTGTGTATACTGGACCTCTACATAATGTACTCCTACCAGTATATTTGGTAACAAAGTACAAATGTATAAACTAAAAAGATTTGTATCTCACAGTGCTATAATATATTGTGCTCCTGAACTCTGGACACCAACATGTAAAATTCAAATACAGCAGGACAGGTGAATTTATTCTAAATAGCACCTATGATGTTACTGTCCTGTTCATCATTCATGAGCACAGAGCTTAACAAGGCAAAGTGATTACCTTGTATCTTATAGTTCAAAACAGGCATGAAACTGATACTTTATAAGAAGATTGGTGGATATCTGGAATGCAATATCATTGTAGTATCAGAAAAATGAATACAGTTGATCAAGGCAGTTTAAGGTACCAAGCAGGAAAGAACGCAATCATCAGCACAGCATTTACTGTCTGCAGAATAAACTGCCAAAGATGGCATATCATTCAGAAGTATTACTTGCTTAAGTTTGTATGTGCAGTCAAAACCAAATATATGTACCAGAGAAAATCCAGGCTTTAAAGGACAAGTAAAAAAAAATCTTCATTTCTTCATGATCTTATAAGGATTTTTCTCCAGCCTTTGTTTGCTTCCAGCAGACATTTGAGGATGCTCAAAGGAGGCACCTCATGGTTCTAGAAGCTCAAACTCTACAATTAAAATTGATGACAAGAGGATTGTTTGCAGGCTAGGTGTGGCTAGGTGAATTGGGGTTCTTTGTCCTCTAGGAGAAAGACTCCTAGATGATTTTTTTTTTCTTTTTTTTTTTTTTCTTTTTTTTCTTTTGTCCTCTCTAATGGGCCTCCATTCATCTGCTAGAAGAAGGAACTCCTCCCAGTATCTTTCTATAGCTATGCAAACTATTTCAGCAGTTCCAACTATCCCCCAGTCACCGCTGAGAGGTGTGACCAAAACACCTGGTTCCCTGACCACTGATCATGCATGTAACATAGCAATGAAATTGGATATGCATCAAACAATGCAATTGTCTTCCTTCACTGATATACCAGTACCACAGTCCACACACAGCAAACCCCACCCCCCCCCTTTTCCAAACTGTCCCCTTCCCTGCAATCAGTAGACCTGGTGTTTTTTACTGTTTGGGGACACAGGGGCGACTCGTCAATAACTTCACCTTTTACTGATAGAGTATCAAAATCAATCCTGAAATATAAAGACCTAATGTCTGGACAAAAACTTTCTTTCCCTAATGTCACAACCAAACACAGAGCCACTAACAAACACAGAGCCACTAGCAATTTTTACATAACAGTACATTAACCATATGGGCCAGCCATGAATCCATACAGGGAAGCTGGTCCGGATACTCCCTCACCACAATTCAGCCTCCGGACCCCATGCCCCAATCACAATTCACAAATCACAATGTTCAGTGTAAATTTTCTAATCTCACCTCTGGGAATACAACATACAATATAATCCTGGTAACAGGCAGAGTCTGGCTGCACAAAACGCACAGGACCACAAAGGGAAAAAGAAAGAGGGAAAACAGAAAACAGAGACGTCTCAGCAGCGAATACTCACACACTCTCCTTCCCCAGCAGCAGCTTGTTACAAATACATCACAGACACTCTCTCTAGCTGTATCATAGGATCTAACTTTCACCATGAGGACATTAGAAATACAGTATGAGAAATATAGCTAGCTATTTTCTAATGTCCACTAGATGGAGCTCCAGGATCACTTTAACCATAAGGATAAAAATACAGCTAGTTTTTAAATGACCACTAGATGGAGCTCCAGGATCACTTAAAACACAGGTAATAGTAGTAATTACAGCTAATGTCCACTAGATGGAGCTCCAGAGTCACTTTAAGTATATTGCAGTGTAGCTTACACGTGGTCTTTTCAAGATGGCCGCCTCCACGTGTGTTCTACTGCCCGATTCAGCTCTGGATACCTCCGGACAGACTCAGCTGTTCCCAACTTCAGAATCGGGTCAGCCGGGCCTCAAACATGCGGGAGGAGGAGGAGAAAAATACACTTTTAAAATCGGGGAGCCAGCCGGACCTCAAACATGCGGGAGAGGAGGAGAAAAATACACTTTTAAAATCGGGGAGCCAGCCGGCCCGCGGCACACAGAACAATGACGGAGCAGTTTAAAAAGGGGCCCGCCGGCCCGCGGCACACAAATTACGGTCAGTATGATTTTTTTTTTGATTTTTTTTGCTTGGGGCAAAAATTAATTTAATAGCTTTTGGCAGCGCTGCACTCTTAATACCCTTTAAAGGGGCTCAGCGGTGCATCGGGACAGCAGGGAAAGGCAGAAAAATTCAGCGGGTCAGCAGGGGGGGCTCAGCGGTGCATCGGGACAGCATGGGAAAGGCAGAAAATTCAGCGGGTCAGCAGGGGGGCTCAGCGGTGCATCGGGACAGCATGGGAAAGGCAGAAAATTCAGCGGGTCAGCAGGGGGGCTCAGCGGTGCATCGGGACAGCAGGGAAAGGCAGAAAATTCACATCGGGGCACAACGGAGAGAGAAGTTCACATCGGAGCAGAAATTAACACAGCGGCAGCATGGGAGGGGGGACAGAAATTTACGTTGGAGCACAGAAACTACATCGGGGGTTCAGGGAAAGGCAGTAGATCCACACCGGAGCACATGGAGGGCAGAATTCAACATCGGAGCACAGAAATCACACAGTAGCAGCATGGGGGGAACAGAAACTTACATCGGAGCACAGAAATTACATCGGGGGTTCAGAGAAAGGCAGTAAAACCACACCGGAGCACATGGAGGGCAGAATTCACACCGGAGCAGAAATTAACACAAATTAGAAACGGAACGGAAGCATATTAGAGCCCTCTCCTTGCAGTCACGCTTCAGAAAACTCTCCACAAGCAGAACGGAAAGAAGAGAAGCAGCGATCTATTCTTTATCTCAGGTATGTTTAACTTATCAAGTGCTATATTTAGTTACATTTTTTTTCTTTCGGCAGCGCTTTTAAAAGATCTCAGATTACTGCAGTTTCAGATATTCAGATTTTACCGGTATTCAGATTCAGATACAGGACGAGCAATGGCTTCAGGGCCACTAAGGCCCGTACTAGGACTGCTCGTGCAGTTGATCAGGCTGCTACAGGTTCCCAGAAATTACCAGGACTCACAGATAGAGTACAGAACTAGCCCCAGACAAGGTAGCAGTACTCACCAGAACTCTGATCAGACAGGAAGTTTTGGATGCCAGTCTATCCAGCTGGTTTTTCAATCGGGGATTCAACCGCAGGGACCAGCTGTCCAGACAAATCAAGGTGTCCTTCCGAGCACAAAGTGGCCCGGGGGCGCCAAGGACAGTTAATCACCTGGAGGGGCCGGTCCCTGACTGGTGGAGGCCCAGATGCTGCAAAAGCAGAAGTCTTCCCACCGTGGGTGTGATGAGAGAGGCTTTTCTTTTAATATTTCCCGGCCAACGCACCAAAATGTAGCAGCAATCGCTGTGAAAAGCTCTTATTCAATCACTCACCCACAGAAGGAAAACTCACAGGCAGGCTGGAATGCAAACAGGATCTTTAATGTGCACAGGATCAGACAGAGATACCAGCAACCTCCACAAGGGTCTGAACCCCGAGGGACGGCCTACAATGCCTTATATACAGTACAGTTTTAAACTCATTCTACAATCCCATTTGCCACAGGTATTTCCTGCCCACCAATCAGCAGCCCCTGGGGAGGTACCTGGGTGACCTGTCCAAACCGGTATGCTCTGGTCTGTTGGTTTCAGGGCTAGGGAAATACTGTGCTCAGACCTGGAGTGGGGGAAGGGTGCCTACTGGAATCTCAATGTCTCTCTTAGCAGGCTGATTACCTCATGGCTTGCGGGGGAAGGGTCAGGCTGATCAGAGCCTCATGGCTTGCAGCATGGCTTGGGGGAAGGGCTATCTACAGTTCGCAGCATGGCTTGGGGGAAGGGCTACCTATAGCTACCTCATGGCTGCCTCAACACCTCATTTAATTCAGCTTCACTGGTTACCATTTCCCCAGGGTATTGTCTTTAAATTCCTAATTCTGACTCATGGAGCTATCTACACCCATACACCGTACTACCTGGCTGACTCTTTGCAGTTTCGTTCAGTGCCTCGCAGTCTCCGGTCCATTCACATCAATCGTCTTGAGCTTCCTTCCTCCACACATGCCCATTTGGAATGTACCCACAATTCTGCCTTTTTTTTCTTAGCACCATCCTTATGGAACTCCCTCCCTCCTCCCCTCTGTCTGGAACCGTCCTATCCCCAAATTTAAAGTACTCCTTAAAACACATCTTTTCTGTCTTGCCTATGATCTCCCACCCAGTTTTCCCAGCTAGTTCCTTCTCTCCTCTCGCTT
The DNA here is from genome assembly GCA_033557465.1 of Ichthyophis bannanicus. NCBI lineage: Eukaryota > Metazoa > Chordata > Amphibia > Gymnophiona > Ichthyophiidae > Ichthyophis > Ichthyophis bannanicus. Next base: position 908,101,465 of record CM066034.1, read on the forward strand.
GCCCTCTCTCCCTTCTTTCACTTCCTCTTCCCTTCTAGTGTGCTTGCTGCTTTCCTATCAAGAATTGTAGTTCTTTTCTGTTTCCTGGCCATGCCTGTCCTTTATGTGTTTTGAATGCCTTGTAAACCGCCCTGCTGGTTTCCGAAGGTGTGGTATATTAAGAAAGTCAATAAAGATAAAGAATCTATAACATGACTTGAAGATTGCTGTACATCAACGCAACCCATCTAACTTGAAGGAGTTGGAGCAGTTTTGCCTTGAGGAATGGGTGAAAATTCCAGTGGTTAGGTGTGCTAAGCTAATAGAGACATATCTCAAGAGACTTGCAGCTGTAATTGCAGCAAAAGGTGGCTCTAAAAAGTATTGACTTGGGGGGGGGGGAGAATACCTATGCACACTCTTGATTTCTTTTTTTTTGTCTTAATTATTGTTTGTGTCACAATAAAGGATATTTTGCATCTTCAAAGTGATAGGCATGTTGTGTAAATCACATGGTGCTAACCCCCAAATCTCCATTTTAATTCCAGGTTGTAATGCGATAAAACAGGACAAACACCGAGGGGATGAATACTTTCATAAGGCACTGTGACAGAATGCTAGGGAGCACATTGTGTAATGCCAACATACCCAGTAAAAACATACTAAACTAAGCACAGGGCAAATAAGTATATGGAGCAGGAGCCAGTATGAAAAAATATGCATCTTATATATGTCATAAATAACACCCCAATGCACTTTCCACATGTGTTATTTAAGACAAAATCATGTGCATTGCAAAAAAACTGTACACACCTTGAATAGGAAAATGAAAAACTACAAAGTTCATAAAAATGACATGCAACGACATAAGGTTAGTACACATTAACATGCACTAACGTGTACTCTTTACTAGGCAGATTGAAGATTTTTGGCATGAAAGATACAATCAACTCTAAAGATGTTGTTTTTGTAATACCTTTCATAAATCTAAGAATAACTCTATATTTGCACAAGTGTAGTGCATTTATTTATATCCAGCCTTAGCTTGCTTGATCAATTAACTGGAAAGTAATTATCAAAGCTATAAACCTCAGTAAATTTACTTGACTGAAAATGTCCCTTTTGTGCCCAGCTCATCACGGCAAGCATGTGCTTCTATAATGTCCAACATTTAGCTGGGTTAAAAAGAGATGTTCCAGTGGGCTTATTTAGGTCAGGAGAGAGAATCAGTACTCATAATTTTATTTTTCAAATGTGCAAGTGCTATTTTATTTGTAGCGGGGGTAATTTTTTCATAAAACGGTGCCTATGTCAGTCCCAAACAAGCATTTATTTTATAAAGGCAACATAAGTGCCTATGTGTCTTTATAAAATAGGTACCCAGAACTATACCCATCATAGTTGTTGGAAGGGAGTGGGCTACACAGGCCCTGGCCCCACCAAAAATCATGGCCAGTAGGCAGCAGGCTGACCATGGGAGATCGCAGGCTGCCCCGCAGACAGAAGAAGAGAAGCCGCGATTGCAGCAAAGACCCTTCCTGTCTGCCCATGGGGTACACCCACGCTATTTGCAACATTGACAATTAGCATGCAGTAGTTCACCCCTCCCCCCCCTGTGATAACTGCAATGTGCAGTCCACACCCCCTGTCCACTCCTAATCTGCCCAGTCCTTGCCCTGCTAAGCAGTGAACAAGGATTTTTTCCATGCTGGCTGTTTTCAGCATGCAGAGTTGTCAGTGCAGCCTCGTGGTAATCACTTAGTGCCAGCTAATGTGCAAGTTAACAGCGCACTTTAGTAAACATGTCCCATACTCCCATTCATAAATTTGTATACCTGCTTTGAAGAAGGTGTAAATGTGTGCATGTTCTTGTTATGTGTACACACATATTTTATAAAGTACATGTGTATGTTCCCTGCTCTGCTCAATCTATGCGCCCAGACAGGGCCGGGCCAACCACTAAGCAAACCAGGCAGTTTCCTAGAGCAGCAGCTTGGGGGAGGGGGGCAGCAAAGAGCAGCTACAGTCAAAGCAAAACAATGGATCCTAACACCCACACAACTCACAAACACTGCTTACTTTTACATGCAGGAAGAATGGGCAGTTTGCAAACAGTCCATGTACCTTTGTAAGTGGCTTTTGGAAATTTTTCTCATGTATATGTACGAAAAAAGTTTCATATTTAAAAGTATAGGGCCCTATATTTGAAGGGCAGTTACATGGTATACAGCCCTGTAAACTGTGTAACTGCTGCTGAGAGGGATATTCAACAGCACTTACATAGTTAGTGCCACTGAATATCCCCGATTATGGCCCTTATGCACCCCAATGCTAACCGCTTAGCATTGGGACATGTTGGGAGCATTCTGGGGTGGAGCTGAGGTGGAGACAATGGATAACAGGGGCAGCAGTGATATTGCATGCTGCTCGGTTAGCGAGCTGCTCCTAAAAGATAGATGAAAAAAAAAACCTTGCCTATCTGTTAGGCACAGGAGCTAACCAGGCAGCATGCAATATTGCTGCTGCCCGGTTAGGTACTGCGGCTTCTGGCATGTACGGCGATCCCCGGATATTCAATGTCGGGGCCACATATGACTCCAGCATTGAATATCGGGGGTTAAGGGTCGGCAGGCATGGTTAGGCGCCATAGTTGGGCCCATGGTCTCCAAATACGTGTTTTATAGGATTTTCTGAGAGGGATGGTGTTGACATGATTATGATTGAGTTTAACTATCAAGATCTTGGGGGAAGAGGATGCTAGTGGTCTAAAGGTTCATTGAAAGGGGGTGCAAGACTGAAGATTTGCCCCTGCCCCCAGGAACGCCAATGTACGGTCTTGCCGGTGCACATACTTACATGTGCGTGTTCGGCAGTGAAAATGTATCAGCCATTTTTCCAGGTGTAAAATGTGTTTTACACATGGGAAATGCTTTATAAAATAAAATAAAATTAAATTAAATTAAAATTACCCTCTATGTGGGTGTTTCTAGTAGGCAGACCTTGCTGTTGCTGATCCTCAAAGGCAAATTGTGCAGTTGGTTTTCTTTAGCAAACTGGCCACAACGTATAATGGCTAAAAGTACCCCCATACATTGCAGTCAATGCATTTTAATCAAAATTGCTGTATTCGTTGGCCTCTACATTCCACTACATACTGGCCATTGGAGAAAGACTAAAATAATGTTCATGGTATACCATACTGGGGCAAAGAACAACCAGTAGAACAGTTTAGTTGTAGTGCAACTGATTCCCCTCTGACCCTGGATTTTGTTTAAAGGCACTGAGCTTCTCCAAAGGACTCCATCCTCCTCTTTGTGCAAAGCTTTCAACCTTTTATGCCACCTGATCAACCACCATCGCACCTTGCAAACGACTCCCTCCTCTTTGACAGGTTTCTGTGCAGTTAACAATAACTTTATCAGTGCCCCAGATAGCCCCTCATTTCCCACTTAGCTGGACAGAGTGCTCCTGTTTAGATAAGGATGGCCCTGCCATATCTCATAAAAAGGCCAGCAATCTCTTCTTATCTTAGGGGACAGCCTCACATTCATTTACTGAACAACTTGAACTGTCAATTCCCATGTGCAAGAAACAATAGGAGAAGATGAGGTGACACAAAAAGACAGAGCCTGATTTGGAAAGTTTTTCTTTCCCATAGGCACAGAATGGGGGAAAAAAGCCTTCATAAATCAGGCTCAGGTAGTGTGCTTTCAGAATCAGTGGAGCTCCCACATCCATGCATTAAGCAAACATTTCCAGTTATATTATACAACTCATGTAAGAGTGTTCTATGACATTTCACCTTCCATATAAAAGATGAGAGAGGAATCCCTAGGTCACACATCTGACTGCTGAAGGTTATGACAGAGAACGCATATTGATGTAGGAACTGTTCAGTTATGGTCGGCATTTTCAGAGGGACGTGTGTTGTACATGTCATGACAGGAATCAATCTCACTCTTAAACCAGAGAATGCTGGGTACATTCTTAGGGCATGTTTACTAAAGGTCTTCTCCCATTTTTTGTCTATCGGTAAAATGCTTAGTAAACAGGGACCTTAGTCTCTCACATTTATTTCATACGTGTTTGCTTATGTGACGTGCAAAATGTGAAGGGCCACCGAATGGAAGTGACAGTGCTCCTGGTACTGGCAAGGAGAGGGAAGGTGAGAACCCTCATAAAAGGTAAATTAAAAAAACAAAACAAAACAAAACACCCTGCTAGCTAGTTTGGTTACAAACGTTTCTTTTATATTTCTTGCTAATTTTTCTTAAATGTACATTTCGTTCCCATCAGAACTAGCATTTAGATGTTATATTTTAGAATTAAGTGTGAAAGAGTGAAAGAGTGGCCTCATGGGTAAAGCAATGGGCTAAAACCAGGGAAGCCTGGTTCTAATCCCACCGCTGCTTATTGTGACCTCAGGCAAGTCACTTAACCCTCCATTGTTTCAGGTACAAACTTAGGGGCATGTTTACTAAAGCACGGTAACCAGCAGCATGGGGTTTAGCGCAGGGCTAACATGCATTGTGGGCGTGCATGGCCAAAAGGCGACCGTGTTAAACACACCATGCTATTTGAGCAGCGTGCGAATAGGTGGGTAAGGTGGGGAGTGGTCGGCAATGCAGCTGGGGTAGCCGCACTCATCATGCGCAAGTGGCACAAAGACGCTGATAGTATGGGCACAACTACTGCCTACTTCTGACCAAGCAGTAGTTGCAACCGCCTTGCTGTTGTTGTTAAGTGCCGTTGAGCCAATGTCGACTCATGACAACCCTCTGGATAGTTGTCCTAAATTAGTGCAATTTGTTTTGTTGTAACTATCCATTGGGTTTTCATGGCAAGATACAGAAGTAGATTGCCGGGCCTTTCCTCCATGCAGTTTAAGTTTAGTGTTGTTGCCGTTGTCACAGAAATATGATCCTCCGCCGCCAACACCGTCCCATTCTGCTGCTGCCCAGATGGGTTTTCATATTTGTGCTTTAACACCCGTTATATAGATCAAGTTATAGCTCCTGTTATAGATTGAAACATCGCATATTACAATTTTTGCCTTGAGAAAAACCTGGAGGAATTTATAAGAAGTATCAGATGGGTTTTCATGGCAAGATACAGAAGTAGATTGCCGGTCCTTTCTTCCGCGCAGTTTACGTTTCGTGTTGCTGCCGTTGTCACAGAAATGTGATTCTCCGCCGTCAACACTGTCCCATTCTGCTGCTGCATTCTGAACGTCCGGGTCATACTCGAGTATTAGGAAATATGAAGGGTAGAAATAGAGCCAACAGATAAGAAAAAAAGGAAAGGCAAGGAGGTGATGCAAGCAGAATACTTAGGGGCATGTTTACTAAAATCCGCAAAATAGCGCGCCGCAAAATAGCGCACGGCAATGCGGCACTGAAACGCGCAGAAACGCGTTTAAATGCCCCGCACACGTGCGTGTCACCCCCGCACAGGTACGCGGCTCACTAACGGGCCCCGTACAAGTGCGGGCCCGCAAATGTCCGATAGAGGCGTGGAACGGCGAAAGGAGGGCGGAGGAAGGCTCCGGAGGGGCGGAGGGACGGGGTCAATGGGTGGAGAGTGGGAGGGGAGAGGCTCCCCGCACAGTATCGGGCCCGAATTTCCATGTAAAAACTACCGCGAGTGAAACACTCGCGGTAGAAAGCATTTAAAGGGAAGAGAAACCATTTCCGTCAGCAATGTACAGGAAAACCGGGGAAACCAGCAAAACGTGAGCAGTGTGATACATGTGCACAGCACAAAAGTGAAAATAAATATAGAAAATGACCACAACAGAACTATTAAAAATAGTAATTCAGCTGGGGAACAGTTATAGTGATGGGAAAATACAGAATGCACACCCAGCAAAGCTCCAGAAACAAGAAATGAATTTTGGAAGGGTCTACTGAGAGGAGACTCTTCCAAAAAACATTTCCACGTTTTGGAGCTTTCCTGGGAGTGTTTGCTATGGTTGCCCATTAATATCACTGTTGCCCAGCGTGGTGATATTTTGTCCCACATTTCCCGTGGTCAGTTCCGGGGTTTATGTGCACGTTTGTCACCAGACAGGGTGCATATGCCCACAGTAGACTTGCGTAGAGCAGGGTTTGTGACTCCATCCTGCCAGGCTTACTGCCTCCAGGGGCTGCACTGTCTCTGTGGCCAAAGTGTGGTACAGCAGACAGAGTCATTACCTCTAGGACCAGAGGGCAGAGGTTCAAAACCCAGCTGGGGCACCTGCCAGCCCAGTCCCTATATTTTACCCACCACTAAATAAAGATAGCGCAGACACCCCTGTATGCATGGGGAAAACACCCATATTTTACCCAACACCGCACACACACCACAACAATGGGCATTACCTACAGCCAAGTCCCCCAAATGCAGTCCCATACTGCCACAGTGCAATCAGGTCAACTGCTTTTTCTGAGAGAAGGTCATGCCAGCATGTTGGCGGACAAGTACATGTGGTGCAGGGGGCAGTGGCTGCTAACCACAGAAGACAGAGGCCTAGCCATGTGCAGGCTGGCACAGTCCACTGCAACAGACAGGTCCTGCCGGATCCACAGTCATGGACAGTCCAGGGAATCCAACCAATCTGTGGCTACACAGTGGTGCAGTGCACACAGACAGTGCATACAAGAACAGAAGGTCACAGGTTCAAAGCCCAGCTGGGGCTACTGCCAATCCTGCCCACATATTTTTCCCACAACTAAACAGTGATAGTAAGGACACACCTTTCATGGCGGGGACATATGCAATGGTAAGACATCTATCTTTTACCCCACTGAGCACAGACACCATGAACAGGGGCAGTACCTAGAGCAGAATCACCCAAATGCAGTCCTGGTGGGCCACACACCAGTCAGGTTCCATGCTGACACTCATACAAATGCCTGTGCTGTATATCTATGCACCACCCCCATGGCATGTAGATGTAGTCCATGCATATTCATGAGGGATAGCAGGAAAACCCGAACAGTGTGATGCACACCTGGACTGGAGTTGGGAATCTGTGCCGTAAAGCAGCAGCCATCAAGGGCAGACACACCCACACCCACAGGCCCCATTGGCCAATGTCTCCTGGAAAGGCAGAACATTGGACCGTGCATGCAGCACCCAAAACGAGCACTTGCATAACTTACCAATGTCACCCTACACCTGAGGTATACGGTACACAGCTCGGAGACGTTTGCTAGGAGCACAGGCAGGCAGTTATCCATACGTTACGTACATACTGCTAGTTGGCCCCATCCAAACAATCTGTTAGGTGTTTGCGGGGCATGCTCCTGGCCTGGCCTCTGACGGTGCTTACCACCCTGGGGAGTGACCACCAGCTGTAATGCGTACCATATCCATGCCTTGCCGTGCTCAGGACCGGTTTGGTGGGCAAGGCTACTTACCCCCTCAATCGTAGCACCATGATGGCAGAGGTGTGGAAGTGTGTGTCTGTCTATACAGTGGGTGTTGGCTGCAAGCCCCTTCAACAGCCCGCACTGCCAGCACTGTTGCCAGTATTGGCCAGTCAATGTGCATAATGAGGTGCAAGGTACCATGGGTATAGCCAGGGCAGGGTGGCGTGGCCAGGATGCATCTGCACTGGGCATAGGGCCCTGGCAGGGACATTGGCTGGGATATTGTAGTGTCCGGCCACCACCTACACAGACAGGGTGGCCAAAGCATGTCCATCTGGGGGATCACGCTCACCCTGACTGTGCAGTGACCACAGCATGGCTAGGCCCCCCCATAGTGCTGTATAGTAGTTTTCTCATGTGATAGATATGGGTTTCTCTTTGGGGCCCAGTCACTGATCTATCTGCTTGCTGTGTATGCAGACAGCCCAATTCTGGGTGCATGCATCTCCATTGGGAACATGCACTATGGACTAACCAGCAGACTGTTTGTAGCTGGTAAATGTCTTGCTATAATGGCTTGCAGGGTGCAGTGGCTGTTGGCTTGCTGCAGGGGAATATCTGGTGGTGGAGTGCAGCTTACCATACCCTGGGCTTATGTCTGTCTGCTATTGTGTTATGGCTGTGTATGGAGCTGCCTGCCTGGGGGGGGGTGGTGGTGTTCCTCAGCAGGACTGGGGTTGATGTTGCCCTCTACTGCCACCTTTGCAGGGAGGTAGAGTGTGGATCCCTTGATGGGGACCATGTTTGCCACTGGAGGGGGGGGTGTGCCTGATGGCAGCAGACAGGGATATCCATGGTGTTTGTGCAGAAACTAGCTATCTTACACATTAACACTGCTTTGGAATGCCCGCTTGGCCTCCATCAGCCATGGCAGGTGTTGTTGACCTGGTCCTGGCCACCTCATTGCACACTCAGGGTGAGCACAGTACCCGCACGATGTAACGGTGTGTGGCTACTCTGTGCCAGTAAAACACCCGGTCAGTGCCCCCTACTAGGCCAAGGTGCTGTGTGGGTGCACCCGGTCACTTCCCCCAACAGGGCCGAGGTGCTGTGGGGGTGCATTCCCCATCTTGTGTCCATCTGCGGACAGCTAATTTGCATGTGCAGTGCATCATGGGTACGGGTGGCCTAACCCATCCTGTTGACACCAGCAGACTGTCTGTGAGGTGACGTGTAGGCTATCTGCAGCCAGCCAGGGGCCTGCTTACAGCTATGGAGCTGTAGTGCAATGGTTACATCACTGCCTGTGCAGCCAGAGGTCATGGGTTCAAACCCACAGTGGGGCCCTTTGGTAGGGCTGTCCACAGCTTTATTCTTATTTACTGTACATATGTCTATGCCGGCAAGACCACCCTCAGCTTACTATACCCATTAGGTGCCTCTGAGGGTGCTTCATAGGGCGCCCTGTAGGCCACCTTATGGTTGCCATCCCTATAGGGTGCACTATACATTATCCTGTGTCGCAACATACATGCTGCCCTATAGGGGTCATTCAAGGGTGCCTTGGCGAACAGTGCACTGTAACATGTGCCTTATGGGCCGCCGTATGTTAACATGCTGGGAGAGTGCGTTTGCTAGTAGTGATAACAAAATAAATTATACAGCCTCCTACAGCACTCCAGAACATAATACATACTGCCTCAGCAGGCATTTTTCACTGGGCATTGTGAGGAGTTGAACCCCTGATCCCTGCACCATTGGTCAGTGTTTTAACCATTGTGCTGTGGCTCTGTTCCTGTGCTTGTGCATCAGCGCGCCGCCTTGTGCCTATCAGCGCGCCGCCTTCTGCCACCCAAGGGGACCAGTGCGCCGCCTTCTGCTGCCCAAAAATAACTGTGCGCCGCCTTATGCCGCCCAAAAAGCACTGTGCGCCACCTTATGCCGTTCCAAATTAATTTGCCTCCTAAAACAATGTTAATCATTACAGTTACTGCCTCAGCTGACCTTTGTCGTTGCGCACACTGGGGGATTGAACCCATGGCTCCTGCACCATTGGTCAGTGTCTTCACCGTTGTACCACGGCTCTGTTGTTTTGTATACTCAGCAGCGCGCCACTTTGCCTTTCCACGTGCTAATGTCGACCCCCGCACATTAGCGCGACGCACACACGTCCGGTTGCTTACTACCGTTTTTTTTCTATTTTCTGCCTGAACCGCCCACTCCTTATATGGCACAGGCACACTAGCGCGGCCCCGCACGTTAGGAATGTTTAGTAAACATGCCCCTTAGTGTAACCAAATATAAAATAGATAATAAGATAATTAAATGTACTTGGGAGTCCTGGCTGAGTCCTAGCTGTCCCAGAAAAGGGGGGCGGGGGGAAGCAAGAAGCCACTGTTTTTTTTTATATAAAATTGGTTCCGGCGGATACAAGAGTTCTGGTGATCAAACCAGAGTTCATATTAAAAAAAAAAGAAATGAAAGTAAAAAGTTCCTGCCGGGGATCCAGAGGGACAGGAGGGCTCTGAGGGGAAGCAGGAGAAAAAATAAATAAATAAAGTGTTGGTGCCTGTGGTGGCTGAGACCAAGCAGCTGCCACTTAAAAGTAAATAAATAAATACATAATAGAGTAGGGCGGCTTTGGGCAGGCTGCCGGTCGGTCGCGAGTGCCGTGGCTGACTCTGGGACCCAATCTGCGGCCTGGAGGAAGGCAGGAGAGAAGTGAGCCTATGATCGGGGAGCTGCGTGTTGCTGCAGCTATCCCTGATCATAAGAGGGAGAGGCCTGAGACATTGGGGAGGGCTGTGCTGACATGTGGCTCCCCCGAGTAAGGGAAAGGGGCAATTATGGCTGCAAAAACACTCTGGAGACCTTGGGTAAGGCCTGGAGTGATGTGGAGAGGTGACAGCTTCCTCAATACAGGGGGGGGGGGCAGCAAATAGTGACAAAACACTCTGGAGCCCTTGGGAAAGGCCCAGAGTGTAAAGAAAAGCATGGGGGGGGGGCACCCCGGATGTCACCCCGGAAACCTTAGACAAGTCCCGAGGTGGGATAAATAGGCTGGGGACCCTGGATGAACCCATTTAAAGGCAGAATTCATCCCGGATGCCTGAGGCAAGCCCTGGGAAGTAGGGAAAGTCCTTGGGGGAGGGGGGCATAGACTTCTGGAGCCTCAGGAAAAGGCTCAAAGTAGGTGGAGGGGGGAAGAGAAGAAGAGCCTGGTGACTGGGCCACACAGGCCTAGAGGGTGGGCTAGACTAGAGGACAGGCTTAAGACCTGAGATAGGCCGTCTTGTTGAAAGGGAGGGCCAGTCTTAAAGGGGTCATGACTATAGGAATAGGGGAAAAGTTATACTTTGAAAAGAATCATTAAGAGTATGTGGAAGAAGGGGAGGGGGAGTGAGAGGAGGTATTGAAGCTCAAGTTAAAACCCCATGGACCCTTTTAAAGTGTTGCTGAGGAACTTTTACCTGACGTTTTAAAGACAGCTGAAAATAAAGTGAGTAAATTGAAATTGTAAATGGGAAAAGAGTCTTAGGAAAGGTGGGGAGGTCTTAATGTGTAAGGGAAAATGGTTTTAGTCTGGTTTTAAAGTTTCGTTTTTAAATAAATTGACTGAATTCTGTTTGAGAGAACTAAATGGTTTATTTTAAAATTTGAACATCTAGGAAATATGTACTAATTGAGTCCATTTTGTATATTTGATTTAGTAGAAATGGTGTATAATGATGAAATGTTAGGATTGTTAATTGAAATGTCTGTCATAACTGCAGAGTAGGAATTCTATTGGGCTACACTTTTGCGCTGAGGTTCTGTTGATCATTTACAGTTGATGATGCAGCTTTTTTATTTTCTTCTCTGGTGACTTTGTATAAATTTAGTTAGGATATAAATTTTCTATTTGTATTGCATAGGTACGGAAAATTATGGGTGATCTGATTGGGGGTGTTTTAATAGTTATTACAGGTCCCCTGGGAATATTTTGTGGGGCCATCGGGTGTAAGGAGACAGTATGTGAGGAATTGGAATGCCAGTGACTGTAACTGGAGATTGGAGAGAGTTAGTTAGTGAGTGGAGTGAATGTAAGTGGATGCATGTTTGTGAGACTGGTGACTTAGGCCTTAGAATGTGCTGAAAGGAAAGAAATTTGGAGTTGTGAGTGATTTTGATGAAAGGATATATGTGAGTAGAGCATGTGGGAGTAATTTAAATGAGGATGATCTGAAAAATTCAGAAGTGGGGAAACAGAGTCTTGGGACTTTTCCATGAGTCCTAAATACTGTTATTTAAAAAAAGAATGGAATAAAAACCCTCCTAAAATAGAAAGAGGGGTAATTTATCCAGAAAAGGGGGCATTTCAGAGGAAGCAGGTAAGGTCCTAAGGAGATAAGCTATTAAAGAAATCAAGATAATAGGAATCTGAGGGGAAGTACTGTATAATTCAAAGTTAGCAAGGTGAATATGTAGTGGAGGAAGGGTGGATTATAGGAGAGATAAGAGGATTTCATGAGAGAGAGAGAGAGATGTATAGTAAATGATATGATGGAAAATATTCACATGTAAGGTGGAAATTGAAAAGCGCTTGAAGGAGTATATAGGAAGTGTGTGTGAGAAAAAGAGAATAATGAGGTGTGGCTGATGACGGTATCAAAGGTGGGGGTTGGGATTTATTCCAAGTTATTTTCTTGGAAATTGCTTGCAAGCAGAATTTTTTTAGTTCCCTGAAAAAGAGAGGGGGTGGATTGTTAGGAGTAGGATTTAAATGTTTCCTCCAGAACAGGTGCTGAAGTACTAAAAGAAGAGAAGAAGGAAATCCGAATAGGAAGGCAACTCCAGTCACCTGCTGAAGTTCATGCACACTCACGGGCCCCAACTAGAAGACTACGGACTGGTAAGTATTAGTACTTACTGTATGAACAAGAGGGGTTGTTCAATTGAGCTCAATTAACATTGGGATTGAAAAACTTTACACCACACTGAATAATTTAACTTTGAAGACATTATTTATTTATAGAAAGATGTACCTTTGTGAATTTGTTACACATTTTCAGAGTATGGTTACATTGGAAGTGCTTTTACCCAGTAAATAAACATTGTAACATCTTTGTAACATTTATTTTATTTATTTATTTACATTCTCTTATATACCACGCTATTCTGCATCAGTGTGGTTTACATTGAACAAACTGAAATTACATTGAACAGGGCATTATAACTTGGAGATAACTATTTTACAGGGAACATGGGCTATGGAGGGTTAAGTGGCTTGCCCAAGACCACAAGGAGCACCTGTGGGACTAGAAACCCCAGTCCTTCCGGCTCAAGGTTGCTGTTCTCTAGTGGGATTTGAATCCCTGACCTTCCGGCCTGAAGTACCTTGCCCCAACCACTAGGCCACTCCTCCACTCCAACATCAATTTGAACTGGTTTGATCATTCATTAGTTTAAATTTTTATTCCCATTGGAATACCCTTTTCACTAGATGGGGGGAATTCTAAGGGGACTTAGGGGCATGTTTACTAAAAACCGCCAATGTGCGCAGCCGCACAATAGCGCACTAAAAGCATATTTAAGAGCGCTTAAGCGCCCCGCAAACATGCGATGAAGCCCCGCACCCTTGCGCGTCACAGTAACGGGTGCCGCAGAAGTACGCACCCGCAAATGTCCGATAGAGGCGTGGAAAGGCTAACGGAGGGCGGAGGAAGGCCCCGGAGGGGCGGAGAGAGAAGGGGTTAATGGGCGGGGAAGGAGAGGGGAGAGGCCCCTCGCACAGTTGCGTTGCTGAATTTACAAGGGAAAAATAGCGCGAGTGAAACACTCGCGGTAGAGGGCATTTAAAGGTAAGAGAAACCATTTCCGTCAGCAATGTACAGCAAAACCGGGGAAACCTGCAAAACGTGAGCAGTGTGATACATCTGCAGAGCCCAAAAGTGGAATTAAAAATAGAAAAGGACCACAACAAAAATTGTAAAAATAGTAAGTCAGCTGGGGAACAGTTATAGTAATGGGCAAAACTAAAAAAAACACCCAGGAAAGCTCCAGAAAAAAGAAATGATTTTTGGAAAGGTGTACGGAGCGGAGACTCTTCCAAAAAACATTTCCTTTTTGTTGGAGCTTTCCTGGGAGTGTTTGCTATGGTTGCCCATTAATATCACTGTTGCCCAGCATGGTGATATTGTGTCCCCCATTTTCCGTGGTCATTTCCGGGGTTTATGTGCACGTTTGTCACCAGACAGGGTGCATGTGCCCACAGTAAAAATGCGTAGAGCAGGGTTTGCGATTCCATCCTGCCAGATTTACTACCTCCAGGGGCTGCACTGTCTCTGTGGCCATAGTGTGGTGCTGCAGACAGAGCTAGGACCAGAGGGTCAGAGGTTCAAATCCCAGCTGGGGCACTTGCCAGCCCAGTCCCTATATTTTACCCACCACTAAACAAAGATAGCGCAGAATCCCTTGTATTGCAGGGAACATAAGCATGGGGAAAACACCCATATTTTATCCAACACCGCACACACACCACAACAATGGGCATTACCTACAGCCACGTCCCCCAAATGCAGTCCCGTACTGCCACATTGCAATCAGGTCATCTGCTTTTTCTGAGAAAGGCTCATGCCAGCATGTTGGTGGACAAGTACATGTGGTGCAGGGGGCAGTGGCTGCTAGCCACAGAAGACAGAGGCCTAGCTATGTGCAGGCTGGCACAGTCCACTGCAACAGACAGGCCCTGCCGGATCCACAGTCATGGATGTTCCAGAGAATCCAGCCAATCTGTGGCTACATGGTGGTGCAGTGCACACAGACAGTGCATGCAAGAACAGAAGGTCACAGGTTCAAAGCCCAGCTGGGGCTACCACCAATCCTGCCCACATATTTTTCCCACAACTAAACAGTGATAGTAAGGACACACCTTTCGTGGCGAGGACATATGCAATGGTACTACGTCTATCTTTTACCCCACTGAGCACAGACACCATGAACAGGGGCAGTACCTAGAGCAGAAGCTCCCAAATGCAGTCCTGGTGGGCCACACACCAGTCAGGTTCCATGCTGCCACTCATACAAATGCCTGTGCTGTATATCTATGCACCACCCCCATGGCATGTAGATGTAGCTCATGCATATTCATGAGGGACAGCAGGAAAACCCGAACAGTGTGATGCAAACCTGGACTGGAGTTGGGAATCTCTGCCGTAAAGCAGCAGCCAACAGAGCCAGACACACCCACACCCACAGGCCCCATTGGCCAATGTCTCCTGGCGAGGCAGAACATTGGACCCTGCATGCATCTCCCAATACTAGCACTTGCATACCTTAGCAATGTGACCCTACACCTGAGGTATACAGTACACAGCTCTGAGACGTTTGCTAGGAGTACTGGCAGATAGATATCCATACGTTACGCACATACTGCTAGTTGACCCCATCAGAACAATCAGTTAGATGTTTGCGGTGCGTGCTCCAGGCCTGGCCTCTGACGGTGTTTACCACCCTGGGGAGTGACCCCCAGCAGTACTGCGTACCATATCCATGCCTTGCTGTGCCCAGGACCGGTTTGGTGGGCAAGGCTAATTACCGCCTCAATAGTAGCACCATGATGGCATAGGTGTGGAAGTGTGTGTCTGTCTATACAGGGGGTGTTGGCTGCAAGCCCCTTCCACAGCCCACACTGCCAGCACTGTTGCCAGTATTGGCCTGCCAATGTGCATAATGAGTAGCAAGGGACCATGGGTACATCTCAGACAGGGTGGGCTGACCAGGATGCAGCTGCACAGGGCATAGGGCACTGACAGGGACATGGTAGTGCCCGGCCACCACCTACACAGACAGGGTGACCTCTGTATGTGCTGCTGGGGGATCACTCTCACCCTGAGTGTGCAGTGATGGCAGCATGGCTAGGCACACCCATAGTGCTGTATTGTGTTTCTCTCATGTGATATATATGGGTTTTCTGTTGGGGCCTCTTCACTGACTTATCTGCTTGTGTGTGCTGCCACCCCAGTTGTGGGTGCATGCATTTCCATCAGGACCAACCAGCAGACTATGCACAGATGGTATGTGTCTTGATGGAGTGCTTTGCAGTGGCTGATGGCTTGCTGCAGGAGAATATCAGATAGTGGTGGGGTGCATCTGTGAATATCCAGGCCTAATGTCTGTCTGTTATTGTGTTATAGATGTGTGTGGAGCTGCTTGGACTGCCCTGTAGGGTGTCTGTTCCCCAGCAGGGCTGGGGTTGATGGTCCACTCTAACTGCCATCAGAGTGGGGGGCGGGTGGGATGGGGGATCTGTTGGTGGGAAGCTGTGTTTTGTCCACAGGGGGGGTGGGTGTGTTCCACTAACTGAGGCAGACAGAGATCTCCAAGATGTTTATGCAGCACCTACCTATTTCACAGGTTATTGCTGCTTTGGAGCTCTGGCATGGCCGCATTCAGCCATGGCAGGTGTTGTGGACCTGGTCCTGGGCGCAACATCACAAACTCAGGGTGAGCACAGTAACCGCACAATGTGATGGTGTTTAGCTACTCTTTGCCATTTGTCCACCCACTCAGGACACCCTACCAGGCCGAGGTGCTGTGTGGGTGCACACGGACACCTCCCCCTACCAGGCCGGGGAGCTTTAGGGGTGCAGTTCCCATCTTGTGTGCATCTGTGGACAGCTGATTTGCATGTGCAGTGCATCATGGGTACGGGTGGCCTAACCCTATCCTGTTTACACCAGCAGACTGTCTGTGATGTGACATGCAGGCTATCTGCAGCCAGGCAGGGGCTTGCTTACAGCTGTAGCCCAATGGTTACATCACTGCCTGTGCAGCCAGGGGTCATGGGTTCAAACCCACAGTGGGGTTCTGTGATAGGGTTGTCCAAAGCATTATTTTAATTTACTGTACATATGTTGATGCCTGCAATAACACCCTCAGCGTACTGTACCCATAAGGTGCCTCTGAGGGTGCTTTATTGGGGTGCCCTATAGGGCACTTTATGGTTGGCATCCATATAGGGTGCACTATACATTATCCTGTGTCGCAACACACATGCTGCCCTATAGGGGACATTCTAGGGTGCCTTGGCGGACGGTGCACTGTAACATGTGCCTTATGGGCCGCCTTATGTTAACATGCTGTGAGAGTGCGTTTGCTAGTAGTTATCACAAAATAAAATTAAAAAGCCTCCTACAGCACTCCACAACATAAAACATACTGCCTCAGCTAGCCTTTTTCACTGGGCATTGAACCCCTGGTCCCTGCACCATTGGTCAGTGCCTTAACCATTGTGCTGTGGCTGTGTTCCTTTGCTTTAGCATAAGCGCGCCGCCTTGTGCACATCAGTGCGCCGCATCCTGCTGCCCACAATTAACAGTGCGCCGCCTTATGCCGCCCAAAATGAACAGTGCGCCGCCTTATGCCGCCCAAAATGAACAGTGTGCTGCCTTATGCCGCCCAAAATGAACAGTGTGCCGCCTTATTCCGTACAAAATCACTTTGCCTCCTGGCACACTTTTCCACATCCAAGGTGGTGCCTCAGCCAGCCTTTTTGGGTTGTGCACACTGGGGGATTGAACCCGTGGCCCCTGCACCATTGGTTATTGTCTTCACCATTGTGCTACAGCTCTGTTCCTATATGGTCCCAGCTGCGCCCCACTTAGCCTTCCCACGCGCTAATGTGGGCCCCGCACATTAACGCGACGCGCACACGTACGGTCGTTTTTTTTCCCTTTTTCGGCCTGAACCGCCCACTCCTTATATGGCACAGGCACACTACCGCGGCCCCGCACATTAGGAATGTTTAGTAAACATGCCCCTTAGTGTATACTGCAGCCCATCCTCTGAAACTGTGTCAATTTGAAGTAACCCTATGACCACGTGATATATAGGTGTAAGTCGAGTTGACACGTCTCAGGCCAAGTGGTGACATTAGGCACCTGCCTAGGTCACGTGTTTGGAGATGCCAATTTGCCTGTTTGCAGGTACCAGTGATCCTGCTGGTACAACGGGCAAACATCCACAGAAACATCAACAGCTGTCTTGACTGATTGCTGTTCATGTCTACAAATGCACTAGATAGATGTCAGAGGGCTGCTCGTGTTGTGTGCTGTGGAGGTGTCAGGAGATAGGGCCTGTATTCTGTGCTTCAGCCAGTATTAGACAGGTAGCCAGAGATGGAACCAGCAGAGCACAGCGGGGGAAGGGGGTGTGGGGGAGAGGGGGGCATGCAAATGAGGTATCTAACATTCTCGTAACATGACGGTTTGGTATCAAAAGGTGCCATCAGACCCCTACCTTCCCTGCATGGGAGGGCATGTAGCAGTGTATAAATGCACCTGGGAGGTCATGCCTCTGTCATGGGCCATGTACCTGTGAGCAGATGGCCCCTCACCCTGACTATGGGAGGATATTGCTCAGGCTTATTATTATTATTATTATTTTTATTATTAAAGACTTACAAAGGGCTGCAACATACGAAGCGCTGTACAAACATAGAAGAGAGACAGTCCCTGCTCATCAGAGCTCACAATCTAATAAGACAGAAAACAAAATAAGTTACATAATACCAATAACAAAAATTTACAGGACAAAGTAAGCAAATGTTGATAGAGAGATCAAGATAGGGTAAGACAGGAACGGAAAGCAATAGTGAAGAGGTGGGATTTTAGTCGGGACTTGAAAATGGCCAGGGAAGACGCCTGGCACACAGAGATAGGAAGACTATTCCAAGCAAAGGGTGCTGCCAGTTGGAAGGAGCGAAGTCTGGAATTGGCAGTACAAGTAAAGGGCATAGATAAACGAAGACTGTTAGAAGAGCGAAGCAACCAAGAGGGGGTGTAAGGAGAGATGAGAGATGAAAGGTACTGGGGGGCAGAAGAGTGAATACATTTATAGGTCAGGAGGCGAAGTTTAAATTGGATACGGAGACGGATGGGAAGCCAATGAAGCGACATGAGGAGAGGAGTGATGTGGAAAAAACGAGACTGGCAGAAAATGAGTCGAGCAGCGGAGTGTTGAATTGACTGAAGAGGAAAGAGGTGGTTTGCAGGGAGGCCGGCAAGGAGAACGTTACGATAATCAAGACGGGAGGTGATTAAGGAGTGGACAATCAATTTAGTGGTGTCAACAGAGAGGAAGAGGAGAATTTTGGAAATATTGTATAGAAAGAAATGACAAGTTTTAGCAATGAGCTGGATATGTGAAGAGAAAGAGAGGAATCGAGGATAACACCAAGGTTACGTGCTGAAGAAACAGGGAGGAGTACAGAGTTATCAACAGAGAGAGAGAAAGGGGAAAGAGGAGGGAAAGCATTCGGGGGAAAGATAAATCTTAATGAACCCCCCCCATCCCCCTCACCACACCTCCATAAAAATCCTCCTTAACCACAGATCAAAAAGCCACAAACCTCAACACACTTAGGAAAAAACAACCCTTAAACACCACGATTAATAATTGACTAATGTAAATATTTGACTGATGTAAATAGTTACAGCATTTGTATAATTATATGTTCCATGTTATTGTTCATGAAAAGTTAATTGTACATAGTTTGAAAAAAATACGATGTTCCATGTAAAACCATGTTCATTATGTTAATTGTAAACCGCCTTTGATCTTGGGAAAAAGCGGTATAGAAGAAAAGCATAAATAAATAAATAAATAAAGATAAGAAGCTCAGTTTTGGCCATGTTCAGTTTTAAGCGTCGGTGGGACATCCAGGCAGCAATGTCAGAGAGGCAGAGTAAGATCTTAGACTGGATATCAGGAGAGATAACAGGTGCAGAAAGATAGATTTGAGAGTCGTCAGCATAGAGATGATAGTAAAAGCCATGGGAAGAGATAAGGGTGCCAAGGGATTGGGTATAGAGAGAGAAGAGGAGTGGACCTAAGACGGAACCCTGAGGAACTCCTACAGGTAGTGGGGTTGAAGAGGAGGAGGAGCCATCGAAGCACACACTGAAAGAGCGATGGGATAGATAGAAAGAGAACCAAGATAGTACAGAGTCTTTGAATCCAAGTGAGAATAGGGTGATAAGAAGAAGGTTATGGTCAACAGTGTCGAAGGCAGCAGAGAGATCAAGAAGAATGAGGACAGAGTAAAAGCCTTTGGACTTTGCCAAGAACAAATCATTCGAGACCTTCGTAAGAGCAGTTTCAGTGGAGTGTAGGGGACGAAAGCCAGATTATAAAGGATCCAAGAGGGTATGAGAGGAGAGGAAATCAAGGCAACAGTGATAGACTGCACGCCCAAGTAGTTTAGAGAAGAAAGGAAGGAGAGAGATGGGACGATAGTTAGAAGGACAAGTGGGATCAGGTGAAGGTTTTTTGAGGAGGGGTGTAACCACAACATGCTTGAAAACAGAAGGGAAGTTTGCAGTGGAGAGAGAGAGGTTAAGAATATGAGAAATAGAAGGGACGAGAGATGAAAAGATGGAGCTAAGGAGGTGGGTGGGGAAGGGGTCAGAAGAGCAGGTAGTAGGTTTGGAGGAAGAGAGAAGGAACAATGTTTCCTCGTCAGAGACCATAGGGAAGGAAGAAAGGGTGGCAGAAGTTTGGGTAGGGGAGAAATGGGAAATGGGGGGGGGGAAGAGGGGGAGGAGGGGAACTGGAGGGTGATTGTGTGGATTTTGTCATGGAAGTAGTTAGCCAAGGTTTGGGCAGAAAGGGAGAGAGGAATCAGGGGTGGAGGCACACTGAGGAAAGAATTGAGTGTGCTAAAGAGACGACGAGGATTAGAGGAAAGAGAGTTAGTCAGACTGAGGAAGTAAATTTGTTTGAAAAGCGCAATGGCTGATTGGAAGGAGAAGAGCATGAATTTAAAGGGGAGAAAGCTCTGAGCAGCTATCTTAACATTTTTAGCACTGAATATGGGCTTGCTTTGTTGGAACTCACTGGTCGGTGTCTGCTCCCTGGTCACCTGCCCATGAGATGAGGCATCCCATGGACTTGGGGAGCTCTTGTGGGCTTCCAAGGTTCTGTGAGTCTTTGGTTTCCTGACAGCTGGGATGCTTAGCATGGGGGCTGCTTGGGTTTGGCCATGGGGGTGTGTGGGTTGCATTAAGATGTTCCCACAGAGCTATGTGAGCTGCCTCGTAACCTTCCCTCCACCCCCCCCCCCATAGTCTACAGGGATGGGTGTCCTATAAGGTGGACTATAGGGGTGCTTCTTAACCCGATGGACTCCATATGGTAAAGGTATTGGCTGGCAGGCTGCCCAAAGCATGTGTTTCCTTCCCTTCTTCCCCCCCATATCTGTGTGCTCATTGTGTTTGGCCTTCAGATCCATTGGTTCTAGCACCTCTCTTCCCCCCATGTGGGAGAATACTCCACAATGGCTAGGGTGCTGTCCAAGCTATATGAGAGGAGTGATCAAGAGGGGATTCCCTCCCCATACACCAGAAGCCTTGCACTGTGTTCCCTGTACCCTAGGTGAACAGGCACCCTGAGTACCTCAGCGTAAGGGAGTTCATATACCCATTCCACATGATGGACTCTGCAGACACCCTGCCTGATCCCATACAAAGCCCTCTGTACCTTCAGATGCCACATTTGCACCCTGTCTCCCACAGCTAGGGGTGCAGCCCAGACTCACTGCATATGTTTGCTTTCCTGATTTGCATGCCCCAACCTTTTGTACCTAGCATAGTTATGCCTAATCCCAATCATCCCTCTTTATTCTGGTTTGGCCTATCACTACTGTCTTGTAGGTGTAGTTGGGGCACATTTATTACTGTCTGTACTGAGTCTGAAGCCCACTGCCATCCTAATAATGCATTTGTATCTTACAACTGCAGGATGCGCATTATCAATGCATTCACTGTGTGCATGCGCTATGGCCATGTGTTTGCAACTACTGTAGTAGTGATGCACCTACAATGGCCACACCTCCTTGCATCTATCACAACAAAGATGCACGCAGTTTTGTCTTCATTACATCTAGTAAGTATTGTATGAGTTAGTACAATGTGCCCATGAGGGAAGGGTTAGGACAGACATTTCAGTTGACGATTTGACCATTAGGTTTGTAGATAGCTGGGTGTCTGGTGAATATGAGGATCACCTGGTAACATGTCTGCCTGGTGCGAAGGTAGCAGACCTCACGCATCACCTAGATAAGGTTTTAGATAGAGCTGGGGAGGAGCCTGCTGTATTGGTACATGTTGGTACCAATGACATAGAAAACTGGGGGAGAGAGGTTCTGGATGCCAAATTTAGGCTTTTAGGGAGAAAGTTGAAATCCAGAACTTACAGGGTAGTGTTCTCAGACATGCTTCTCGTTCCACACACAAGTACCCAAGAGGTGGTCTCAATGTGGGGATGAGACGATGATGCAAGGAAGAGGATTTTGGATTTGTTAGGAAATGGGCAACATTCTGGGGAAGGGGGTGTGTGGTTTTTCCAAAAGGATGGGCTCCACCTTAACCAGAATGGAAATAGGCTGCTGGCATTAACTTTTAAAAAGGAGATAGAGCAGCTTATAAACCAGATAATGAGGGAAAGCTGACGCCCAAAAGTGCATGGTTTGGAATTATGTATCCTTGAAGAATACTAGCAAAACAGGAAATCATGGCATCACGATAGAGAGGTTCCAATAAAGGTAAAAGTAACCCAGGCGCCTTTAAGTAAAAATCAGAGTTGAAAGATTCCAAATTAACCCTGTCGTGAAATAGTCAGACTGTTAATATTAGCAAAAAACAAACAGGCCGATGCAGAAAAGCAGCGCTAGACCCGAGTTGGATCGATTTTTAACATTCCTGACAATGCACACATTTTAACATGCGATGCAGGAAGGTTAACATATGCAAATGCCCGCTGTGGTAACTTTGGGATGCATTGCACGGGGCCAGGCACGCTATTTTACAAGATGGCGGACTAGAGCAGGAGTGCATAGGCAGCGCTCTCAACTATTTGGTACGAGGGGACTTGGCTTTAGGGGCTGCTAGACCACCAGGTAATTTTTACTTTATTTGTTTTTACTTGGGGGTGATTTGACATTTACTTTGGGTTGGGAGGTAGGTGGTTCAAGGGCTGCTAGACCACAAGTTAAATTTTACTTTATTTTTCTTTTGTTTGGGGGGTGATTTCACTTTTACTTTGGGTAGGGATGGGGGATTTCAGGGACTGCTAGACCACCAGGCAATTTTAGTTTTATTTTTTTTTACTTGGGGGTGATTTCACATTTACTTTGAGATGGGGGTTCAAGGACTGCTGGACCATCGGTAAATTTTACTTTATTTTTCTTTGCTTTTGGGGTGATTTCACTTTTACTTTGAGCTGGGATAGTGGGGGGTTCAAGGGTTGCTAGACCACCTAGTAAAATTTACTTTATTTTTGTTTAGGGGTGATTTCACTTTTACTTTGGATGTGTGGTTCAAGGGCTGCTAGACCACCAGGTGATTATTTTCTGTCGGGGCACTGCCCCGACAGTGTTTTGATAGCATTGGGGGCTTTTCGATGCCACAATCATCCCTGATGCCATCAAAATACTGTCAAAGGGGAACGGGGCTGCCGGCGACTTTTTTGTGATGCACGGCCCCCGCCAGTATTTTGATGGCATCAGGGGCTTTTCTCGATGCCTAATCAGATCAGGCATCAGGAAAAGCATCTGGTGCCATCAAAATACTGGTGGGGGCACATATTAGAGGTTGACTTCTACTCAGATCCTGTAATAAAAATTTTGGCGCTATGGCTGGTTATGAAATTCTTTACGCCTGTCTCTGTATCAGGCGTAGCAATGATTTACATATCAGCCTAGCTGATTAAAATACATTTAAATAATTAGGATTCATTTAAATAGATTTAAATATGTGTAGCATTAATTTGGCGCTAGTTTTTCTGTCGCGTTTACGTCTATTTCCTGCATTTAAAGGATTGTAAACTGTGCTTAAACGTGGCACTATGGGCTCATAAAGCCCACCAGCCTGGAACTTTGAAATGCCTGTATGCAAATTCTAGAAGTCTAAAAAATAAGATGGGAGATTTTGAATCTATAGCAATGAATAAAAGGTTATATATAATTGGCATTTCAGAGACCTGGTGGAAGGAGGTTAACAAAAGTATACTGTGATTCCAGGCTATAAACTATATTGCAATGATAGGGTAGATCACATTGGTGGAGAGGTAGCTCTATATGTTAAAAAGGGGATTGAGTCAAGCAAGATAAAAGTTTTGCAAGAAACAAAACATACTGTAGAATCTCTAATGGATAGAAATTCCCTTCCCCTTTTTACATGGAATTGCAAACGTTGCTAGCATCCCTAATTTCTGTTAGCATTTCATCATCTGTCTGTACTACCGTCTGCTTGGACAAATTGAACAGACTGATGATGAAATGCTAACAGAAATTAGGGACACTAGCAAAGATTGCAACACAGTAATAATGGGAGATTTCAATTATCCTGGTACTGACTGGGGTAATGTCACATCAGGACATGCCAGGGAAATGTGGAGCCCAATTCTAGCAAGGCACTTTCGAGCCATCTGGGCGGCCCTGAGCAGGACAGGCTCATTAGGACTGATTCTGTACTGCGGGAGCAAGACGTTCTCGTGGCATGCAGAATCAGGCCTGAGGATGGCCTGGCATACCCCTACATGCCTGCAGGGATGTCCTCCCCACAGGCTCCCATGGCACTGACCCTTCTCTTCCTCATCGCCCGACCAACAGCTGGCCAGCCGGAGCCTGGATCAGGCAGTGGGCACCTCCCCAGGGGGGTTCCAGCCCAAATTGCACCATCACACCATTGTGCAGTTTATTCCACCTTTGAGGTGGAATAAGCAGCATATCCCCCATGACCCCACAGGACCATGACCGGAATCAGCCCTGTAAGACCTGCCACCTCGGCCTGTCCCCGGTCCACCCAGACTCCATCCCTTTCCACCCTCCCTGCTGGCTCTCCCTGTCCTGCTGCACTAGCGGGGAGAGTCAGAGGGGGAATAGGTGCAGGATGGCTTGCAGGTGTGTCTCAGAATTGGACCCAATGTTTCTAGATGGAGTAAATTTATTTACATTCTCTTTTATACTGCGCTATTCTGCATCAGTGCGGTTTACATTGAACAAACTGAAATTACATTGAGCACGGCATTATAACCTGGAGAGAACTATTTTACAGGGAACATGGGCTATGGAGGGTTAAGTGGCTTGCCCAAGACCACAAGGAGCACCTGTGGGACTAGAAACCCCAGTCCTTCCAGCCCAAGGTTGCTGTCCTCTAGTGGGATTTGAACCCCCGACCTTCCAGCCTGAAATACCTTGCCCCAACCACTAGGTCACTCCTCCACTCCACTTCATGGAGCAGCTGGTTCAGGAACACACATGTGGGGATGTTTTTTTAGACCTTGTCCTCAGTGGAATGTAGGATCTAATGCGAGAGGTAACTGTTTTGGGGTGACTTGGCAATAGTGATCATAAGATGATCACATCTGATTTAATAAATAGAGAAAGGATAACAAGGAAATTCACTGCACTAGCATTTAACTTTCAAAAAGGAGACTATAATAAAAGGAGGAAAATGGTTAAGAAAAAATTGAAAGGAGCAACCTCAAAGGTTAAGAGTTTACATCAGACCTGGGCGTTATTTAAAAATAATATCTTGGAAGCCCAAATCAGATGTATTCCATGCTTAAAAAAAGGTGGAAGGAAGGCCAAACGACAGCCAGCATGGCTTAAAGGTGAAGTCATGAGGCTGTTATAACTGAGAGAATCTTTCAGAAAATGGAAAAAACAGCCAAATGATGAAAACAGGAAACAACATAAATAATGGCAAGTTAAATGCAAGACCTTTATAAGGCAGGCAAAGAGAAATTTTGAAAAGAAGCTTGCCATGGAAGCAAAAGCAAATAATAAAAACATTTTCAAGTATATTCATAGAAAAACACCTGTGAGGGAGTCAGTTGGATCATTAGATGATGGAGAGGTAAAAGGTGCACTGAGAGAGGACAAGGCCATAGTGGAGAGACTGAATGAATTTTTTGCTTCAATCTTTACTGAAGATTAGGAAACTTGCCCATGCCAGAAATGATATTTAAAGGTGATGCATCAGAGGAATTGAAACAAATCTTGATAAATCACGAAGTAGTAATAGAGCTAATTGATAGAGCAGCAAATCACCTGGACTGGATGGCATATATCCCAAATGCTGAAAGAACTGAAATAGGAGATTGTAGAACTACTATGAGTAATCTGTGATCTACCTTTTTTTTTTTGAATTTCAAAATTGTATATAAGCAACAATACAGAAAAGAAAAGAATACAAAAAATTCAATAATACCAACCAAAATTCACAAACCCACATTATGGGAAGAAGAATGACTTCAGGAAGGAAAAAATAAAATAAATAATCAAAGCAACTAATTTCAATATCAGTTTCAACATGATTAATATACCCAATTGAAACATTCCATTTATTAAAAACAATTCAAGTTACAGCTTGATCAGAAACCACATTATGTGACTGAATGAAGTCCTCCAATTGCGTAACTTCAAAGAAGACAAACTATCTTTTCCCAACGTAACCAGACATTTACAGGGGAACTTAAGAAAGAAAGAAGCACCAATTGCTTGCAATCAAGGCCTTCTGCCTTGCCTGAGTCTGTCTGGAAACATTGGGAAAGATGTTCCCCTTATACCCACAAAATAACTCATTTGAAAAAAATAAATGAAGTATGGCATTTTTCTCCATTTCAGAGTTAAAGGATACAAGGAGGGTGACCCGAGTAGCAATTTCATCTAATGAAGACTCTACGTATGTATTCAGAAATATCAAGGCTATCTACCATTTCAAGGGGTTCAAAAGCTTCTCCCTCCACCTTTGTACTCTTAATCACCCTAAGTAAATAATATATATTATTTAAGGACAAAGTGTTTGGTACGCGAACACTTCTTTAAGATATTTCTGAAACAAGATATGTAATGAATCTTTAGAAACTTGAGGCACCAGAGCATTCTCCAACAACTCTTGTTGCCGGTATAAAACCAAGTTATCGTTGATTATGGAGGCAGCAACCCCTTGCATAATGAGTATCTGTGATTCAGTTTTTGAAGACAAGAATCCAATGCAGAAAAATACAAATCATGCTGGGCCAATTTCCCAACTATTTCCTTAGTGAACTCAGCAAAATGAGCAGTAGTAGGAGTGGAGGAGTAGCCTAGTGGTTAGAACACTGGCTTGGTAACCAAGCAACCAGGGTTCGATTCCCACTAGCCCTCCTTGTGGCCTTGGGCAAGTCACTTAACCCTCCATTGCCTCGGAAGAAAGGCCTGGCAATCTACTTCCGGTCACACTGCCAAGAAAACCCAGGAGCTTCTGGGTCGCCAGGAGTCAGGACTGACTCGAAGGCACACATTGCATTGCAGTAGTAGAAAAAGAGGTTTCCATTCTTACCAGCTGCACCAAGATGTCTTTCAAGGAAACTTCAGGCAACGGAGCTCAGAGTAACACATCTGTCAGAGGCACAACAAGTACTTTAGGGTCCTTTCGTGACTGTACAATCCTGGATAACAGCAAAATCGTACCAAGATCCCCCAGACCTCGAGGGAACCCTCCCCCATGCCCTCTGTCAGGGTGATGCATCCCAACCAGTAATTGATTTAACGATAAGGCGGTATACAAAATCCTTCTAAATAAATAAATAAATAAAATAAATCTGACCTCGAGTAGCATTACTAGATGGGGTGGGGTGGGGTGGGGTGGGGTGGGGTGGGGTGGGGGGGGGGGGGGTATTCAACCCACCAAAGATGAGGTATGGTCTGAGGAGGCAGAGGCAACGGTAGAGGAAATGGGAAGTTGTTCCATTCTGGCAGCCAAAGACACCCAGAGACCAGGGTTCAATTCCCACTAGCACTCCTTGTGGCCCTGGGCAAGTCACTTAGCCCTCCATTGCCTCAGAAAAATCCAAGTTATCAATGTTCCTGTTTAATGTATATTACCAAGTTTAAGTTTCAATGTAAAACACTTTGATTGAAATGATAAAGTGGTATATGAAACCTAATAAATAAATAAATAAAATAAAATGATCTGCCCCTGGCAGAAAGTAGTCAGGCTGCATAGCACAGAGAGAGCAGCCCATGAAACAAGGGAGAACAGGATGCAAGCAGGTCCAAAGTGAAGGCACAGAGGGACACACATAGTAGAGAGTGGCCACAACATGCCAGTCGTACCTTACACAGATTCCCTCTAAGAATGGCCCTATACAGACACCCAGATGGGAGGCAAACCCACCACCCTGAGCACTGCAGGTCAGGAACAGAACCATCAGACCAAAGCTGTAACAGTTTCCAAGTCCCAGAAAGTGAGAGCAGAGCAAGGCAGAGGAGACACGGTGTGACAGATACAGGTGCAAAATGCAGTATTATAGGCCCACAGGTGGGAGGCGAACCCATCACCCTAAGCACTGCATCTCAAGAACAGAGCCATCAGGCCAGAGCTGTGACAGCTCCCAGGTCCCAAGAGGAGAGGGATCTGTGCATGTACTCCAGATGCAATGAGCAGATGTGGCCCCTCCCCTCCCTGACATGGCATGGCAGGGTAATGTGCAACTGAAAGCAGATGGGGACAGGGTACATGATGTGCATGCAGCACCCCCCTAATAAGTAGGCAGGCCTGTGCCATGGAATGTGTGAATGATCAGGTGTGTCTCAACCCCACAGGTGTTTCTGGATCCTGCGTGATACTGAGGCCTACCGAGTGTGATACTGTACAATCCATCATATGCGCTCATGGCTCATAAGGTGTGTTTGGTAGCAGCTACAGGAGGAGCAAGGTGAGTAGCCATGCAGATACCCTCTATGAACAACAGGTCGACAGGCCCCACCAACACAGAGACAGGCCACCACATGTAAGAACACACACTGCTGTGATATGGACAACATGGAAACAGCATGACCCCACCCCAGGGTCCTACAACACATAGGCCTGGCCCACACTGCCGCACTCCCTGCAGAGCTGGAATGTGCTGGAACACCCTGTGTGTGTGCTCAACCCTCCAGCAACCACAGCAGTGCAGCAACTGGTTGAGCATGGAGTGGACATGTGTAGTGCAGCAACCTGTTGTGCCACAGAGAGGTATGTGCACAGAGCATGGTAAAGTGACATAAAAGGGCCTGCCTGCCCCACCACAGTGGCAGTGCCAGCAGCACAGTCTGGAGTGTGACACAGGAAACACATATCTGATGTGGGCCACCAATGGGCCTGGAATGACAGCACCATTTGCCACAGGCACACCAGGAACATAGCTAACCATGGATGACCTGCCTGACATGCAGTAGAGACACAGCAGGAATGTAGCTAACCATGACCTCTCCCCCCTCACAGGGGCAGCAAAGCAGGAGGAGGTGTCTCCACCCCTGACACTGTGGAGGACACTGGCACAGATACACCCCCCAGCCCCAGCGGGAGCAGCAGCATGACCACCAACAACAAGCCCCATCCTCCAGTCTAGCCCAACCTCATCTGCAGAGGATGAGGAGGACAACAGAGCCCAGCAGGGGAGGCAGAATTTTCCCCTGTTGTCTCCCGACATTCACTCACCCCCACATAGGCCCCACCCCACCCCCTGCCATCAGCTATGCCCCCTTGTTTCACAGTGCACCTGGGGGACGGTTTGCAGCATGTCAGTGGCCAGGTCCCACTGGTGCCATGTGCAGGTGCTGCTGAGTCAGGGGGTGACCTCTGGATCCTCATCCTCCAGCTCCTGGTGGAAGGGATGTGTGGTGTGACAGGGAGGGCAGCTGGAGGATCCCCATGAAGTGGTGTGAAGGAGGCTGTACTGAAACAGGCTGACAGGTCAGGCCTGGGTGGTGAAGGTGTGGCATATGAGTGCATGGGTGAGGGTGAGTGGCTTGAGGGTGATTCTGAGGGCAAGGGGATGGGGTGCATAGAGGGGGAGTGTGCATGGGTGTGTGAGTGGCAGGAGGGTGGGAGAGAATGCAAGGGGTCTGTGTGCATGCAGGGCAAGCATATGGGGGTGAGTGAGTGTCGGGATGGTGGGGTGAGGGCATGGGGACAGCATGCATGCAGGTGGGGAGTGTGGGGGTGTGTGAGTGGCAGGAGGTAGTGAGTGAGGGAGAGGGAACAGAGGGCATGCAGTGGGATGGTGGGGCCAAGGGTGGGTGTGCAGAGTGGATCAGGGTTCTGAGCACGTGTGAGGTGACAGTGTGGCTGGAGGGGGATGCGGATGGGGAGGAGGCAGTGGGGGGTGCAGGTTATGGGAGCTGGGGCTGCTAGGAGGCTGAGATGATGCCAGGGCACAGCAGTGATGAAGGCAGTGATATGGCAGAGGTGCCTGTGGCTGGGTGCATGTGGGAGAGGGGCGCCCATGTTGGTGGCACACAGTGCCCACTCCTATCTGATGTGGTGCCTGATGAGAGTGTCCAAGAGGCAGGTGGAGCCCCGGAGACACACCAGCCATGGGCCAACTTGAGTGGTGCTTGCACGCTGCTTTGCACAACTGCGCAGGCCCCTCTCCCACATCTCCTGCCATGTAGAGGGCCTCAGGGGTTAGATGTGGGGCATGAGGGGTAAGCTCAAGGCCTTGCAACTGCTGATGGAGGCTCACCTGCAGCCCCACACATACCCCCCAGTCACACAGCAGGCAGCCCTGTGGGTCACTGAAAGGGCCCGCATCACCAGTGAGATGTCCAGGGGCAGCCATACCACCAAGCGGCATAGAAACATGATGACAGTAAAAGACCACATGTCCTATCTAGTCTGTCCTTCCATATCAACAACTACAACAGTCCACTTTTTACCTTTAGAGATCCTCTGTGTTGGTCCCATGCTTTTTTGATTTCAGTTACTGTCCTCATCTCTACCACCTCCACTGGGAGACTATTCCATGGATCCACTACTCTTTCCGTAAAGAAATATTTCCGCATATCACTCCTGAATCTATCTCCCTTCACCCTCATCCCATGTCCCCTCGTAGCAGAACTTGCTTTCAATTGAAAGAGGCTCTCTCCCTGAACATTTATGCCACGGAGGTATTTAAACATCCCAATCATATCACCTCTATCCCGCCTTTCCTCTAAGGTGTACATATTAAGATCTTTAAGTCTGTCCTCATGCTTTATAATGAAGCCCACTAATCATTTTAGTAGCCACCCTCTGCACCGACTCCATCCTGTTCACATCCTTTTGAAGGTGCGGTCTCCAGAATTGCACACTATACTCCAAATGAGCTGCACCAGTGGCTACAGATATAGTGATAGCCACCAGGGAGGTGCAGCAGGTGTGATTGGTTGCCATGGGGCACAACTGTGTGCCAGTGTGTGTGGGCACTGTTTGCTTATTTTACATGTCTGTCCCATGCATGTTTGCTGGCAAATAAAGTGTTATGCTGCTCAACATGTGTGCCATGTGTGTTTATGTGTTTGTCACCCACAGCAAGTCTGGCCCACACAGTCATGGTAGCCCATGCATGGCTATGTGAAATAACCAGGTAGGCTGGCTACCACAGTAGTGTGAAATGGGGCAAACATCCAGGGGAACAGGGGTGCTGCCATAGGGGGTGGAAGGGGGGCCATGAACATGTGGTAGCAGCATAGTCAACCAATTCATGGGTGCACCATGGCCCAGAGCGGTGGGTCTGGCCTCAGAACAGATGGTGGTGGTACGTGCCATGCAGAGGTGGCAGGATGGGGAGGGGGGACTAGGCTAGAGGAGGCCAGGGATGTGGCAGGGCAAGTTCACATGGACATCCCAGATGTGTGGGCACCCCTGAGGAGGGATGTAGAAGGACCCAGGCCAGGGAGGGTAGGAATGCATGGCAGACCGACTGCACTGGTGATGCTACATGGAGCATTGGCCTGGATGTGGAAGCTGGGTGGGGGCAGGATATGCTGCATGCAGTGGGCGTGGCTGGGTGAGACAGGTCCCATAGCTGCCCTGATGCACTGTGCATTGACTAACAGATAGAAGGGGGGATCCGGGGAGGCCCAGCACATGACCCAGAGGCAGTGCCCATACCAGCAGCCCATGGTGGAAGACTGCTATGAGCAATGTCCCAGGCAGGTAATGTGTATGTTGTACAGAGGCCATGCCTGCATTGTGCACTACAGGCCATGTCTGCATTGTGTGAACATGCACAGGTCCTTTGAGGCTGTGATATGTTCCTCATCCCCCTCAGGCACTGGCATGCACATCATGTTGTATGAGCTATGAACCTCTAGACCATATAGTCAGGCAAAGTGTGCCTGGACAAGGCTGTCTCATACCACCACCCCCCATCTGGACTGTGCACCCTGAGGCACATCTGCAGTAGCATCTGGCTTATCACCCTCACCCTCAGCTTCCTCAGGCTCCTCTGGCAGTGGCTGCTGGTGCCACAAGGCATGGATGTGTAGCATGCAACATGCCATGGCAATCTGCCACACCTTGAGAGGCCTGTACAGCAGCTCCCCATAGACCTGTCTAGGCATCAAAACTGACTCTTCAGCTAGCCGAAGGTATGCTCAATGATCTCCCATGTGGCCAGAGCGTACATTTGTAATGGTGCTATGCTGGGCTGCTAGGGTAGAGTAAGGGGAGTGGAGTGTCCTAATGGTTAAGAACACTGGCTTTGGAACCCAGAGACCAGGGTTCAATTCCCACTAGCACTCCTTGTGGCCTTGGGCAAGTCACTTAACCCTCCATTGCCTGAGAAAAATCCAAGTTATCAATTTTCCTGTTTAATGTACATTACCAAGTTTACGTTTCAATGTAAACCACTTTGAAATGATAAAGAGGTATATAAAACCTGTTAAATAAATAAAAATAAATGGGGTCAGCAGCCACTCATGTAGGGGGTAGCCCCAGTCACCTGTAGTGGGAGAAAGAACAGCAAACCAATAATCAGCTGGTATGCTAGTGAGGGGGGTCATGTGTTAGCAACATGTCATGGGTTGTGGACAGCTTGACTGTGTATATGTGTGTCAGTGCCCACTGTATGGATGGTCCCAGGGTTGCCAGTGGGGCAATGTGTGTCTGCAGCCCACCACATATGCATGGGCACACCCAGGGGCACAGGGTCCCTGCTGGGGAGTGGGCCTGGCCCATGTCAGAAACACTCCTGAGTGGTGGGAGTCAGGGCTGAATGTCATGACATTATATGCAGGACCTCTGCCATCATTCCAGTCACCTGCCCTGTCCCCCATTGCATGCAGGTGATGGGGGCAGGATGCATGCAGAGAGTGAGTGTGTGCTAGGTTGGACCATGCCCCAGACATACAGGGCCACGGTGTACCATGGCCATGTATGTCGGGGGGGGGGGGCGCTCGGCACATAGCCCCACTGTGGTTTCATGAGGGCAGGGATCCACCGCTTTGACCCGGTGAAAAGCGGGATATAAATACAGTTAAATAAATAAATAAATAAAAATAAACCCTCCCATGCATGCCCAGCAGCCCCCCCCCCCCAGGGCCCATCTGCAGGGCCGCAGGATCATAGGGGGCTGTCCACCAGCACCTGAACAGCACATGCACCCCATGCAGTGCCCCATGCCCCCAGTCCCAGGGTGTCTGTGCATATGCTTACCTAACAGCCATCTGCACTGATGTGGCCACCATCGAACTGGGCATGGAGCCCAGACCATCTCAGAACGTAGACATCATAGCAGGACCCAGGATACTTTGCACAGATGTCTGTTGTCTCCCTATGTACGTTGCACACCATCTGTATGTTGACAGAGTGGTACGCAGCCTCACTCTGTCGCGGTGGCCAGAGGGTGATGTGTGTGCCATTCACCATACCCAGGACCAATGGAAACCCTGCCACAGTATAGAAATCCTGCATGGTCCTGTGCTGGTCCTGCTGAGTTGCCGGGAAGCTGATCGTCTGTGCCATGGATCACAGGTAGGTGCCCAGGAACTGGTTGAGGCACCTGGATACTGCAGGCTGGCTGAATCCCCTGACAGCTGATAGCACAGTCTGG
The DNA here is from genome assembly GCA_033557465.1 of Ichthyophis bannanicus. Taxonomy (NCBI): domain Eukaryota; kingdom Metazoa; phylum Chordata; class Amphibia; order Gymnophiona; family Ichthyophiidae; genus Ichthyophis; species Ichthyophis bannanicus. The sequence goes on from CM066034.1 coordinate 908,134,686, forward strand.
AAGGATCCTGACACCAGGAATGCCAGCGTGATCATCACCTTCGGGTGAATTGGTATGGGATGGCCCCTCTGCATGGGGCTCTCAAGCCATGGCTCCAGCTGCTGGCAGAGGTCATATATGGCAGCCCTGTCATCCTTGCTACAATTGCTGCATCACTCTGCCATGTGACACATGTGTGTGGGTGCCTCCTCTCCATGCCCTGCTCACTATGGTCACAGCTGTGCAGCAGAGCCAGTGCATACTATCCCTGGATGTCCTGCAGGTTGTCCCATTCCAGCCAGCTGGCTGCGCAGTGCTGGGCACCCATAGCACACATTGTTTCATTCCTTGGTGAACTGCAGGTGGCACCGTCACTGTCATGCTCTGTGTCAGTCCTGCCGCAAAACCATTCAGGCCTGAACATGTGCTGACATGTCCACAGCACATGCACAGTAGCACAAGTACACAGGCACGTGCGTGCGTGGTATCATGCGGCTGCACACATGCTGGCACATCAACCCAGCATCAAGGTAGTCCACATATGCCCAGCCCCCTCCATGTTCTGTATTCCCTTCATACATACATTGGCCGCATCCTCTTTGGGGACTGCTGCTCATCTACTAGTATTTCCCTCCATTGTGCTGGCTTTGGGAGGCAAATCACTGACCTTCCACGTCCCATGCACATTTATTTATTTTTACTTATTTAAACATTTTTATATACTGCCATGTCCAGTGATCAGGGGCGGTTTACAATGAACAGGACTCGTTTACAAAGAACATAGAACATATCAAACTGTATGCATTACTGAGAGTGTACGGGTGCAGATACATGTGTATGCAGCTGTGGGCATGTCGACGCAGGGACATTGGCATTGGCATGTTCTGGCATGCATGTCCAAGATGGGCCGTCCCAGGCCTCTGGTGTTGCTGTGTGTCACACACAATCCATGTAATGGAGTTGAAGGTTGTGACAGTTCTCTGAGGATGAAGTGACACTCATGCTGAAGGAGATCCTCCAGTGGCTGCCACAATTGGAGGGTGATGCATCCACACATGTGGGTGCCTATGAGAAGCAGCAGCAGTGGCTTGATGTGTGCCGTGACAATGCCATCTATCACTGGAACCACGACATTGAGGATGTGAAGTACAGGTGGTGGCAGGTGTGCCGCGTCATTGCCCAGAAGGCATGGCAAGGGACTGGGGGTGCACAGGGGAAGCAGCTCACCAACCTTGAACAGCGCATCCTTGCTACAATTGACCCCATCACCTCAGTTGGTATAGGCCCCCTTTACATATCACAGGCATCCCAGGAGCAAGGTGCCGTGTGTCACTACCCTTTACAACATGTATGCTCCCTCCTGCTGTGTGCATGCACACACGTGGATGCAGCCACCACCATTGGCAGCCATGTTGTCACATCCAAGCTGCTGCTGCCAGGCACACTCACATTGCATGTGGCTGCCCCAATGTTGGCCTGTGCATTGGGGGCATTAACAGTATGGCTGCCAGTTGGTGGTTGCAGGGCTGACTGCACAGGGCACCAGGGTGGGTGTCTGTGCACTGGTCTCTGTGGCATCTGGATCCACACTTGGTGACAGGGTGTATGGCTAGCCATTGCAGAGGCTCCTCTGTTCCTCTGTGGTCTACTGGCTCATTCACATGGCTGCACCACTATCACCCCATTGTTGTCTGCACTGAAAGATGCAGTTCTAGCCCTTTGATGTTTTCTGTGTCTTCACAGCTGCACCTGTTGTGGCTCCGCAGGCAGTGGTGCCTGCTCTGCCAACAGTGTCCATGGGGGATAATGCAGGACAGGGTGGATCCTGCCTGATGACCCACCGCCATGCATCACTGGTCCCACCACACTGCAGCAGCTGCTTGATAGCCCTTGCCTGGATGATCTGGAGCTCCATGTCCCCTCTCCATTGCCTCCACCACAGCAGCCTATTGATGATGGTGATGACCAGGAGGGATCCACACACAGGGGTGCACAGCAATACCTGCGGCAGTGTGCTGAGAATCTGCTTGCTCACAGCACTGCTCAGCAGGCACGGCCCGAACAACAGCTGGAACTGCTGCGCTAGTCCATGGCAATGTAGGAGCAGCACATCGTGGCCACAGAGAAGCTGACTATTTCTACTGGCACCCTCCAGGCTACCATGGTGGAAATTCTGATGGAGCTGTGCTGTGTCCCTTGGTGGTCTGTCCCTACACAGCCCCATGCATGCTCCAATGTGCCTCCCGTGTTGTTTGGGCAGGGGCATGGTGGAGCAGCTTCCACAGCAACATGTTTATTTGTACCTCCACACCCATATCCCAGCAGTGTGACAAAGTGGGCCTCCACATGTACCCATGCTGCTTTTGGTCAGCCCAGCACACAGGCACCCTCTCTCCTTGGGCCAGTTCCATGGGGCACTGGCCCCTGGATGGTGTTTCCCCCATTCCATGAGGGTATTGTAGAGTCAGGCAGCATGAGCTATGATCCCTCTGGTGACCATGGCACAGGTGCATTTGCCCTCAGGGAGGGGGGAGGGCAAGGGGTGGGCACAGGGAGAGGCCACAGGAGGGTTGTCTAGCACCAGGGTTGAAGAGTGGCCTGCTTGATGGGAGGGGTTGGGCCCATGGGGGGCACAGACAGTATGGGTTTGGCCAGGGGTGTGTGGGGTGAGTATCAGTCATGTTCTGGGGCTGTCTGTTTGACAATGTGGCATGTGAGTGGGTATAGGTGGTTGGGGTTTGGGTGGGGCCACAGGTTACCACTGCTTCATAGGTCTGGCTTTGGGTGGGTGCAGGAGACACAGTGTTCTGTGGGGAATGGGCAAATATGTTCAGGTTTTGCTGAGGGACTTACACATTGCTATGTCTGTGCTGGCCACACACTGTCTTGCACAGGTTCCTGGTGTGTATGGCATCAGTCTGTTGGCAAGTGCCCCTCTGTGCTACCTCTGGTGGTCACTGCTGGGGGCATTTGCCAGCAATACCATAAGCATAGAACATGGGGTACCTGTCCATGCTATGACCACTGTCACATTTGTCACATCCTCCTCCCATGTGGGTATGCTTGGACCCACATCCTGTGCCATAAACGTTGGGCCTTGCCCTGGGGCTAGTTCCACAACTGATCTTGTGCCAGGGTATGCCAGTTACCCTGCCTCTGCATCCTCCACTGGGTGCTGGAGCTGCTGCCTGTGCTCAGGGTATGTATGCTCTGGGGGCTCCCACAGGCCTTGGGACACTGGTGGCACTGTGACCCATTTGTGACCTCCCCTCTTGTTTGCTGGCCAGTGACAGCTGTCCTGAACAGAAGTGATGGGGATCTTCGAACGATTTTCAAGAAGACTATCTTCATGAGGAACTAGCTAAACTAAAAGTAGACAAAGCAATAGGACTGGATGGGATACATCCAAGAATATTGAAGGAACTTGAGGACATTCTAGCAGCTTCATGGACTGATCTGTTCAATGCTTCATTATTTATTTATTTAAAGTCTTTATATACTCTCCTTCTACAATTCAAGATGATTTACATAGAACCCAACAATAACAGGGTAGTTACAGCTGTTGTACACAGAACAATAAATTACAAAGAACTTATCTAAGGTCAACTAATAAAGGTAACAGTGAGGTATAATGCCAGAAGAGGCAACTATGTACATTGCATGGGAGTGGGGGGGGGGGGGGGGGGAAGAAGATTGAGGAGGGGGAAGGGGGGCAAGGATGCATGGAATGGGGTATATTGATTGTAGAGTAAGAGATTAGATAAATCTAGGAGGCACTTGATTGGATAATGCTTTGGGGGGGTAAGCTAAAGTACTCTTGGAAAAGGAATGTTTTAAGCTTTTTAAGGAACTCTGCATGATCAGGGCAACTTTGAAGATCAGGTGGGAGGGTGTTACATTCTGTAGGGGCATAGAGGGAGAAAACACAATTGCAGGTAGCTTGTTTGCTTTTTAGCTTTTGTGCTGGGATGTTTAGTAAGTTTGTGGAGTTAGTCCTGTGAGATCTGGAGCTAGTGGGCTTGGAGAGGAGGGAGTGAAGGCAAGGAGCAGATTCAAAATGGATAACTTTATGATTTAGTGTAAGAGTTTTGAATTTTATTCTGGACAGGATAGGGAGCCAGTGGAGGTGTTGGAGTATGGGCTCTTCTCAGGGCTGGATTTACCTTGAGTGAGGCCCTATGCCAACAAAAATTGTGGGCCCCCAGCAGGGGCGGCCCAAGGGGGGTGTGGGCCTCATTTGCATAAGGGGCCTCATTTGCATAAATATTTGCATAATGTTACCATATACTAACTTTTAGTAAACGTGCCTCTTAATGAGTGTATGGATAAAGAAAGACTAAAAGATTTCTACATTACTATAATCCAGTGCCAACTGCCAGACACATTAGGAACTACTACAAACACTGCCCATTTAGAACCCATAGCAAACCCGCCGTATCCTAACAGCACTACCAGGACTCACAAAGCACCATACTCTACCAATCAAAAGGCAACACTGCAAATATTAAACCAATACATTTCAGAGAACAACAATACATGACCTACTGGGGAAAGAGAACAAGTGGCAATGTCAAATAGGAATTATATAAACAGAACACCTCAGCTCAGTTACACATGCAGAACATAGACCATCACCAAACAAGTAATCACATTTTAGAAACAGGAAGACAATAATTAAACTGGGAATCCCAAAAGCCAAACTTGGAATGTACAACACTGTAGAAATAAAACTATACATTAATTTGCTCTTGTACTAAACAAAGCGCAGACGTTAATGATGCACATTTACCAGAGCTGACATATTCCAATTAATAAATTCAAAATAAAGAGATATTTTTCTACCTTTTGTGCATTTTTTTCAGCTGCAATTGCTCCAGCCACTTTCTTCTGGTTTCTTCATGTCTTCTGCTAACTCTCCATCGTCTGCTGTCCATTTGTCCTTTCTTCTCTCTTCTAGTTTTTTTCCATTCTCTCTCTACATCTGCTTTAACATACTAATCTTTCTCCTTTTGCTCTTTCCTCATTCCTATTTCATCCACTCAAATTTTACCCCTCCATCCTCAATCCCCACTTACTCTCCCAATACCCGGCCAATTTTAGATTTTTTTATCCCTCCCACACAAAATATTTTTCCCTTCTCCATTTTACTCTTCCAGCCCCATCCCATTCTAATCCTCCCCCAACATCAGCTCCCTTCTAGTTCCAGCCTCACCCAGCATCCATTCCCTTCTAGTCCCTGCATCAGCCCATTTCCAGTCCTAGCCACCCATCAGCCCATTTCCAGTCCTAGCAACCCCCCAACCCAATACCAGTCCTAACCCCCCATCACCCCATTTTCAGTTTAAGCCCCCCCTATAACCCATTACCAGTCCTAACCCCCCATCAGCCCACTTCCAGTCCTAACCCCATCAACCCATTTCCAGTCAGCCCCCATAGCCCATTGCCAGTCCTAACCCCCCCATCAGCCCATCAGCCCACAGCCCATTACCAGTCCTAACCCCATCAGCCCAGCTCCAGTCTTAACCCCCCCCCAGCCCATTTCCAGTCCTAACCCCCCCCATAGCCCATTACCAGACAGCCCCCATCAGCCCACAGCCCATTACCAGTCTTAACCCCCCCAAAGCCCATTACCAGTTCTAAACCCCCCAACAGCCCATTATCAGTCCTAACCCCATCAGCCCACCTCCAGTCTTAACCCCCCAGCCCATTTCCAGTCCTAGCCCCCCCATAGCCCATTACCAGACAGCCCCCATCAGCCCACAGCCCATTACCAGTCTAAACCCCCCAAAACCCATTACCAGTTATAAACCCCCCCAACAGCCCATTACCAGTCCTAACCCCATCAGCCCACCTCCAGTCTTAACCCCCCCCGCCCATTTCCCTTCCTAGCCCCCCCCCATAGCCCATTACCAGACAGCCCCCAACAGCCCACAGCCCATTACCAGTCTTAACCCCCCCAAAGCCCATTACCAGTTCTAACCCCCCCCAACAGCCCACAGCCCATTACCAGTCCTAACCTCATCAGCCCACCTCCAGCCTTAATCCCCCCAACCCATTTCCAGTCCCAGTCCCAGCCCATTTCCAGTCCCAGTCCCAACCCATTTCCAGCCCCAGTCCCAGCCCCCCCAATTACCAGTCCTACCCCCTCCCCCTCCCCAAAGTAAAATTTAATTTTAAAAAAAAAACCTGCTGGCTGCCGCCGCGGGGCCCCCTCTGCTGCCGCGGCAGCATGGACTGACCCGCGGGGGCCCCCTCTGTAAGCTCGGTCCCTCCCTCCGTGCCTCCGTGTCTCCCTCCGTGCAGGCTGTGAGAGACGCGAAGGCAGACTGTCTCCTTCGCGTCTCTGTTAAGCCCGCAGGGGCTGATGGGAAATTTCCCATCAGCCCCTGCGGGCTTAACAGAGACGGGAAGGCAGAAGGAGACAGTCTGCCTTCGCGTCTCTAACAGCCTGCACGGAGGGAGACACGGAGGCACGGAGGGAGGGACCGAGCTTACAGAGGGGGCCCCCGCGGGTCAGTCCATGCTGCCGCGGCAGCAGAGGGGGCCCCGCGGCGGCAGCCAGCAGGTTTTTTTTTATTTTATTAAAAAAAAAAGCCTAACTAGTTCAATTTTTGTGGGCCCTTTGCAGCTGTGGGCCCTACGCCATGGTGTACATGGCGTATAGCTAAATCCGGCCCTGGCTCTTCTAGAAGTCTTGTAAATTAGACGTGCTATTGTGTTCTGGGCTAATTGGAGTGGGTGGATACTTTGCTTTGAGAGGCCATGGTATATGAGGTTGCAGTAATTGAGAGTAGGGGAAGTTTGGGCTTGACAAACAGTACGGAAGGAGTCTGGATTTAATAAAGGGCAAAGGTTTCTCAGGGTTCTGACCTTGGAGTATATGGAATGAGTTGCTCTTCGTATGTGTTCCTAGAAGGTGAGATTCTGATCGCTTATTATGCCAAGGTATTTAACTTCAGTTTTTTACGGAGATTGTATAATCGTCTAGGACAAGTGAAGTAGGAGGGGTGGTAGGATGGATCAGCGAATAGATGGAGGGCTTCTGTTTTGGCTAGGTTGATGAAAAGATTATGTTGCTGGAGCCAGTATTTGATTTGCATGATATCATCAGCGTAGAGTTGCTATTGGATTTTGTAGTCTTCTTTAGAGTTGGGAATGGTCCCAAAGGACAGGAGAAAGGCACATGTGGTCCATATCAAAAGTACATAAAGTGACTTAAGATTACACTTGCCAAAACAAACTAAGAGCACAGTAAGCAATTGTAATCATGCGGAAAAGTACAAAAATGATTCTCATGTGGGAGAGTATAACAATAATTTAGTGCAGGAACTGTGTATTACCAAATATTGTAGCAATGAACTCTATCTTCTTGTAAAGAGCCAAGTGCACAACAGATACACTGTAACCAGGAAAGATGGTTTAAAAATCATTATTGCCAGATAAAGCACATTGAAAGCTTCTTATAAGAACATAAGATATACCATACTGGGTCAGACCAAGGTCCATCAAGCCCAGTATCCTGTTTCCAACAGTGGCCAATCTAGGTCATACGTACCTAGCAGTATCCCCAAGAGACACAGGTTCCACAATGCTTGTATTGGGTCAAGCATTGATATCCTGGGTCCCTTTTTAATAATGATTTATGGACCTTTCCTCCAGGAACTTGCCCAAACCTTTTTTAAACCCAGCTACACTAACTGCCTTTACTACATCCTCTGGTAACAAATTCCAGAGTTTGATTACACGTTGAGTGAAAAAATATTTTCTCTTATTTCTCTTAAATAGTTTACCCTGTAGCTTCATTTCATGTCCCCTAGTCTTTTTATATTCTGATAGCGTAAACAATTGATCTATATTTACCTGTTCCACTCCATTCATTAATTTATAGACCTCTATCATATCTCCCCTCAGCCGTCTCTTTTCCAGGTTGAAGAGCCCTAACCTTTGTAGACTCTCTTCATAGGAGTAGCCTTCCATCCCCTTTACCATTTTGGTGGCTCTTCTCTGTATTTATTTATTTATTTAACATTTTTTTCTATACCGCACTCTTTTCCATCAGTGCGGTTTACAGATAACAAAATGACTCAGTGACAGCGAAGGCAATCAGAGTTTACATAAAACAGGGGAAAACAACATGGAATGAACTGGGGAAACTATGTACATTTGCATATTACCATTTTTTTCTGTACCTTTTCTAATAACGCTATATCCTTTTTAAGATACGGTGACCAGAATTGCACACAATATTCAAGGTGCGGTCATACCATGGAACGATACAGAGGCATTATAATATCCGTTGTTTTATTTTCCATTTCTTTCCTCATGATACCTAACATTCTATTTGCTCTCTTGGCCGCCGCTGCACACTGGGCAGAGGGTTTTAACATGTTATCCATGATGACGCCTAAATCTTTTTCCTGGGTGGTGGTTCCCAATGTGGAACCTTGCATCGTGTAACCATAGTGTGGGTTGTTCTTTCCTAGGTGCATAACTTTGCACTTCTCCACATTAAATTTCATCTGCCATTTTGATGCCCAGTCTTCCAATTTATCCAGATCCTCCTGCAGTTTTCCGCAATCCCCTTGGGTTTTAACAAATTTAAACAGTTTTGTGTCATCTGCAAATTTGATAACCTCACTAGTTATTCCCTTTTCCAGGTCATTTATGAATATGTCAAAAAGCAGCAGACCCAGTACAGATTCCTTGGGTACTCCACTTTTCACCTTTTTCCATTGGGAAAATTGGCCATTTAGCCCTACCCTCTGCTTTCTATCTTTTAGCAGTTCCCAATCCACAATAGTACACTGCCTCCTATCCCATGACTTTTTAGTTTTGCCAAAAGTCTCTGATGAGGGACCTTGTCAAAGGCTTTCTGAAAGTCCAGATACACTATATCAACCGACTCACCTTTGTCTACCTGTTTATTCACACCTTCAAAAAAACATAACAGATTAGTAAGACAACATCTTCCTTGTCTAAAGCCATGTTGGCTGTCTCCCATTAGGCCATGACTATCTACATGCTGAGTAATTTTGTTTTTTATGATGGTTTCTACCATTTTTCCCAGTACTGATGTCAGGCTCACCGGACTGTAGTTTCCCGGATCACCCCTGGAACCCTTTTTGAAAATTGGCGTTACATTGGTGATCCTCCAATCTTCAGGTATTACAGATGATTTTAATGAAAGTTCACAGATTACTAATAGCAGGTCTGCAATCTCATATTTCAGTTCTTTCAACACCCTTGGATGTATACCATCCGGCCCAGGTGATTTGCTACTCTTCAGTTTATCTAATAGTTGTAATACATCTTCCCGATGTATCGATATTTCCTTCAATTCTTCCGCACCTTTAAATACCACTTCAGTCATGGGTAACATCCCTACATCTTCCTCAGTAAAGACCGAAGCAAAGAATTCATTCAGTCTCTCCGCTATCGCCTTGTCGCCTCTTAGTGCTCCTTTAACACCTTTATCATCTAATGGACCAACTGACTCTCTCACAGGTTTTTTGCTACAAATGTACTTGAAAAGGTCTTTACTTTGCGTTTTTGCTTCTGCAGCAAGCTTCTTCTCAAATTCTCCCTTTGCCTGCCTTATCAATGCCTTGCATTTGACTTGCCAGTGCTTGTGCTGTTTCCAGGTTTCGTCGTTTGGCTCTTTTTTCCATTTCCTGAAAGATACTTTTTTGGCAACAACAACCTCTCTGACCTCACCTTTAAACCATGCTGGCAGTTTTTTGGACTTCCTTCCACGTTTCTTAAAGCGTAGAATACAGCTGGTCTGGACTTCCAAGATAGTATTTTTCAACAACAGCCAAGCCTGATGTACGTCTTTAACCTTTGCAACTTCTCCTTTTAGTTTTTTCTTAACTGTTTTCCTCATTTTATCATAGTCTCCCTTTCGAAAGTTAAAAGGTAGTACTGTGGTTTTCCTTACTATCCCTCCACCACTAACTAAATCAAAGGCAATCATGCTATGATCACTATTGCCAAGTGGCCCCAACAACCTTATCTCTTGCACTAGATCTGGTGTTCCACTAAGGACTAGGTCTAATATGGCTTCCCCTCTGGTCGGTTCATGAACCAGCTGCTCCAAGAAGCAAGTATTTATTTCATCTAGGAACTTTATCTCCCTAGCATGTCCTGACATGACACTGACCCAGTCGATACCGGGGTAGTTGAAATCACCCATTATTATTACTGTGCTGTAACCTTTGTTAGCTTCCTTGATTTCTTTGAACATTTCATCATCCATTTGGTCATTCCAGCCAGGCGGTCGATAGTACACCCTCACTGCCATCGCCTTCCCCCTTTTACATGGAATTTCAATCCATATAGATTCTACAGCAGATTTTGTTTCCTGCAAAACTTTAATCCTTTCTGACTCAATGCCCTCTCTAACATAGAGAGCAACCCCTCCACCAATTTGATCAGCTCTATCATTACGATATAGTTTGTACCCAGGTATCACAGTGTCCCACTGGTTGTTCTCCTTCCACCATGTCTCTGATATTCCAATCATATCTAACCTTTCATTTAGTGCTATATATTCTAACTCTCCCATCTTATTTTTTAGACTTCTAGCATTTGCATACAAGCATTTTAGAGAATGTATTTTATTCATATTAATTTGGCTATTGTTAGACATGGGTAATTTGGGATCTTTAAGCTCTGTCTGCCCCATACTTGAGGGCATTTGGGCTACTTTACTCTTTTGTGGAACCTCTCTGCTTTTGGTAGTATCCTTCAAAGATACATTCTTCCAAACCATCCGCTCTTGGGCGACTGTCGGCTTTCCCCTAATATCTAGTTTAAAAGCTGCTCTATCTCCTTTTTAAAGGTTAATGCCAGCAGCCTGGTTCCATCCCGGTTAAGGTGAAGCCCATCCCTTCGGAAGAGCCCCTCCTTTCCCCAGAATGTTCCCCAGTTCCTAACAAATCCAAAACCCTCATCTCTGCACCATTGTCTCATCCACGCATTGAGACTTCGGAGCTCTGCCTGCCTTTTGGGTCCTGCGCGTGGAACAGGAAGCATTTCGGAGAACGCTACCCTGGAAGTTCTGGATTTCAACTTCCTACCTAAAAGCCTAAATTTAGCCTCCAGAACCTCCCTACCACATTTTCCTATGTCATTGGTACCGACATGTACCAAGACAGCAGACTCCTCCCCAGCACTATCTAAGACCTTATCTAGGTGGCGCGTGAGGTCCGCTACCTTCGCACCAGGCAGGCATGTTACCAGGCGATCCTCACGTCCACCAGCCACCCAGCTATCTACATGCCTAATGATCGAATCACCAACTATAATGGCTGTCCTAACACTTCCCTCATGGGCACATGGCCCTGGAGAAACTTCCTCGGTGGTGGTGAGAAGCGAGGAGGAATGTGACAAAGTCTATCTACCCTTTTGATGTCTAGGACATCTGTACCTTGCGCACTCACAATCTTAAATGACAGAGGTGTAAAGCAGGGGTCTCCCAATCCAGTACTGGAGGGCCACAAACCAGTCAGGTTGGGAGGATATCTCTAATGCATATATATCTCATGCATATTCATTAGGGCTATCCCAAAAACCTGACAGGATCATAGCCCTCCAGGACAGGTTTGGGGACACCTGCTCCAGCTGCTGCACCCTGCAAGGTGTTCCAGCCAGACACATACTAACTGCAGACAGTATGCTAGGTAGTCCATAGTGCATGTTCCTGGAGAAAATGCGTGTACCCAGAACTGGGATGTCAGCATACACACCAAGCAGATAAGTCAGTAATTGGGCCCCAAAAGGGAACCCATATATATCACATGAGAGAAATACTAAATAGCACTATGGGGGAACCTAGCCATGCTGTGGTCACTGCTCAGTCAGGCTGAGAGTGACCTCCCAGCAGGACATGCTGTGGCCACCCTGTCCGCGCAGGTGGTGGCCGGGCACTACAATGTCCGAGCCATTGCCCTATGCCCTGTGCAGATGCAGTCAGGCCAGGCCACCCTATCCAGGCTATTCCCACAGTACCTTGCTCCTCATTATGCACATTGGCAGGCCAATACTGGCAACAGTGCTAGCAGTGTGGGCTGTGGAGGGTGTTGGCAGCCACCACACACTGGATAGACAGACACACACTCCACACACCTATGCCAGCATTTGTGCAACTATAGAGGTGTTTGGCAGCCCTGGCCACCACACCAGTCCTGGGCACAGTGCAGGCATGGCTATGGTATGCAATACTGTTGGGGTCACTCTGTCAGACACCAGACCTGAGGCACACTCCACAGACATCAGAAAGGTTGCTATGATGCAGCTCAATCAGCCAATTATGCTTAACGTAGGAATTGCTATCTGCCAGTTATCATAGCAACCTTTTGATAGCTGTGTACAGTTTTCCCATGTTTAGGGTGGCATTGCTAAGGTATGCAAGTGCTAGTATTGGGAGATGCATGCAGGGTCCAACATCCTGCCTCTCCAGGAGGCTTGGGATAATGGAGCCTGTGGGTGCGGGTGTGTCTGCCCCTGTTGGCTGCTGCTTTAGGGCAGAGGTTCCCAACTCCAGTCCTGGAGGGCCAAACACTGTTCGGGTTTTCATGCTGTCCCTAATGAATATGCATGGATACATTTGCATACAATGGGGGCAGTGCATACAAATGCAGCACAGCCATATTTATTAGAGGCAGCATGGAATCTGAATGGTGTTTGGCCCTCCAGGACTGCATTTGGGAGACTCTGCTCTAGGTAATGCACATTTTTATGGTGTCTGTGCTCTGTAGGGTAAAATGTAGGTGTTTTGGGCATGTCTACATCATCTGCAGTAAAGGTTCTGTCTGTATTAGCACGTTTTAGTGGTGGGTAAAATATGGGGGCTGGGTTGGCAGCAACCACAGCTAGGACTTGAACCTGTGACCTTCTGCTCCTGAACACACTGGCTGTGTGCACTGCACCACTGTGTTGCCACAGAGGCAGTGCATTCCCTGGGGATACCATGACTGTTCGTCAGACAGGGCCTGTCTGTTGCAGTGTATGGCACCCACCTACACAGGGCTAGGCCACGGTCTGCTCTGGGCAGCTGCCACTGCCCCCTCCACCACCAGTACCCCTCTGCCACCCTGCTGACATGCCCTTCTTCTGGTGGTGCGGGAGGAGCGCAGTCTGAGGCCATCCAGTGTGCGGGTAGGTGGCTGCCTATGGTGCGGGATCTGGGGTAGGGGTGCCTGCATAGCTGTCCACGCTTCCCCCCAGCACTGCCTGGCAATGTTCTGTGCCCTTGGGGGTACCTGCTGGGTACTATCGCCTGTGACACTGTGGGAAGCACACTCAGGCCCATGTTGGGCCCTCATCAGTTGCTGTCTGGCTGCACTACTGTTTCAGCATTCCTATGGGACCACCTAGGCATCACCCTAGTCCGCACTGTGGCTCAGCTGCACCACAGCATGTGCCGCCTGCAGCCCTCTGTGTCCCCTTTTCAAGCATCTGTCCAGTTGCCCATTCCGACATGCCCGCCCTGCTGTTGCGGAACATGCGCACGCCATAGGACACCTGCCTAATGGAGAGGGAAAACCCTGCTCAGTGCACTTTCACTGTGGGCTCATTCACCTTTTATGGGGACGGAGCGTAGACCCTTCCAAAATTCATATCTGTTTTTTTTTAGCTTTCTCGGGGGGGGGGGGTTATGTTTCCCATTAATATCACTATTGCCCAACTTGTTTATGGTTTTTTTCCATTTTGTTCAGGTCATTTTCAATGTTTATTTGCCCTTTTGTTCCGTGCACATGTATCACACTCATCACTTTTTGTAGGTTTCTCTGGTTTTGCTGTACATTGCTGACGGAAATGGTTTCTTTTCCCTTTAAATCAGCTCTAATGCCAGGGTTTCACTGGCATTCGTTTTCAGCCTCGAATTTCACAGCGTTAGTGTGCAGGGAGCCTCTCCCCTCCCACTCTCCGCCCATTGACCCTCTCTCTCCGCCCCTGGGGAGCCTTCCTCCGCCCTCTGGGAGCCTTTCTCCGCCCTCAGCGCTAATTTGCATCGCTGCGCGCGTTATCGCACGCTAAGGTACCTCTGTGCCCGATAAAGCGCCATTATTGCGTGATAAGGTACCTTATCACGCGATAACGTGGAAGAGCGCACGTTAAGACTGCTTAGTAAACATACCCCTAAGAGAATTGCGGAGCGCTGCATACGACTTATAGCACTATACAAATGCTCAGTAGTAGTAGCAGTAGTAGTAGAATTAAGTAGCTATGATCACTTGGGACATTCCCATTTCAACGGATAAGAAGCTGGATGTGAGGAAACCTGACATAGTGGTAAAGCAGAAAAATACCTGAATGGCATTGATAATAGAGGTGTAGGTTCCAAGCAATTATTCTGTGAATCATGTGGAGAGGGAAAAGATCCTGAAATACCAAGCAATGCAGTCAGAGACCAAGAAAATGTGGCAGAAACATACAGAAATATTTCCCATTGTATTGGGAGCCACAGACCTGATTAAGATGAATTTCCTACCGCATCTTGACAAGTTGCCTATACATGTTATGTCTTTCGAACTCCAGAAGGAAGCCCTCTTTGGCAAATATTACGGTGAACGTCAGCAGTAAATTTGAAAGATTGAGATGATACGCCACATGCCCTGGCTTAGGAGTGAGGTTCATGACTGTCATGGTATTTGGAGAACTAATCAACCAATAAATACAACTGCCTAAGGGTAGACTATAACTAAATAATAAAATATACCCTTAGTAACTACCATAGATTCACTAAAGTCTTCAAAAATACTTATATTATTTTTATAAAAATAAAAACATCACAAATTCAATATGGCATTAATGACCTCAGGATGGCCTTACCCCAACATTTGGCAAAACTAATCACCATAGGGAAATGGCAGGCGCTCACATCATAGGTCTCTAGCCTTGTTTTATTTTCACTAATATTGTATCTTTTATTCAAATTCACCTCAAATTAATTATTCTATATCCACAAAAGTACTTTTAAGGATCCTTCAAGACTAAACAACACACAAACAAAATTAAAAGAAGGCGTCTGCACTTCTATGTGGTATATGGAAATATATACCCAGTACCAGAACCCACAAGATGCAATCCGTTTTACCTATAACAAAATAGAGAAAAGAACTCTTAAGGATCAGCGTATCTGTACACCCTATAGAAATATATAGTCACTTATCTGAGCAACTTCTGGGTCCAGCACATACCGATGATTGAAAACCAATTATGTCCACAAGCCGCGGTCAGCAAATGGCCCAAGCTGTCTGTCTCCACGGCTAACTATCCAACAAAAGCTTTCATTTCGCTGGATTGGCTTCTTCAGGGATTATAAATACAATTGTTTCACCAAATGCAAAAGATATCTCCAAACATCAAAAACCTCAAGCACAAAAATGCTTCTTACCACTACCGTATCCTCGGCGTCTGACGTCAGCTGTTTTTAAACCAACCTACCACCAATAGAATCGCTTACAAAAAACTGACGTCATCTATTCGACTAAGTTTATTCCTAATCCTACACACTACAAATAACAAGCAAAGTTAAAACATTCTTTTAAATAATAAAAAGAGAGGAAGATCAAAACTTCAGAGCTGCCCAACCCAATATCACATAAATAATATCCAATCAATTTTATCATTCAACCCATACGGGTCTAAGGTGTTCAATTCATAAATCTATTTCTGCTCCTTCTGTAATAGTAAATGTCCCCTGTCTCCTCTTTGTATATTTAAAGGGACATATTCCAATACTGTACACCATAATTCTTCAAAGGTATGATTAGAAGATAAGCAATACTGTACTAAGGGCATCTCAATTTTTGCTTTATTAATACTATATGTGTATTCAGCTAATATTGTTCGTAAAGGACGTGTAGTTTTACCAACATAAAGCTTGAGACATGGGCACCACAATGCATAAACTACAAAAGAAGTATTACAGGTTGTCTTATATTTAAGTAAATGACTTTTATGAAGATATTTAATACAGATCTTATCCACCATAACTGCACAATATGAACAGCGGCCACATTGTACGTGTCCAAAAACTCCCACCTGAACTTGCTGTCGAGGAACAGCTGGACATAACCAGTCTCTCATGTTTTTACCTCTACTATATGCTACACGAAGTGAGCTCTCAGAGAGCTTCGGGTGAGTCATCAAAGACCCCATCTCTTACGTATTGCAGCTACTATTCGATTAGATAAACTAGAATATGGCATAACACAAGTGATGGGTGACACATAAGATGTTTTATTCGAATCTGAACTCGTAGGTTTCAACATAAGGAGCCATTCACGATGATTATACTTAGCTCTTTTATAAGCCTTCTTCAAACCCGAATCTTTTTTTGATGTTTGGAGATATCTTTTGCGTTTGGTGAAACAATTATATTTATAATCCCTGAAGAAGCCATTCCGGCGAAATAAAAGCTTTTGTTGGATAGTTAGCCGTGAAGACAGACAGATTGGGCTGTTTGCTGACCGCAGCTTGTGGACATAATTGGTTTTCAACCATTGATATGTGCTGGACCCAGAAGTTGCTCAGATAAGTGACTATATATTTCTATAGGGTGTACAGATACGCTGATCCTTAAGAGTTCTTTTCTCTATTTTGTTATAGGTAAAACAGATTGCATCTTGTGGGTTCCGGTACTGTGCTCCGATATCGGGTGGAAACCGCTATGGCGGCTTTGTAAACAAGCCCCTATATTTGCATAACGCAACAGATATACATGTATTTATTTACTCCTGCTTTGTGTGTCTGCTGCTGCTGCTGGTTACGTGTAGAAACGGTAATTTTAGAAGGGAAAAGTTCATGCATTTCTACAATTGCCGCTTTTTAGATGTCTCCAGTTACATTCACTTATGCAGCTGGTTCTAAAATCTCCTGCTTTATTTCGGATGCCAGTATTGCCATGTGTTCAGTTCGGAAAGAAGTCTCGCATGTTTCAGGAGTAAAGTAAAACTAATGAGATTAATATTTAGTAGGTCGGCTAATGCATAACTTTAAACAGATAATTTTCCCATGTGGAGGGTAATCTGAGGAGGTTCTTTCTTTCCTTTGGATAATAGTAGCGTATATGGTCAAAAACGTGGGCTAATTTAAAGTGTGGTCCCTTAGAGCAGCCCCAGAGCTGGGGTAAATGCCTATGCCTAGATTTCTAAAAAAATGCAGGCAACTTATAGTATTCTATAACTTTGCACCCAACCCATGCCCAACCCAACCTCCACCCCTAGGCAAGGAAAATATGCGCCAAAATGCTTATGTGTGGGGCGCAGAATGGGGCGCAGCGTGAGCTCACTCATTTATGCACCTACGAGGCCACTGACATGCATAAATGACTAAAATACCTCATCGCCTTATAAAATCACCCTCTTTAAATAGAGAAGTGCATTCACTTTTTGTGCTTTCGGTTTGGAAAATTTGATGCGTGTCCCATTTTCATAAGATGTCTAGGTCGGAAATGGGACATAGACGTGAAGATATTCACAATTCCTTGACTATTTTATAAAAGGCTTCAATCAAATGGTCTTTGCAGCAGATAATGCTGTCACTATGCACTAGGTGTCAGTAAATAGCAGCCCTCATGTGCTTTGGGGTCCATTCTTTGTATTACGCTACATTATTGCCACTTAACATAGCTTAGTAAATAGAACCCTAAGTTTATACCTGAGATCTCCATGAGTAAAGTGACCAGCAGCAGTCTTTTCAACATGAAAACAAATATCTTTGCCTTACAAGTATCTCTGGGTCTGGAAATCAAATTTTACTTCTCCGAATGTAATACTTGTGGTATCAAGTTTAAAGAAAAAATGAGTGGAGTGGAGGAGTGGCCTAGTGGTTGGGGGCAAGGTACTTCAGGCCAGAAGGTCAGGGGTTCAAATCCCACTAGAGGACAGCAACCTTGGGCCAGAAGGACTGGGGTTTCTAGTCCCACAGTTGCTCCTTGTGGTCTTGGGCAAGCCACTTAACCCTCCATAGCCCATGTTCCCTGTAAAATAGTTATCTCCAAGTTATAATGCCCTGTTCAATGTAATTTCAGTTTGTTGAATGTAAACCACACTGATGCAGAATAGCACAGTATAAAAGAGAATGTAAATAAATAATTACACTGTAAGTTCCTATATAAATTTCTTAAGTATTTTTAGGGAGCAATATATAATGCAGACCTTTCTCAAGCAATGAAAAGGACTTATATAGGTGTAGAGAGCCCTTAGGTTCTGCTACTTTAAGCAGTAGAGACCTCCATTGATCCTACTAGATTACTATCTGATCTGTAAGTGTTCTGTTAATTTTCCACCACAAGGGTGCTACTTCTTACCAGTGATGTAATCCTGAAAGGAGACTCCTCTAAGAGCGAAATTCAACCAATATATAAACTGCATCCAGAGACAGAACTGTTTCATTGGCTCATTGCCACTGTATCAGTAAGGATGGAGTATGCAGTCTGCCACAAGGGGGGCAGGTTGTTGTGGCTATCCCCTAGCCCTCAAACTCAGTGGTGTTCCGAACCTCTTGGGCACCCAGAGCAGATGCCCCTACCCCCTCCTTGTGATATTCCTCCCTCGTAACTTCCCCATGCCCTCACCAGGCCCTCATGGCAAAGGCACGCGTGACAAACATACTTCAGCATCTTTGTTGGCTTGCCACAGTGCCTCTGTTCTGGCCTGATGGTGGTCTCCTCCCAGGCCAAAGCCTCGCGTAGTGACACCAGAGCAAGGAGCATCTATGGTGCAGTTTCGGGGCCCTGCAACTGCAGCAGCCACCAGCTCAAGATACACTGCAAAAGCATATAGTGCAGGAGGAAGAGTTTCCTTTCAGCATGACCAGCAGAAGTAAGAAAACAGGAAGAAAGCGGAACAAGTCTGGAACAACATTTCAAGCTTGCAGACAGAGGAGGAAAGGAATGCAACTATGTGTAATATAGTTTAGAGTAAGGAGAAAGGAGTTCATCTGTTTGCAATATAGTTATACTTTCATCTTTGCCAGTCCTCTATTTTGCTATTGCTGTCAGTGACCCTCAAGTTCTTTCAGTAAAACCCTTTGGTTCAGAACATCAATTCTGGCCTGGACTCTTATTTTGAAGAAAGGACGAGGAGCTTGTGGAGCTTAAGTGCCAAAGGCCTCCCAGTGTATACTGGTTCTATTTCAAAA
Organism: Ichthyophis bannanicus; assembly: GCA_033557465.1. Classification (NCBI taxonomy): domain Eukaryota; kingdom Metazoa; phylum Chordata; class Amphibia; order Gymnophiona; family Ichthyophiidae; genus Ichthyophis; species Ichthyophis bannanicus. Next base: position 908,153,817 of record CM066034.1, read on the forward strand.
ACCCTAGATTATCCCCAAGAGCAGAGAATAAAAGACGGCATTGTTTATGGAAGTTCTGACCACTGTCTGTCAAACAGCATGCATAGCCACTGCAAGGACTCACACACAGACAGGGGATTACATGGGCCATCCCAATGCCAAGTGGATGGATCTGAACTCAGTTCCTGACTCAGGTGTACCACTCACCAGGCTGCAGAGAGAGTAGAGGTGAATGAAGGCTCAGAGTACCAGGTGGAAACTATTGGGCTAAAAATAACAAAGATTGATATAAAGTAAATATACTAAGACAAAGCTTACATCGATTAGTATTTTTCCATCTTTTCCAAACAGCACTTTATATTTTCTAACCTCAATCCTGAGAGACTGAATTCAATGCAATTATAGCCAAGTCTAGACCAGAAATTATTTGAATTCCTCCGCAGTGGCAACTTGAAAAATATTCATTCCAAACTATATGTTGGGCAATCCCATTAGGCTTACAGTACTGGGTTTAACTTACATTTCAACCATTTTGGTATTTTTAGGACTTTTATGCAAATAAGCCCTCTTTGAAATAATTTATATCACTGGAGAACAAAGAAGTCAATGCAGAAGCTTTTGCATGCAGTTATAATATTATGGGAGTTATTTTAGAAGCATTCTACATGTAAGTACAGTATGTTCTCCTATAACGCGATAGTTCCGTTACTGAAAAACCTTGCGTTAAGCAAATTCGTGCTATAGTTGAAATTATTTTTATTGAGATGAACAGCAACATTCCAGCATACAAAGAGTCTTACTCTACATATAACTTGAAGTTAACCAATCAAATATTTAAATGATTTACAGCACTTTACTGGTATGACTCCTCTCTCTCTTTCTCCACACATATCCAGCTCGTAGCAAAGACATGCCGTTTCTTCCTCTACAACATCAGCAAAATTCGCCCCTTCCATTCTGAAGTCACTACTAAAACGATTATCCACTCCTTGATCACCTCCTGCCTTGATTACTGCAACCTTCTCCTTGCTGGTCTTCCTACAAACCACCTCTTTCCCCTTCGTTCTATTCAACATTCTGCTGCTCGACTAATTTTCCGTCAGCCTCGCCATACCCACATTACTCCTCTTCTCAAGTCACTTCACTGGCTTCCCATCCGTTTCCGTATCCAGTTCAAACTTCTCCTCCTGACCTATAAATGCATTCACTCTTAAGCCCCCCAGTACCTGTCATCTCTTGTCTCTCCCTACATCCCCTCTCGGGAACTTCGTTCTTCTATCAGTCTACCTCTATCTATGCCCTTCACTCGTACTGCTAAGTTCAGACTTCGCTCCTTCCACCTGACTGCACCCTTCACCTGGAACAATCTACCTGTGTCTGTGCGCCGGGCGCCCTCCCTGGCCCTCTTCAAGTCCAGGTTGAAATCTCACCTCTTCGCTGTTGCTTTCAGATCCTGACTCCTGTGTTGTGACTTGACTAGATTATAAATGCCATGTTTGTATTTGTGCTTTTTGCCCTGTCTAGATTTCTCCCTGAATATTTGTTACTTTATCTTACTAGATTGTTAGGCCTGATTTGTAATTTGTATTTTGTCTTAACTAGACTTTAAGCTCTGATGAGCAGGGACTGTCTCTCCTACTTGTCTGTACGTCGTACATTTGCAGCGCTATATAAATGCTCAATAGATAGATAGATACTGTAGATGAGTGGGTGAAGGAGGATTACTGTCTTCTTCATTTTCTTCTGCTCTTGGTTTCAAATGAAAACTTGTAACCCCAGATGTGGATGACTGTGGTTCATTGTCCTCTTGATGTGTCTTCTTTGATGGCTTAAAATATAAATCCAGCTTCTGTTGCTTTGCAAGCGCCGTCCTTTGATACAGCGGCTGTTTGCATGGTTCCAAATTCACCTGGATGCCACATATGGCTATCCTGTGACGTTCTCCATCATAATCATTATCTTCGAGCCACTGCAATTGTTTTTCTATCACACTTAAAGCACTAGATAGCTGCACTGTGTTTAGCTATTGTGGGGGAGCCTTCTGGTTTTCGTCATCATTGTCTTCATCTTCTGCTTCGACTTGCCCATCATCAACAAGTTGCTGCAACTCTTCAGTGGTGAGATCATCAGGCTGAGCCTCTAGAAGCTCTTTAACATCTTGATGTTATACTTCCTCAAATCCCACCTGTTTTGCTAGTCGAACATAGCTGGCAGTGATTGTTTTTATTTGGTCTGAAGGTTCAAAACCTTGAAAATCACGAATTAAATCTGGGATAGGTTTCCGCCACATATGATGCAAGCACTGTTTTGATACCTCATTCCAAACTTCTACAAGGTTATCGATGACCATTTTTATGTTATATCTTTTCCAAAATTCTATTACAATTTCAGCATTTTCCTCTTTAATAGCATCAATTAGCATTTGAATATTCGCCTTAAATAGTAAACTTTGAATGCTGCTTTCCCACCTTGGTGAAGCAGTTGTTTCAGAGACGTGGTATTTAAAGGTAAAAAGATGAACGTGATATTTGGGTTGAGCTTGACTATCATTGGGGGATGGTTTGGTGCATCATCCATACTTATAAGAACTTTAAAAGCTAATTCTTCTTCTTACAATAATTTTCGATATCGATGATGTAATCATCAGAAAAATATCAGTGCAGATTTGGATAGTCATCCATCCTTTCTTGCTACATCTGTAGTAAACACCAAGGCTGGCTTTTACAATTCCCTTTAAAGCTTGCAGGTTGGCAGAGTGATAAATTGTCAAAAGCTTGAGCTTTCACCATTGGCATTGGCGCCAAGTATCACACTTATGTGATCTTTAGCAGTCTTAAATCCTGAAGCATGTTTTTTTGCCCTAGAGATGTGGAGTCCATTTCACATAGGGGCATGTCCAGATGGCCCCAAGCAAGACGGGCCCATTTGGACCCGATTCTGGACCACGGGAACAAAACATTCCCACAGTGCATAAAATTGGACTTGTGGATGGCCTGGTGTGCCCCTGCCACCTGCGGGGACGTCCTCCCCGCGGGCACCCCCAACTCCCATGGCCTTGGTCCCCCTCTTCCATGCCGCCTGACCCACAGCTAACCTTCTGGGGCCTAGATTGGGTGGCGGGGACCCCCTCCCCGCACTTGGCACCGGTCCCAGGGGAGGATCTCTGGGCCCAATCGCCGAGTCGGTGCTGCTTATTCCACCTTTGAGGTGGAATAAGCAGCACGTCCCCTTTGACCCAGCAGGACATACAGGGCCGTGACCTGAATTGGCCCTGTACGTCCTGCCAGGCTGGCCTGCCCCCGCTCCACCCCGATCCCGCCCCCTCTCACAACCTGCTGGTTCTTCCCATCCTGCTTCTCAGGATGTATGGGGAGAGCTGGAGGGGGAATCAACCTACATCCCAGAATCAGGCCCATAGGTTCTTGCGTCATGCATTTAATATAGATAACTGTTTCATTAAATTGAAAAATTGATCCAAAGTATAACCTTCTTCTTCTATTAATTTCTGTATCTCTGGTTGAAATTCTTTTGCTGCTTTCTCATCTGCACCCGCAGCTTCGCCAGTCAGCTGAAGATTATGGAAATTGTGGCGATTTTTGAAACTGCTAAACCAACCACTACTAGTATTGAAGGGAACAACGTCTGCAGGATTTGGAGATTGTTTTTTAAGGTTATCATATATAGCAAATGCTTTCTGTTTGATAGTGAGAAATGTTGTTCTCGATTTTTCCTTTGTTTGGCCTTCAATCCATACGCTTAGCAATTTCTCCATCTCTTCCATTTCCCGAGGCCTTGTTCTTATTGATATCACAGCACTTGAAGTTATTCCAGCTATAGAACTATGTTTAATTTTTGCAGCATTGTCTCTGATGGTGCACAAAGTAGATTCCTTTATTCCTGTTGCTCTCACGATATCACATGTCCTCTCAATCTGTTCAAAACGCTTTAATATTTCAAGCTTCTCCTTGAGACTTAACGCTTTCCTTTGGCACTCTCTATTTGGCTCTTTTGAACCTGAATGCTTGGGCATCTTTTGGGTATTAAATGAGTGTGCATGAATAAACCAGCACTTGTAGGATAATACATGTGGTGACATGATGCAGTAACTGGGTATGTCAAGTGTGTGCATGCGTGCGGGCTGGTGCCACTAGGCTTTGTTTTCTGCATGGAATCGTGCATAAACAAATGCGAACATTGTGCTATACTGTAATTGTTCCCTAATATATCAGTAGTGTTGGAGCAAATTTGAGCTTTCAAAACACATGTTATAGGAGAACATACTGTAGATTGGCATACACCATAAATGTCATTTTAGAACAGTGGCTATTTATTATAAACATGGAGATACTGACCACATTTAGATTTACAGGAGGCATGGAGAGGGTGGGGCGAGGAAGTGACTTGGAGGGCCTACAAGATACATATGGATTTCCCCAAGGCATGAATAAGTGCCTGCTGGGGAACTTGTCAATGCCTAGGTCTCCTCACCCTTCCGATCACCCACCTGATCTTGATAGTCACAATAACCCCATGACCTGATTTCCCCTCCAATCCCTGCAAAATACATCACATACTCTTCTGGACTCCCGCCCGCTACCCCCCTCCTGGCAGCTGACCTCCACACCTGCAACCTTCCCCCTGGCACAAAGACTCTGTCATGTGAGCCCACAAGCAAACATGATGCCCAAGAGCAAACATGACCCCCCTCTAGATCCTCCCAGCAGACCTCTCCCCCAGTGATAATATCACAGTACTACAGCTAGAGGTCAGTACCACAAAATTACCAGTAGAGGTCTTGGGCACTATTTTGGAACCCACCATTGGAAGAACAGGTGCGACTGAGGATTGCTTTTGCTTCCACCAGATACTGGAGACTCCAGGCAAGGCCAAGGATCGGGATCAGGGGTGGGGGGTAACTGAGATGGATTGTTGCTGTCAGTGGGGGGGATCAGGTTAGGGGATCTTTCTGCTGAGGGAATCAGATGATTTGGGAGACTGGGGACCAGGGGCGATTGACATCAAGGGGGTAATCAAGAGAGGTATCTGTGCAGATTGGGAACAGAGATTCTAACAAACTGCTCCCACACATACAGTATGTGGGGGTATTTGCATGTTTTTTTCCTATGTGTAGATTTTGAAAAATCATTGCTCTCACTGGACATGGAGAGAAATACATGTGCAGTCATGCACCTATTTTACAAGAAGCTCTTCATTTCATAGAGCATCTTGTAAATCACTATGGGCCCAATTCAGCAAGGCGTCCTGCCCTCATTCCCCACAGATTCTCCCCACAAGTCCAGAGCAGCAGTATGGAGAGAGCCAATGAAGGGTGGGAGTGGGCAGAGTGAGGGCAGACTAAGGCAGCAAGATGTACAGGGCCGATTCAGGTCATGGCTCTGTATGTCCTGCGAGTTGGGGTGGACATACTACTTATTCCACCTCCGAGGTGGAATAAGCAGCTGGGACTGTAGCGATCAGGGCCAGAAACCCCCCAAGGCCAGGACAGGTGGCAGGTAGATCTCTGATGCCCGATCCTGGCTCTAGCTGCCGAGTCTAGGGTCGGGAAGCAGGGTACAGGTTGGCACTATGGGAGATGGAAGGTCATGCAGGGAGGAGGTTCCTGCGTGTATGCAGCGATACGCCAGGCCATTTCAGGGCCCGATCCTATACTCATGGGAACGTCTGGCTCCCGTGGTGCAGAATCGGGTCCTAACGGGCCCATCCTGCTTGGGGGCATCCAGACGGTCCGGATGTGCCCCTAATGGAATCAGGCTCCACGGGAACTCTCAATGTTCCGATCCGGATGTATAAATTCTCTTCTCCATATCCTATGTAAAATCTGCCTTTGTTGATAGTCTCAGCTCTGTAAATTTAAGCATGTGGAAATAAGAAAGACATATTCTTACAAAGTGAATTCTGATGTGGACCAGGACATGCTTTGCCACTTTTTCCCATATGCAAGACAAAGAATCTCTACATAAGACATTTGGGATGTGATTCACTATTCTTTTTCCCCATAGATACTGAATGGGAGAAAAGCCTCAATGGATTAGGTCTTTAGATCTAGTGGGGAGCTCTACCAACACTTGAATTTGTCCAAACCTTACAGAAGAGGCAGGGGCCATTCTAGTCCTTAAGCAGAATTAGAAGAAAGGAGAGAAAGTCATTATCACTGTCTCCTCTGTCTTCTTCAATTATAGTTGTTTACTTTTTTTTCTTATCATCTATCAATGTCTTGTGCCAGTCAATGCTGTGGACTTTCCTTGGGTAGGAGAACCTTGAGAGTTCTATCAATTCCCCCAAACCGCTTTTTTGACAGTGTGATGAAATGGTTGAGTCTGGCCAGTGCTAAAGTTGGGAGAGAGTGAGGGGAGGTACAATTTTCAGTACTAACCCAGGAGCACAGGCTCTGAGATTGAAACGGTGTGCCACTGACCCCACAACTTGGCTAGAGCATTGATCCTTCTGGTAAGAGTCCAAGTAGTTTAAACAGGCATAACCCACAGGACCCCTCTCAACAATGAGGTAAATTCCTCCTGGAGAAAGAGAGATGGCAGGAGACATAAAGCGGAAAAGCAGAAAGCAAGGAAGAAAACAGAAGAGAGATAGATAATGAGGGGGTGAAAAGGTACCTAAGGAGAGCAGCCGTAGCCTGATAGTGTTTGTGCAGCAGATCTTCAAAGAGAAGCCTAATTCTTTTTCCATACAGCGGTGGAACAACATCACAGAGTAAAGCTTTTCCAGTGGGGAAGAACAGTGATCACTCACTCACCAGCTCCTCTCTTGTCTCCTCCCCTCCCTCTCCACAAACAGTTCGGCACACATGGATTCAGCGAGACGGAAACACAGATGCCAAAGTTGTGGAGAATGTTATAGATATGGCACTAGCCGATCTGAAACCATGCAATACGTTTCTCTTGTCATCTCAGGTCAAATGATTGAAGTCCAAATCCACATCCCCTTATTACCTGCATATAAAAGCAGTATTCAGATGCTGGTGTCATCTCCCAGTAACTTAAACGTCCTCCATGAAGTAACGTGAAAACTCGGGAAAGGCACACTCGGCAGTAATGTAGCAAATCTGCCCCACCAGTCCAGCACTGAATTCTAGCAGCTACAATCTGGCCTATGAAAAGGTGGCAATGCAAACATTGCCACGTGCCCCAGAGCACCAGTACACCTCCTATTAGGAAGTGCAAATTAGATAACAGAACAAGATGGAATGTTACAGATCCCTACCCAGAAATTCCATACTAGCAAACTCAGCCACCCATGCAAGCACAGACAGACCCTCACCAAATCCAGAATAAGCGATCACATGCTGGAACAGAAAGATGCAGACACAAACTGAACTGCAAACACCAAGAAGTCAGACTCTGTTTGCAGTGCAACAGCGGAGAAACAGAAATAAAAAGGCATATACTCCTGTACTGTTCTAAATCCAAAGGAAACAGAGATGCACACTTACAGAAAATGGGAGAGAAAATGAAAGATTTCCCACAGAAAACTGAGATGTTAAAACTGTGTAATCCCACAGAAAACAGGAGAAACAGCCATTATAGCAACAAAATATGTTGTATCATGCCATCAGGGCAGAAATGTAATCTGACCAGGAAGAGGAGAGGTTAAAATTCAAGTCTGCATTAAAAATGTGGGGTAAATATTCATAAGCACTTATCTGGAGAGCATTAGCTACTATCCGGACAAGTGTTGCTGGCTGACGCTATCTGGAGATATTCAGCGCCACTATGGGGGCCATTCCACACAGCGAATAGCAGGGATGTACATCCGGTACATCCGGTATGGATGTACAACCCCTGCTATTCACCAATCGCCTATTCTGCCCTAGGAGCTCCCCACACATATGGGGTCATTGTGCGGGCAGCTCCGGATGGGGGCGGGAGGAGGTGGCAATAGGGAGGATAGTGGGTGGTATGGGGGCGGGGCACACAACCCAGATGTACATGGTCGATTTAGGTCACAGTCCTGTACGTCCGGCTTGAAGGAGATAGATGGGGGACTTATTCCACCTCAGAGGTGGAATAGGTCCCCCCAACTGTGGCGATCTGGGAAGGCAGGCCATCCACCACCACAGTGGTGATCAACAGCAGGTGAGGACATCCTTGCCCAATCCTGGCCCTTGCAGGCTCCTCCATGGGTTGGGCAGCGGGGAACCACCCAATGGCAGGTTTCCAGAGAATTGGGGCTCCTGCATGGTGTCCTGGTGCCATGGCAATGGGCCGTCATTGCACCGAGGCTCCATGCAGGAGCATGGGGAGATCTAGCCAGGGAACTGGTTGTATGTTCCCTGCAGCTGAATCGGAGCCTGTCCGGACCATCCAAGCGCCCCGATTCTTCTCCACACAGGAAAGTCTAGCTCCCGCAGCGGGGTCTAATCCGGCCCATCATTTTGAACGTCTAGACGGGCCAGACGTCCCTTGAGCAGAACTGGCCTTCACCTGAATAGTGCTGAATATCTTACAGATCGCTTTAGCACTGTCCGCATAGTCCTGGGGTGATCTGTGGGTGTAATGCAAAATATCAGATAATAGCAATATCTGCACAAATGCTGTACTGTATTATCTAAACAGCAAACCGAATATCACCGCTGTCTGGGTGAAGAGTAATTTTATAACAGGGCGCCTATTTTAAGTCTGTGGTATAATGACCTATAGGGGTATGTTTACCAAACAGCGCTAATGTCGCAGCGGCGACGTTATCGCACGATACGTGATGTTATCGCGCGATAATGGCACATTACCATGCAAGAACATCATGTATCGTGCGATAAAGTCTCCGCCGGCATTAAGGCGCACAGAGGGTGGAGTAAGGCTCCCCAGAGGGCGGAGTAAGGCATACCAGGGGCGGAGATAAGGGGTCAATGGGCGGAGAATGGGCGGGGAGAGACTCCACGCACACTAACGTCGTGAAATGAAGGTCTGAAAATTAGCGCCAGTGAAAACCTCGCACTAGAGGCACATTTGCAGGAGAGAGAAACCATTTCAGTCAGCAATGTACAGCAAAGGCAGGGAGACCAAGAAAAGTGATAGTAGTGATACATGTGCAATAACAAAACATGCAAAAACCAGAGAGATAATGACCAGAACCAAAATAGAAATACAAAACACCGAGCTGGCCAATAGAAAAAAACAGTGATAAACAGTAATCAACACTACCCATAAAGAATAAAATGGAAGATGTCACTTTTGGAAGGGGCAATTCTGATTCTCCCCACAAAGTGAATGTTCCAACATTGATAGTGTTGATGAGAGTTTGCTGTGGTGTATATTGGGTAGCTTGCTTATGTGGCGTTCACATATGCAACAGCAGAGTGGCCATGTAGGAAAGGGCACTATGGTGATGGTGTAAATGGGGTACAGGGGGCTGCAGGAGGCACATGCAGTGGGCCAGCTGGGGCACAGGGTGGACTAGGCTGATGCCTAGGTGACACATAGGAATGTAGAAACAGAAAACCAGCAAGACAGCAACTGACCAAGGGTAAACATATCCATGACTGTGTGTCCCACAGAGTCCCAGGGGACAGTACACAGCAAGTACCCCAAAGGGCACATAACATTGGCAGGCGGTGCCGGGGGGAAGCGTGGATGTCTAGGCAGGCACCCCTATCCCATATCACACACCATAGGTAGCCGCCTACCGGCACACTGGATGGCCTGGGACTGCGCACCACCAGCACCACCGGCACAAGGGCATGTCAGCATGGTGGCGGAGGAGTGCTGGTGGTGGAGGGGGCAGTGGCAGCTGCCCACAGCAGACCAAGGCCAAGCCCTGTTTAGGTCGGTGCCATGCACTGCAACAGACAAGGTCTGCCCGACGAACAGTCATGGTATCCCCAGGGAATGATCTGCCTCTGTGACAACAGTTTGGTACAGTACACACAGCCAGTATATGCAGGGCAGAAGGTCACAGGTTCAAATCCCAGCTGTGGCTCCTGCAAAGCAAGTCCCTATATTTTTACCAGTACTAAACCGTGGTAATAACAACGGAACGTTTATTCCAGATAAAATAAACACGCCATAAACGCCTATATTTTACGCTACAGAGCACATACACCATAAACATGTGCCAATCCCTAGAGCAGAGTTTCCCAACTGCAGTCCTGGAGGGCCAAACACCATTCAGGTTTCATGCTATCCCTTTTAAATATGCCTGTGATGCATTTGTATGCACCGCCCCCATTGTATGCAAATGTATCTGATGCATATTCATTAGGGACAGCATGAAAACCTGAACCGTGTTTGGCCCACCAGGACTGGAGTTGGGAACCTCTGCCCTAGAGCAGCGGCCAACAGGGGCACAAACACCCACACCCACAGGCTCCACTAGCCAAAGCCTCATGGAGAGTCAGGCTATTGGGCCCTGCGCGGAGCAGCACCTACCAGTACTAGCACCTGCATACCTTAGCAATGCCGTCTTAAACTTGGAAACACGTTCCACATATAACAAAAGGTTGATATGATTAATGTCAAATAACAAATCCTAAGTTAAATACAATTTGTTGACAGAGATTCATCATAGCAACCTTTCTGATATCTGTGGAGTATGATTCAGTTCTTGTTTCTGACAATATTTACCACCCCGTGGAGTGACCCTAACAGTATTGAGTACCATAGCAATGCCTGTACTGTGCCCAGGACTGGTATGGTGGTCAGGGCTGCCAACCATATTTGCACAATTCTGAAATAGGTGTGGGAGTGTGTGTATGTCTATCCCAGGGGTGTGCAATCTGGTCCTGGAGGGCCGCAACCCTGGCAGGTTTTTGGGATAGCCCTAATGAATATGCATGAGATATATATGCTTTAGAGATATCCTGCCAACCTGACTGGTTTGTGGCCCTCCAGGACTGGATTTGGAGACCCTTGCTTTACACCTCTGTCATTTAAGATTGTGAGTGGGCAAGGTACAGATGTCCAAGACATCAAAAGGGTAGATAGAATTTGTCACATCCCTCCTCGATTCTCACCACCACCAAAAAGTTGTCTTGGACATCTGTACCTTGCCCACCACAAGTCAGGTGTAACAGGAATGAAGTGGAGGAAGCCACATAAACCATAAAAGAATGGTCAAAGAGGAATGAATTGAGCCAGGTGAGAACTTTGGTCACACCATGCTTCTCCTCCTGTACTCCATTGGTCTTGACCATGAGGTCAAAAGCAGTGGAAAGGTCAAAGGAGATGGCTATGACGATCTTTCCATGATCAAGAAAGCTGTGAAGTTCATTAAGATGGAATGTTAGAATTGTTTTGGTGCTATGACCAGGATGAAAACCTAATTGTACATTTCTGTTATATTGTAAGTTAAAATTGTACATTTCTGTTATATTGTAAGTTCAGTGTAGATTGTCTTCACTGAACAGTTACTGTTACATGTAAACCGCGCTGATGCTGAATAGCGTGGTATATAAGAAAAATAAATAAATAAATAATTGACAGAGGTGCAATATGTTGGCCTTCTTGATGTGGTCTGAGAGTTGTGAAAAAACAAGCCTTTCTGTAAGTTTTAAGGGATATGGGAGGTTAGAAACCAGTTGGCAAGTGGTTGAATCTGAAAAGTCTGTGTTGGTTTTTTTTTTAAAGATAGGGTGTATAAGGACCTTTTTTTCTAGAAGGTAGGCATGTTGTGGAGGAATAGCCTAGTGGTTAGAGCACTGGTTTGGTAACCAAGAAACCAGTGTTCAATTTCTATTAACACACCTTGGGCGAGTCACTTTTAACTCTCCATTGCCTTGGAAGAAAGGCCTGGTAATCTAATTCAGGTTACACTGCCAAGAAAACTCAGGATTTGCAGGGTCAGCACTGGCTTGAAGGCACACATTTTTTTAGACATGGTGTCACAGGTAAGACTATGGTCAGTGTTATAGGTCAGTGTTATGGTCAGTGTGATCCACTTGAATGGTATTGATTCAAGAAAGCAGGTGTTTTTTTTGTGATGTGATGATCTTAATTAAGGAAGAGTTAATGGCCAGTGAATAAGTGGTACTCAAAAATCCTTGCTCTTGTACAAAGACTTCTTACAAAAGCATCTGAAAGTGCTTAACAAACATGAATATGCAGGTTTTCAGAGATAGTGAAAGCAAGAGGAAAAAGACCTCAGTAACCACCCTGAGTCAAACACTAAGGGGCATGTTTACTAAACTGTGGTAATGTCATTTGCGTTAGGTTCCGCTGTAAAGGTGCAGATGCCCATATAAAGGCATGGGCGGGGCATAATTATGGCAAGCATGTCAGGTAACGCGCGTTATAAGGCACATTACAAGGCACCTTTTTAGGCACAGTACAAGGCACGTGCTGCTGGCGGATGACAGCCCTCCAGGGCTGCTGGGCCAGTGCCATACCTGTGACCACTGCTGACCAGCAGTGATGCTTGGGGTAGGCAGGGGAAGGCTCAACTGCCCCACACCACAGTCTGCCATTCATCAACAGACAGCACAGTCAGACTGCACCTGCAGCATCCTACAAGGTGTTCCCACCATGCACAGGCAAACTGCAGACAACCCACTAACCAGTCCCACTAACCCAGAGATGGGATGCACAGCACAGACACCAAGCAGGTATCTCCGTGAATGGGCCCCAGAACCGGAAACACACAGGTATCACTGGAAACAAATAATGTGTGGCACTATGTGGGAACATAGAAACGCCATGGTCACTGTTCGGTCAGAGTGAAAGTGCGAGGGAGGGCTAGTGCACTTCCCAAGCCAGGCAGAAGGGGTGCTGGGCGACAAGGTGTGGGATCCAGGATGCAAGGGGCCTCTTCAGAGTCCCAGAATCAGGTCAGCGGGGATGGGGAGGCCCCGGAGATAACCAGGCACAGCGGGGGGTCGAGCGCTGGCAGCGTGGAGGTAGTTATGGGAAGGCTTTGGGGAGTGGGTATGGGTGCAGGTCAATTGGAGGCTAGGCCTGGTGAGTGGTTTGAAGGTGTGGGAATGGGGGCAGGGTTACACCATAGTGGGGGACCCCGGGTTGGGGAGCTCAAGGAGTTACAATGTCAGGGGGTTGGCCTGTGGTGCAGGGGGGCAGCAGTTCAGCTGGAGTACCAGCGTCATGGGAGCGATGGCTTGGGGGGGGCAGGGTCCATCTGGGGCAGAGTGGTTAGGCGTGTGGCAACCCTCTGGGCCCCCCGTCTGTTCCCCCACCCTGTCTTTTCTTTCAGGCCGCCACAGTACCCTATGATGAGTCCACCTCCAGAGCACGGACCAGGAGGTCACCGAAGAGCAGGGAGTACGGAAGCAGGAGCAACATCGAGATGCCAGGGGAACAAAGATGTCATCACTGAGGAGGAGCGTGGGCAGCAGCTGAGAGACGGAGAGGGCGGGGGGCCGCCGATCAGTTCGAGGGCAGTCCAGGCGATGGATGCTGTTGCAGCAGATGAGTTACCAACGCAGCAGCAAGGAGGTGGGGAGCAGGCCAGTAACACGCAGGAGGGAGGGGGGACTAAGGCTAAAAAGAAGAGGAAACATGCGCTCAGGCGGCGGTGTAGTTCGGAGTCATCTTCATCTTCCTCAGAGGACTCTTTGTCCTCTTCATCTGGAATTGAAGGCACATTGTGGGGGGCAAGCAAGCGGGGGATGCAGCACCCACAGGAGGTAACGCCATACCGATGTTGGTTTCATTCTCGGACTTATGGGAAGGAGTTCCGAGGAAGTTATGCCGTAAGATTCAAAAGAGGCATTATATAGACATTTTCCGTCTCTTAGAGGGCAGAAAGAGGTTGGGTGAGAGTAAGAAAAAGAGGAAGGAGCATGAGAAGGCGGGTAGAATTAAAAAGGTGTCACGAAGCATCGTGAACTGGATGAGAGCCTTTTTGCGGTTGGCCAGTGTATGGGGTCATTATTCGCCGGACCAGTACGGAATGCTCCTGGCCTATGCAGATTCCATATTGGAAGCAGCTCAGATGCATGAGGGGTGGGAATGGTTGAACTATGACGAGAAATTTAGGGATAAGATGGAGGAGAACAAAATGCTGTCATGGGGTACGCAGGATATTAATTTATGGCTGAAACAGATGTCAGTTAGGGCAGGATTGGTGGGGGTAGTGTGGCACAGGGGGGGTGGCAAGCGTGAGCAGGTCGGGGCGGCCCTTTCGTACAGGGGGGGGGGGTGGCACAGCAGCGAGCCAGGGGAAATGGAGCAGGGGACATATGCTGGAGGTTCAACAAGTCCTCTTGTCCATTTCCAGACTGTAAGTTCCATCATGTTTGCACAGTCTGTAACAGCGGACACTCAGCGATTAAGTGCATTAAAAAAGGAGTCGCTGGGGTACCCTTGCCAGGTCCCAAGTAATGGGACAGTAGGGGGCTTAGCGCCTATGCCTATACGGCTGGCGGCACTGCAGCCTTGGTTGCAGCGATACCCAAGGAGGAAGGATAGGTGGGTATTAGAATTAGGGTTTCAGTTTGGTTTTGTGATTCCCGTGCAAGGGAATGTGCAGGGGGCGAGGGCGCGGAATTCCCCTTTGGTGCGGCATTTTGCGGGAATAGTACGTGATAAGCTAGCGGTGGAATTGAGCTTGGGGAGAATTGCAGGACCATTTGTGGAGCAGCCTTTCTCGAATTTAGTTATTTCCCCACCTGGGGTAATACCTAAGAAAGAACCGGGTAAATTCCGCTTAATTCATAACTTGTCCTTTCCTGCTGGAGCATCGGTGAATGATCACATTTCTAAGGAGTTATGTTCAGTCCGGTATGCTTCATTTGATAAGGCGGTGGAATTGGTTAAGAAAAGCGGCCCGGGTGCTTTGATGGCAAAGGTCGATATTGAGTTGGCGTTCCGGCTACTGCCGGTCCACCCGTCAGCTTTCCCACTGCTGGGTTTTTGTTTTGAGGACAAAAATTATTTTGACAAATGCATGCCCATGGGCTACTCGGTGTCATGTGCTTATTTTAAAAAATTTAGTTCATTTTTACATTGGGCGCTGGTAGCAAGGGTTGGTTGCGACAAGGTGGTTCATTATCTGGACGATTTTTTGTTCGTGGGAGCAGCACAATCCGAGGAGTGCCAGCATTTATTAGACAGCTTTGTGGAAGTGTCCCGTGAATGGGGAGTGCCGTTGGCGGCCGGTAAGACTGAGGGACCAGCGAAGCGTATCACATTCTTGGGGGTGGAACTGGATTTGTTGGAAATGGTAGCACGGCTCCCAACAGAGAAGGTTTGCAAGTTGAGAGTGTTGGTGGCGAATGTTTTGTCTTCAGCAAAGTTAACGTTGTGGGAAATGCAAGCGTTAATAGGATCTCTGAATTTTGCCCGCAGAGTCATCCTGATGGGTCGGGTGTTTTTGCGTCGGCTGGCGCCTGCTACTTCAGGAGTGCGGAAACCACAGCACCGAATTAGGGTATCAGGGAGTATGAAGGCAGACTTAAGAGTTTGGGACTGTTTTTTGGAACATTTCAATGGGACAGCAGTAATGATAGAGGCGGAAATATCTAGTGCAGACCTACAATTATACATGGATGCTGTGGGAGGGGCAGGACTGGGCATTTATTTTGAGGGGCTTGGTGCGCGGATAGTTGGCCACTGGCCTGGCGCGATTCCGGGTTAACCAGTAATATTATATTCTTGGAACTGTTTCCCATTTTAGTGGTATTACATCTCTGGCCCGATATATTGTGCAATCGGAAGCTGACTTGGTGGTGCGATAATGCAGGGGTAGTCAGTTTAGTAAATCATTATGCGGCGCACTGTAGGCAGGTACTGTAGGCAGGTGGCTGTGTTAATGAGGGAAGTGGTGTTGGCATGTCTGCAGTTGAATGTGTGGATAAAAGCTAGACATATCCCAGGGTGTACTAATAAGATTGCTGATGCGCTTTCTTGTTTCAAGTGGGAATTGTTCAGGACCTTGGTTCCAGGAGCGGACGCTGAGGGATTAATCGTACCAGAGCAATTATGGTACATTGGCCAGGCGAGATGCTGAAGGTTCTGCGGAGTTCGGTGTCAGCGACGACATGGACGGCATATCAGAGAGGCTGCGATGGGGTTTTGGAATTTTTATAGGCGCAAGGGTGGCAGCCAGGGGGGTTTTGGATAAGCTCATGGGGCAGTATGTCATATATGCCAAAGAAAAGGGTACTTCCAGAGTGTCAGTGTGCAGCCACCTGGCGGGATTTACCTTTTTTTCCACAGTGTCAGGTTGGGTATGTGCAACTCCGGGTTTTTTGGCCCAACGGCTGTTACAGGGTTGGGAGCGGATGCAGCCAACTCCAAGAGACAATAGGCGTTCAATCACACACGAGTTGCTTGTGAGATTGTGTGCAGTGTTACCCGCGGTGGCTTCGTCATCGTATGAGGCCACTGTTTTCAAGGCGGTGTTCTGCGTAGCATTTTTTGGGGCCTTTTGTATTGGTGAGTTGGTGGCAAACTCCAGCTGAGTGCTAGATAGCGGGTGTCTGTGGCGCCGGCACGTGCAGGGGGACAAAGGGCAACTGCGCGTGAGGCTGGAAAGATTCAAGACAGACCAACAAGTAAAGGGATTGTGGATAGTGTTGAAGGCGATTATTGGTATTTCAACTTGCCCTGTGGCCGTGATTAGAGCGTACTTGCTGTTGCACCCTGGGGCAGAAGGAGTACTGTTCTTTCACAGGGATTCCTGTTGGTTGACCCATTTTCAGGTTTTTGCGGTGCCGAGGTTGGTCCTGCAACACATAGGTGAAGACCCCCGCCAATTTGCCCTGCATTCTTTCCGCATTGGCGCAGCAACAAGTGCAGCGGCTGTGGGGTTATCGGAGGTGGATATACAGTGCATTGGGAGATGGCGTTTCAAGGCTTTTCAAGGTTACGTATGATTGTGAAAGGGTGGGCCAGACGCATCCATGGACACTAACTGGTGTTTTCTCTTGCAGATGAAGGGCGGCATCTGAGAACTTGTTGGGTGATCGACCATTCATTTGTTTATTGGGCTGGCCAGCGAGCAGCGGTTCAGCCAGTGGGGCTCAATCTAGGTCTCGACCGGGCCTTGGTGTCCGTATTATGGCTGGGTGAACCTGGTCTCTGTTGGACACAACTTTTGCCTTTGCTGTGGCACCATGGGCGAGTGAAGAGCAAGCTGGCAGTGATCCTGTTGCATCTGGGGGGCAATGACCTGGTCACATGGACATGTAAACAATTAATAAGGGCGGCCACGAAGGACATTGCTGAAGTTTTATTAATGTTTCAGGATGCTATCGTATTATGGTCTGACATCATTCCAAAGCCAGCCTGTAGGGACCAACGCCAGTGGTCTCGGGGTTTGACAAAGATAAACCAGCAAATTGGTCGTTGGGTCTGCGACCATGGGGGGTATCAAATCATGCACTCTTGGGTGGATATTAATTGTCGGGGTTTATATTGGCAGGATGGGGTGCATTTATCTCCAGTGGGTGTGGATTTGCTGCTTAATGATTGGCAGGAGGCCTTGGAATGTGTGATGCAGCGGGAGGCTCACTGGTTGCAGCTTGATGGTGGGGGGGCGGCGCAAGGACATTGATGTCCCCTGCGCTGGTGGTAGGAACCCGGAGGTCCGGGGTCCGGAGCCGGAGACAATACTTGGGGCGGGGGTGGATTACCCCCAACCTGGATGACCCATGTCGGTTTTTGCTAATAATATGGCGAGGCCGAGTAAATGGGGTAGGTAAGCTTGCCGCTGGCCTGGCCACAGCGGATAGTGGAACGAGCTCACCTTGCTAATAGTATGGCAGGAGAAGCCTCGTTTCGCTGGTTAGCTTTTGAGGACTATGATTTAACAGAATGTTCTGGAATGTTTGTTTGGAATGTTTAATAAAGCTGCGACCAGTTGATTCCCAAAAGTATCGTTGTTTGTATTTTGTTGAGATGATAGAGGGTTACAGTGTGGGGAGGGGGAAAAGGGGGTTGATGTGGGCGACTGTAGGGGGGGGATACCCAAGGGGAGCACCGGGTCCGCCCTGCCTCGGTTAGTCTGAGGCCGCAGGGCAGGGTCCCGGCAGGCCGATTGTAACTGGGTGCACGGCCCGGTGCGGGGACCCTGCTGAAGACATCAGGCTGGAGCGCGGAGATCAACGGGGGAGCATTTTTTGTAGCGATTGGCTCCCCCGTGACGAGCAGCAGTGGGAGCCAATCAATAGCAAGGGGGCAGGGAGGAGGAAGCAGCAAGGCAGCGAAGGCTCTCGGGGCAGCGGTCAGATTGACGGGGCTGCTGGAGGCGCCGGTGCCCTGCCCTCCCGCCCTTTTTTGTTTAGTAGAGTTGTTGGGCAAGAAAGGGGTGTTGCAGCTGGGGGGGGGGGGTGTGGCGGGAACCCGGAGGTCCGGGGTCCGGAGCCGGAGACAATACTTAGGGTGGGTTACCCCCAATCCAGATGACCCATGTCGGTTTTTGCTAATAATATGGTGAGGCCGAATAAATGGGGTAGGTAAGCTTGCCACTGGCCTGGCCGCAGTGGATAGTGGAACGAGCTCACCTTGCTAATAGTATGCCGGGAGAAGCCTCGTTTCGCTGGTTAGCTTTCGAGGATTTTAACAGAATGTTCTGGAATGTTTATTGGGAATGTTTAATAAAGCTGCGACCAATTGATTCCCAAAAGTATGGTTGTTTGTATTTTGTTGGGATGATAGAGGGTTACAGTGTGGGGAGGGAGAACAGGGGGGGGGGGGTGATGTGGGCGACTGCAGGGGGGGGGTTACCCAAGGGGAGCACTGGGTCCGCCCTGCCTCAGTTACTCCACATAATTCTGTTTAAGTGGAATATCAAACCAAGAGCATTTAAGGCAATTTAAAACATAGCCATAAACGTTTGCTCAGCATGTCATCGTTCCTTTTATCTTTAAACCAGCTTATGCATGTATCATATATATCTATATCTATCTTCGGTTTTATCTTTTATATCCATTCATCCTATATATTCACTTTACATTTATTCATTTGTATGTATTTGGTATAGTACTATGTTTCAAAAGACACACTATCTATCTTTCTGCTTCAGACGATTAGATTCATTCTTTCATTTCCTACCTCAGAAAGCTTCAATCTTTGTAGTCTGCTATCAGCTCAAGTTTGTTCACTGATTTACTATATAGTAAAGAGAACAAAATGGCATTTGGCATCTTTTAGCATTATGTGATCACAATGTTAACTCATCAGAGCAATGTTTGCCACTCACTTTACAGATTCAAATCAGCTGAGGTAGTTGTCCAAAGAGAAAAAAATCCAATATCGTTCTCTATTGTTTAACCTATTTATTTATTTATTTATTTATTTAGACAGTTTTGTATACCGCCTTATCCTTCAATCAAAGCGGTCACAACACAATTGGGGGATGCATTTAACACGCGGGGATATGAGACACATACACTAATACTTACAGGGAACATGGGCAATGGAGGGTTAAGTGGCTTGCCCAAGACCACAAGGAGCATCTGTGGGACTAGAAACCCCTATAGTCTCTAATTCCCCATGCTAGCACTCTGGCACAATATCAATCACCCGCCACCTCAAATCAGTCAAAGTATGGCCTGCCCAATGTTGAACCAAAGGCATATTCTTGATTTTATTATATATTCTGCTCTTACGTTAACTTTCAATTTAACCATGTGCTTAGACCTACCTACATATCGTAATGACCAGGGGTATATAATGAGATAAATGACATAACTCTGAAGTGCAATCTGTCTTCATCGGCACTGTAATCACTCTTATATTGGCAGGATTAACCAAATTAGTACCAGTTATAGCAAGCTCGTACCATGAGCAATGACCACAAGCATTATGCCCTCCTAAATCTCCTCATTTGGTTTGTGTGTACTCTTCAAGACAGTAACAATAACAAGCAATTGTAGGGGAATCGGTAAAAATCTTATGAAGCATCAAAATATGCCAAAAAGAAAGTATAGTTGCTACAAACGTAAACAACAATCAAAAATGGCATTCTGCATCAACACATTCAATGTCGTGACTTGTACATCAACAAATGTTCACGCTAAGCATATTTAGCTCTTTTAAATACCATCCATATAATCTTATCAGGTCATTCTATTCCTTGGAGCAATCCCATAAGTAATTTGCTACAAGCACAAAATCTTCATCTCTCGAGAAGATATGTTTGACCCGCAAAAATTGGTTCACGGGCAAGCTATTCTTTAGTTTCATTGGGTGACAGTTATGATATCAAAAAACATTATTTTCTCAACAGGTACAGTATAAAAAAGTAACTAGACCGTTCATAGTTTTCTTTATCAGTATATCCAGGAACTCTGATCAAAATCTAATTTCAGCGTGAACTGTAAATTAATATTCAATGAAATAAGCCATCGAGTGAATTCTTCCATTTCATCTACAGTAGCCTTCCATAAACATAAAGTATCACCAAAAATTGCTTCCATGGTCTGATCTTCTCACAAATAAACAGAAAGGTACAAATATTCAGGCTGATGCAGAAAGCCGGTGCTAGACCCGTGCTGAAGTGATTTTTTACGTTCCTGACAACACACACATTTTATTTTATTTATTCATTTATTTAATAGTATATATATATATATATATATAAATATATATATATTGTATATATATTATATATATACCATCTTTTCCTTAAATCAAGGTGGTTTACATTGAACTCAGTTGTTTACATTGTAACAGACTTTCCATTCAACTCTAACTTATATATATTTTTACATGCAATGCAGGAAGGATAGGGTATGCAAATGACTCCCATATTAACCGTGCGTATGCAAATGAGCCACTGCAATGTTAAACTGGGAGAGCAAGCCAAACACATGTGCACAAGAAGCCTGTGCACATGTGTTTGGCTTGCTCTCCAGGCATCGCGTGGATAATTTGCATAAGAGTATTTTGATGGCATTGGGGACGATTGCGGCATTGGGTAAAGCCCCTGATGCCATCAAAATACTGTCAGGGGTTGTATCCAACAAAAAACAATCCTTGTGGCCCAGCAGCCCATTCCTCCACTCCCAACAGTATTTTGATGGCACCGGGGATGATCGCAGCATTGGGAAAAGCCCCCGATACCATCAAAACATTGATGGGGCCAGTGCCCCAACAAAAAGTAATTACCTGGTGGTCTAGTGGCCCCTTAAACCCCCCCCCCCCCAACCGCAACCCAAAGTAAAATTAAGATTACCTGGTGGTCTAGTGGCCCCTAAATCCAAACCACCCCGTACCTTAAAATAGGCAGGAGCTCTGCCTACTCGCTCCAGCTCTGGTCAACCATCCTGTAAAATGGCGACACCTAGCTCCATGTGGTGCATCCTGGGATGCACCGGGTGAGATCAGACTGCCATATAAGGTAGACCATGCCTTATATGGCAATCTAAACTCTCCTGGTGCATCCCAGGATGCACAGCATGGGGCCAGGGGCGCAATTTTAGAAGATGGCAGACCAGACCAAGAGCATGTAGGTAGTGCTACTGCCTATTTTAAGTACGAGGGGTTTGGATTTTGGGGCCGCTAGACCACCAGGTAATTTTAATTTTACTTGAGATTGGGGGGTGGGGGTTCAGGGAGCTGCTAGATCACCAGGTAATTACTTTTTGTCTGGCATGACCCCCGACAGTATTTTGATGGCATCTGGGGCTTTTTCTGATGACATCAAAATACTGTCAAGTGGGGAGGAACAGGGCTGCTGGGCCACCAGGGATTATTTTTTTGTCAGGCATGGCCTCGGACAGTGCTTTGGTGACATCAGGGGCTTTGCCTGATGCCTGATCATCTGAGAAGATGATCTAGGCATCAGGGAAAGCACCCCCGTGCCATCAACATACTGACAGGGGCACACTTTAGAGGTTAACGTCTACTTAGACCCTGCAGCAAAACTTTTGACACTATGGCTGGTTCCAAAATCCTCTATGCCTGTCTCTGTAGCAGCGTAGCCATGATATGCATACCGTACCAGTTGATTAAAAATACATTTAAATAATTAAAGTTCATTTAAATCGATTTAAATATGTGTCACATTAGTTGGGCACTAGTTTTTCCGTTGACGTTTACGTCTGTTTTCTGGATTTAAAGGCTCATAAAGTGTGCTTAAACGTGGTGTTAGGAGCTCGTAAAGCCTGTGCTAGCTTTCTGCATTGGCCCAATAATTATTCATATTGTTCAACATTTATTTATTTAAGCAGTTTTTCTATATAAAGTGGCTACTGATGAAACAACTGTTGCTCCCAAAGTCATGCCATGGAGCATTAATCTCGCTAATTCCATGAGAAAAAAAGTAGGTACATGAGCCAGTCCCCTTTCTGACCAAATGGTGGTGACGGCGGCTTCCCCATCTGCACTTTCAGTGGCTGCATCTAGTGGTATTGGTACTGGTGGTATGGGTCCTGGCAGCAATGGTGGTGGTTGATGTCAGGATGCTCACAGTGGTGGTGGTGCTGCCACTGCGGCTATGAAACAGAGAGGTCATGCTTAGTGCATGACTGAGTGCAGGAGTGCCGCAGGCACTGGCCCATTATGGCTCTTTCCTTACTAACCCTTGCATAACCTGCTGTATGTGTCTCCTCAGCTTGAAATAATTAGGTGTTGACCACTTCGGATGTGGCATGTTGTAGAGGTGCAATTTTTTTTGCAATACCACATTTTGGGAGAGAGGAGTTGCCTGGGCACCATACTGTCAATCCTTTTAGGCCCCGCTGTGTACTACATCTACATGGTAGTCTGCTATCCCTTTGCATGCAACATCACTATCTGGTTCCTGTTGTGCTTTCCTACCATTCCAAACCCATGTACATCCTGGCCCCATGGCATCCCCCTATTGGCTCCATGATCATTCAATGTGTGTTGTACACCCTCAGGACCTGGTGTGTCTGTGGGGTCCCTGCAACTATGGCCCTCTCAACATCTGGTATCTCTGTGTCAGGGGGACCATTACCCACCATGCCCATTGGTGCACTTCAGTGACTGTCATAACTGTCCCACATAGAGTTATGGCATACACATATGGTGCACCTGCTCATTGCTTCTGTGTGCCACTTTCTCATACCATCACCATGCAGCATGTATGGGCACCCTGACCTGACTGGGTCCCCTACACTGGCCCTCTCTATGCATGTGGCCCCTACTGTGGCTCCCAAGTCCTTGCTTCTGACCCTTCCAATTGCCATTTGATGTGTTTGCAGCCATCTTGTCTTGCTGTACATGCCTTTGGCCCGCACTACAATAAGTGCTAGCAGTTCCACAGGGTTCTATATTGTATGCCACCATTCTAGCCTATGCACTGACTGCTGTGATAATGCAGCTGGTGCCCCAGTGTGGCAAGCCAAGTTGTATCTGCATGGTGTTGGCATGCAGCTCCTGCCCTTGCAAGTCGCAGATGATAATCCTGGATCCCATCGCTGCATGCACATCTATGCCACATGTGCCATGACTTAACTTGCTACCCCCATAGATCTTGATGGAGGCACTGCAGTAATTAGGGCCAGGTCTTTCACTTGGCCCTAAATCTGACTTTCAGCATCTCAATGTCTCGTAGGATGTGGAAACAGATATTGGAAATAAATGACAACATCATGTTTAGCCATATACTCCTTTCAGCTGTTCTTCCCCTGTCATTCACCTGCCTCTCTCTCACCGATGCTTTGGTGTCAGGGGTTGGCCCTGTCCAGGTATAGAGAGGCTGTGGCATGTGATCATAGGGTCTGCCCTGGTCCCAGGAACTGGTCACATCTTCTACCCCTCCTTTAATATCCTGGTTCCCTGTGTTACCCATGGGCATTGCTGATGGCTGTCATCTGTGGTAATGTACTATCTGGCCACAGTGTGACTGCTTTCCCTCAGTTCTGCCTCTGTGTACCAGCAATGCCTGCAAATATGTGCACATTGTGCACCGCATATGCCTTAATCTGGGGGTTGGAGGTTATGGCATTTGCAGACATACCCATGTGCCACTACACACACATCCCAATGCTCTGGATATGTGCTCACAATGTCCTGTCTGCCTCTTGCCTGCATCCTGTTTCTTTGCCACTGCGCTGCTTGCATGTGTGTGACTACTCTCCCTGCCAAGCTCCGATTGTGCCTCTGGTTGTCTGTGTGTCTCTGGCTACACTGATCTCTGTGTTTGATCTGATTACTGCTGCTCTTTCAGGCCCTTTGGAGGTTGTCTCCCGGGTGACCAGCCTGTCTTGGCTACCATTTCACCCAGCTCTGGCAACCTTACTTCCCTGCCTGCACACTGGTTGTTTGCCAGCAGTTACATGTCCCCCTGTATGCTGTATCTTTGGGCGATTCACCATGCTAGACCATGTGGATTCTCTCTCAGACACATCCTTTGCTGCAGCATTGGGAGGCCTGTGCCATCATGGGGGGTGTAGTAGCTCTTCCTCTTTCAGGACCATGCAGCACAATATTAGGATTTCAGCCCTAGTGAAGTTTGACTGCCTAGTAGGCATTTCAGTGTGCTTTGTGCACAGGGCATAGACAAGTTTAGAGGTTCTATGGAAGTGAGGTACACACATGACCACCTATGGGTCTCTTGTCCAAGCCCATGGCAAGGAATGTATGTATCTCCGCACATGGGGAAGTAGCAATTTTAGAAGGCCTCTGCCTTTTACTAAAGCATGTTGATCAGTTAATACAGGAATTAGCGCACGCTATTAGTGAATGGTCATACTAACAGTTCATGCAGTGGCTTGCTATGTAGCATATGCTAATTTCCACCTTAACTGCATAGTATGGAATGAGGCAAGGGAATGGGTGTAGGCTGTGCCTTGCAGTTAATGCATGGTAGCCTACCACATATCTACTGTTACCACCGCAGATAACGCAGATCACTTAATAGATGAGTTATCTGCATTGTAGATAATGCAGATACACTTAACGCACAGTAAGTATATTGCCTCTATGTTAAGGGGTTAGTGCACGTTAATGAAGTTAACACATATAAAGTGCCATTGCACTCACAGAAATAAAAGGGCTAGAGGCACTTGATGCATATTAATTTCATTAACGCACATTAAAACCTTTAGTAAACAAGCCCCTAACTATATGGGAAGATGTTGGGCATGCCCCCAACAGTTACCACAGAGGCTCTGTGTCAATCTGCAGTTACAGCTCATTAAGTTTTGCAGCGAATGCAGGGTAACTGCAAATTTGTATCACTTTTTAGAAAAAGGGCCTCTTAGACCAATATATCTCTGAGGTTCCTAGACAATTAGTTCATGGGGATCGTTATGTGATTTTACCTGTGAATTCTATTATGAGATTACAGCAAAAACTCTGAAGTTTCTTAGAAATATTTATTTTAGAAATGGATTTATAGATGAAGAATTTCATTTTCTACACAAAGAGAATCCACACAGAGTCGCAGACCAGTTGAATATATAAAAAAATTCACAAAGCTTTACTGCCCGATATTCAAAGTGGCAAATATTTAAAAGCTGCAGCAGTCAGCTGTGGCATTTAAATGTCCACTGAATGCTCAGCGGCAGTATCCAAAGAGTGGCTGCAGCTGAATATCCAGATTGTGTGGCCATTATCTTGATAATAGTGATGATTATCCAGACCCTTTCTCTGGGTAGCAATTTAGGCGCGTTTTACCGCCAGCCTAAACTATCTGGCTTGACTTTAGATACTGGCCACTGCCAGCAAATATCATCAGATCCTTTTTATTTTTTGCGCAATGCAAGAGAAAATCCATTATCAGGTCAATGTTTAAAACGCCACGGTAGATGCTTGTTTAAAACGCCAGCCGTGGTATTTAAGCAGTCCACATATATTTAGCATCACTATCTAAAGACGTGGCAGCGCACATTGTCGCCTGCCACTGTTGAAATTCAGTCACTATCCATATAACTGAGTAGTTTAAGTTAGGACAGTTTTTTTTCTTTTTTTGCTGCAGTTGCTATTCATTGATATTCCAGGGCACTTTGCAATGTTTGTATTGCCTGCTTTTCATAGGCCAGGCTGTAGCAGTTTGGGTTCTAGATGTTAATGCTAGTTTGGTCGGGCAAATGTGCTACATATATGTCTTTGCAGCAATAGAATGTGTCCTTTTTTTCACTTATTCATTTGTTCAACTTTCTGATGGTGATGTTTTGCAGTTGCTCAACCTTACAATAAGAAGTATAATATCTAGAGATGATTGACTCATGGTATTGTGTGTGTGTGTGTGTTGCAAAAAAAGATATTCAGATTGGCTTGCAAATATATGTCCGTTTAATAGAGATTCGCATCATGCATAATTTTATGTATACTTCCTATTTATGCAGGACTCAGACCATGCTAACTACCTCCAGAATGACATAGGAGGGACACCTTAAGTCAACAGAAGAAACCACATGCCTGGAGGCCAGCAAGATTCGATTTAGTCTAATTAGCAGAATAATGATCCATTCATTTCTGTAAGATGTGCTAATTGAAAATGCTAATTGAATTGCCAGATAAATATGTTGAAATAATGTACTCCCCCCCATCACAAATACCAGAAGCAGTTTTCAGATAGGTAAGTCAATTTGCCAAGCAAGATTTTTCCTGTTTTGTTATATCAACTTCAGAAGGATTTCTGTAGGAATTTAGAACCAGGACTGGGATTTTTTTTCTAACTCAGAATTGAGCAAGATCCACAGCTAACAAATGTTGGAATGGTCTTACTGTTCTCACTCCCCACCCCCTACTTCACCCCCCCCCCCCCTTTTACATTAAAGAACTCAATTGCTACTTTAGTCTGTTGATGCAGTGGGGCAGCTGTCATGGGATTACTGTGAATTAGGGTGGCACATTATTGTCACCTCCTATCATCTAATGATGCAGTTTAAGGCTTTGGAAGGTGGCTGGAGAGCACTGGGTCAGGGTTTGACAGTAAACCTTTGCATATCTCTTGGTAATTTGCCGAAAAGGATGTTCCGCCTGTCCATATGTTTTGTCTTTTCAAAGGCTAATCCTGCAGGGAAAGATTATAATTTGTGTCTGTGAAATTAATTTGCAGTTTCTGTCTCTTACTCTCCTTTCCTGCTGGATATCAACTTGAGGAAGATTTATAAGTCCAGCAGACCTCAGTGTTGTGAGCCACCAACTGAGGGGAGGTCACTGGGCCACTGGCCAGCATTATATTTGGTCTAATTTCTCCTCCTGCTAGAGGTTACGGTCTGTGGTTGGCTTTTAGTGAAAGCAGCTGTGTGTGTGTTAGAGGAGGGGGAGCTGGGGAGACTGCGTAAGGCACTGTCAGGTGTGCCATTGGTCAACAGGGGTCAGAGCATATTGCAAAACAAAACAGCCAACCCCAGAACAGACTTCATTAGGGCCTTTTTCAGGCATAAGATCTGAGCCAGCTGCTGCCATGCTCACTGAGCCATTTGACACCTTGAAGGGAACTTCAGCTGGCAAAGGGATCATATACATTATAAATACATAAAAAAGGTTACATCAGGTGATAGTCCTGTGTGTGGTGTCTTCCCCTAGGGAGTCCAAAAAGCCTGCAACAACTACCTTGCATTGCTGATGCTTGGGCTTACTGGTGTTTCAATTAGCTGGACAGTGAGGGAGGGCTTTATAATAGATAGCGCTTGCTAATTCTTCTTGTTTCTTTTATTTTAAATGTGAAAACTTTTATTGGCGTTCAGCAATAACACAGAGCATAAAAACGATACCCTGCCTCAAATAATTCTTATCATTTCTAAAGATGATAGTCATGTTTTAGGGGCTATCACTGGATAATAAGGTCACATCCTCTGAGATCCTAGCAAACTGATATCTTGAAAAATAAAAAGTTTAACGCGTCATCTTTCAAAGTCTGAAAGATCTTCTCTCGAAAGAGTAGGAATGGTGCGATTTGGGGGAGGGGATGGGTATCCCTTGCCACACATTTGTACAGTAAAACTGCAGTAAACTGACACTGAGCAAGGAGATTTCTTTTAAGGAGGCCTTATGTCCATGCAGGTGCCGACTTCCACAATTTTTGTCTTCAACAGTTCAGTAGTTTTGCAATGTGTTATATGGTTTTGACTATTTTTCTTTTCAAAACTTGATTTCTCTACTACAGAGATAGTCTCTTTTGTTAAAGACAACAGACAGGGAGGACATCAAATCTGCTCATTTCAAGATTTATTTATTTATTTATTTAACATCTTTTGTATACCGCTTTTCAATTTTATCAAAGCGGTTTACATTGTAACATAACGAAGATTTACATAGAACGGTACAGTAGCAACATTTTACATTGAACAGATAACAGTTTGAACTATTTACATTAAACAATTAACAGTTTCCCGTGTGTTGACACAGTAGTCTCACAGCATCTTAAATGTTAGTGTTAGGTGGGGGATTTCTGATGAGGAAACTTGTTGTGGATGGGACTGCTGATTGGATGTAATGATTCTATGGTTGTGTGTCTTCTGTGGTGTCGAAGTGCTCTGTAAAAAGGTGGGGTTTTAGATATTTCCTGAATTTGGCGATATCTGAAGTTGCTCTCAGAAGATACGGGAATGAGTTCCATAGTGATGGGGTGTAATACTCGAATATTCTGTGTAGCACTGCTTGGGAAGTGTGGGAGGATATGGTAGCCGTTGAGAGGGTGTTCTGGTGTTGCTTCCTCCTTAATCGAGTGTCGGGAAGTTTTTTGAGTAACTCCTTTAAACATTCGGGGGACTGGTTGTGTAGAACAATTATTTTGAAGCAGACACATATCTGAGTGCTCACATCCAAAGGCAACATATTCACCCTACAGCACATCTGATGCCTTCAACATGGGACAAACAGTAAAATTATGAAGCACATTTTTGGTTTACAGTTACCAATAAAAGGGCGATATAAAGCACCTAAGTTTCAGTGCACTACATGCTTTTATTTTGAATGTCACCTAGTCTTATTACAGACCCTTGAGTTTTGTATTCAAGGTTTTCTTGATGCAGACTTAGTGATACCAGTCTTGCAGAATCAACACGAACAATGCCGCAGTTGCCCAGAGGTAAGTGCCATAAGTCTTGCATGACACAGCTCTGTTTCACAACAGAAACATAGAAAATGATGGCAGATAAAGACCATGGGCTCGATATTCCAAGAAGTGCATAAGGAGCCAATAACTGGCTAAAGAAACCTGCACATAAAAGGGTATGAATCGTGAGTTAGCTGCTGGACATATGAGCAAGGATGGAAAATGGACAGATATGGGAGATCACCTGCTGGCAGCCAAATCTGGGTACACAGATGGGATTCAAGTGGTGATATTTGTCATACCCGCACAACACAGAGCAACATTCAAAATGCATGGATAAGAAGCGTAGTATGCAGAGGGAATCTCATAACCATGCAATGATGGAAAGGCGGGCAAGGCCAATATCTCGTCATATATGGGTAGTGGTGCGGTAACCACGTACTGTAGAAAATGTGCCGCCAGCAGATAGTTGGATGCACCATTGGCCCCCACTATACAGCCCATAACCATCTAGAGCCCAAAACCGTCTATGATATCACACATGCAATTGTGTATTGTATGTGCAGGAGTCCTCTCTGGCTGGGCAGATACACAGCAGCAGGCAACTTCAGCCCTGCAGAGGCCAAAGCCCTGGTCAGAATGGTGCTGAAATGGGAGAGGGTGCTGTACCCCAGAGGCCACCAGAGGGCCAATTTGCATCTAGCTATGGCCATTTGGAAGAGGTCCAGCTCCGCTTACAGAGGTGAATAGCCAATGGGAGGTCAAGCTCCAGGGAGGAGAGAGGGGGGTGGGCAGAACAGTAGGTCAGAAATGAGCATTTGGCACAGGCCTGGTTGTGAGAGTACACATGCAAACAGTGGGGATGCCCTATGGCAGTTGCTATGTCAGCAGCATGCGTTAAATTACTTCAGGTTACACAGGTCAAAATGCACTTCCCTGCCATCCTAGGATGCCCGATGGCCCCATCCTTGAACAGTATGCGGCTGCAGACATCACATACAAGGGTTCAATAGCTCTCCCTGTTAGAGAGCATCCTGAAAATGTGTGGGTCACAGGTTCAAGACCACACAGAGGAATTGTGCAAAAGCAAAACCAAGAGCATGGGAAACCAAACTTGCACAACATATATTATCATTTCCCCGCTTCTTGTGTTGGTCATGCTTGTTATGGGGGCAGTTGCAGCTTTTGCATGTTGTGGGGACATCACCACTGTTATTGTACCTATTATCCTGTGGCTTGGTGCAACTGACCAGACACAATGAGAGAATAATGCCACTGGTTATGAATGTTCAGAGAATACAGAAGTAAACAGCAGGGAAATCATGTTGCACATGTTAGTTGCTTCCATATCTGTAGGCTATGCCCCTTCTGCCTGCACAGGACTGGGAGTTAGAGCACCTGCACCTGGCCATTTCCCAGTGTGGCATCATCTAAATCCATGCTCTCCACATAGCACAACATGTTCCAGAGCTGTACAGCATGACAAGATGGCTCTGTGCAACAATCATACAAATGCAACCCAACAAACATCACTACAGAAAAATCAGGGTATCATGCTCCAAGAGTGGTGCCACAGGGTCAATGACACATGGTGAGAATGGGGTCACAAGAGGGAGGTACAGAACAGATGGGGATGAGATAGGGAGGATAAGGCGGTTAGGAAGAGGGGGGAGGAGGGGCTGGGTAGCAGAGTGAGGGGTTGGTGTAAAGAGGCATGGATGAGAAGGAATGTGACAGAGTAGGGTGCGGGTGGAAGATGTAGTGAAAGTGGAGGCACACAGCATGGAGTAGAGACATTGAGGGAATTTGGAAGGGGAGTAAGAGGGCAGCTGCAGAATGGAGACAGCCCTATGGGGTCCAGAGGTGAAAGACATGTATGTGAGATAGTATATGCAGGATCAAGCTGCAAGCCACAATGTACTGATGCCAAGAGGACTGGGAAAGGATACATGTGATGAAGGGATACAAACGATGATAGTGAGAGCAACCAACCAGTGTCCATGAAGCCCAACAAGTAGTGGCATATATTACAGAGATCCATACAGAGCAGCAACATATGCCCTGCAAGGTTTGGGATGCAGTGTGAAAAACCTGTAAATGGCCTGGTCAGGCAGCAGTACCATCACAGTGGTTGTACATAGGAGTGAGAAATCCTAGTAGAGGGTACACAGAGATCCATGTAGTGACACATATGTTGAAATCTGCACTGTGATTGGGCACACATTCCAGTCCTGCAAGAGTGGGAAGATGCCCTGGGAATAGCTGTGTAAGTGGTAGTAGTGGATGGTAAATGTGCACACCAGAGGGCACAGATCTGATCACATATCTCTCTCCCACAGTGACTTTGGCATGTGCTGGACCCTCAAGACACTGAAGTGCCATTTTAAGACCATGCGGCAGCAAAGGTCTGAGCTCATTTAGCACCTCAGGGAGGAGGAGGCAGCAGCTGCAGACAAGCCATTCACATAGCAGCATGTTTTAGGGACATATGTGCAGCACAGAGAGGAGTACATGTGTGGATATGTTACTGTCCAATGGAGTATGCATGCACTATTGCCAATGTGTGTACCATTCTGCTCTGTCCATCTCCTGCAAGCTCCATATTATACCCATGTTATGGTCCACTGTCCCTCTCTTCACAGCCAGAGAAACCGAGGAGGAGGGGCCAAGGGAAGCAGCCAGACAGACACTCCCACCACCTGCAAAAGTGTCCAAGGTGCCAGCAAGCTCCAGCTCTAGCCTCAGCCTCAGCACAGGCACCACCACCATACCCGAAACCTTCCCCACAGCCAGCATCTCTGAGAGGAAAGAGGAGGAGGATGCTGCTGAGAAATCCCTGGAGGTGGTGGCAGAGGAAGAGAAGGATCCTGCAGATGAGGAGGAAGAGGAAGAGGAAGAGGAGGAGAAGGCAGAGGAGGATAAGAATGAGGAGGTGGATGAAGACATCAAGGAAGAGGATAAGCACACTGAGGAGGAGGAGCAGGAGGAGGAAGGTACTCAGGAGGGGGAGGAGGAGGTGGAGGTAGAGCAGAAGGAGGTGGTCAAAGAGAGGGAGGAGGAAGAGACTGATAAGGAGGAGGAGAAGGCTGAGGCAGAGGAGGAGATGGAGGGGAGGGGCTATGTCATGTGCATGTGACTGGGGCAGTGAGGGATGCTGGAGAGGGGGGTTGGGCTGCAGATGCTGGCACACATGTCCTGCTAGGGACAAGGGAGTCAGGCAGGCCAGCTGTGGCCATTAAGGAGGAGGACCAGCTGATCCTCCTGAGTGTGAGCAGACCTCTATGCCCCCCTGAGCCATCGCATGTCATCATGGGTGATGTTGTGGGCTAGGAGGCTCTGCTGACACTCAGAGCCCCCTGCACCAGCAGACTCCAACAATGCTTCCTGCAGACTCTGCCCCAGGCACCTCATTGGCCTCCCTCAGGAGCTGGTGGTGGTCATGGCCACTCTGGTGGAGGAATTGTGGCTCCTGAGGTAGGCAGTGGTGGGGTCAGCAGGAGGCATCTGCACAGGGCTACATGCCATAGCCCAGGCCCTGCAGAGCTACAGCCAGGGTCACCAGGGGCCCTAGACTGAACTGGGGAAGGGCAGGAGTAGCATATGTAGAAATGTTGAGGAGGGGTGATGTATGCAGGGCTAATGGGAGGAGGGATGGGAATAGGAAGGAGGGTGTTCTTAGTGTCTTATTTTAATAAAGGCTGTTTGTTGTAACTCACAGTGTCGTCATTGCCTCCTGCAACATAGGCGGATGTCTGGCACATTGGGGTGGTGGATATTGGGTTGCACTTTACAGGTCAGGGTCTGGGACAGCTGCTGGGCAGGTGTTTTACCTGAGTGTGCACACATGGTATGTTAAGGGCACAGGCCATCAGCCCCACAGCGGCTATCAGTCCCACGGCGGCAAGGCTGAGAGACACCATGTAGTATGGGCTAGGGACAGGGCTGGCCCATCCACTAGGTGAGTTAGGCGGCCACCTAGGGTGGCTGGCATGGGTGAGTGGCTTTATGCCGCCATGTGTGTTGAAACATATGGCTTGCCATGGCAACATAGCAGTGGCAAAAAGCTGACACTTTTAAAATACTTCTGCTACTGCCCACCCCGCAAAACAGAATTGGCAGCAGCAGGGGGCAGTGGTGGGGGTGGCATGGTTTGGCGGGGGGCATGGCTCAATGGGGGGGGGACAGGGGGGCCGGCACAGCTGGGGTTTCCGCCTAGGGTGGCAGAAGCCCTTGGGCCAGCCCTGGCTGTGGAGGTATAGGTATGGAGTATGCTGTAAGCCAGAGTGTAGGTGCAGTCTGGTGAGATGTCAGTCTTCTGACAGAACCTACACATGTGGGTCATCGCATAAGTACCTGGGTATGGGTGTAGTGTAACACAGGAGAGAGCATGGACAGTGCCTGTTGAAGTTTGGACACAGGCCGCAGGTAACATATATGTGCATGCCTATGCATGCAATGTCGTACCGTTGTGGGGCATCTAGGGAATGGGTAATGGGATGGGAGTGGACATACAGCATGGGGGGGGGGACACATGGGTGTTCCTGTAGGTCTCATGGGCTTCTGATTCTGAGGTGCACACTAACCAGTGATAATGCCATGCCTACCTGGGCCCTGCTATTAGCAATGGCTGTGTCCTCACTGCACAATCATTGTACAGTTATGGGGGCTAGTGCCAGATAGCAATTACTGAGGGTAGGTACTGCTGCCTGCACATGGTTGGGGCATGACAGAGATGCCTGACCACAGCATCTGTCCCTTTCTGGGAGACAAGGTTGTGGGAGGATTTGGGTATGGGCAACTGGAAGGGTGCTGCAGCACAATGACAGGCCCCTACACACATGACAGGGAACAAGGGGCAGCAATATGAGTGACAAGGAAGGGCCCAGGAAATGTGGCACATGACAAATCCCAGAGGTGCCTCCAGAGTTCTGGGGCCTCAACATGGGTATTGGTTCTGCAGCCCCCTGCCACTTCTCAGTGGTACTGTTGTGAGCCATGGGCTGTACTCCCTCATGTTGCTTCCCTGGCCTCCCAGGTCAGTCATCTGTGTGGCATAGCTCCCCTACACTTCCTATTCCTTACCACACAGCACTCCAGTGCCCAAAGGTTATGTGTCACTCTGTGAGTGCACACAGCAATCAGCCTCCATGTGCTTTCATTCCAGACCACACTGCTAGCCATACACCACAGTGTCTCGACCAGCAGCCACATATCTCATACGCTACAGATATGTTCCTCAGACTATATTGGCCCAGTGACAGGCATATATCCATCCATACCTGTCCGGTGGGTCCACTGTCTGGCTGCCTGGTACATGGACCAATCCACAGCAGCTGACACCTTGGCATACCCATGCTGTAATGGTGGCATTGGGCGGTGACTCAGGGTATGGATGTTTTGGGTGCCATAACTGACATTCCATGTATCTGGTTTTCTTTTGTCAACCATGCAATGCATGAGATATCCACTTAGCCGTTAACCGCACAATAAATGAGATATTCCACTTACCCAGCTTTCTTTGTTAACCACATAGTGTCGATATTCCACTTACCTGGTTTGCTTTGGTAGCCAGGCAACATGCTGAATATCCACTGTTAGCCTCTTCTACTGATAAGGCGGCTCTCGGCGCCAACCATTAGCGTAAATATTCGGCTTTCCTGTGTATGAATCTTCTGCAGGTTTCTCTTTCTCTTTTGGGCGGGGCATGTCCTGGAGTGTGGCCTCATAACCAAATATTTTAAAAACCTTGTGCTGTTAGCCTTCCATCTCCCTTGCGATTTGCCATTCAGATGCCAGAGCCAGTGCACACAGATATGAAATGTACCAATAAGGCAAATTTCACACTCTCAGACTACCATGGCTCTGGGGCTCATCATGAGGCAACACACCACCCTCTATGGCTCTAAGGATGCTAACATACAACAGCATGGCTGGCAGGAGATTGCACACAAGGTGCATGCTGTCCATCACTACAACCAGGATGTGGAGGACCTAAAAAACAAATATTGGGTACTACGGCAGAGTGCAAAGGAAAAGAAGACAGGCAACAGCAAACTGCCACCTGAGTGGCAAAAAACACTGAGCCCCCTGGAAGAGCAGGTGCTGCAATTCATGGATGACATCACCATCACTGGCATT
Organism: Ichthyophis bannanicus; assembly: GCA_033557465.1. Lineage (NCBI taxonomy): Eukaryota > Metazoa > Chordata > Amphibia > Gymnophiona > Ichthyophiidae > Ichthyophis > Ichthyophis bannanicus. Next base: position 908,188,779 of record CM066034.1, read on the forward strand.
GTGGGTCATGATAGCTCCGCTCCTGCCACACAAGAGGATGAGTAGCTCCTACTCCATGGCTGGTGTGTAACAAGCTAGATTGCTTTGCCAAATGACACAGGGTGCTGGGTTGTCATCCATACTGCTGTTGCATGCCTGACATTCCACTCCCATGTATCACCACCTACCCTCTCCCTCACTCCTAGCCCAGCATGCTATCCACCATGCACCAGTATTTCCTTGTGCCATCCTCCATGCCCTTCCATGGCCCATCCTGACTGCCTTCTCACTGCTGCTGGCCATTCCCCCCACCCCACCTGTTCATAGACAGAGACTCATCTGTGTTGTCAAATGCCCGATTGTGGTGTCAGGGGATGGTTTATTTACCATCGGGGGAACAGTATAGTGCTATTACACCACTGCTGTCCCTTGGCAGATGATGCCATATCCTCTAGCTGTGTCTGGGACTCCATTCTGTGCATTCAGAAACACCTCAGAGCTGTTCCCTCATAGGCGATATGACTCTTACCTGCAAAGCATGGTTGGGGTCAGTTATGAGTAAGGGGTATACCCCCAAAGTAGACTTTATGGTATATGCACATGTGCAAGGGACATCAGCACTCTTTACAGTGTCTGCTCACTGTGCCCTGGGCACACATGCTGTACACACAGATGAGCAGAAAGTGTTTTGTAGCCCTTCCTGCTTGCAGCCCTCTCCTTGCTGTGTGGCTGCTTGGTAGCTGGCTGCCGCCTTGGGCATATGTTGTGAGAATCTGTGGCAGGCAGGTGCTATGTTGCCAGATATGCACATCCACCATTTATAGCTTTCTGCAGGCTGTTTGCAAAACCTAGATAGACATGCATTTTGTGCAGACCTGCTTTACATACTGCTGATGTATGCCACTTCTCCACTGCTTGCAACACATTGTAACTGTACCTCTCACGCCTATCTGGTGTAGGGATATGGCTACAGTGGCAGGGAGCTGCGTTGTGGCTCAATTGCCTATTCCACCACTGCCCTAGTCTTCTCTTATGCCTCATTGTATCGCTCCTCTTGCAGGGTCTGGGGGTGGCGCTCAGGTGTGAGTAGCCATGGTCAGAGAAGGTATCCACAGTCACCTGTGGGAGCAGGATGACAGGCACACATCAGTACAGCAACTGTGCCAGGTATATTGAAGCTGGAGGGATGGGTGGGTCATGGACATATTTACGGTGTCTTTCACATGGCAGGGATATGAGGGAGTACATTTTGACATTTTCTGCAGAGCCGTGTGCAGCATGTCATTGCTTGGCTGCTGTTCAGACTCTTGCCGTGTCTCCCACTGCTTCAGAGCATTCTGAGGCTTTGCCACCTCTGGCCTGCTTTTCTCCACTAGGGTCCCCTGCTACTGTTCAGATGTGTTCCCCCTGTGACTGCATCACTAATGTGCATCCTTTCATCCTGGCCCCACAATTCTCTTTTCTGACTATGCACCCGTGTTTGGGTGTATCAGATAACATGTGCCCACTCTACTGTCTCCCATTCTGGGGATGCCTCCTCACATAGTTGCATGATTCACAGTCCTATCACATTTGCTCACAGCTGTGTCCATTTACCAAGCAACCATGCATCTCCAAGGCATCCTGTGGCTACTGCTTGTCCCAGGTCAGACTGCAACAGGATGAAGGCATCATGGCAGGAGCCTAGGAAATGAGCACATATGTCAGTGATGAGCATGTGAGAATTGACTACCACTTGCATATTCATGGAGTTGTAATTGCAGCGGTTTCAGAATGCCCTCTGGTCCTGACCCAGTGCCCTCAGTACAACATGTGTGCAGTCAATGATACCAATGACAGATGTGACACTAGCTATACCATAAAATTCCTGCATATTCTTCTGTCTTTGCTCAGGGGTGGAGGGGAAGGTGATGTAGGTCTACATCCTTTTCACCGGGGCAGTGGTGAAAGCATCAATACAGTGGCATGTGGCGGATTGGGTGATGCCAGTGGCAGCACCCACCACATGCTGGAAGCTTCCTGTGGCCAGAAACCCCAGTGCAGTGATCACCTTCAGAGCCACTGGCAGTGTGTGGCTTCAGGTGGTGGCTGGATCCAGCTCCTTCCACAGCAATCCACACAGCTCTGTTACGATGTCACTGTCCAGCTGGCAGCATTGATACACCCCCTCCTCCCACAGTTGCAGGTACATAACCCTCAGTTGCTTCTTGCTATGCCCTTCTCCTCTACTGCCAACTCCAGATTCTGCTCTTTTCACCTTGCTGCTCCCTACGCTTGGAATAAATTTCCTTTGTCTATACATAAGGCATCTTCTTTGCCCCTCTTCAAACTCAAGTTAAAAGCTCATCTTTTCGCCTCTGCCTTTGGCTCTTGATTTTGCTGTTCTCCTTCCTTCCCCTCTTTTATTTCACCTTTCTTTCTTCCTCTTACACTTGTTCTTACCTCTTTCCTTTGTCCTGTCTCTCCTGCTCTTGTCTCTTTGCCCTTGTTCTTATCTTTTTTCTACTCCTTTTCTTGCTTTGTCTTTTTAGATTGTAAGCTCTTTGAGCAGGGACTGTCTTTTTGTGTTTTCAGTGTACAGCGCTGCGTGCGCCTGGCAGCGTTTTATAAATGCTTAGCAGTAGCAGTAGTAGTAGCAGTCTGTATATCCTTGGAGTACGGTATGTGCGCCTCTCATGCTGGGCCAGTGGCTGCTGTTGCTGCTGCACATTGTGCTGTTGCCTCTGTCCCTTGACACATCGGTGGCATCTCCACCTCCATTGCAGTGTGTGCTGGCCCCATATTGCTGGTAACTGTTTTTGCTGATGCTCAGCGTGATGTGTACTGCAGTATCACCAGGCCAAACCTGCCCAAGAACCTGGCCTATGGATAAGCTGTTTATGGTGTTCGGCCAACTGTGTATGTTGCAACCACACCCCCATTATGCCCCAGCAGATATCCGGTTACCATCATGCGCACTGCGCTAATATTGAACTGTCGGCGGTTGGCTGAAGATGCCAAATAACCAGATATGCACCACTTACATGGGTAACACTGCATTTTTGCTGCCTTACGTCTGCCCAAGGATAGGAATATCGGGTCCCCTAGTATGGCCTATCTAGTTTGCCCATCCACACGAACTAAGCTCTGCAATCTGTTCCTCTCAATCAGGAACCTTCTGTGCTTGCCCCTTGCTTTCTGAAATTAAGATACAATCCTCATCTCTACAATCTCTACTTGGAGGCTGTTTCAAGTATATACAACCCTTTCCATAAAAAAATATTTTCATAGATTACTCCTGAATCTATCATTTTTTACCCTCATTCTATGACTCCTTGGTCAAGCTTCCTTTTAATTGAAAGAGGCCTGCTTCCTGGTAAAAACGTATTTGGAATACTGTGTGTAAGTTTGGAGACCACACCTTCAAAAGAATGTAAATGGGATAAAGTCAGTCCAGAGGGTAGCTACTAAAATGGCCAGTGGTCTTTGCCATAAAGCATATGGGGACAGAGTTAAAGATCTAAATTTGTATATGTTGGAGGAAAGGCAGAAGAAGGGAGATATGAAAGCGACGTTTAAATACTTCCAAGGTAACTAGAGGCAAGATGGTGGCTTAGCGGGTGTTGGGGGCTGCAATGAATTTCCTGATGGGAAAACGGAAGGATAAAGGAGTTAGGCAGCCCTACTCTACCCTGGCAGCTTCTTCACTGTTACCTGGAGAGCAATCGGTCCATTAGATTCCTTCTTAATATGTCCGCAGTAGCAGCCAGGAGAAGCGGCACAGAGCCCTATTAGTGTCCTTTTGGAGCTGGGTAGCTCAGTGGTTAGCTCAGGGCCTGACATCTCTCCCCTGGTGCACTGGCATCCTCTGAAAGTTGCTTTGCTGGCACAGAGTCCTGTAGAGTTGACGATATTGCTGCCTTCCCATGTGGATGAGTCAGTTCCGGCTGAAGGGCCGTCTACAGGACAGAGGGAGGGGAGCTTCTAACGCTCCTTGGCCAGCATTCTTATGTGTCATCACCTCGGAGGTATGGTGGTGGGTTGACTGAGGTCACCTGTGTTCCTGGGAGTCCAGCAATGGAGCAGCAGACATCGGAAGCCAGTATTGGAGTGGCAGAGGGTTGGTAACTTTTTCCTTTGAGCGGCCAGATGTTTTTACTTTGGAAACTATATTGTCTGCTATTTTAAGGCTTGGGGAAATATTGGCTCCCCAAGTGAGTGCTTTGGCAGCTCAATCCCAGTCTCATACCAGTTTATTACAAAAACATACGGTGGAAATTCTGCTTTGCAGTCTTCAGTGACTAAGTTACAACAGAAAGTGATTCGGGTCGTGGATGATGGTATATCTTTTCAGAAGGACACTATGGCTTTAAAAGCAAGGATTGAAATGCTTGAGAACTCATCACGATATCAAAATTTGTGGCTTATAAACTTTCCAAAGTCATCTGTTATCAGTGCGAAAGAAATGTTTAAGTTTTATTTAACTGAAACTCTTGGGATGCCAGTAGAATCTCACCAGCTGGAACCTCAATTTTTCGTAAAATTTCCATGTAAATGCATGATTAAGTTACATTCTACTTCGTATATTTTCTTTGAGCTGTCTCAGTTGCTGGCTTTTTTAAGTGCACGTTGCTCAGTTGAGATGGACCAGTCCCCACTGCAATAGGAATACGCTTGGTTATTTAGACACCTGTTCTTTTCTTCACATATTTTGTTTGAAACATACTCACTTGTCTTTCTGGTTATTGTGGGTAGGAGTTAGGGGCAGACTAGGCAGGTTTTCTTCTTTCTTCTTTATTTTTATCTTTTCTTTGTTTCATTGTTGTATCAATGGGCATTTATGAGTCTGTACCCCTTATTTCTGTACAAGTGACTATATGCTTGGATTTATTGTAAAATGATAAATATAAAATAAAAAAAATACCTCCAAGGTATAAATGCACAAGAGGCAGGCCTCTTTAATTAAAAGGATGTTCTGGAATGAGGGATAAACACAGGAACAATCTAAGGAAATTTTTATTTATAGAAAAAGTGGTAGATATATAAAGCAGCCTCTCGGTGGAGGGGGTGGAGATGAGGATGGTATCTGAATTCATGAAAGCATGGGACAAATACAGAGAATGTATGAAGGAGAGGAAAGGATTGTATAGCTCAGAAATTGGTATGGGCAGACAAACTGAATAGGTCATATGGCCTTTATCTGCCATCATTTCTCTATGTTCTCTGTTTCTATGAGGTTTCTAAAAAAAAACCAAGCAGTGATGAACAAGAATCAAAATCTTAAACTTGACTCTTCATATCATAAATATGAAAATTGACAGTAATATGATCACACCTCCGAGACTCAGTAACTCGCCTAGCTGCTGTATTTTGAAGTAGCTGTAAATATTTCAACTCATAAAGACGTAAAGCTAGATACAGCACATTACACTACACAAGACGAGACTGTAGTAATACAGTAGGAAGGGAGATAAGGACTTTCTCCCCAGAAAAGGTCCAAATGACAAATAAAATGTTAAATAAAAAAGTGGTTGCTATCCAAAGTTGATAGCTGTTTGTTCATTGAGAATTTAGCATCCAACTTCAGCCTCCATAACCTCCATAACTTCAGCCTGTACCTATTACTCCTATGCAATTTACTACTACCCACATTCCTACATAAGCTGATAACTAAAACCTGTATATATGTAAATTATGTCAAAACTGTAAATAGTTCTGAACCTCCATAACTGTACAAAGTTGCTTAAAGTTACATGTATTTTTTGCTTATTACATTTTGATTATTACATTGTTTCTATGTATTTTTCACATTGTTCTCTGTATTTTGATTTATGTTTCAATGTAAACCGCCACTGATCTTAGGAAATGGCGGTATATAAAAACGTTGCAAATAAATAAATAAATAAATAAATAACTTAACATCTCCTTAATAAGTATCACAGTTCCAGTGATCGCTAGTGGGACAGTAAAAGGAAATCTTTCCTGCTAATCTAGATAGCCTCAGATTTAGCTGGCTTTAATTGTAGTCTATGCTGCCCATAATGCCATTTAGAATTATAATTTCATCAGTATCAACTATCGTCAGCACCAACATTGGCCCTGTGCTCATCTTTCTCCTTCATGAATCCAAAATCTGGGAGCATAATAAAGATGTTAGCAGAATTCAAGCAGCAGGAATTACATTTTTAAGACTGGTCAAATGATATGATAAACAAAATAAGATTAGGAATGAGGAAATAAGAAAATAACTTATTGAGAGTAATAAACTAAACTATCAGAATGAATGAAACAAAATGTAGAGGGCAGAGATGGCCTTGAAGCTATAGCAAACCACTAAGAATGCAAATTTAAAAACAAGTGGGTCATATAAAAATGCCCCGGGGCTGAAAATAGTCACAGGCTGTAGTTTGCTCATTTCTATATCATAGCTTTGTTTACTTAGGATCAGGGCCGTATCGAGGGAAGATCGCGCCCTGTGCGATTTGCACATCGGGCGCCCCCCTCCCCCCCCTCCACGGCGGGAGAGAAGAGCAAGAGCAGGGAGGGAAAGATCTGCTTAGCATGCCGGCAGAAGGCTTAAGGGGTGCATTTTAGCTTTCTTCCGTTGCCTGCCGCTGCTGAGAGAAGAAAAAGTGGCGGCGGCAGGCAACGGAAGAAAGCTAAAATGCGCCCCTTAAGCCTTTGCGGCCTGTGCGGCCGCACCGCTCGCACAGGGCTAGGTACGGGCCTGCTTAGGAGAATACCATAAATGCACAGGAGGAGAGCCTCTTTCAGTTGAAAGTAAGCTCTGCAATGAGGGGGCATAGGATGAGGGTGAAAGGGGTAGACTCGAAAGTAATATGCCGAAATATTTCTTTACAGAAAGAGTGGTAGATGTGTGGAATAGTCTCCAAGTGGAGGTAGTAGAGACGAGAACTGTACTTGTATCTGAATTCAAGAAGGCATGGGATGAACACAGAAGATCTCTAAAGGAAAAAAAAGGACTATAGTAGTTGGTATGGAAGGGAGACTAGACAGGCCATATGGTCTTTTTCTGCCATCATGTTTCCATGTTTCTATAATGAATAAGCAACATACACTTCTCAGTCTGACACAAATTTAGGAAAGGATTTGCTGGAATAGAGGATGAACAGCCTTTACTAAGGATTATTAATTAATTTACATGTATTTTATTTGAACTATCTTGCATTTAAGCAACATTGTAGCATTTTGGATCTCATTGTTGGATAAATGGTGGCATATAAGTATGAAATATAATATAGGAAAAATGGAAGAGTCCATAAAGAGGCTCTTCAATATCAACCAAAAAGGAATTGGAGGCAGACTTAGGAAAAGTTGGCTTTATGATGATCTATAGCGAAGCCACAACAGGTGCTGTTGATGACTTGCTAAACATGTAAATAACTATAACCCTTTTGTGCAGAAAGTCTTCTATCTCTTGAAGGACCATTTATGAGATGTATCCTTGCCTGGTGTTGCAAGACTCTTCTACTTTTCATCTGCTTTCTTGAACTACCTGGACAACTACTTTATCTCTGCTCACTCCGTAAATTTGGATTTTCTAAGTTGTGGGAAGTGATGTGACTTCCGAGAGTCATGGGAAGAAAGAATCTCATAGCCTGCATGAACTTCCTGATGATATTTGTCTGAGTTATGGTTCTAATATGAGTTAAAAGAAATGCTTTTTTACTGGGTTAAATAATACATGGGATAGGGGTCACATGCTGGGAGACAGAGCTTCAGTATCAGAAGCCAATTGACTGAAGATAGAGGGGAAGGCTGCACTGAAGTAGCAGCTGTCCTGCATACGAACGAATGAATTGAAGTACTCAGAGCCCTCTAGCCAGGGCAACAAAATCAATAGACGAGCAAGTTTCTCTTAAATTGCCTACAAGGGGAATTTTGCATATTTGCATTCTCTATTACAGCCTATGGAACTGTCACTGCTATCCAGGACATGGAAATGGGACTTTTGGGGATACATTTTCAAAGACCTTTACATGAGAAACAATTTTTGGTTTATTTTCAGATCATTTTTGGATTTTAGGTACATAAAAGAATCTGTCATCACTACAAGTATTATACCAAGCCCTAGAATGTGAATACATTTTTTACTGGGAAAGCAGGACTGCTACATATCTCTACCCAGATCCCTCAATCTCGGTCACATTCGGCAAATACAGGAAAAGGGACCATAAACAGAAATAGAACTAGGCAACCAAAAACTGAACTGAAAGCGCAAGAGGTCAGATTCTGCATGCAGTGCAACACTTAGGGGTATAAACATAGAAATGTATTTCCTCCTGTACTGACCAAAATACAAAACAACCACACCGTGCTCCAAAAGGTATTTCACACAAAATGCCAAACCATAGCATTTGTATCATTTTTCAATATTTGTCTTTTTAAATTTCTTCATGCTGGTTGATTATTAGTGAGGTTCACAGTTTTTCTTTTTCCAGATTGCTTATTCAAATGTAGATCTTTCTGTTTCAGCTCTTTCTTCCATATCTTTCTCTGCTACCTCTCTATACATTAAGATTTTACTCCTCCTTCTTACTCTGCTGTTCTCAAAATCCCTCTTTTAACTTTTCGCTGACCTATCAGCTTTCCCTCTAATTCTCTCACCTCCTTCCTAGATCATCTCCTTGCTTTCAATCTCCTTATCTCCCTTCTCCCAACCTCAGCATCAGACCCTTCTCTCAATCAGTCCCCTTCTTCCATCCTCCCCCCCCCCCTCCTCTCGGCATGCACTGGGTGTTAGCATTCATTAATGTGCTAATACCCACTGTTATCCAGATATTTTTTGGCTAGCTATTTGTACATGTTTAACTGGACAGTACTGGACAATCTGTACAAATCAAAACCATGCTCCCAGTACACTTCTAACTCCTCCCTGAAAGAATTGGATATATTTTGTCCAGCCAACAAATTGGAAGACATTATTTTTCATTAAAGAGGAGGTTTCCTAACCAAACAATTCCTGGATGCCTTGTTCCCTTAATCCCTCATTGAGCTTGCTATTGGGCTTTTGGCTTACATCCAGGTATAGGTCTGGTCTATGAGTGGAAGCTACCTTAGACTGAGAACCTGTACAGTATGGGATGTTAATATCCTATCACCAGATCCCAATCGGTACACAGTTGTGATGCAACTATTGCAAAGAAAGGAGGATTAAACTTCTTTATAAACAAAAAATAGTAAGAATGAATATTGTTAATTCTTATATATATTTTGCTCTTGATTCAGTTATCCATAATCTGGGCTATGTTCTCATTTCAGTCTTTGATGTGATTGTATTTCATTTCTTTAATTTTATTTTCTTTTTATTGGGATCATCTTCCTTGCTTGTTTTTCAATTGTAATTTGAATACAACTTAATAAAATCAAGTAAAAAATAAAGTAGTTAATAAAACATAAGATCAGAGTTATGAACTGAGGATGGTTTCTTTTTGACCTTTGGCTGAGACCAGTCTTAAGGAGTTGTGGGTTTTATACCCTGCTACCTGACTCAGCACCATAGCAAAAGATTGAAGTTAAGGCATATCGACAGAGAGGTTCCAGTAAAGGCAAAAGTAACCCAAATGCCTATACTTGAGCAGACAGAGCTTCGAGATTCCAATTTGTACCTGTCTACTGATAACCAGATTAATATGAATAAAATACAATCTCTAAAATGCTTGTATGCAAATGCTAGAAGTCTAAGAAATAAGATGGGAGAGTTAGAATATATAGCACTAAATGAGAGTTACATATGGTTGATATCTCAGAGACCTGGTAGAAGGAGGACAACCAATGGGACACTGAGATACCCAGGTACAAATTATATCGCAATGATAGAGTTGATCAAATTGGTGGAGGGGTTGCACTCTATCTTAGAGAGGGCATTGACAACAAAGACAACATGGCTTTAGTCAAGGAAGTTCTTAATCGGTTATATTTTTTTGAAGGTGTGAATAAACAATTAGAGAAAAGTGAGCCGGTCAATATAGTGTATCTGGATTTTCAGAAAGCCTTTGACAAGGCATGGGAGACCATTGTGCAAATTAAAAAGTCATAGGATAGGAGGCAGTGCACTATTATGGATCAGGAACTGGTTAAAAGATAGAAAGCAGAGGGTAGGGCTAAATGGCTAATTTTTCCAATGGAGAAAGGTGAATAGTGGAGTACCCCAGGGATCTGTGCTGGGTCTACTGCTTTTTAACACATTTGTAAATGACCTGGAAATGGGAATAACAAGTAAGGTAATCAAATTTGCAGATGACACAAAATTATTCAAAGTTGTTAAAACACAAGAGGATTGTAAAAAATTGCAAGAGTACCTTGATAAATTGGAAGACTGGATGTTCAAATGGCAGATGAAATTTATTGTGGACAAATGCAAAGTTATGCAACTAGGAAAAAACAACCCAAACTATGATTACATGATGCAAGGTTCCATATTAGGAACCACCACCCAGAAATAAGATTTAGGCATCATCGTGAATAACATGTTGAAACCCTCTGCCCAGTGTGCAGCAGTGGCCAAGAAGGCAAATAGAGTTCTAGGATCATAAGGAAAAGAATGGAGAATAAAACAAAGGATATTATGATACCTCTGCATCATTCCATGGTGCGACAGCACCTTGAATATTGTGTACAATTCTGGTCACCTTACGTTTATTTTGATTTTATCCTAATGCTAGAAAAGGATTATTAAAAAGAATATAGCTGAATTAGAAAAGGTACAGAGAAGAGCCACCAAAATGGTAGAAGGGATGGAAGGATACTCCTATGAGGAGAGGCTTAAAAGGTTTGGGCTCTTCAACCTGGAAAAGAGATGGCTGAGGGGAGATATGATAGAGGTCTATAAATTAATGAATGGTATGGGACGGGTAAACGTAGATTGATTGTTTACACCATCAAAAAGTAGAAAGACTAGGGGACATAGAATGAAGCTACAATGTAACCCATTTAAGACTAATAAGAGAAAGTATGTTTTCACTCAATGTGTAATCAAACTCTGGAATTCATTACCGGGGGATGTAGTAAAAGCTGTTAGTGTAGCTGGGTTTAAAAAAGGTTTGGACAAGTTCCTGGAGGAAAGGTCTATAAACCATTATTACAGAGGACCAGGAAATCTACTGCTTGCCCCAATACTAACATTGTGGAACCTGTGTGTCTTTTTGGGAACCTTCTAGGTACTTGTGACCACTGGATTGGCCACTGTTGGAAACAGGATACTGGGCTTGACTGACCTTGGTCTGACCCAGTATGGCATATCTTATGTTCTTATGGTACCACACTCGGTAGGCCTCAGTGTCGCGCAGGATTCAGAAACACCTGTTGGGTTGAGACACACCTCATCATTCACACATTCCAGGGCACAGGCCTGCCTACTCATTAGAGGGATGCTGCTGTACACAAAGCAATCTGTGTACATGTCTGTAAAAGGTACACGGATCGATTTGTGAGGAAAATGCTTGGGCTGGGAATGAGTGTGTTAGCAGGTTTAGTCCACACTAGTCCAAGTTTGTGTGGCATGGTTACTTTTTAGCTTTCTATGCTCTCGCTATTTTTGTGTTGCTTTAATATGCAAATAGTAGTTGCCCTTTTTTTGCCCATTAGTTACAGCAAAGATACCACCCCTCTATGAGGTTACAATTTATGCTCACAAAAACCTTCCCTGGAGGTTGCAGTGAAGGGTTGGGGCGGCAAGAAATGGTTAAGGCTACTGCAAAGCAGAGTGGTGGTAGAAGATACCCAACAGAAGTGAGATATTTAGCCAAAGTTTTATTTATTTGTTGAGGTGAGGTAGGTGAACAATTAACAAGAATAAGAAAACCAAATTGTTTAAGAACATATAGAAAGTTCAAGCAAATGAAAATAGCTGTAGCCAACTGGTTTAAGCAAACATTATTCTCAAAGCACAAATAAATTGCTCTTTGTCTCATAAGGGTAAACTAGGGGTCAAAGGGATAAAATTCACCAACAACGGTTCATTATCAGTGGTTGATGAATTGCTGTGTATGTCCCTAAGTTTCCTCCCCAAGTCTTGCTGAGTACCTTCAGGTGGTAACCCCATTGTACAAAACCTATACTAAATCTGAGCCAGGCAGCACTACAATTAAAATATGGTAGTAAGGAAAAAGAAAAATACATACTGGCCGCACGTCGCCCAGGATAAAAAGGTGCCTACCCGTAGCCTCCCCCCTAAGACTAATGATGGTGGTAGCGATAATGCAGACACTGTAGATGCACATAACATCCCTGCCATGGATAAAGGCCATAGTGAGGGGGTTCATGGACCCACTGTGACAGGAGATAAACCACAGAAATTAATGAAAAAGAGGATTAACTGTTTTGGTGGACTTCTGCAGATAAAGAGGAGATTATGTGCTGCTACTTTTATGCTACAAACCCTATATTTAAATCAAGAGAGTATACAAAAAGAATCTGCCAAAAACTGGAAGAAAGAGGAAAAGTGTCACAAGAAAATAGGCAAAACGTAACAGATGCAAATGTAAGATCTTTAATTTCACAGATCAAAGTAAAGAAGTATGTGAATGATAACATCTTGCATCGATGAAGGGCTTCAGTGCAAAAAGAAATACAGGGAGGAGGAGGAGACCTAAATGAGAGTACAAGAAGAAAGGTATACACAGAAAAAGGGGGGAGACGGCGCTTAGAGATCTGGAAGCTCAGGAGAGTGAGATGAATAAAGGACAGGTCAACAAATCAACTGAAGAGGAAGAAGAAAAAGGAGGAGGTGGAGGAATTCAAGACTGAACTTCTAGTCCACATTGAAAATGATGAATATGCTGGGTTCCAGGCAAGGGAAAGATTACACAAATTAAACTTAACACCTAAGGTTAAAAGTATGATAATAAAGATGAACAAGGCCATATCCTATATAAAGTCACCATTTATTGATATCACCAAAATAAATCAAATACAATATTGTGCAGCTAAAATTATTACTGCAAGAATACTACCAAGGAAAATGCAGGGCCAGAAGAAAAAGAGAACAATAAGAGTTCCTCCTTGGAAAAAGCACATCGAAGGAAAAATATAATCACTGCGTGCAGAGGTATCCCTGATAGACCGGTATCTAAAAGGATTAAGATCATCAAAGATACTGAGGAAAATCCAAGATATAAAGCTGAAGCATGCCGCATTAACAAGAGAAGACCTGAAATTTATATGTTCCAACAATGAATTGAAAGTAGCAGTAGAAGCACAAAAACTGCAAAGATATGAAGAAAACAGAAAAGAAAGATATCAAAATAAACTATTTAGAGAGAACCCAAAACAGTTCTGCAGGGAACTGGGAAAGAAACGTAATATGGCAAAAACACCACCAACCAAAGCTAAAACAGAAACCTTCTGGAGAAGCTTATACAAGGACCCCATAGAACACAATCAAGAAGCAGAATGGTTACTTTGCATACAGGAACATTTACAAAAATCAAACATCAAACCCATGAAATGGCCTGTAGTAACAATGAAAGATATGGAAAGCAGGTTAAAATGTGCCCCAAAATGGAAGAGCCCTGGCCCAGATGGAGTGACCAACGTTTGGCTCGAACAGTTAACATCACTCCACCAGACCTGGCAAACTGCAAAAAACAATTGATCAAGCAGCCTAACTTAACACCACAATGGCTTATAACAAGAAGAATATTTTTCCTTCCAGAGGGGAATCCAAGTAACAGTCCCAAAAATTACAGACCAATAACTTGTCTACCTACAATCTATAAGCTGTTCAGCGCAATAAATGCAGACAGAATGTATGATCGTATTAAGTCCAATAACATCATGGCAATAGAGCAAAAGGGCAATAAGAGGGGAAGATATGGAACCAAAGACCAGTTAATGTTAAATAAGGCCATCATGGCCAGTGCTAAGAAAAGCAGAAATCTCAGTATAGCATGGATTGATTATAAGCTTTTGACAGTGTCCCACACTCTTGGATAATAAATTGCCTTGAAATGTATAAGATAAATCCTGGTTTGATAGAGTGCATTAAGTTCACCATGACTAACCACACTATTTTTGAAATATGAAGATGGTCAGTACATCATTCCTAACATCAAAATCCAGTGAGATTCCCTGTCACCACGTCTGTTTTGTATGGTGCTTAATCCAATGAGTACTCTCATCCACTCTTTGGGATACAGAATTAGCCTGAATTCTTAAGAAGGTAACCACCCAGAGGTAACATAATATGTACTATTTGTAGATGACCTGAAGTTCTACAGTTCCAATAACTAACAATTATAAGAGCAACTCTGCATAGTAAAAAGCTTTTCTGATGGCTTCAGGATAAGTTTTGACCATGACAAGTGTGCTAAGGCAGCTTTTTTTTAGATGAAAATTGAGCAAAACAGAAAACATACCCCTGGCTGAGGACTGTGACATCAAGGAACTTGAACAGGAAGGCGCATATAAATATCTCGGAGTAGAGGAAGGAATGACACTCAAGCAGAAATTATTGAGAGAAAAAAATCAGTAAAAAATATTATAGAAAATCAAAATTGTTATTGAAAAGTGCCTTAACATCACAGAATAAGATACAAGCCATCAATCAACTGGCAATTCTGTACTCTCATACAGCTTTGAGATTGTAGACTGGCCTCTTAATGATCTTGAAAAACTGGATGTGCGAACAAGAAAACTCCTTCATGCCCATGAGGTAATTTACAAGAATCAGTGTATGCCATGACTGTTCATCCCTAGAGCTGAGGGAAGGTTAGGCCTCATATAAATTGATTAGACATACAGAGCTACTATAATAGGCCTCCAGGCCTATGTAACAGCATCATTGAATCCAAATATGCAAAAAGTGCTGAAATATGAAAATAAATGTCTAGAATCTGTCTCCATTATCAAACTTGGACAAGTGTTTCAATGACTAAAAGGAATGAATAGGAATCCACAAGCACACACAGGAAAGGAAGCAACGGAATTTGCAAAACAAGAGAAAACACTCTTCAAAGAATTAGATCAGCAAATGAGGAAAAACAAGTGGCAAATGCACAAATACAGCAGGAAATATTCCAGGAACCCTTTGTTGATCAAGAATGGACACAATGATGGTTAAGGAGAGGTGAACTGAAACCGAAGGATGAGAGGTCGATAGTTGCAGCCCAGGACAGCGGATTACTGGCAAAATAGACATATGTCGATTCTGTAAGAAAGACCTGGAAATAGTGACTCACCTCATAGCTGGCTGTGAAGTTCTAATGACTGAAAATTTCTATACCAAAAGGCACAACATAGTAGCACGCCTCATACTTTGGAAAATCTGTAAACACTATATAACATCACTATGCCTGAAAAACACTGGGATCATGACCCTAAGAAAATTAGAGAATGAAGAGGTTATGATCACCTGGGACATTCCCATTCTGATGGATAAGAAACTGGATGCGAGGAAACCTGACATAGTGGTAAAGGAGAAAAAGACCAGAACAGCATTGATAATAGAGGTGTCAGTTCCAAGTGATTATTTTGTGAATCGCATGGAGAGGCAGAAGATCCATAATACTAAGAAATGCAGTCAGAGACCAAGAAAATGTGTCAGAAAGATACAAAAATATTTCCAAACGTATTGGGAGTCAAGGGCTTGATAATGAGCACACTTTATAAACTACCCATACCTGTTCCATTATGAACTTCAGAAGGAAGCTCTCTTTAGCAAAATGCAAGTACTATGCCAAGCATTAGCAGTAAATTTGAGAGATTGAGATCATACTCCATCAGGGTCGTACCAAGCCATAATTGCACCCTGTGCTATTTCCACATCTGGCGCGCCCCCACCCTACTGGTTGCCTGCTCCAGCCTGCCTTCCCGCCCCCCCCCCCCCCCGTGTTGCCCTGCTGACGCTGCATATTTTTTGTTTTCTTGGAGGCAGTGGCGCAGCAGGGAGACAGACCCGTGTTTGTAGGCAGATTGGGTCCCTCCTTCCCTTCTTTGATGTAGGTCACATCAGAGGTGGGAGGCCAGCCATGCAAACACTGAGTTGCAAAGACCCGCATTTGAATGGCTGGCCTGGTTCTTTCCTCCTCTGATGCGACCTACATCAGAGATGAGAAGAAAGGATCCGACCTGCCTACAAATGTGGGTCTGCCTCACTGCTACTGCTGCCACCACCTCTGAGAAAACAAAAAAGTGGCAGCAGCGGCAGAGCAATGGGGGGGGGCGGGGGGGCCAGCAGCCCGATATGCGCCCCTTTTCCTTTTGCACCCTGTGTGGTTGCACTGCTCGCATATATCTAGGTACAGTGCTGTACTCCATATATCCTGGCTTAGAAATGAGGTTCATGACTGTCATGGTATGCGCAAAACTACCCCAAGAGAGACAGTAGAGGTATCATTTCCAAGAGACTACTCTGTGAATTGTGTGGAGATCCTGAAATACCAAAAAATGCAGTCAGAGACCAAGAAAATGTGGCAGAAAGATACAGAAATATTTCTTATTGTGTTTGGTGCCATAGGCTTGATAAAGAAGAATTTCCAAGCGCATCTTGACAAACTACCCATAAGTGTTACATCTTATGAACTCCAGAAGGAAGCTGTCTTTGGCACAATGCAAGTACTACGATGAGCGTAAGCAGTAAATTTGAAAGGCTGAGATCATACGACACTTATCCTGGTTTAGAAGTGAGGTTCATGACTGTCATGGTATGAGCAAAACTCACCCATTTGGAGAAACCTCCCTAAGTAAACTTATGGCAGAAAGAGACAAAGTTATTTCTTATCATCTTAGGTGCCATAGGCTTGATTAAGAAGAATTTCCAAGCATGCCTTGATAAATTACCCATACATGTTATATTTTATAAACTCCAGAAGGAGGCTCTATTTGGCATGATGCAAGTACTACGCTGAGCATTAGTAATAAATTTGAGAGACTGAGATTATACTCCACATATCCTGCCTTAGAAGTGAGGTTTGTGGCTGTCATGATATGCGTTCAACTTAACCATCAGAATTTTCTGGTTTTTCTGTATCCCCTTAAAGTGGCCCTTCACAACCTTGCGATGGGGTAAAATAACTTACAGCATATGTATCTCAGTTGTTTCAACCCCAAATGGTAGGTGTGCTGTTCCTCAACGAGAATGTGTCTCTGTGTCTCTGGGATACCCCAGTTCTATGTGTTAATTGAGCTCAATTAAATTAATATTCTGGCCAGAAATGTAGTGGTACAAGTTTAGGCCTCATGCGTAGTCTCGGCTGCTCAGTGAATGTCCTGTCTAATGAGTGACTCAGGATCCCATAATAGTCTGCTATGCCCCTTCTCTGTTCCTCAGTGCATCTATCTACAGAATTAATAGAAAACCACCTTAGGCCCTAATCAAAAATAGGCCTAAACTCAGTGGTTGAACTACCTCTGAACTGTAGTCTAGCTAAACTGGAAACAAAACAGAACTAGAGTGCTCTGTCTTACTAGAGTCTTTGTTACTTTTGTCCTTAATGGGTAGGAGACTTACAAAATTTGTAGGTCGCTATCCTTCTGGGTGGCAGAGGTTCTCTGAGTATTTGCAGCTCACTACAGATTCAATGGCTTCCACACAACTATAGTCTTTCCTAGCTCTCCAGATGCTGCACCTGTCTGTTGTTCAGTCTCTAGTACAGCTTTGGCTGTGGTATCCCTGTAGAGGCTGGCTCTGAGATCTGCCTTCTCTCAGCTTTCCTTCTCTGCTTAGTTCAGCGTCCTATGACAGTTCGTCACTGGGATGCTGAACAGCTTGCCTCTCTCTTTACAAGCTGGACTTCCAGAAGCTGCTGTCCTCCTTCAGCTCTCTGTCTCTGGTCTCTGATCTGCTCCTCCCTTCTCTACTATTCTTGCTCTGCTATGTCTGCTCCTGTCAGCATTTTTCCCAGTACCTACCTTCTGGCTGTCTGATTCTTCTTCAGGTATGTTGGGGGCTGCGGTCTCTTCAAGACGGCTGGCAGGGGCATGCATTAGCCTCTATGTGACCCAGACTCTGCTCTAGCTTTAGCTCACACTTTTTTACTCTATTTTTGGCTTGGGGTTTATTAGGATAGAGTAGGGTTATTTTGTTATTTTCTAGCTTCTGCTGTGGCAATCATGATGGGGGAGGGGGGGGTTAGAAATGCTCTTGCCTGGCACTGTAGTTTTCCTCAGTCTCTACTGCGATCACAGCTCTGACAAGCTGTGCTGCTTCTGCTGCCTATTTATTTATTTATATTCTCTTATATACTGTGCTATTCTGCATCAGTGCGGTTTACATTGAACAAACTGAAATTACATTGAACAGGGCATTATAACTTGGAGATAACTATTTTACAGGGAACATGGGCTATGGAGGGTTAAGTGGCTTGCCCAAGACCACAAGGAGCACCTGTGGGACTAGAAACCCCAGTCCTTCCAGCCCAAGGTTGCTGTCCTCTAGTGGGGTTTGAACCCCCCAACCTTCCAGCCTGAAGTACCTTGCCCCAACCACTAGGCCACGCCTCCACTCCAGCAGTGAAAGAGCCTATGTGGCTTTTTCACTGCTAAGTTTGGGACCTGGATTGCTGCTTTGAGGGAATGTTGCTGCATGACACCTCTTGCCTTGGAGCTGCATCTGGAGAGTTCGGACAATATCTCCAGTTAATGTTTCTTTTTCAACTGGTTACATTTCTACTGGGCAAAGATGCTTAATATCTTATAGTACTACTGGATGTGCTCAGTATCCAGGTACAACACGCCTTACGCTAAAGAGCTTACAAGTGGGTACGTGAGGCCATGGGAGTTCAAGTGACTTGCTCGAGGTCATAAAGAGCGTCAGTGGCAGAAGCAGGACTGGAATACTGGCCTCTCTTGTTCTCTACCCATTGCTCTAACCACTAGTTCCCTTCCTCTCCCGCTGCCATACTCTAATTTTACTATGGAACTGTAGGGTGCCATAGCTCTGAGTACACCAAAATATTCGGAGGCATTTGACTCAAGGCATGCTGGGGCATTAAAAAATGAAGCTATGTGGATGTACAGTGCTAGGAAAGCCTTGTAGCGCTATAAAATGATCAGTAGTTGTAGTAGTATGCTAGCATTTCTTTATTATGAAAAGCAGAAAGCAGAACCTGTAAAAATGTTGTCAGCCCTTGGTCCAAATAAACCGGGGCCTTGGTTATCTTGGAGAAATTCCAGGATTACGCACACTCCCACTGATGCTTTGTGAGTAGAACAGCTTAAGACTCTGGCAACTGAATGTGGATAAATTGGTTGTCTTTTCTTCAGTTTTTCGGAAGAGAGAGTAACTGGTGAAATCACTGATACTCCTATGTGCTTCAAAATTACTGCTCATACCTTGACTTAAGATTTTGTCTAGGATGTCTAATTAGGAATTGTGACGTCCAGGTCAGGACACACACAATTCCCTGAACATTTTACACATATAAGTCAAGTATTTCCAGGCACTCATCTGAATTCCCACTCCCCGGGACTGGGGGAGTGACACATGAGATAGTCTGTTTCCACGCCGATCACTTCCACAACACGCTGAAATGAGGGTGCCAGGAGATTCCAATCCACCCAAGACAGCAGGCGGGTCATTTTCTGGGCAGACCCTAGAATTCTTCATGCCCCCCTTCCTAATTAACATGAGCCACTGTCATGGTCAGTAAAAGAATGGCATCATCACTCAGGGTTTTGAAAGTGGAATTCAGAGTTGCCAAGTTAATCAGCTCCATGAGTGAGATTTGTTTTGCCAGTTCTGGTTTTACATTTTCATTGCAGTGCATTGTGGTATTTGTAGTCTCAGATTTTGCCTACTGGAATCAGTGTTGTAGGTCCCATAATGCATCAGAATGAAATTGTCAGAAATCCAGGACCGGCTTAAAATCTCACTCCAGGAACTGATAACGTGGTATCTTTGGGAATTGTTGGTACTAACGTGTAGGGGCCAATTTTACAACCTACGCATATCAATGCCAGATTTTACAAAACTGGACATCCAGGAAAAATCAATTAAGGAGTCAAGCAGAAAAATTCT
Source organism: Ichthyophis bannanicus (assembly GCA_033557465.1). NCBI lineage: Eukaryota > Metazoa > Chordata > Amphibia > Gymnophiona > Ichthyophiidae > Ichthyophis > Ichthyophis bannanicus. The sequence continues at coordinate 908,208,715 of CM066034.1, forward strand.
TTAAGCACAATTACTCCCTAAATCACCGGTTGCAAAACCCAGATCCAAATAAGCAGTTAGCTGTCATTTACGCCTGCCTTTGAGCAAATGTAAATGCTGTGGCCAGATTTTTAAAAATATCTGTATTGCCATCAGGGCTGGCCCAAGAGTATGTGACATCTAGGTGAATCTTCAGCTGTGCATCTCACTCCCTCCCCTGGGGGCTCAAGGCTCTGTGACCCCTTAGTCCAACATCTACACTCCCCTTCTGTATCCTCCCATAGTCCAACATATCTCCCCTTCCCTTCTGTACCGTCTCTCATAGTCCAGCATTTCTAATTCTCGTCTGTACCCCCTCCCCCCAGCATCTCCCCTTTTATTCCCCCAGGTATCCAGCATCTTCTCTTCCCTTCCCCTCCGTTTTGAAGTGTCCAGCATCTCCCCTTCCCTTACCCTGCCCCTCCCCCTTTCAAGTCTCCAATAGTTCCCCTTAGGTTCTTACCTAGGCCTTACTCTGGCTGCTGCCATCGCCATTGCTGTCCCCTCCATAATGCTAACTCTAAAAATGAAAGCAGCTGGCATTGGGCCTTGAGCACATGCATGAACTCAAGGCAGACTGTATTCCTCTTTTCCGAATGTCCTGTTTGAGGTGGGGGTGGAATAAATCACCAGGCCTTGAAGGAGTGTACCTGCTTTCACTTTGATCTAGACATGTGCTGCACTGGGTAGATGCCTAGCCAATCTAGTGAAAGGGAAGGACCTGGTTGCCATTCTAAAACTGGAAATATCGACATACCTTTTTGGCCTATCTAAAATACATTCACAAAACACCCCCTTGAAAACCACGCATCTTGCAGATCTACACATATAAATGGCAGCTTTCTAAAATGCCTATTTACACGTGTTGGTCATTGACGTGCAAATTTACATGCATAAAAGCTGGTCAAACCTTTTAAAATGATGTCCTTGCTGTTCTTAATCCAGTTTGAATGGAAACATCTGACATCAAGCTATAGGCCTCTAGAAGCAGGTGCATGAAGCTGTTAGTTTTACAGGCTGTGTACCAATTAGTAATTCAGCATGGTGTGTGGATAACACTAGGATGTGTCCAACGTGCGACTTGTTCAGTATCTCTGGATCCTATTGAACACAAAAATAAATGCCTTCCTTTGAGTAAAACCTTAAGAGCTCTTACTTTCACAGATGAAAGCTCACATATAAATCCACCTTTACAAATCTCAAAGCTTGCTTTTCAAGCCTACTTTTAGTCAGTAGAATTAATAATATCAAATTCCAGGGACAGTTAGTCGTGTAAGTTTAGGGGCTCTGATTATTATTCCATAGTTAATAGTTTAAGAAATGTTGCATGGTGATGAAAACCCATGTCTAGCTCTGGCAACATACTGGAGGAAACTGGAAGAAGAAGGGGATAGGATAATTGTTAAGTCTCCATAAAGGTGGCAACACAAACATTAAGTATATGATTAAATGTCTTTCCAGAACTCAGACACACAGGAAGCTCACCTGCTAAAACCATGAAGAATCTCTTCTGCAGTGCTTTAGCCATTCCACTGATTTGCCAGAAACAAAGAACCCTGCTCCTTAGGCCAATTTGTGTATTTTAATATGTTGACGGAGGACAGAAAGCAAGAGAAGAGAGAGAGAGATTAGAGAGACAAGATTGTAATAACCAAGGGAATAGAACTGCTAGATTCATTTCTGAGTTATGTTAGGATTACATTATAGATTGTTTTTAACATCGCTTTTTTCTGCTTAAATTTAAGAAGTAAAATAACAGATTTCCCTTTAAGTCTACAGGAAGCCATTTCCTGTAGAAACACCAAGAAAAGAATTGTCCTTTTTTTTACAGTTTTATACTCTCCTCAACTAAGATATCATTTTAATTATATGTTTCTTACTTCAGTAGTGTCAATTATTGTGGAAACATTGGGTTTCTGTAGCTTTTTATTTCAGTAGACCAGATGGCAATAGTTTTATTCCTGACAACTTTCTCATGCTCCTTGGCACCATCAGTAGACGTCTGGCCACTCATTTGGTCCTTTCAGCTTATCTGTTAGTTCTGAATTTGACTGCATCCCTTGTTGTCTCTTCTAGTCTTCTCTCTATTCTCAGTCTCAACTTGGAGAAGGTCTGTAGTGAGGGTCATATTAGGCTGGGCTTCCGCTCTCTGGACTTTAGGCTTCCACTGCTTAAATTCCTGCATCTAGGACCTCTAACTCCACTTCACTGACTGTATACATCCAGTACCTCTGCTCCTGCATCTATACCAGTGTAAGAGCAGCAGAACGCTTTGTGGTTGGAGATGCCAAACAAACCAATCTCCAACCCTGCCTCCAAGCTCTCAAATTGCTGATGCCCTATTGGGCAAAATATTGGTAGGGCCATAGCCCAGTGGCCCACCCTATTCCACCGCTTATGCCCCTGTGACACTTCAGTTGGAGCTTCCTCTCAGTTCCCCTGTCTGACCTTTTAAGGTCTGTGAGAATAGTCCTCTGCCAGAGGGGCGGAACTCATTTCCTTGCTCTCTCTCAGCTTCTCCCAGAAACCTCCTTTTCTTTTTTGTGACTTTAACTTCCTGTGAACTTCCCGGTTAGCTATACACGGTGAAAGTTAGGTCAGAGTTTCCTGCGCCTGGCCTTCGCCACGTATCGCTAACTAGTCAGTGGCTCAATATCACTGCTACCCGGTTAGAAAACAGCAGAGCCATACCAAGGGGTGTGTGAGCGGTGCGGCTGTACAGGAAACAAGAACAGAACAGGGTGCTGATATCCTCATTGGGCTTCCAGGAAGCTAAAAAAGAGTGAGTTATTGCACGTAGCTGGATGAAGGGGGGCACCAGATTCATTCATCGCACAGGGCGCATTTCTAGCTTGGTGCGGTCCTGGCAAGCAGTGCCACCTCTGCTCCAGCCTGGAACACCCCTGACACTCTCTGATGCTAACTAATTAGTACTGAAGCGTGTAGAGCCGGCAGCCATGGATATTCAGCAGCACTAACTGTATTAGTGCCACTGAACATCTCGTTCATCGCGATTAATGTGGTTTGCAGCTCTGCTAACCATGTTAATCACTTTGAATATTGGGCTTTACATTATTTTGGCTCCCATTACATTATTTTGACTACGCTACTATTTCCATGTCTTTTTAAAATGACTAAAGAACTCTCAGCTCCTCCCCCCACAATCCCATAGGGTGCATAAAGTACACCCAGGAGCTCCTCAAGCATGTACAGTATTGTACACTACCTAGGCACAGCTCATGTATCCAACAAAGCAGAGCAGCTCCATTGTACGTCTTCAAGATGAGCAACCCTAGACTCCCTTTTTCTTACGCCAAGATCAGCTTCCCCTGACTTATCATCGCTACCTTCCCCCTCCAAATGAACTGCCTTATCACCTCCTTAAACAATTTATCTTCCCTCCATTCCACCCACCATTTGCAATACATACAGAATCTTAGGGAGCAGAATCATTTTCACCAATGCAATGCGTCCCATCAGCGAGACGGGTAGTGCGCTCCATCGCTCACAAGTCTTTTTATTATCATGTATCTTTTGAGTAATATTACTTCTATACATAACCTGATAACTAGCACTCAAGTACACTCCCAAGTACTTTATTTATTTATTTAGCAACTTTTCATACTTCACCGCATACTCCACAAGTTGCAGCGGTTAACAATAAACTTGAAAACAGGAAAGGAAGGTTACAAGTAACTTGATAAATGACAGTCAACTCAATAGCTTAAAAGTAACAATTAACTAAAGAGGGTAGGTAGTGGGCAGTAGCAGTTAAACAATATGTCGTCAAAACAAGGAAGAGTTTAACTTAGGAGCAATTAACTTATAAAAGGAGTAAAAGTACACCGGGGAGTTGTATAGAGAAAGCAATCAACTCAAAGAGATGTATAGGTAACTTAGTGAGGCAGCGGTCAGTAGGTGTAAAGCAGAGATGCATTTACAAGCATATTGGAGAGTAATGTGGCGTTAGAAGGATGCAGAGTCTTGAAGAACCTATGATTAGATAGAATGGACTGGGCGGAGCGTGTGGATATGTGCATTTTAGGGCCTTATCTTTGAGGGTTATGCTTGTTCAGAGGAGTAAGATCCTTAGTGCTCTAGAAATAGATACGTCTTTTTTTCTTTGTTTTGTTTTAAACTTTATTAATTTATATTTCAAGGATTAAGCAGGTGTATACAGAATCAACAAAAGTCATCACATCAACACAATATCCATAAGTTAACGAAACATATCATTCATCACACTCCCCCTACCTCTCCCTCCCCTCCCCTATCCCGCAACTAGCTCAAATTCCAGGGGGTGACAGTATAAACTCAACAGTCACACAGTAGCAGAATCTTTCTCTAGGTCTAAGGCGTTGGGGGTGAACAGAGATTTGGTGTGGTATGGGAAAGACCTTGCTTAGTCCATTCTGTCTGCCCCTTACTTTGGGACAGCAGATAGTCCATCAATAACATGTCTTCCAACCTTTGTTTCCATGTTGGAAATGTGGGTCTTGTCTACTTTTTCCAATTGCGAGCTATGACCAGCCAGGCACTGAGCAGCAGCAGCTCTGTCAACTGTTTCCTCCCTGATGGGATTTCTAGGGTTGCATCCATTAGGCCCAGCAAGCAGCAGCCAGGGTCAACCTCTAGTTTGCATCCCACTATCTCATTGATGGCTGAAGTGAGCCTACCCCAATATTGCTGGGCCTTCGAGCACTCCCACCACATGTGAATAAAGGACTCCCTCTGACCACATTACCTCCAGCAGTCACTTCCCTGGCAGAAACACAAGTGGTGTAGGTGGACTGGAGTGAAGTATGCCTGCATCAGGAGTTGCTACTGAGTCTGTCTACTAGAAATATTACGGACACATCTATACCCCCTCCTGTGGATAATATGCCATTTCTCCTCCGTGAAGGTTCTCCCAAACATTTGGTGCCATTGCTGACAATGGCGGTCATTCTTGTGGCCATAGATATCTAACAAGACTTTATAAAATCTGGAAAGTAATCCCTTCCAGCTCACTACTTTGTAGAAAAGAATCCATTCAAAGGGTGTCGGTGTCTGTGTGAAGTGATTCCAATGTTTTGGGTGCATTATAAAGTACAGTATATAACTGAAAATATTGATAAAAGGGAATCAACACACCTCCTCTATCATCCACCTGGGCTATGCTCAAACAGACCTGATCTTTCAGTAGGTCCACAAAACAGACCAATCCTTTGGGGTGCTAGGCAGTTCTCAGTTTAGAAAAGGATGTACCACTAAAGGGCAAGAAGTTTGTAAGTTGGGACTTTGGTCCTAGTGGGGGCTGTATCCTTGTTTCTCTCTGGACTTGACTCCACATCTTTAGAAACGGGTCCAGTAGAGCATGGGGGACATTTGTATTTGTATCTGATGGGCGATCCTCAAACATGGAATATGGGGTTATCCATCCCCGTTCCAGTGCTACCCAGTGAGCATCAGGGGGTCTTACATAATGATACCGCAAGTCGCGCAGCACTGCTGCCTTATAATATAAAGAGGGCTTTGGGCAGTTCTACCTCCCTTTATGACTGGAGCTGTCATACGCCTCCATCCAATACGCGCCTTAGGTTTACCCCAAATGATTTGACTAAAGCGCTTTTCCAGCGCCTTGAAAAACTGCGCTGGGACATGTATGGGCAACTGAGAGAAGAAGCAAATAAGTTTTGGTATAAGGTTCATTTTCAAGGCAGCAACCCAGGCCATCCAACCAAGCATGAGGGAATCCCATTGTGCTAGTTCATTCACAATAGTTGCCGCTATGGGGGCATAATTTAGTTTAAATAAGTTTGCTGTATTGGATGATATCTGCACCACTAGATATTAGAGGCTGGTGCTAGCTTAAAGGGGCAGTGGCTCGGAACACCTGCCAGTCCCGGCCCTAAAGACAGGGCTTCGGTCTTCTCCAGGTTAATCTTAAATCAAATATGTTTGCAACTTGCGAAGAACTCTAAGCAACCCAGGTAGGGACTGAGCTGGTTGTTCCAGAAATATTAAGGTATCATCCACGTGCATTGATACCTGATGGGGAATGCCTCCTATTACTATCGGGGTTATGTCTGGTGCCTCTCTTAATGCAGCCACTAGTAGCTCGATGGCAAGGGCAAACAGTAGAGGAGATAAGGAGCAGCCCTGCCTCATGACTCTATGGAGTCTAAACTTTGCAGAATGGGTATCATTAATGGCTATTGATTCAGTGGGTTCTGCATATAGGGCTTGGATCCACCCCATAAACCTTTCCCCAAAGCCGAACAGAGCCATGACCGCAAAGAGGTAGGCCCACTCTATGCAGTCAAAAGCTTTTTCCACGTCCAATGAGACACACCAGGCCTCTTTCCAATCCTTCGTTACATTGAGTATGATTTTAAGTAATCGATGGATGTTGTCATAAATTTGCCTTTCTCAGATGAATCCTGTTGGTCAGGGTGAATAAGGATAGTCATAATTTGGTTTAATCTGCCAGCAAATATTTTTGCAAAAATTTTAACATCATTGTTGAGCAGAGATATTGGGTGATAGCTCCCGCACTCCTCCATGGAATGCCCCTCTTTAGGAATCAGGATAATTTCGGCCTCATACATTCTTGTTGGCAAGTGGCCCACATGCAGAGCCTTATTAAAGACTCATTGGAGAATAGGGGCCAAAGATTCTGGAATACTCTTATACCATTCTATGGGAAAACCATCCGGGCCCATGGCTTTAACAGAGGCAAAGAAGTGTATCGCCTTTTCAATCTCTGAAATAGATATTTCCCTGTCCAAATTTGCCCTTTCCTCTAGAGAAAGCGATGGTAAGGCTAATTCTTTCAGAAATGAGGATAGGCTATCCGGGTTTGAAGTACATTCCAAGGAGTACAGTCATGTGTAAAAGGTTTTGAAGGCTTGGGCAATCCCATCCAGGTCCCTTTGCATCTGCCGCGCCTGATCATACATCCCACCTCCATTAGATGACTTGCCCGTTTTTTGCACAGTTGCCATGCAAGAAGCTCGCCCACCTTTCCCCCATATTCCAAAAAGTTACAGTGGGTCAAGCAAAGCAGAATGTGTTCAGTTTCAATACCGTCAATCTGCCGATGGACCTCTACTAACTTTTGGTAGGTCTACACCCGTCCCGTCTGTTTATGTTCCATCTGTAGTTCTCAAGCTGACCTTGGAGTTGATTTAGTACTGCCTCCTTTTGCTTTTTCCTATGTGAGGCCAGCTGTAAAAGCCAACCTCGCATATATGCCTTACCAGCTTCCTACACTGCACTGGCATGTCTCCTGTATAATTAAGGAATAGGCACTCTGCCCACCAAATACGCATAGATTTTTGCATCTTAAACTCCTATAGTACATTCACCCTCCATATTTTGTTCCCCCATGTTTGTGACTGGCAACCAATATCTATCTTTAAACAGACCATTGAATGATCACTGACATGTTGCTCCTGGATTTGGCAATCATCCACTTTGCCCAAGTGCGTCCTGAGGCAACAGAATGAATCTAAACTCGAATATCGATGGGTTTTCGTGTAGCAGTGTGTATACTCACATTCGGTTGGGTAGAATGCCCTCCATATATCTACCCATCCCACAATCCGCAAGGCCTCTCTGAAGACCCTCTCCTCTGCTAGTAGATGAATTGTGGTGATCGGCCCAGAGCAATTGATATTGCTAAGAGCGCAGTCGAAACCCCCTCCCACCCAAATGGATCCCTGAGCTTTTTGAGCAAAGGAGAATGACTGCTGGAATAAATTCCCTTTGGATCTATTGGGTGCATAAATGTTTAACAATGAGAGCTCTTTGTTCTCAACCTGTTCAATCATTCAAACCACCTGACCATAGGAATTTCCACCAGAATCCTCTACAATGTAAGTGGTATCTTTACTTTTAAGAACTGCCACATCCATTTTTTAGAGTTATATAAAGAAAAGTATACCTGCTCCCAGTGTCCAGCTCGCAGTTTCTCTATCACGAGTGAGGTTAGTCATACCACCTGCAGAAGGGCTATGTCTGCCCGTTCTTTTTTCAGGTAGGCAAGCACCCTCTTCCGCTTGATTGGGCTGTTCAGGTCCCCAACATTTAAGACTACAATCTTAAAAGACAATTAACTATCACATAATGACCAGTAATATTCATTAGTGCAACATAAGTAAGCCCCCATCCTCTCTCATCCCCATCCACCTTTCCATACTACCCCAAACCCTCCCTGTCATGATCACACCCCTTATCTGTTCTCACTGCCCCTGACATCCACCTTCACTCAGTCATTCACACAATCTATTGTTGCTCCCCATACACTCTTGCAGCCACCAGTCATCCTAAAAACCCTCCCTCAGTCTTCCCCATAGTCTTCATTTAGCTGTCACACCATGTGCTTTCCCTTTATTATACCCTAGTACACCCCCCCCCAAAAAAAAAAAACCCTTCCACCTTAATCCTTCACTTCTTAACAACCTCTTTTACAAACTATAATACACAGGCTACCGGCAGGGACAGCAGTATGTGGGCATGCTTCATCCATCCAGGCTGTGCCATAGTTCCCCCTTCCTCACTGGAATGGGCACGGGGATCAGCCTTTCCCTTCCCCCTGTACCAAAACATTAACTGGCTTAACAAGGGAGAGATAAACAAAGGGAAAAAGGCAAAAGCTGGCTTCTCCCTATCCCTTTAGTCTGTGAACCATGCTTTGGCCAGCCCTTTCACAACCGAGTTCTCAATAGGTCAACAGGCCTCTGTCAAGGTCCTTTACAGTCTATTACCGCATTCTGCATGGGGGAGTTATCAGGCGGCTTCCTTCTGGCAATCATCCATTCCTGTACTTGTCTCCGAGAGTTGCATCAGGTTGGCTGAGTCAGCAGGCACCATAGATGAAGCCGGCGAGGAGGGAAGTTCTTGCAGTCTCTCTGGTGTGCTAGAGCCCGCCAGCGAGGCAATGTCAGCAGATTTGGATTTCTTCATGCTTGTTTGCCTCTGTTGGTTCAGCGGAGAGCTGAAAAGATTCCCTAAACCCTCTGTCAATTTACCAGGATTTGTACAAGGCTTTTGACCAGCTTACAGGATAACCCACATTAAAAGTTGGTACAGTCTAAAAGGCTTGCTATTGGCAGTGAAGACTCATCCAACGGGAGAGGCCCTGGCACAAGCACATTCCAAAGTAGATCTCTGGGAGCCTCCATGGTGGGGCTGCCAAAAATGTCCTAGTCATAGCTCACAGACTACCCAGGCACCCTTTTTGGCCTAAACTCCCCTACAGAACTCCCAGTCACTTGATTGCTGACCTTGTGTTCTTGTTCTTGCTCATGCATTACAGCCCTCTGCACTGTAGGCCTCTAGCTGCCAAGTCCCCACACTGCTCAGGGGAAATGTATTACTGGCTGTCACTCTTTTTTATGCAGGTCCAACTGCAGCACATCCCCGTACAGCCACTGGCAGTCTACTCACAGCCTGGAGGACTCCCGCTCACAGAGGATACCACCAGACTTGTGAAACACATCCCATGATTTGGCCCACCAGCACGAGCTGTCCAGCTGATCGGGTTCCCTATTTTTCTTGCAGCTGACCTGCCGCCAAGTTGGAACCCTCTGCAACACTCTCCGTATCCTCGGGCATAGACTGCAGTGCTGATTTAACTTCTAGTGGCAAATTGTGGCGGCTTTTGGGTGGAGAAGGACCGGGAGCTCAAGGAAAGATGTTCATTTTGTTTCGTGGTTCGGCCCACCCTCCCAAATACACCTTCTAATGGTATAATAGAACAAGTGAGACTGCTACAGATCTCTATGCAGAAACTACACGTTAAGAATCCTATATCTCTGTCAAAGGCAAACATAGACAAACTCTCACTGAATACAAGAGGCCACAAATTAGAAATATAAATATGAAGACAAAAATTGAACCAAGAACACCGAAGAAGCCAAACTCAGCATCTATTACAACACTGGAGAAATAGAAATAGAAATTCATTTTCCCTTGTACTGAACAAAATACAAAGGGGCCAATGCAGAAAATCTTAGTGTGGCATTTTTCTGACACTTTTCCCATGCTAGGCTTGCTTTCCGATGCAGAAAGCAAACTAGCCCCAGAAAAACTACTGAGCTGCAGTGCAGTTGACATGCAAATCTCATGCAAAGGGCTGCATATTTAATTGCGCCTAATGTAAAAAACTGCGCTGAAATTTAGTGCAGTTTTTACATTATTTTTAACACTGGATTTTTACACCAGCTTCAGGCAGGCTTAAAGATTCAGCCAGGAGCAAAAAGATCATCGGAGGTGAAGTTTAATATTATATCTCAGATGGTCCAGGCATTGGGAAAACTCCTGATGCCATCAGCATAAGTTGGGGGCCAGTACACCCCCGAACACTGACCCACAACAGAAGTAAAAGCATTGATGGCCCTCAGTGGGCCCTGATCCCCCCACACCCTCTTAAAATTCATTGGTGGCTCCATAAGCCTCAATCCCGACTCTCTTCCTTTCCCCTCCCCAAAAAAAATCATTGGTGGCCCTTGTTGTTGTTATTAAGTGCTGTCATGTCGGTGTCAACTCATAATGACCCTCTGGATAGTTGTCCTAAACTGTATTCGGTCTTCCATCAGGTGGCTCATTGTTGACAGAGTGTCATCCATAGCTGATGTTATTGTATCTATCCATCTCATTGCTGGTCTTCCTCTTTTGCGTTGACCTTCAACCTTTCCAAGCATGATATCTTTCTCTAATCTCTCTCTTCGAATGATGTGCCCAAAGTATGAACATCTAAGTCTTGTCATCTGAGCTTCTAATGAAAGCTTAGGCTTGATCTCCTCTAGTACTGACTGGTTTGATCTTCAGGCAGTCCATGGTATACACATATTCTTTGCCAGCATCATAATTCAAAGGCATTGATTTTCTTACTGTCTATCTTTTTCAGTGTCCAACTTTCGCATCCATATGACGTTACTGAAAATACTATGGCTTGGACAAGTCAAATCTTTGTAGGAGAGAGACATCTCTGCTCTTGAAAATCTTGTTTAGGTCCTTCATAGCCATTCTGCTAAGAGCAATGCATTGTAGGATTTCTTGACTGCATGTCATTTCTTTATTGATTATTGATCCAAGCAGATTAAAGTTGTCTACTATTTCAATTTAATCTCCATCAACGATGAATTTATTGATTTTGCCAGTTGTCAGGATCTTTGCTTCTTAACATTAAGGTGCAGGCCCATTTTACTAAACCATCTTAATGTTACCGGCGCTAGTTGCAGCGATAATGTGAAGAATGCCATATAAGGAGTGGGCGTTCCGGTCCTAAGATAGCAAGAATCGGTATTGTGCGATAGTGGGCGCCGTGGCACGTTAACGCACGTTAACCCTAAGTTCATGCCAGCGCAGTGTTAGACGCTATAAAGATGTAGCCCAGTGGTTACTGCAATGACAGTGGAGGCAGAGGTCATGGGTTTGATCCTGCAGTGGTGTAATCTAAAAAGGCTGTCTGAGGAATTTTCTTTTAATTTAAATCAGTGCTGCCAGCAAAAACACCCTCACACTGCTGTAACCTAAGGTGCCTCATAAGGCGCCCAATAGGTCACATTATAAAGTGCCCTGTCTGCCAAGGCACCTTATAATGTGCCCTATAGGGTGCCGTATAGGGCACCTTATAGGGTGTTTTACAGGGCGCTTATGAGGCACCTTAGGCTACAGCACTGTGATGGTGTTTCTGCTGGCGGCACTGATTGAAATGAAAAGGAAAAGCCTCAGACAGCATTCTTAAATAACACTACTGTGGGATCAAATCCATGACCTCTGCCTCTACAGTCATTGAAATAACCAGTGGACTACATCTCTCTATAGTGTCTAACACACCGCTGGCTGGCTACAGAAAGACTGCAGGTCACCACACAAACTACACAGCAGCCTACATCTGATCACAAGATGGGGTATGCGCCTCTATAGCACCCCGGCCTGGTAGGGGGAACTAACCGTGTGTGTTACTGGCACAGAGTAGCTACAGACCGTGACATCGTGCGGTTCCTGTGCTCACCCTGAGGATGAAGTGGGGGGCCCAGCACCAGGTCAGCAGCACATGGCATGGCTGAGATAGGCTGCGCTGCAGGTCCCCATCAGTGCCAGTGTGTGATGGGTAGTCCCTGCAGACACACCTAGGATACACCTGTGTCCATCTGTATTTCCCAGTCATGTCTAGGCCTTGTGGACTATGATGCACCCAAAACATTTATCACTACTATCACTTTTCTTGGTTTCCCTGCCTTTGCTGTACATTGCTGACTGAAATGGTTTCTCTCTCCTGCAAATGTGCCTCTAGCGCGAGGTTTTCATTGGCGCTAATTTTCAGACCTTCATTTCACAGTGTTAGTGTTGCATGGAGCCTCTCCTCGCCCACTCTCCGCCCATTGACCCCTTCTCTCCACCCCTGGGGAGCCTTACTCCACCCTCTGGGGAGCCTTACTCTACCCTCTGCGCACCTTAACGCCGCTGGCCACATTATCGCGGGATACGTGATGTTCTCGCATGGTAATGTGCCATTATCACACGATAACATCACTTATCATGCGATAACATCGCAGCTGCGTCGTTAGCACCGTTTAGTAAACATACCCTTATATTACTTGATCTTAAGCAGCAAATGTTTCAGATCATCTTCACTTTCAGCCAGTATTGTGGTATCATCAGCATAGTGAAGGTTCTTCCACCAACCTTCACGCCTCTGTTGTCTTCATACAGTCATGCTTCTCTGATGATTTGTTCTGGATATAAATTAGACAGGTAGGGGGAAAGTATGCAGCCTTGTCGTATACCTTTGCTGATTTTAAACCATTCTGTTTTCTCCTTGTTCCGTTTGAACTGTTGCTTCTTTATCAATGTAGATTGTGCAAGAGAATGATCAGGTGCTTCTTAATGTAGCCCAGAGTTTCTCATGGTTTACACAGTCAAAAGCCTTGCTGTAGTCAATAAAGCACTGTAGGGGAGCAGGAGAAGTTTGAAATGGATATGGAAACGGATAGGGAGCCAATGAAGTGACTTGAGAAGAGGGGTAATGTGGGCATGATGAGGTTGGTGGAAGATTAGCCATGCAGCAGAGTGGTGAATAGATTGAAGGGGAGAGAGATGATTCAAAGGGAGACCAGCAAGACAAAACGGTGCTTGGGACGTCTGACTGCTGATGTAGTTGCACATTCTTGATTTTCTCAGCATCATTCAACATGGATCCTTGAGCATCCTGTAGCATTCCAATTTGAGGCTGGAATTGTTGCATGTACTCTGTTCCTGACTACCTGGCTGGGGCAACAAACACAGGGATCTTTCCTCAGCTCTTAGTCTCCTATCTCTAGTCTCAAAAGTAAGTGAGAAGGAAAGAAAACAAAACATACAAAAATTATATCATAAGAAAGTCTGCTAAAACTTTAGGGAGGAATTCACATGCCTGCAAACCTGAGCAGTCTCCTATAACTGCCTTCATTAGCTTGGCTGCAGCTGTTTCTCTTAGGAAAAAAATGCCGCATTGTACAATTTCATCTTATCACTCTATGTCAAACTTTACATTGTATTTCTCTAATTTATATCTATATATTACAGGTCAAGCCTTGTTGTTATAGCTCAAGCTGGGCACAGACATACCGGCCACATCTAATCACGACAAGCATTCTGCAAACAAAAACATTCTGTCTTGCTCCCAAAAACATATGATGCAAAATAGGACCTTGGCTTGCCTCACACATCCACTTTCAGGCTATCAGAAAATTCCAGGCTGTTCTCACTTTTCATATTTCTGAACCTTTCTCCAGGGGACCTCAGTATCCCTATAAGTCCCTTTCTACAGAAGTTTTTTCTTTAACTCTTTTAATTAAGGAAAGGCAATCTTATTCTTCCTCTAATAGTTTCTGATTCTATTTCCTTGCATACTTCATTGTAGTACTCCTTGTCTTGTCTTGCTGCATGTTGGAAATCTTAGTTGAGTTCTGTGATTGCCTCGCTTTCTCCTCTGGATTTAGCTTCTCTGCATTTCTGGGCAACTTTCAGAGTTTCTTTGGTCATCCATTTTGGCTGTTTTTGCTTTTTCACCGTTTATAGAGACTTTTCACTTTCTTTGAGCACAACTTTCTTGATGTCATCCCATAACTCTTCTGGTGCTCTGTCATTTGTATCCAAAGCAGCAAATCAATTTTGCAGGCAGTCTTTAAATTCTGGTGGTATATTTTCAAGGTCATAATTTGCTACATTCATCAGTGGCTTGATCTTTTTCAGCTTTACATTGAATTTGCATACTATTAGTTGGTGATCTGTATCACAATCAGCTCCAGGTTTTGTATTTGTTGATATTATTGAGCTTTTCCATCATTGACTTCCACAGATGCAGTCAATTTGATTTTTGTACAATCTCTTTGGGTGAAGTCCATGTGTACAATCACCACTTGTGCTGTTGGAAGAAGGTGTTTGAGATGAATAAATCGTTGGTCTTGCAGAATTCTATCAGTCAGTCTTCAGCTTTATTTCTGTTGTTAAGTTCATATTTTCCAACTACTTTGCCTTCTTCTTTGTTGCCAACTTTTGTGTTCCAGTCACCCATGACTATTAGGATATCCTGTTTGCATGTCCTGTCAATTTCAGCTTGTACTTGTTCAGAGAACTGATCAACTTCTTCCTCTTCTGCAGCTGTAGTTGCGGCATATACCTGAATAATAGTTGTGTTGATGGGCATTCCTCGTAGATGAAAAGAAATTAAGTGTTCACTGGTTGCATTCTTTTTTATTACACTTCTTGCAAGTTTCTTCTTAATTATAAATGCAGCACCGTTTTGTCTTTGTCTTTCATTTCTAGCATATTATACTTTCATGTGATCATCAGATGCAAAGTGCCCAATCCCTGTCCATTTCAGTTCGATGACACCCAACAGATCGAATTGTATACGTTCCATTTCATTCTCGACCATCTGCAACTTCCCTTGGTTCATGATTCATATATCCCATACCCCCAATACATAAGACATCTTTGCAGCTTCTGACTCTCATTTCATGTGCAGCTACATCAGCAGTCAGACGTTCTGAGGGCTTTGATCCAACCACATCATAAATGCTAGCTTTACTCTTAAAAGTCTTCAGCTCATCCCCAGTAGCCAGTTGAGTGCCTTCTGACCTGGGGGTCTCATCTTCCAGCACTATCATGCAATTTGTTTTGTTGTGACTATCCACTAGATTTTCATGGCAAGATACGGAAGTAGATTGCCAGGCCGTTCTTCCATGCAGGTAATGCTAGTGTTGTGACCATTGTCACAGAAATGTGATCCTCTGCCATCAACACCATCCTATTCTGCTGCTGCCCAGTTGGGTGATTTGTCTTAATCTGGCACCTCTGCTGAGACCTGTCCATCTCCAGAGACCTTGCCAGTAGTTAAGCTACCGACAGCTTAGCTCTCAGCATCACTGATGCACACAAGCCCTCACAGCATGACAAATTGCAAACCAAGTGAGGGCACACACCCCCTAACTTCACTAATTGGTGGCCTGTGGGCCTCCATTAAACCTATCCCCCCCCCCCAATAGCTTTATGCAGAACAGGGTTAGGAATGATGCCTTCAAAATGGCAGTGTCTGATGCCACGTGGTGCATCACAAGGATGCACTGCTAAGGGGGGCAAGCCCAATCTTCCATATAAGGAATTCTCTTTCTTATTTGGCAGATTGGTTCCTCCCCTCCTGTGCATCCCTGTGATGTACCCCACAGGGGTCAAGTGCTGCTATTTTTAAAAATGGTGGTGGGGGTTAGAAGCGTGTAGGTATTGTTCATATCCCCCATTCTACATATAGGTATTGTAAAAGGTGGGTTTAATGGAGGCTCACAGGTCACGAATAATTTTAGGAAGGTTGGGGGTTTGCAACGGTGCCCATGGGCCACCAATGATTTTTTCAGTGAGAGGAGGGGGATGTGGATTAGGCCCAGTGGACCACCAATGATTTTTAAGGGGTGAGAGGGCGCATTGGGACAAACCAGGACACCACACTTTTAATTCTGTCAGGGGGGTCAGTGTCCAGGGGGACACTGGCCCCCTGACGTTGTACCGATGCCATCAAGGACTTTCCCTGAATCCTAGATCATCTGAGGTGAAGTGTCAAACTTCAGCTCAGATGACCCTGTTTCTCCAGGACAGCATCACAAACTTGTGCAGACTCCGGTGTGCATGTGTTTGGCTTTTTCTCCCAGTTTAACACTGACTTTTTGTGCACTGGTTAATTTGCAGATAACATTGCTGTGCAAAAAGTCAGCTTTAAACTTTCATTATGAAACCTTGCGCTAGAGCTTTAAGCACTGGCATGGGGTTTCTGCATCAGCCTGAAAGACATTCACAATGCACATTTTGCAAAGCTAACGTATTCCAATTAATAAATTCAAAATAAAATATTTTTCTACCTTTGTTGTCTGGGCATTTTATTTCTCCATTCATGTTGACCCCAGTCTCTCTTTTCTGCTTTCATCATCTGTCTTCTGCTAACTTTCCTTCCAGTGTCTGCTATCCATTTTTCTTTTCTCCTCTCTCCTCTTGTCTTTTTCCATTCCCTCTCTTCATCTGTCTCTAACATGCTGATCTTTCTCTTTTAATCTTTCCTCCAGGTTTTTCTCTTTTCTACCTCTCAATTTTCAAGCTCTTTCTCACTTCCATTCCTCAAACTCCTTCTTTTTATTTTTCACCTACCTATCAACATTCCATAACTTTTTTTCATCTCCTCTCCAGTCTCTCTCCCCTAGCTCTCCCATTTCCCTGGTCTCACTTCTTTCCCGGCCTCTTATTCTCACTTGTCTTTCACCTATTACCCATTACCATATGTCTACTTTCTTTATTCACCATCCTTCTCCTTCTCCCCATCTTCATAGCTCAGTATTTCTCCTCTCTCTCCCTCCCCACTCATGTATCCCAGCATTTCCCCACTTTCTCTATCCCTGCCCTTGTAGCCCAGCGTTTCCCCTCTCTCTCCCCCCCCCCCTACCTTTGTAGCCCAGCAAATCCCTGTCACATTTCCATTCCCCTCCACTTCTTTGGTCCAGCATCTACCTATCCTGTCTTTCTTCCCCTTCCCCTCCATAGTCCTACATCTCCTCTCTTCCACCATCCTAGTCCAGCATCTGTCAAGTGCAGAATCTCCCCACCCACGTAAAGAACAGCATTTCCTTGCTTTCATTCCCTCCCCCCTAACAGTACAGAGTCTCTCCTCTCCCCTTCTCTCTCCCAACATTGCAGAATCTCCCCTTCCCTCCCCCCAATGGTACAGCATCTCCCCTTCCCCAACAACATTGTTGCACCTTCCCTCTCTAGTGAAACAGCCAAGAAACCTCCCATACTTTCCCTAATTTGCTCTAAGCTGTGTTCCTTCCCCTGGTTGCAGTGGCATGAGCCACTTATTATGGTTTCAGTTCAAGTACATGCATAATAAGCGCCTTTTGACACTCCATTTGAGAACTATTGCTTTAGAGGGAGTGTATCAGACTGAAGTTGGAGTTTGATATATTAAGCAGTGTGTGAGATCAGCTGCAACGAAGGGTGCTGAAGGACAGAGAATCAATAGAAGGAATGGTTGGAGAGAGAACGTCAATGGTGCTGAAGGACAGAGAATCAATAGAAGGAATGGTTGGAGAGAGAACGTCAATCTTTCATGAAGCGCTGAGTTCCCGGGAGGAACATGGAACACAGTTATGAGATTTCTGTAATCAGTATGTATCGAATAGAAAGGATTCACTAGGTAACTTCTAACAAAATCAGACCATTTGGTAGAGAATGAGTTAGAAGATCCATTTCTTGTGCAAACGGGGAGAAGCTGCATGCTTCAAAATCTCGGAGCTCTACTCTGAATCTGAAGATTGAATAAGATGTATCAATAATTTGTCAGTTGTGTTGAGATTAATGATTTCAAAGCTCCAAGTAGCCCATGCTAGAAGAAAAGATTTCAAGGAAGAAGGATCGGTAAAACTGGTGAACTGGGAAATGGAATATTGAAATGAAACTCATCACACTCCTGTGCAGGGCCAACGTTAGCGGATGGAAAACCAGAGCAATTTTCCTGGGCCCCCATGTGACATGGGGGCTCCAAGGCTGCCTCAAACTGAAGGAGGCATAGCCTTCAGGCGGACTTTGGGGCCCCCTCAGCAGTTTCTGCCCTGGACCCATGCAAGTCTAATACCGGCTCTGGTCCTCTGTATACTTAAATTGCAACTATGCAGAAGGATTTGGCCATCCTTACTTTTGAATACTTTCATGGCACCATGTCCTGGACCATACTTTAAAGAACCCTAAGTTCATTAAGGACTTTCTCTTGGTACGTGTTTGAGTCATTTGTGCCCTTCTTTCTTAATAAGCATGCAATTTCTATATTCACATGGGCATATGTGTTAACAAAAATTGCACATGGAACAAAACGTAAATATGAAAATGAGTGATATAAAAAGCTCCTTTATCAACTGTTTTGCAAATTGCTGTGCTTAGTTTTCCCAACACAGCTTACGTGATAGTTATCAACTTTTGCAAAAGAGCAGAGCTCTAGTAAACTAATATCACCCATATCTTCGTGTATGCAATGAATTCATAGGAATTTTGTAAGATGTTGAGGTAGGACCCTGTGGCCATCTTTCCCATACAATCCAATCAATCCATTATAGTTTAGCATCATGTACATTAGCAATAATTTATAAATAATGATAGTTTTGGATGCTGTTTTGAAATGGTTCCAATTCTTGGTCGTATATATGCCCTTGATGTTGCAACAATACACCTGCACTATTTCACTATTTTTCCGAACTGCAATTAGTATCTATCCCAGTTGTACTAGAGGTTTTAGAAGGAGAGATCTAGATAATTAGCTCAAACCATTCACTCTTTTGTCCTAGGGAGAAAAGGCAGTGCAGAGAAATTAACAGTAAGTAAATTCAGAGTCCAGAAGGACTGATCTCAAGGGACATGTTAAAATCTTGTGTGACAGAGGATTCGCTAGAGCACCAGGATGGCCTTGAATTACATAGCAGCAGCTTTCACTTCATAGGATTGTTACTGGATATGGTTGCGTGAGGAGTCAGCATATGTGGAGAATGGAGCAGAGGTTTAGACACTAGGTGATGAAGACAAGAACATAAGAACATAAGATATGCCATACTGGGTCAGACCAAGGTCCATCAAGCCCAGTATTCTGTTTCCAACAGTGGCCAATCTAGGTCATATGTACCTAGCAGTTTCCCCAAGGACACAGGTTCCACAATGCTTGTATTGGTTCAAGCATTGATATCCTGGGTCCCTTCTTAATAATGGTTTATGGACCTTTCCTCCAGGAACTTGTCCAAACCTTTTTTAAACCCAGCTACACTAACAGCCTTTACTACATCCTCCGGTAACAAATTCCAGAGTTTGATTACACGTTGAGTGAAAAAATATTTTCTTTTATTAGTCTTAAATAGTTTACACCCTGTAGCTTCATTGCATGTCCACTAGTCTTTCTATATTCTGATAAGGTAAACAATCGATCTACGTTTACCCGTTCCACTCTGTTCATTAATTTATAGACTTCTATCATATCTCCCCTCAGCCGTCTCTTTTCCAGGTTAAAGAGCCCTAACCTTTTAAGCCTTTCTTCATAGGAGTATCTTTCCATCCCCTTTACCATTTTGGTGGCTCTTCTCTAAACCTTTTCTAAAATCGCTATATCCTTTTTAAGATACGGCAATCAGAACTGCACACAATATTCAAGGTGCGGTCTCACCATGGAACGATATAGAGGCATTATAATATCTTTTGTTTTATTTTCCATTCCTTTCCTTATCATACCTAGCATTCTATTTGCTCTCTTGGCCGCCGCTGCACACTGGGCTGAGGGTTTTAACATGGTATCCACAATGACGCCTAAATCTTTTTCCTGGGTGGTGGTTCCTAATGTGGAACCTTGCATCGTGTAACCATAGTTTGGGTTGTTCTTCCCTAGGTGCATAACCTTGCACTTGTCCACATTAAATTTCATCTGCCATTTTGATGCCCAGTCTTCCAATTTATCAAGATCCTCTTGCAATTTTCCACAATCCTCTTGGGTTTTAACAACTTTAAATAGTTTTGTGTCATCTGCAAATTTGAAAACCTCACTCATTATTCCACTTTCCAGGTCATTTATGAATATGTCAAAAAGCAGCGGACCCAGCACAGATCCCTGGGGTACACCACTATTCACCTTTCTCCATTGGGAAAATTGGCCATTTAGCCCTACCCTCTGCTTTCTGTCTTTTAAACCAGTTCCTGATCCAGAATTGTACACTGCCTCCTATCCCATGACTCTTTAGTTTTGCCAAAAGTCTCTGATGAGGGACCTTGTCAAAGGCTTTCTGAAAGTCCAGATACACAATATCAACCGACTCACATTTGTCCACCTGATTATTCACTCCTTCAAAAAAACATAACAGATTAGTAAGACAAGATCTTCCTTGTCTAAAGCCATGTTGGCTGTCTCCCATTAGGTCATGACTATCTACATGCTGAGTAATTTTATTCTTTATGATGGCTTCTACCATTTTTCCCGGTACTGATGTCAGGTTCATCGGTCTGTAGTTTCCCGGATCACCCCTGGAACCCTTTTTAAAAATTGGTGTTACATTGGCGATCCTCCAATCTTCAGGTTTTAGAGATGATTTTAATGATAGTTCACAGATTACTAATAGCAGGTCTGCAATCTCGTATTTCAGTTCTTTCAACACCCTTGGATGTATACCATCCGGCCCAGGTGATTTGCTACTCTTCAGCTTATCTAATAGTTGTAATACATCTTCCCGATGTATCGATATTTCCTTCAATTCTTCTGCACCTTTAAATACCACTTCAGTCATGGGTAACATCCCTACATCTTCCTCAGTAAAGACTGAAGCAAAGAATTCATTCAGTCTCTCCGCTATTGCCTTGTCGCCTCTTAGTGCTCCTTTTACCCCTTTATCATCTAATGGACCAACTGACTCTCTCACAGGTTTTTTGTTACGAATGTACTTGAAAAGGTCATTACTTCGCGTTTTTGCTTCTGCAGCAAGCTTCTTCTCAAATTCTCCCTTTGCCTGCCTTATCAATGCCTTGCATTTGACTTGCCAGTGCTTGTGCTGTTTCCAGGTTTCGTCGTTTGGCTCTTTTTTCCATTTCCTGAAAGATGCTTTTTTGGCAACAACAGCCTCTCTGACCTCACCTTTAAACCATGCTGGCAGTTTTTTGGACTTCCTTCCACTTTTCTTAAAGCGTGGAATACAGCTGGTCTGGGCTTCCAAGATAGTATTTTTCAACAGCCAAGCCTGATGTACGTCTTTAACCTTTGCAACTGCTCCTTTTAGTTTTTTCTTAACTGTTTTCCTCATTTTATCATAGTCTCCCTTTCGAAAGTTAAAAGGTAGTACTGTGGATTTCCCTCCTATCCCTCCTCCACTAATTAAATCAAAGGCGATCATGCTATGATCACTATTGCCAAGTGGCCCAACAACCTTATCTCTTGCACTAGATCTGGTGTTCCACTAAGGATTAGGCCTTATATGGCTTCCCCTCTGGTCGGTTCATGAACTTTATCTCCCTAGCATGTCCTGACGTGACACTGACCCAGTCGATACCAGGGTAGTTGAAATCACCCATTACTGTGCTGTAACGTTTGTTAGCTTCCTTGATTTCTTTGAGCATTTCATCATCCATTTGTTTATTCTGGCCAGGCGGTCGATAGTACACCCCCACTGCCATTGCCTTCCCCCTTTTACATGGAATTTCAATCCATATAGATTCTACAGCAGATTTTGTTTCCTGCAAAACTTTAATCCTTTCTGACTCAATGCCCTCTCTAACATAGAGAGCAACCCCTCCACCAATTTGATCAGCTCTATCATTATGATTTAGTTTGTACCCAGGTATCACAGTGTCCCACTGGTTGTCATCCTTCCACCATGTCTCTGATATTCCAATCATATCTAACCTTTCATTTAGTGCTATATATTCTAACTCTCCCATCTTATTTTTTAGACTTCTAGCATTTGCATACAAGCATTTTAGAGACTGTATTTTATTCATATTAATTTGGCTGTTGTTAGACATGGGTAATTTGGGATCTTTAAGCTCTGTCTGCTCCATACTTGAGGGCATTTGGGCTACTTTACTCTTTTGTGGAACCTCTCTGCTTTTGGTAGTATCCTTCAAAGATACATTCTTCCAAACCATCCACTCTTGGGCGACTGTCGGCTTTCCCCTAAGATAGATTTACAGGTGCAGTTGATAGCAGTGTTCTTCCTCTTCTTTCCTCCCCAACCTATGCTCGTAACTGCACAGCCAGTCAGGCTTTGAGGATATCTTCAATGAATATACATGAGATGAATCTGCACTCATTGGAGACCCAATATATGCACATTTATCTCATGCATATGTGATCCGTGTGCCCTCTAGCTTATTGACGGCCAGAATGGATTCTTCTATCTTGTTACAAAAAATATTTGTTAAGGAAAACTTAGGATGTGTCCTTCGGTTATATCTAGTTGTGTCCTCCGCGTCCCAGCATATGACTAAAAGTCATAAAAAGAGAGTATGTTCTGGAATGGGGTCTGAAACTCTTCTTTATTGATTTAAACAGTATACTTAGAACTCCCTAGACACCTGGTGGTTGAGTATGTCACTATTTAATTCTTTTGAATATTGAAACTATTTCTGCAATAGTGTTTAATCCCTCAGAACTTAAACTCTATTTATAATCACACTGGCTGCTTTCCCAAAAGCTACAAGGGGGGCTAATAAGTCTCTGGCCTTGTAACAAAACGGAAATTTATGGACCTCTCTGCAGTTTTGTTTTATTTGGTACCAAAATGAAATGAAACTGCAGAGAGATCAATCGGACCTCCGGAACTGAACTGTACCTTTCCGTTTCATTACAAGTCCAGAGACTTATCAGCCCACCGCCTCACAGTCCACATCATGATAAAGTCACTGCACTCACTCACTGGCCAGCACAGTGGAGTCTTCCAACGATGAAGTTCCAATGATGGTTTCTTTCATGACCCTCCTTAGCAGCACTGTGGTGCCATCCGGAGGACCAGGTACTGGTATTGGAAGCAGCAGCATTTCCATAACATTAAACCAAAGAATTCCCTGCAATATAACCGTGGAAGCCTGATAAAACCTTTGCAGTCAGATCACAATCTCTGTTTCGAAAGCATCAATGCACAACAAAATCAACTTGCAAGAAATCAAAATGCCAAAAAAATAAAAGAGAATACAACAAATGCATATAGGATGGAGGATTTCATAGGTTAAAAAAAGGCACGTTCATGCCTAGTGCTGTAGCAGCAAGGTTATACATAGCATCTCTGAAATGCCTAACAATCACATGCCAGAAAAAAACACCTTTTGCAGTTTTAAAAGAGTTTCTCTTGTACAAATACTGTATATACATATATAAATCCAGTGCGTCCATCTAAAATATCTTAAAAGGGTCACGCAGAAGAATAAAACATCAAAACTTAAATCTGTGACACTATCCTTTAGATTCTTTGATAATTTTTATAAAATTACTTCTATAGTGGGTAACAGAGTGACGCTTCATACCACATCAGCTTCTTCTACCATGACAGGCCAGACTTGCAATATGATCCAAATGGATCTTTGTAGATCTTGTGGCTCTCTGTAGAACTTACGACTCCATGAAACAAATCTCACAGGAAAACTGATGCAATAAAGAAGCACCACTTCTACCAGTCACAGAAAGTGAGGGGGGGGGGAGACAGAAATTGAATGAGAAGATCAGCTTTATTGACTGAAGTGAAAGAAAGCTAGACTAGACTGTGCCATATTGGGAAATCAGGACAGAAAATTCCAGGGATAAGGAGATATATAAAGAGCTTTCCTGGGAGGGGAGGGGGTGGACAAGATACAATGTTAGGTGGGCTTTGAGAGTAGGAGAGAGAATGTGTGGAAAGATACTAGGAGGGGAGGGTGGAATAAAGAATGAGAGAATGAATGTGGGGAAATCTTTCCAGGGAAGGGCAAAATAATGTGAGGAGAGCTTTCTACAGACTGGAGAAAACATACTGTGGAATTAGGGGAGGGAAGACTAAAGGCAGAGAGTGAGAATACAGAATATCTAGAACAGAGAGAGAGAAAGAGGACTAGAAACTGAGAAGGGGACAGAAGACCTGGCTGTGGAGAGGAAAATGGAGAGGTAGAGAGGACTAGGTACTCAGTACTTTAAAAAAATATAACAATAACCTTGATGATTAAAGGAAAGGGGAAAGAGAACTAGGGACAGAGGTAGGGAAGGTCAGAGAAATATTGGAGAGGAGGTGACAGAAAACTGTACATTGGAAGCCAGAAATATAATGTGGAAGGAAGGAGATGAGGAATGGAAGAGAGAATGGAGAAAGCAGAGCAGGCATAAAGAATAGAAAGGAGAGATGAAGAATGGAGAGAAACAGAGGGGAGAAGAGAGAAAAGGAGGAAAGAAAATACTATCAAAATATCAAATGCTAAAGAAAAAGTAGAAGGAAGAAAGAGAAATGAAACAGAAAAGAAAAAATGAGAAACAGGACACCAGAGAATGAGGAAAAGCAAACAAAGGAACAGCAATAACACTGAACAATGAAAAAACAGAGAGCCCTAAGCCAGAAAATTAAGCCAGAGGCAACTAAGTTTGGAAACTAATTGCCTTATTTTTTTTTCCACTCAACAAAAGTTGGGAGGAGGTTGTAAAGAATTACACAAAAGGAGTCTAGAATGTCCGTCTGTCTGTCCAGCTGTCTGTCCGTCTGGGAGCAAAATAACTCCAAAAAATTAACAGAAATGGATGAAACTTAACTTGTTGGAAAAACTGGTAAAAAGACAGAATGAGTTTGAAAAAGGGCTATATTGGACTGGGGATTCTAGAGAAATAGCTTCTCCCCCCCCCCCCCCAAACAAAACCAGTCCAATGCATTTCTATGGGAAAGGAGTTCCAGATTCTGTAGCACAGAAGCTTACGTACACTGAAACATTACAGCTACAGATTTCCTTCTTTCAAAATCCCTCTCCCTGTTCTCTACTCTCCCAACCCCCAAAACTACCCCACACAAATGTCCCACAAGCCCACATACTCCCTTGCACCTACCCTGCCAATTCACCATAGTGCCCCACCCAAAAAAATACCTCTACACAACTGCCTCACTACCCTGCAAGCTAACCTACCCCAAAAACTACACCTCAACCATCTACAATACCGCAAATTGCCCCACCCCAAAAAACAACCTACTGTAACTGCCTCACCATGCTGCAAACTGCCCCATCCACAAAAACTACACCTTCACAACTGCCTCACCACCCTGCCAACTACCTCCATTCCCAAAATCTACCCCTCGCAACTGCCCACCACTCCGAAAATGGCCCCATCCCCAAAAACTAGCCCAGCACAAGTATCCCATTGCCATGCAAACTGCCTCACCCCATAAAAATACCCCCCCACAACTGCACCATCATCCCAAATGGACCCTGCTGATAAAATACACTCCATCACAATTGCCCTACCAACCAGCAAACTGCCCCAAACCTAAAAATATTCACCCACAACTGCCCCATCATCCTGTAAACAATCCTATCCCAAAAACTAACCCCCAACATCTGTCCCAATACCTCACAAAGGGCTCCCTGTATTTGCTCTACCACTTTGCAAATTTCTCCAGCCCAAAAATTTACCACCTCTCAATTGCTCTACCACCTGCCAACCGACCCATCCCTCAGAACTACTCCCTGAAACTACCCTACCACTCTGCAAAAAAATTCTCCGTAATTGTCGCACCCTCAAAATCTCACCCCCCCCCACGCAACTGCCCCATCCCCAAAAATTTTCCAAGCAACTGCCCCTCCACCCTGCAAACTACCCTCACTTCCAAAACTACCTTCCCACATCTGCACCAGCCCCAAAATCTATATTCTCCAGAAATGCCCCACCACTCCCAGTCCAAAGTCTGCAAATAGAAGAAGGGCAAACGTACCATTGTGTCACTCTATAAGTGTGAACTTTTCAACTTGTAAATGATAAAGATATCTCCCTGCACCCATCTACTGGCTCAGAAAAGTGCTGCAACATTGCATGAATTACCTCTCGAAAATCCAGTTTTGCTGGTTCAACCATAGTAGTGGCTTTCTGTGGCTGACTCCTGTCAAAGGTGCCAAGTGTATGTGGCATGCTGCACACTGCTCACATATGTCAGCATTGTTGCTTTTGGCTGGAGGAAGTGTCTGTGGATGCCAAAGTGTGGTTATAGGAGGCACAAAAAGAGGATGAACTTAGATGCTTCATTATGGCTAAGAGCCAGTGAGTATTCTAGAAATAAGCTACAGAAGAATGTAACAGCCCAAGGTCATTACGAGCACAGTATAACTGCACAAGAAAAATGACAGCAGATAAAGGCCATGCAGCCTAAACAGTCTGCCCATCCATAACAACTACTAAACTCCACAATTCCTTCTTTTCCCTTGCAATCCTTTGTGCCCCGTGCTTTTTAGAATTCAGATACAGTCCTCGTCTCTACCACCTCCATTGGGAGGCTATTCCACACATTCACCACTCTTGACAGACCACTGATCATTTTAGTAGCTGCCCTCTGTACTGACTCCATCTTGTTTATATCCTTTAAAAGGTGCAGTCTCCTGAATTGCAAATGAGGTCCCACCAAAGACTTATACAGAGGCACTATCACCTCCTTCTTCCAGCAGGCCATATGTACCCAAGAATCCTTCTGGCTTTTGCTGTCACCTTTTATATCTGTTTGTCCACCTTAAGTTTATAAGAAACAATCACTCCAGGTCCCACTCTTTTTTCCCTGGGATTTTAGCAGACAAAATGCATGGCCCTGCATTTTGTAGCATTGAACCTCAGCTGTGAAATTCTCAACCATTCTTTGAGCACTCAATCCCTCCTCATATTATCTATACCTTCCTGGATGTCTACTCTATTGCAGATTTTGGTATCATCTGCAAAGAGGCAAACCTTACACGATAGCCCTTTCACAATATCACTTACAAAAACATTAATAAGAATCGGACCAAGGACAGATCCCTACAGCACGCCACTGGTAACCTCCTTCTCCTCAGAGTGAGCTCCATTTATCTGTACCCTTTGTCACCTCCTACTCAACCAATTTCTAACCCAGTCAGTTACGTCAGTGTCCATCCCTAGAGCACACAATTTATTTATAAGTCGCCTGTGTGGACCAGTGTTAAATGTTTTACTGAAATCTAAGTACACCACATCAAGGGCTCTCCTGTCCAAATTACCCAGTCAAAAAAATTAATCAGATTCATCTGACAAACCTGACTCTAGTAAAATCATGCTGCTTCAGATTCTGTAATCCACTAGATTCCAGAAAACTCACTCTGCTCTGTTTTAGCAGCATTTTCATACTCACCACAGAGGTCATACTAACTGGTCTGTAGTCCCCAACCTTCTCCTTCATTTTGCTTTTGTGTAGAGGGACACATGTCCCTTTCTCTAATCCTCTGGAACCAGTCACAGCTCTAAAGAAGCACTGAAAAGGTCATGCATGGGGCTGCTGGAACTTCCCTAAGTTCCTTCAATACTCTCGGATATATCCCATATGACTCCATTGCTTTATCTGTTTTTAGTTTAGCTTGCTCCTCATGAACATAATTTTCTGAAACTCATTCAAGATCCTCCTTGCTTCTTTCCTATTTGTGCATTTTTTATGACTTCTGGCCCTTCATCTGTGAACACAGAACAGAAATATTTGTTAAGTAATTCTGTTTTATCCTCCCCAGCTTCTACATTTTCCTCCCCTTCACACTTTAGTCTGTGAATACCACTTTATACTTCCTCATGTCACTAAGATAGCTAACAAAAGTCTTGTCCCCATGTTTTACTGTATTGATTATTTTTTTCTTCCATTTGCATTGTTTTTTTCTTTCCTGATTATTTTCCCAGCTTCTCTTAGCTTTTCCAAATATTGTTATTTGTCTTCCTCTTGCTGTAATCTCTTATATTTTATAAAGATCACCCTCTTTTTCCTTATCTTTCCAAATACTTTTGTCAAGAACCATAGTGGCCACTTTTCCTTTTACATTTATTTATGTATGTTTACTACAGATTAACGCATGTTACGATGCATTAAGTGCCTCTATGCCCATAGAAATAAAAGAGCTCTGGACACTTAATTCACGTTCATGAACGCGCATTAAATCCTTTAGTAAACATGCCCCTTATTTTCCTAACAAAAATGTTTGTTGCCCTTAAAATATCCCATTTCAGTTTTGCCCATTGCTTTTCTACATACACCAGCTGTTCCCATCCCACATGAAGGAGATCTTTGTATGTTTGTTTTTTTTATTTAACAGTTTTTTATACCACTTTATTATTTCAGTCAAAGTGGCTTACATTGTAACATACATTAAACAGGGACATTGAGAACTTGGACATTTTGGAGGCAATAGAGGGTTAAGTAACTTGCCCAAGTCCATAAGGAGTGCTAGTGAGAATTCAACCCTGGTCTCCTGGTTCCCAGGCCAGGCTACTCCTCCACTCTACTTTTTAATCACAAGAAACCAATAGGATGAGCTTGTAGGATGGAGTGGGGGAGTAGCCCAATGTTTAAGCACTAGCTTAGGAACCAGAAGACCAGAGTTTAATTCCCACTAGCACTCCTTGTGGTCTTGGGCAAGCCACTTAACTCTCCATTGCCTCAGAAAAATCTAAGTTATCAATATACATTACCAAGTCTAAGTTACAATTAAACCACCTTGACTGAAATGATAAAATGGCATAAAAAACTGTTGAATATGTGGAAGATATTTAAGTCTTTGACAATTTATTGTGGGCAGAATTTTATTTTAAATGACCAAAAGCTGGAAACAGAACAATTCCTAAAAGCTAAAAGGGAAGGTTAAATTAGACTTAACTGCTAATTGTGGTTCCTTAAGGAACTCCAGTTTAGTCCCAGACCTCTGGGTTTAAGCACCTCCTCCCGCAGCTTTGGAGACTGAGCATGTCACACTTTTCCGTGACCCCAGTATAAGTAATCCAGGGATCCCTATTCAGTAACCTATTGACAAAGCAGACTCACCAGAGCAATAAGTAAGTAGAAACATTTCTAAAAATATCATATAACTCCATAACTATCTAACTTTATAGAGAAAACAACTGTTAATGCACTTTGAGCCCCTGGCTCATGACCAGAGAGCTACAGAAATGAACCTGTTGTACTTGCGTGGACCCGACAAGCCACACCCCCTCCTCCCTTCCGAGACCGCAGCCCACCGAGCCCCAGCCAACCTGAGAGCTACCTGTTATCTTACTTCAGGCTACCGTCTACCATACTAGAAATCGGGTGGGATATGGGACTAGACTGGAGTTCCTTAAGGAACCACAATTAGCAGGTAAGTCTAATTTAACCTTCCTTATCTTCCCTCCAGTCTAGTCCCAGACCTCTGGGAATGTAACAGAGCAGTAAACACCTTAACGGGAGGGACCTGCCAGACCAGCCTGAAGAACCGCTGATCCAAATCTCGCATCCCCTTCTGCCTGCACATCGATCCTGTAATGCTTAACAAAGGACGTCAATGACGACCACGTAGCCTTACAAATTTCTACTGCAGGTACCAAACTTCACTCTGCCCATGAAGCCGCCTGCGCCCTAGTCGAATGTGCTCGAAGACCCTTCGGCGCGGACTTATTTATTTATTTATTTTATTTATTTATTTACATTCTCTTATATACCGCGCTATTCTGCATCAGTGCGGTTTACATTGAACAAACTGAAATTACATTGAACAGGGCATTATAACTTGGAGATAATTATTTTACAGGGAACATGGGCTATGGAGGGTTAAGTGGCTTGCCCAAGACCACAAGGAGCACCTGTGGGACTAGAAACCCCAGTCCTTCCGGCCCAAGGTTGCTGTCCTCTAGTGGGATTTGAACCCCCGACCTTCCGGCCTGAAGTACCTTGCCCCAACCACTAGGCCACTCCACTCCACTCCACTTGCCCTTCAAAATATATGCCGACGCAATAGCCTCTTTAATCCACCTTGCCATAGAAGCCTTAGACGCCGACTTCCTCTGTCGTGGGCCTCCAAACAAGACAAACAACCTATCCGTCTTCCTCAATGATGCTGTCCTATGCAAATAAATTCTTAAAGCTTGACCAACGTCCAGCCGATGAAGTCGACCTTTGCCCTTATCCCTGCCTCCCCTCTTGAAGACCGGCAAGGATACGGCCTGATTCACATGAAACATGGACACAACCTTTGATAAGAAAGAAAGTACAGTACGCAAAACCACCTACTTATCATAGAAGGACAAAAAAGGCTCCTTATACGATAAAGCCTGCAATTCCGAAATTCTTCTCACTGAAGAAGTAGCTACTAAAAACACTACCTTAAGAGTAAGATCCTTCAAAGTAGCCTTGGCCAACGGCTCAAACGGCGCTCCTACCAATGCATCCAACACCACGTTAAGATCCCAGGTCAGAACCGGAGCCCTACCAGGCGGCCTCAAGAGCATGGTCGCCCGTAAAAACCTTTTAACATCTGGATGAGTTCCCAACACCATTCCTTGTACTTTTCCACGATAACAAGAAAGCGCTGCCAACTGAACTCGAAGGGCCGCCGCCGCCAGCCCCTTATCAAAACCATCTTGTAGAAAGGCTAGAACCTGTGAAATTGATGCTCCTAACGGCAACACTTGCCTCTCCGTGCACCAAGCTTCAAAAATGCGCCATACCCAGATATACGCCATCGAAGTCGACCTACGCCTAGACTTCAATAATGTCGAAACAACTGTTGTTGAGTAATCCTTGGCTGTCAACCTAGCCCTCTCAAGAGCCAAGCCGTAAGCGAAAACTGATCTACCTGAGGCATATTCAAGGGGCCCTGCCCCAGCAGGTTGTCCCTGACCGGCAATCTCCATGGTGGCTCCACCAGAAGGCGTACCAGGTCCGCATACCATGGCCTTCTTGGCCAATCCGGGGCAATTAGAATCACCCGGCCTTTGTGCCTTTCGATGCGCTGCAGCACTCGACCGATCAGCACCTACGGTGGAAACATGTACAGGAGCTGCTCTTCCGGCCACCTCTGAATCAGCGCGTCTAGGCCCTCGGACATCCTTTCTCTTCGCCTGCTGTAAAACCTCTCTGCCTTCGCTGACTCGAACGTCGCCATAAGATCCATCACCAGAGGCCCCCAACGCTGTACCAGCAACTCGAACACCTCCTGATACAGTACCCACTCCCCAGGATCTACCTTGACTCTGCTCAAAAAATCGGCTGCTACATTGTCTACTCCCGCCACATGGGCCGCCGATAATGCCTCCAGGTGTAAGTCCACCTAAGCGAGAAGCTCCTCCGCCTCTTCTTCGAGAGCCACACTGGTGGTGCCCCCTTGTCGATTGACATATGCCACTGCTGTGGCGTTGTCCGACAGCACTCGAATCGCCTTTCCTTGCACCAACTGTTGAAACTCCTTTAACGCTAATGTGACCGCCCTCAGCTCTAGCCTGTTGATCGACCATTTCCTCTCTAGATCGCCCCATTGACCTTGGGCAAACTGTCTGTCATAGTGCGCCCCCCAGCTATACAGATTGGCATCCGTTGTAAGTGGTCTCCACTCTGGCAACTCCAACGGCATACCTCTTTCCAAATGCCCCGGAGTCAGCCACCACTTCAAGGCCTGTCTCGTCTGCACTGGGCAGACCAGACGCTGCGACAACTGATCTGACTGATGCAACCACCTCCTGAGGAGAGCCCTCTGCAAGGGCCGCATGTGCACTCTCGCCCACGGCACCAACTCCAGGGTGGCAGCCATTGTGCCCAACAGTTGCAAATAATGCCATGTCGATGGAGCCCTTCTCTCCAAAAACTCCCGCACTAGCTGCCTCAACCTTAAAACCCAGGAGTGCGGAAGAAACACTCTGCTTATCTTCGTGTCGAAGCTCGCCCCCAAGTACTCCAACTCCTGGGAGGACTCCAACTTGCTCTTTGCCATATTCACTACCCATACTAGGCTCTGCAGAAACTGTACCACCCAATGGGTCGCTCCCACGCTCTCGTCCTTTGACTTTGCTCGAATCAACCAGTCGTCCAAATAAGTATGCACCAGGATGCCTTCTTTCTGCAGCGCCGCCACCACCACCACCATCACCTTGGTAAAGGTGCGCAGCGCCGTTGCCAACCCAAAGGGCAACGCCTGGAACTGAAAATGCCCCATGGGAACGGCAAAGCGGAGATAACGCTGGTGCTCTACCCGGATTGGGATATGCAAATATGCTTCCGAGAGATGTAGTGAGGTGAGAAACTCTCCCTGCCACACTGCTACTATGACCGATCTCAGTGTTTCCATGCGAAAATGCGATACCCTCAGGCACCTATTGACTCCCTTGAGGTCTAGAATGGGCCTTGAGGATCCTTCCTTTTTTGGCACCACAAAATATATGGAATATCGACCGGAACCGCATTGGTCTTCTGGGACCGGCACTACAGCTTTGAGAGCCAGCAAGTTTTCCACCATCTCTCGCACGGCCCTGAGTCTTGCACTTGTCCAGCAAGGCGACAGAAGAAAGGCATCCCGCACAGGTTGAAGAAATTCCAGGGCGTACTCCTTCTGAATGACCTCCCGCACCCACTGATCTGATGTGATTTGGGCCCAGGCAGGGTAAAACTCCCTTGTCGACCCCCCACGGGTACCACACCTGCCTGAGCCCCCCTCGCTTCATTGTGATTTCTTGAGATTCGAGGAAGGGGAGGCTCCAAAACCTCTACCTGTTCCCCTGAACCCTCGAAACCCCTGTGAGCGATACTGGAAATGCCCTCTCTGTAACTGACCAATCCGCACAGGACGAAACCTACGAAACTCTCTCTGCTGGCTTCTAGAAGGAGCCTGAGGATGACCCTGCTTCTGCTTATCCTCCGGCAGCCTTCCCCCCTTAGACTCACCAAGATCCTTAACCAACTTATCCAAGTCCTCTCCAAACAGGAGTTTACCTTGAAAAGGGAGCTTAGCTAGCCTTGTTTTAGAAGCCCCATCTACTTCCCAGTTACGCAGCCACAGATATCTTCGCGCCGCCACTACCAATGCCATATTTTTACACAGCCCGCGAATGAGGTCATACTGTATATTGGCCAAATACGCCGCCCCCGATTCCAACCAGGCTGCCTCCTCATTCGCCCCTGCTTCCGGACCTCCTGTCATCTTTTGGGACCAACGCAGACGTGCTCTTGCCACCCATGCTCCACAAATAGACGCATGCATGGAAAGCGCATTGACCTCAAACACCTGCTTTAGCAACGTATCTAAATGCCTATCTTGTGAGTCCTTCAGAACAGAACTGCCTTCCACCGGAATCATGGTCTTCTTAGTGACCGCCGAAACCGCTGCATCTACTCTAGGGGATTTGAAAAGGTCTTTATCTGCATCCTGCAGCGGGTAGAACTGTGACATCACTCTGGCTCCTTTCATCCCTGCTTCGGGCATGTCCCATTCTTCCTGTATCATCTCTTTAAATACCCTGTGGATTGGAAAGGCTTTCTGGGACTTCCGCACTGCCTGTAACGGCGGGTCCTCCAATGAAGAGTCCACCGCCTGATCCGCTGCCAGCATGTTGAGAGCCTTCAGCATCTCTGATATCAGTGCCGGCAACTCCTCCCACCGGAAGACCCGAATGACCCGTGCCTGATCTTCTGGCTCCGCTATTTTGCCGTCTTCCAGATCCATATCCATGTCCGAATCATCCAAATTCTCCGACAGGTCGTCAGGAACCCCTGCCTGATCCTCCTTATCCGCTAATCTCGCCTTCTTATGAGGAACGGAATTCGTTCCCCCTTCCAGGAAATCCCCTGAGCGGTTCCGCCCCCTTGTTCTCCTCAACTACACCCGCAGCTTGCTTCCGAAGAGCCTGCTGGAGAAGTGCGATAAAATCCTGTGAGAAAATCGCCGCCAGCCCCTCCCCTCCCAGCATCGCCAGCTGAGAATTGACGGTCTCCGGTACCTTAGAAGGCCCTAGTATAGGCTCTATAGTCAATCCAACAGGAGAAAGAGACTCTGAAGACCCCAAAACTTCCCCCTTGGAAAGCTGTGCCTCCGTATCCTCCCCACACATCATGCACTGAGGCCTGGAAGGCATAGTGATGTACTGCTGCGACCCAGCCCCCCAGCTAGCACAGCAGCACTGAAAAAGAAAGCAAAGACTCTCTCCCTGGTTCTTTTTTTTTGTATATCGCTGAACAACACGCTGGGCTACCAACTTATAGGCCCGAACTAAAGAAGAAAACTGAACCTCTGCCTTTTCCCGCGCAATCTGCACGTGACCCGGGCCTGCGCGCTCAAAAACGCCAGCTCTCCCCTCAGCCGCGCTTCCCCCAGTGACCGCACAAGGCCTGAGCCGCGTCTGCCCGACACCGCCGCGAACGGAGCCCAAATACTCTCAGGCTAACGCTCCCCTGCCCCGCTCACCTCAAGAGCTGTCGGAAACAGCGAGGACTGCTCCTCCGGCCTGCGCTGCTCATCCACCTGAAAGAACCGCCACGGCTACAGGAGACGGGCTGCCCAATCGCCGCTCTTCTAGCGTGCACACTCCTCCACGGCTCCTCACCTGATCCCCGGGTTCGGGAGCCGGAGGCCCCAGCAAACACTCCCGCACACTTCCCGGAGCCGTTGAACGCCTGGGAGGGGGGAGAGAGGGGGATCAGGTGTCTGCCATGCCGCCGAGGAGCTGTCTGAGCGCAGGGGCCAGCTACCAAAGATTTAAAGGTATATACCACCTCATTAACAGAAATGAAAGAAATAAAGGAAACACTCTCCCTCTTTTTTTTTTAACACTACCCTTAACTAACTATCTAAGCTACCAACTGCTTAATAATTCCTCCAGTGAGCCCAACCTCTAGGCTCACACCTCCTCCAGCTGCAATGGAGATTGAGACTACTGAATAGGGAAGGCGGTCCCTGGATTACTTATACTGGGGTCACGGAAAAGTGTGACATGCTCGGTGAAAAGCGGGATATAAATGCAGCGAAATAAATAAAATAAATAAATAAATAAATGCTCAGTCTCCAAAGCTGCGGGAGGAGGTGCTTAAACCCAGAGGTCTGGGACTAGACTGGAGGGACGATAAGGAAGTGTTCCTTAAGAAGGTTTTATTTTTGTCCTTAGACTAATTTTGGCCTTAAAATGGAAAAATGCCATAGAAACCAATACAGGTCCATCATTTAAAATTCTTCTCCAGGTTTAGTGTACTATAGAAGGCTGAAAACATGTTCATGAATGGTGGGCACCTTCATTCGGAAATACACTAGATAAATCTTCAACTAGCAAGGATAATGTTTAGAAATGATAGTGAATTTGTTTGTAATTATTCACATTTGTAGAAGAGAGCCTTAGTGACTGTATGATTCATTCCAAAACTATCCTAGAACTCGAGGGATGGAGAAATAACTGTCTGAGGTTCGAGACAAAAAAAGGAAGTTACTATAATTAAATGCATTGAAGAAAGCAAAGTAAATGAGGAGAAACGTAAAAGCTTATGACGAACAATAGCACAGAACAAGACGTAACACTGTGCTCAACCAGTATACTGTATATGTAAATGTTTCTTTTTTGCTGCAGATCTTTATAATATGTGAGCAAAGCCTTAGATCTTTCTTGCTTTCTTTTGCTATTCTTAGATAGTCAGGGCCCCACTTAACCAGCTATCATTCCTCAGCATGTCACGCTGTCAGAAGTCTGGAAGTGCAATCAAATGGATGCTTAAAAGAAGAAATGGGGAGCTAGTCTACTGGCGAGTCATAGGCCATAAGCCCAAACTATCTCTTTGTCAATGGAAGAACATCCATCACACTCTGCTGAGATGACTCCCTGGACCACCCTCTTCCCTCCCTGGGGAAACTTTAACTATCATTCAGGACATACTTGAAATAATTCTGCTCTCCCCCTTTCTCCTTCTCCCTTTGGTATTAGCTGAAGGCTTTGACTGACCTTAAACATAGCACAAAGCTCACTCAGGCTTTGAGGACTCCTGCCCGTGTGACTCACCCACTACTTTGGGAAGGTTTGGTTGTACTGGGCAGTTTACTAAATCACAGTGTGGTGACCCAGGAGAATCCCAAATTGAAGTGATTTACAAGTTGGAACCTTTTTTTTAATCCTTTTAAAAGGGAGACGTTTGTCGGCGAGGAGCTAATAAGGTTATGTCTGGAAGGAATTAAGTTGCCCATGTTGAGAGGTACATTATTGCAGGAATGTAGTTCCTCTTTACCATAGGCTTTAGTACTTGCTTCACATGGACCTGAACATGAATAGACTACAGCACCATGTTCTGAGGCTGACCTTTCTAGTACCTGTGACAGGGATGCAACAAATCCCTGAATTATAGTGGCTGATTTTCCTTATGCATTTAAGAACAGGGAAGGAAGTACACAAATCAATTAAATAGTTACTGCAACTCATAAAAATCTGCTATGGTAGAAAATCTCTAGTGAAAGAGGTACTTAACTTGCAGCCACTGTTCCCTCTAAGCTGTGCGCGTGTGCGCGCGCACACACCTCGCCGAGTGAGCGCACATACTTTACAACAGAGCGCACAAAAATTATGGTTCTGATTCTGATATAAAACAAAACAGACGTCTTAAAATTTAAAAGTTGTTGTGTATTTACGGTTTTCACAAGTTCTACAATATTTTCTAGTGCAATCAATGTGGTGTACATACTGTATTCTGACGTGTAGTCAAATTTTAAAGTATATAACTCCGAGTGTCGTTATGTGGCGCACAAAAATTTAACCTTCCTTCAACAGCTGCACAGCTGATATTTTATACGCACACAGCCTACAGAAAATTAGAGGGAACATTGCTTGCAGCACTTTATATCATCAGTGTAGTGAAATCCTAAAGGTTCTACCACCTTTGTAGGTAATATTGTAAATGGGACCTTTTTATGCCATCCCTTTCTAGAAATTGGAAGGGCTCTCCTTACCAGTATGGTAATGGTAGGAGGAGACCTCATCTTGGAAGGAAAGCTGAATTATATAAATACCAAGACCAAAGGCAGTTTCCTGTCTTTGGTTGCCTAAAACATTGTATCATACAGGTGTAAAGTCTCTTTCTATGTGGTCCTCATAGTTACTTTACCAACTACTTGGCAGAAAAGGGAGCACACCAATTCTATGAGCTTTTTAAACCAGTCTTGGCCGGCAGTTCATGGATTTTAAAGTATCAGGGTTCTATTGATGGGGACTGGCAAAAGCCAGGAGGCCCTTGGCACTAGACACATTCAAACACTTTCTTCTCAAATAAAGAATTCCTGGCCAGAAATTGTATTCTGAACCAAGGGTTTACTTAAACATTAGAATCACTGAGAAATGAACAAATACAATTGGCATGAAAAAGCGAACAAGAACTATGCTACAAAAAACAGACTATTTTACTTTCTTTTTAGTTACTGTATTTTGTACCTCATGCCTTCTCAAGTCTCAGCACATTAAAATTTAGCATTTGGTTTCTTACACAACATTCTTCCTTTTTTATGTACCATCTCAGCCTAGGGTACTTGTTATCTACAATTTATTTATTATGACCAGTTCCATTAATTCCCTAAAAGAATTACCTTCCTCGCTATCAATGCCTTTTTCAAAGAACCTGGATATCAAGTAGAGTCCTCTGTCAGATTTGGGCCATTCGTTCCCTCCTTCCTTTTGGTTACCCTTGTTCTAGCACTAGTTATCAGTAGACTTGATTATTGCAACGTTCTTTTGGCTAATCTTCCAAATTATCAACTTAAGGGCTTACAATCTATCCAAAACACTGCGGCTCGTCTTATCACTTTTGCTCATCGTTTTGACCATGTTACTCCCATTCTCCTTAAATTGCACTGGTTACCTCTCCGGTTCCGTTTTCATTATAAGTTCCTCATTCTAACACATCGCACCATTCATACTGACAATCCCCAGTATCTTGCTGACCTTATTTCCCTTCACACTCCCTATTGTCAACTACAGTCCCTTCATGCAAACCGTCTGTCCCTTCCCTCCCCATCACAAGCCCGCCTAGAACAAACTCGACATTCGGCTTTCGTTTTCCTCAGTCCCTTCCTTTGGAATGCATTGCCACCTTCCCTCCGGCTGGAACCCTCTTACTCCCAGTTCAAATCACTACTCAAAACTCATCTGTTCCAACAAGCTTTTATTTATTTATTTATTTATTTATTTATTTAACTATTTCTTTTATACCGCCCCTTCCAGAGATCAAGGGCGGTTTACATATAACAGGTTAACAGTCTTGTACACAGTTTGTATACATTTTACATAGAACAATAGAATTCAACTATTTACATTGAACAGTAATATAAACTTTGTAGGTATTAAAACAAACACATCTAACTTTTTACAAATATATATTTACAGTGTGTGGTGTGTGTGTTGTGTTGGTCAGAAATTGGTGTAGGTGTTGGAATTTAGTTCCTTTTTATGTCGTCTTGGGGCGTGTGTGTGGAGGGGGGCAGGCTTGTGTTTACATTGTTTGGATTAAGGGAGTTTGTGCATGTGTGACCACGTTTGTTGTGGAGCTAGCTTTGGGGTAGTAGGGGACTTCGAAGTGTTCAGTGAACAGGTAGGTCTTTAATTCTTTTCTGAATTGGAAGAGGTCTCTTATGGTACGAAGTTCAATGGGGAGGTCGTTCCAGAGTGTAGGAGCAGCGAATGAGAATGCTCTGGAGCTGGTGGTGTTCTTAGTTTTGCGGATGGTTTTTGGTATGATGAGAGAGTGGGCTGCGTTTTGTCTGAGGGTCCTTGTCGAGGTTGGAGATTGCAGTAATGTAGATAGGTGTGAGGGGGTTATGTCGTTTATGAGTTTATAGGTTGTTAGGATAATTTTATATTTAATTCGGCTGTTAATAGGGAGCCAGTGGAGGTCTAGCAGTATAGGGGTTACGTGGTCTGTTAGGCGAGCTTTAGCAATCACTTTAGCACAGATGTTTTGTGCTCTTTGAAGAAGGTATGTGCTTTTTTGCGGGAGGCCTATTAGGAGACTATTGCAATAGTCGAAGTGAGGGGTGATCAGTGTACCTACTACGGATCTAAAGTCTGGTGTTTCTAGGAGTGGCCTTAGGTGTTGAATTGTTTTGAGTTTATAGAAAATGGTTTTTACTGTTTGTTTTATGTGTGGTAGCATGGTGAGAGTGTGGTCTATTATTACTCCTAAGTATTTTACCTGTTTTCTGACAGGTATGGAGGTTTTGTTGATAGTGATTGTTTCCGGGTAGGTGTTCTCAGTCATAGATGATCTTGTCACAAACATTGCCTCGGTTTTTTGAAGTTTATGCTGAGGTGGTTAGTTTCCATCCAGGAGGAGGTCTCAGCCATGCATTTGGATAGCGGGTCATATGTAGGGTTTTTTGTGGTTATGGGGATAGCTAGCATGATGTCATCGGCGTATATAAAGTGATTAATCTTGTGTTTTTTAAATATGTTAGTTATTGGTTGCAGGTACAAGTTAAATAGGAGGGCTGATAGGGCTGATCCTTGGGGTATTCCCTGTCCTTGGGGGAATGTTTCTGATGCTTGTTGGTCAATTTGGACGCGTATTAATCGGTGTGAAATGTATGATTTGAACCAGTTAAGGACAATCCCGCCTATTCCTAGGTTTTCTAGTCTGTTGATCAGTGTCAGGTGATTAATGTTATCGAATGCGGCTGAGATATCTATAAATAGGAGTAGGTAGCCATGTTGTTTGTTATCTGTGCCCTTGATGAGGAAGTCCATAAGAGTGATTAGGAGGGTTTCTACTCCATGGAATGGGCGGAAACCAAATTGGTGTGAGTCAAGGGGTTTGTATTCATCAATGTGTTCCTGTAACTGAATTTTGACCTCCCTCCTGGTGCTCCTCCCTGAAGTTATTTGTTGATTGTGTTGTTCAGTGTTTTTTCCTGTACGTCTGGCACCCCCCCCCCCCTTTTTTTTCCTCTGGTCTTTTGTGTCCTTTGGTGTCCTTGGTCTAGTCCTGTGATTATAACCTTTGTGCCCTATCCTTTCTTTTGCTTTCCTGTTATTTTATGGTGTTCTATTCTCTTTTCTATGATTTGCAGTGCTAACCTTTTTATTGTAAACTGCTATAATGCTTCGGCCAAAGCGGTTTATCAAATGTTGAAATAAAGATAAAGGTGGATAGTCACGAAGGGGGCACACCTGCCTGCAAAAAGGTAAGGGTCCAAAGAAAGCAGGCAGATCCCTATCAGGTAGAGGTGTGCATTTGTTTGAAACAAAATGGGAAATATGAACAAAATACATTTCATTTTAATCTGAAACATGGCACTGAAAAATCAGAAATTTAAGGCTTTCTTCCCTGTCTTGTCACAGGCCAGGCTGGCCTCAAACCACTAAACTTTGGTTAGAAAGAAGCATTTTGCAGCAAAGTCACCAGTATTCCATGGGGAGGGAAGGCTCTTGTAAGCATTGCTATATTGCTGGAGTTCTTTCTTTCCTGTTTCCTGATTGGCCTAAAGTTTGTCTGGTCTGCAGTTCTATAGAGATTTATTCAAAAGATTTTTCTTTTACTATGTCTTTGTGCCAGAAATTCTGTCTCTGATAATATACTTAGACATGGTTTCACAAACCTGCTGGCACAAGAACATGGCAAAATAAAAACCTTTGGAATAAAGTCTACAGCAGGACTTTACTTATATGTATTTTTAATCATTTCCCTAATAATTTCTTAGTCCGCTGTTATTCTATTTATCTGTCTTAGCAGACTGTAAGCTCTGTTGAGCAGGGACTGTCTTTTATATGTATTTGTACAGTGCTGCATATGCCTAGTAGTACTATATAAATGATGAGTAGTAGTATGTTAACCAGGGGAAAAAGTCTAGTTAGCATTTTATCTAGAACTTCAGGAGCAGACAAACTTGGGCCAATCAGGAAACAGGAAGGAACATCATCAGTAAAACAGAAATACTTGCTAGCACCATCAACCTTGGAGCTATGAGGGCTCATTTACAAAATATGTACCTTGTAACCAGAAAGTCAGTGGTTCAAGACCAGCCACTAACAGTGAGAGAAAGAACCAGTTTGGGGTTTTTTATTTGCCTGAGTCCTCTAGTAATCTTTCAGCTATGTTTTTCATTTGGCCAGCAGCCATAGCTTGCCCTGAAATTAAAATGTATTAAAATGAAACAAAACAAAACAAAAATGTATTAAAACAAAACAAAATGAAATGAAAAGCCTGCAAATGAAACAGGAAACAAAAAGACATTTTTTGCTTGCATACCCCTCACAGTTTCACTCACACTTCCCCATACCTATGTTGGTTGACACTCCTTTGCTCGAGTAACCTTGGCATTCAGTTGGTGGCAGTTTCTTCTCCTCCTATAAAGGTAGCTGCTGAAAATGCTGGTCTCCCCAGTGCTGCTCCACATGACTTCTGGATCCTTTGCTCTGGAGCGATTGGTGTAGGCACACTCCTGGAATCTCCTTTTAGGCTGAGCTCCCCTCTGCCTCTAACTATAGCTAAATTTCATTCCTCCTTGTCTCCCCCCTCGGGTCTCCAGTCTCCATATTTTCACCTTCTATCTACTTACCAATTTTCCATTTCTCACTCTTACCTACCTAGTCCTCCCATTCCCCACCTCTGTCTTATTCCTCTTCCTTACCCCAATATCCATGCCCCTCCCTCTCAATCTTTCCCTAAATATGATCTTGTTTTTTCCTCCAACACACACAATATCTGTCCCTTCTCTCTTCTCACTACCCAGATTGTCTTTTTCTTACCCTGACCCCATCTTTCCCCTTTATCCCCCATCCCTAGCAGCACCCCCCTTCTAATTTCAGCCCCATAGCCCAGCATCAGCCTCAGCCCCTTTTTATTCCACCTTGTTCCAGCATCAGCCCATTTCCAGTCCCAGCCCCCCACCATCAGCCTTCTTTCAGTTCCAGTGTCCCAACCATCCGTCCACTTTCACTCCCTGCCCCCCATCATCATCTCCTTACAGTCCAAGTCCTCCAGTACCAGTCGTCTTCCAGCCGTAGTCCCAATCCCCCTGCCAGCACCACCATCAGTCTTCATCCAGTCCCTGACCCCCCACCATCATCCCAGTTCCAGTCCTACTCCATCCAGCATCAGCCCAGTTCCAGTCCTACTCCCCTTACCATCAACCCCTATCAGTCCCAGCTCCCTTCCCACCATCAGCCCTCTTCCAATCCCAGTTCCCCCCCCCCACCACCATCACCATATCATTACCATTGGCCCTCTTCCAGTGCCAGTTCCCCTCCCAGCATGAGTCCTGCCCTCCTCCCTGCGATAAATGCATTCATTACAAAGCTAGTGAACCATTTTGCTTTGCTCCTGAGACTGTGCTATGCTGCAGCAACCAGCACTACTGTGTTTCTAAAAGTGAAACACAGGCGCTTTCTGTCTCTTTTGTGAGACAGGAAGCATCCATGTTTCAAGAAGGGCAATAGTGTCGTCAGCTGCAGCATAGCACAGCCACGAGATTGAAGAAAAATGTTACCAAGTGCGGTATAGAAATAAGTGAAGTTTGTGTGCCCCAAGCCAGTATCTCACTTGCTTCCCTGTTATTTATTTATTTATGTGCTCTTATATACCGCCTTTCCATCATCAAGATGGTTTACATAAAACTCAGAACCAAGAACTATTACATAGAACACAGTGTTGGAATCAAACTATTATCTATATTACATACTGATCAAAATTATTTACATC
The DNA here is from genome assembly GCA_033557465.1 of Ichthyophis bannanicus. Classification (NCBI taxonomy): domain Eukaryota; kingdom Metazoa; phylum Chordata; class Amphibia; order Gymnophiona; family Ichthyophiidae; genus Ichthyophis; species Ichthyophis bannanicus. Next base: position 908,251,407 of record CM066034.1, read on the forward strand.
TGATTTTGAACCTATGTACATAAGTATCACTGTAGTTTAGTCTCAAGTCCTTTGAGGTCTAGTTAACAGCTGTGTAACTAGTAGCACTATCCTGTTCAAAATCTTGGTCAAGTCACTGAGTCCCCATAGTGCTCTTTAAATAAGGACGTTTTTAGGAGCTTGTAGAAGGCTTTTGGATCTGTGGTGGTTCTTATATCCTCTGGAAGAGTATTCCAGAGGCCCGGTGTGTAAAGTGAGAATGTCCTTTTGGTTGTAACTGCATTACATCTCACATATTCCCGTGGTACCTGTAATGTGTTGTTTGTGTGGCTTCTACAGTCTCTGTTTTTTGGTGTGGTTTGAAAGAGGGATCCCAAATGGGTTGACTGTGTTGTTTTTTAGGATCTTGAATGTTGTGTGTAAAATTTTCAATCTAATTTTGCTTTCTATTGGAAGCCAGAGGAGCTGTTTCAATATTGGGATAACATGTTCATGCAGAGGTGTCTGTGATATGAATCTTGCCACTGCGTGTTGAACCATCTGAAATCTGTTTCTGGTTTGTTCAGTAGGCCTTTTAGGATACTGGTACAGTAGTCCAGGTGTGGATAAATCATTGCTTGGACTTTTGTGCGAGTCACTCGCGGATAGGAGTGGTCGAAGATGTTGCAATGCTTTTTAGCTTACAATATATTTCTCTGATGGTCTTGCTGATATGGGCATTCAAGGTTAACTGTTGATCCAGTGTGATACCTAAGTATCTCACTTCCTGCTTTACTTCTAGGGTTGCATCTCTAACCTTTAGATTGGCCAGTGGATTGAATGTTTTATCCTTTGTGATGTAAAGGACATCTGTTTTGTTGAAATTGATATGAGATGACAATCAGATAGCCATGTAGATATTATCGTTGAAACAGTTAACTATTCTTGAATTATTAATTTGGCTTCTGTCAATTTGTGTGTATAACATAATATCATATGCGTAAATGTGCTAATGGACATTATTCCTCTGGATGATCTTGCATTTATAAATGATAAATAAAAGAGCTGGTAGGGCAGAACCTTGAGGAATACCTCATTTTTATTTATATTCTCTTATATACTGTGCTATTCTGCATCAGTGTAGTTTACATTGAAGAGGGCATTATAACTTGGAGATAACTATTTTACAAGGAACATGGGCTATGGAGGGTTAAGTGGCTTGCCCAAGACCACAAGGAGCACCTGTGGGACTAGAAACCCCAGTCCTTCCAGCCCAAGGTTGCTGTCCTCTAGTGGGATTTGAACCCCCAACCTTCTGGCCTGAGGTACCTTGCCCCACCCACTAGGCCACTCCTCCACTCCACTCATTTGTGAAAATGATTTAGATGTAGTGTTACTCATTCTTATCTGTTGCCTCCTTTCTGAAAGATATGACTTAAACTATCAACGCTGTGTCCTTAATTCCAATCTCTTGCAATCTGGTCAGAAGAATGTTGTGGTCTATGGAATCATATGCTGTTCAGGAAAATTAATATAAATCCCTTTTTTTGTTTGTCCAGTCCTTGTATTAACCTGTCCATAAGTGATATGAGTAGTGTTTCTACACCATGTCCTGTTCGAAACCCATGTTGTGGCTCTAAGTATCATCACATAGAGAGAATCATCCCATAGGAGATGGCAAAGTTCCACATTCTGACTGACTGCAACACAGGAAGTACAATCCTTTTCTTTCCTGCATTGTCACCTGGTTGTCTGTCTGAATCATGATACCTTGATTCGCCAGCCTATCCTTGAAAGCCCTTAGAGCATTTGAAATTGTTCAGTTCCAAAAAATGTATCTGGTAAAATGTCTCCTGGGTGACCACAAATATTGAGTGTGAAACCTATCTACATGGACTCCCTAACCTATTTGGATGTATCTGTCATTAGTACTTTTTGGTAAGGAGGAATTTGGAAGGGGATTTCTAATGACATATTGGAATGAACCAACAACAATGCCAAAAAGTTCAGGAGAGTCTTTTGTAGCTGCCATCACTGTGTACTCAAGGTTCATTAAGCCTGACTCATTTTGAGATTTGCCAAGAATATTACATATACTGTTGAAGTTCCATGCTGATGTCTACTGACTCTTTCTTTTTCCACATCTACATCCCCCCGACCCCCCCCCCCCGGTACCTCCTTAATGAAGAGAAGGTCAAGTCATAAATGGGAGTGGAGAGGGTCTTAAAAGTGTCACTGTGCTGCCTAATCAGGGTTGCAGCCTCTTGCACCTTATCTCCAAAGAGATTCTATCCATGACATAGCACATCAGAAACCTTTCCTGCCCTTCATATTTTAGCTCTGAGGCCTGGAATCATGAGATTCTCCAGGTGTCAATACTCATAAAAGAAGCACTCAGTGCTGTATCAAAAATATCATAGGTCATTTGGACCATGCATTTTCCCCACTCCTTCCCTTTACCCACTAGCGAATGGAGTTGCTCAGATTTCTCTGGAGAGAAAGAGTCTGCAAACTCCCGCATGCCACACATGATGTTACACAAGTGCATGCCCATGAAGAGATGGTAGGATGCTATGCGGGATGTGAGCATACGAGTGTGCTGAAAAAGCTCTCTCCCAAAAGACTCCGGAGTCTGAACTTCTCACCCTGGGGATACCAAAGAGTGTGTCCTGTAGCTCTTGGCTATTTTGAGGGTGGATTTGACCACAATGGAATGGTGCAGAAGCTGTAGATTCTTGAATCCAGGAGCCTTCTGAACTCGATACATGGAATTTGCTTTATTATTAATTGGTTGTTCAGAGAAGGTGGTCTCCCACAACTTCATCTGAACATCCTTGAAGGCTCTGCAAATAGACACTATCACCACTACCTTATGTGAGTCAAAGAATTGGAGAATTTCCAGTGCTTCACCCTGGGTTCCTCCTCCATCTCTAGCTTAAATGAAATGGATTTAGCTATTTCCCTTATAAAATCAATGAAGGACAACGTCTCAGGAGGTGATTTTCTTGTGAGGAAGAGAAGGCTGTGATGTTAACCCTGGAGGCTCTCCTCCAAGAACACCTTTGAATCATAACCAGACACCCAGGAGTATTTATATTCTGTCTCATAAAAATATCCCCAGGAACTCTGGGTCATTGCCTGGCTCAGCCTCTGTTCATCTCAGGGAGTGGATCTCACCAGAAAGTGTCAATGCACTGATGGTTTCCTATATCTCGGTGAAGTCTGACCTCCTGACACACTCGAGGAGAACATCCGTCGGTCAGTCACCACAATTGAGGGCCTTCAATGCTGTAGTGATGATATCTTTCTTGCAGGTAGGGCTGTTATTGTGAGACTTTGGCTCGGTAGTTGGTGGTGATGGCTGCTGTGCCTGAAAACTTCAGGGCAGAGAAAATAGGACCAGGAGGCAGCACGGCAAACATTTTCAAATCATTTTGCCACTATGCCTTCACCACTGCTGTGTGGGCTGCCTTCCTTTTTGGGTAAAATTTATGCCATTGATTTCACCCATAACGATGTCCTTTCTCTTTGGGGATGAGCAGAGTTTAGCATTCATTACCAGACAGTAGGAGGCTGGAGAAGGTCAGGAATGTGGTTGGGCAAGCCAATACATCAGGTATTATCAGGACAGGTTCAGAAATGGGAGGGATGTCTACAGCATCTGCTATACCCAGGTGGTCTCCCATCCAACTACTAACCAGTCTCAATTCTATTTAGCTTCCAAGATGAAACAAGATCAGGTGTACTCAGTGTGGAGTGGCCATAGGCTAAGCAAAAGTTGGCAACAGAAGCCAAATAGAAGTAGCACACTCAGACACTCTCAGAGAGACCTATCAAAAGCAAGGCAGAATGGGTGCTCATGGGTTTAAATAGTATCAGGGAACCAATCAGAGCAAGTTGCATCATCAGGATGTGATTACGATGGCTTAAAAAGGATGGTAGGAAGCTATGGCGCCCTTTCTTGCATGAAGGGGCGTCCTAAGGGTAAGTATGTAATAGAGGCCTTCTGGTGACAATGTTGTAAAGACAGAGCCAAGGATAAATTATCTAGAGACTCAGCTATTCATTATCTTGCAAATAAAAGGGGCAACCGAAAAACAGTGAAAAACTGCAAGCCTATCTCATTCCAAAGTGAACAGCACATTAGAAGTATGATCTCCTATCACAGAGATTAGGATCTTCTGTTCGATGCCACATTGAGAGCTGTGGAACGTTTCTACTTTTCACCAAAGAACTGTTTTCTTTTAGTAAAAAATAAGCATTGAAGAAAAAGTCCAAATAACCCTCCTGTGCCTTCTTTACCCCTGGTAGATTTTGCAAGGTTTGTGTTTGTCTTTTATAGGGAAATCTTTACAGGGCTGTTTGTTACTGGATCCGGCAAGCAGACCTTTGCTATAGAGATGGAAGAAGTAATGATCGGTAGGCTAGAGATGGCAGTGTTTGTTACCAAACAGACGGAGAGCAACTGTCATGTTTTGCAAACCAGCAAGGTCATCAGTTCAACTAATGCTTTGACAAGATGGACACGGAAACAGTGCATTTAAGACCAGTGCTATAAGCAAACAAATAAAGATGCAATGACATCTCCAGACTTTGTTGCCCCAGGAGCTCTCTGCAATAAATAATTTTAGGCTTTATAATGTCCAAATGCTTAGTATTACCCACACATGAGAGAGCAAAATACTTATGTCTTGGTTAGGTGCAAACCTTTTATTCACTAGTGCTTTTGGAATCTACACCCACATGGTAGGTATGCATATAAATATATATATATATCTCTGGCAAAAACATACTGGAGGTTATTTTAGAAGCATCTCCATGTATAGATAGTGGCATTTACATATGTAGATTGAAATGTGTGTATAAATGCAATTCAGAAATTGTTATGTATTCATGGAGATCCAAACCGCACAGAGATTTGTAGGGTTCATGGTGGAGATGTGATTTAAGCATGCCAAGAAAATACACAGGGACTTGGAAGCCGTCTGTCTTTAAAAATAGCTCCATCGGCTTTTACACCTTCCTCAAAGCACATACAGTTGTCAGCATGAGGAGGTAGGTGCAGAGGCTGATAAAACCCACTCCCCCCACTTTCACCAATCTCCCCGACATTCTCCAAACTCCCTCCCCTCAATCATAACCCTGAGTTCCTTCAGACTGTCCCCCAATAATCACAACCCTGACATCAAGAAAACCCCACAATCACAACCCTGACATCCTCCAGACCTCCACAATCACTACCCCTTCTCTCGGCAGACAATTTCCCCCCACCCATCCCTAATACCACTCTGGCTCTTATTGGGAGCTCTTGGTGTCTAGTGGGGTCAGGGACAATCCCTGTTGCTCCTGCCCCATTGCCGCCCAGGCTCAAAATGGCACTAGTTGACTCCTAGTGGTAGTCTCATGGTACTACAACTCGGGGTCAAGTACTACGAGACTATTGCTAGGGGTCAACTAGCACCATTTTGAACCCAGGCAGCAATGAAGCAGGAGCAACTGGAGAACGCTCATGCCTCCACTAGACATGAGGAAGAACCCTGGTAAGAGTCAGAGGTGGAATGGGGATGAAGGCTTGTCCAAAGGGGATTGTGATCAGGGGAGTTTACTTCATGTCCATGGAATGGAGGAGTGGCCTAGTGGTTGGGGCAAGGTACTTCAGGCTGGAAGGTCAGGGGTTCAAATCTCACTAGAGGACAGCAACCTTGGGCCGGAAGGACTGGGGTTTCTAGTTCCACAGGTGCTCCTTGTAGTCTTGGGCAAGCCACTTAACCCTCCATAGCCCATGTTCCCTGTAAAATAGTTATCTCCAAGTTATAATGCCCTGTTCAATGTAATTTCAGTTTGTTCAGTGTAAACCACACTGATGCAGAATAGCATGGTATATAAGAGAAAATAAATAAATAAATAAAATAAATGTCAGGGTTGTGATTGGGAGGTCTGAAAGATGTTGGGGTTGTGATGCAGGGGGGCTTCTGCTTGATGTCAGTGTTGTGATCTGGGGGAGTCTGAAGGATGCTGGGGAGGGAACAGGAGATTGGGGGAGGGTGTTTTGTTTGCCAAGCGGGTGTCTTGGCTGTTGGGAGAAGAGATTTTAAAAAGCTGCAGGTATGAAAATCTGAGGAGAGCAGGACACTCTATCACTGTGCAGCTTTTTAAAATTGCTGCTCCCACTGGGCATGCTGGCAAATACACAGGCAGACCTGCACATCCTTTTAGGTATTTTACAAAAGGCTCCATGTTTCGCAGAACCTTTTGTAAAATACCAGGGGAATGGACCATATCTGGACCCGGATGTCTTATTTCCTATCTCTATGTGCTTTCTGAAATGAGCCTTATTGTGTGGTAGCTTTGCTAGTTTAGGACCTATTGTTCTACCACAGTATTTAGTGTCTATAATACAAATGTTGGCATCCATGAAGGATTCTGCCACACTCCAAAAGCAGGCTGGAATGCTTTGTAGTCATATCTACGGTAGGAACTCTCTGGATAAAACCTGGGGATTCCATTAATTGGCATAAATGGTTAGGTCTCTGGCAAAATACTGGAAAGCATCAGGTGTTGGTACTGATCCATTTGGGCCAGAAGGAGAAGGAGAAGGCATGTATTGGACTGAGCAAGCAAGAAAGAAGAGGAGACACATCATAGCCCACACGGTCAGAAAATGTAAGCAACCTGTTATAAAATCACCTCCTATGTAAGTCACGTGGATGGTTAACATGTGAATCAGCATGTAAGCATGCGCTTTAATCAGTCGCTATTCTACAAGCACAAGTGCCACTGCGGATAAGTGCCATAGGGATGTGTGGGGGGCGGTGTTTGGGTGGAGTGTAGGTGGGGCTCCAATCTACATGCATAATTATAGAATGCTGTGACTGTACTAGGCGTGGCCAGTTGTGCCCGGTGCCAGAACTCTTCAGGAAGGTCTGTACGCCCCTATTTTATAAAGCAAAGCCTGCATGTGCTTTACTTTATCAAACAGGCCCCAAATGTACATGTACCAACACGCTTTTTCTGTGCACAAGATTTTGGAATTACTCTTTAAATGTCTACTGAGGTGAGTGATGTATTTGGGAAGGTGCAGTGGCGATTTTCTGACAGGTCATGCCAGGTCACTGAGATGGAACCTGTTGTTTGGAAGTTGCTTCTTTTTCCCCACGAGTGAAAGATGACCCTCCCCCCCCTCCCTCCCCCCCCCCCCCCCCACCGCTGGACCCAGTCTCAGATTTTGAATTACCACTGGAAAGGTGTCTGCTTTTCAGCAGACAATAATCAAATGAGAGGTGTGTACTGACTACATGTGGGGAAAGATTTCTTAGAACTCAATATTTTTTAGGTTGATTTCATTAAGGCTGTTTTTGGTACTTTCATTCCAAAAAAAATGTTTTTTTCCTTTATTTTCATTTCATTCCATTTCAATTTCAGCACCCATTGTTTGAAAATAACATGTGCTAGCAATGAAATTAAAAAATTGAAAAACCCCAAAATTATTGCATTGTTTTGGTTCATTTCAAAAAAGTCTGTTTCATTCCATTTTTATTTTTGTTTTAAATCAAATACACATCCTTAATCATTTTTTGCAGCCACAGCTTCCCTACTCCTGACTTTATAAGGTTTGCACTACAGAATGATGCTGTTTAATGTATATAAAATGTAAAAGCATTGCAGAGCAGGTAATTATTGGTATTTTCAGGTGTAGACTTGAAACAGGTAAGTCATACTTTGGGGCTTGTTTTAAAAGGCTTGTTTGTGATTTCCACAAATAGAATCTTGCATTTACATGCAGAAATGGGTGTTGGTAAGCTTTGACGTGGAAAAATCATTTGATTTAGTGCACTGGACATTTTTGTTTGGGTTACTGAAGTGATTGGGGTTTGATGGTCCTTTCGTGCAGGCCCTTCGACTGCTCTACACTTCACCATGGGTGGCTCTGGTGGTAAATGGTCAAGTTTCAGAGGACGTGCCTCTCAGCCAGAGTACCCGCAGGGCTGTCCCTTTCTTCCCTACTATTCCTCTTATTTCTGGAGCCCTTTTTGCGCTCGGTGCAAGCTAACCTGCAGATTGAGGGTGTGCAGGTTGGGTGATCCATCCTCAAAATTGTTGCCTATGCTGATACATCTATGCTGGTACATCTTCGGAATCCGCAAACATCTTTAGGCCATTTACTCAAGGCTTTTTGATGATTTAGGGCCTGTTTGGGATTGAAGCTGACTATGGACAAGTCCGAGGACTTAACCCTTGATCCAAGCTGGCTTGGTCAATGGGTGGGACCTTTCCCTTTAAAGTGGAGGATGGGGTCCTTTAAATATCGGGGGGGGGGGGGGTCACTTGCCGGCAGATCTGTCCCAATTGTATTGTTTGAATGTTCACCCTCTACTACAGCATGAACGAGAGCAGTTACAGTGTTGAGAGAGTTTGCCATTTTCTTGTTGGGGTGAGTGGTACTCTATAAAATGACACTTTTTCCTTGCAGGCTTTATCTTTTGCAGATCTTGCCTCTGCATATGCTCAAACGGGACTTGCGGATGTGGCAGAGGCAACTGGGCCAGTTTTTGTGGAGGGGGCAATGCTCAAGTATTTCCTTTGCCTGCCTGCAAGGGGGAGGGGGGTGGATAGGGAGGGTTGGGAGTGCCGGTCCTGGAATGTTATAGTGTCTGTTGTATTCTCCGACATGTTCGGGACTTGGTGGCTGTAGCAGGAGATGCTGGCTATACTCGACCCTGTGTTTGTTCTGCATGCCCTGCAGACTAAACTACCTCGCTCCCTGCGGATTAGCCCTCTGATACGTTCTCTATAGAGTGCTTGGCAGTTCTTATGCCATTTGCTCTAGCAGAATTTGCCCAAGTAGGCTGAAATGATATAGTTTTATTAAGTTGGTATAGGAGAGAGAGGAGAAGACTTTTGAAAGTATCTTTAGAGAATGAGCATTCTCCCATTTTTTCATAGTTTCAAGCTTTTGATACGCCCCTGAGGAAACTTGGAGTGAAACGTGTGTGAGGTACCGAAGGACGAAGTTGGGACAAAAGCTGATGAATATTAAGTTAAGAAAACAAGACAAAAGCAGATGAATATTAATTAAGTAAACCTCATGGGAGAAAAACGAGGTTTAGTTGCCGTTTAACCGTTTTAAAGATTTTTTTCACATTATGATTAAAGGATAATAGGATAAACCCGAAACAAATTTGAGATATTTGAGAGATAAGTAGAATATCAACTTTTAGAGGGAGGTCGTTGATGCGAACAGGCACATTGACTTGACGAACCATATTGTCGAGATTAGTGCCATAGAGTCTGAGACCCCCTACTAATAGGAGAAGGGCAACTCGTAGATGAGATTGAACACATTCACAAACTTAAGGAGTTTATTTTTCACTCTCTGGATGATATTTTGAGTGGATGCACATTTTTTATTTGATATTAATACCACTCAGTAAAACAAGACTATATATGGTTGTTTTCTAGCAGAATCCTGAGCAATCGTGTCTCCTACCTTTATGGGGTAATCTGGTGCTCCTGATGGGAGATACCTCGGGAGTTTAGGCTTTGGGGACAGCAAGACTTGGATCATTTGTCCTAATTCTTGATGTTGGAGGGTCAGTTCAAGTCTTTTAGGGAATTGGCGAGGGAATTTCAGCTGGCCCCCAGGGACGCTTATGCACTTACACAGGTGTGCCACTATATTGTGTCACTGAGCCGCTCTGATCTGGGACAGTGGTTTGTTGACAAGTTGGCATCCTTTTTTGAGGTCAATAATAGAGAACAAATTTATTTATTTATTTACAGTTCTTATATACCGCGCTATTTGGTATCAGTGCGGTTTACAAATAACAGAAACTTGCATCAGAACAGGATCTTTTGCATACATTGTAACAGGGTCTGTAACTTGGGAATGTAACAGGGGAAACTATATACAATTAACAACAAAAGTTGTGAACTATTTACAGTTTATATATCAACTTGGTAAATCGGAACGGAGAGGACCTTAAAAATCTATGATCATTAAGGGAGTTGCTGAGTGTAGGTCTGTTTTGTGTCTCTTCGGTTGTTATGTTGTTGGAGCATTCAAGGCTTCGTGTGTAGGTTGTGGTGTGTGGAATGATTGTGTTGGACTAGGGTTGACAAAGTGTAGGCAGAATAAGTGGTGTTTAAGGGCTTTTCTGAACTGTGAAAGGTCATTGATTATTCGGAGTTGAGGTGGGAGGTCATTCCAACATTTAGGAGCATAGAATGCAAAGGTTCGGTTTCTAGTTGTTTAAGAGCATTTAGTGAATTCAATTGGTGTAGTCAGCGTATTGACGGATACTGACCTTCTTAGCCTATTTGCAGGAGTGATGGTCAAGAGTGCAGAGAGGGAAAGGGGGGATAGTCGGTTAATTGCTTTAAATGTTAGTAGTAGTACCTTGTAAGTGATCCTGGCTTGTACCGGTAGCCAATGTAGGTCCATGAGTATGGGTGTGATGTGATCTCTTCTGGATATGCCGCAATGAATGCAGGCTGCTGTATTCATTGCCATCTGAAGTGGATTGAGGGTATTCTTAGGACGGCCTTGTAGGATAATGTTAGCATAGTTGAAATGCGGTGTTACAAGCGTTTGGAATATCGTTCTGAAATCGTCTGGGGCAAATAGAGGTCTTAGGTTCTTAATGTCTGTATCTTATTGTAAATGGCCTTGGTGGTATTCTTTATGTGTTCCTTGAAGTTGAGTTGTTGGTCTATTGTGACACCCAGGTAGCGTATGACCGATTTACATGGTAGTTCTGCATCTCGTACCTTCAAAGATGTGGGGGGAGAGAAGTTCTTGTTCTTAGTTATAAATAGGACTTCAGTTTTCTTGAAGTTTATATGTAGATTCTGGGATAAGAGCCAGTCATTGATCACGTTGAAGCACTCTACTAGTGAGGATAGGTCGGGGTGTCTGATTTTAATTGGGGTGAATATTAAGACATCATCAGCATATATCAGACTGGATATATTAAATGATTGGATGATATCACAGATCGGTTGCATATATACGTTAAAAAGTAGAGCAGATAGGGAGGATCCTTGGGTACACCCTGTTGTTGATGGAATGGTCTAGATGTTGAGGATCCTATTCATACATGTTGCCAACGGTTTGCTAGATAGGATTTACACCATTCCCAGGCCAAGCCATGAATTCCCTTTTCCTGAAGTCAATAGAGGAGTTGCTCATGGTTAACAGAGTCAAATGCTGCAGCAATATCAAGGAAGATGAGTACAAAGCCGTTTTCAATCTTGTCAATCCCTCTGGATAGGGTGTTGGTCAGTAAGGTGAGTAGCGTCTCCACACCATGGGATTCTCGGAAACCATGCTGGCAGGGATCCAAAGGAGCTGATATGTCTATGTGTTGCTGCAGTTGTATTTGAACCACTTTCTCGATGAGTTTGGCTAGTAGAGGTATACTTGAGATTGGACGGTAGGAGTCTGTTCTTGTCGGGTCAAGTTTGCTGTTTTTCAGGAGTGGGCGTATAGATGTTTGCTTAAGGGTTGCTGGGAATGTTCCTGCTGCAAAGGAGAGCTTCATAATGTAGGCTAGAGTAGGGCTGAGGTCGGAGCGCATTGTTCTGATCCAGTGAGCAGGGCAAGGATCGTTTGGGGCTGTAGTGGTGTTGATGGTAGCAATAAGGTCAGCAATGTATTTCTCTGCAGGAGGAATGAAGTTTGTTAGCTGTGGCTGTACTTGAGGGATGTAGTTGGTTGTGGGATTTGGTGCCGCATTTGTTTTGATGATTTTAGATTGCAGGTACTCGGCATAGGGCTGAGGCTGAATTGATACCGTCTGATTGGGGGACGGTGTCTTAGTTAATGATTTAGCAATGCTAAAGAGGTCACGTGGTTTGTTTAAAGAGCGGAGGAGAAGTTCCGTGTGGTGTTCTCTCATTTTCTCAGCTATCTTCTCATGGTGTTGCTTTAGCATGTTTTTGTAAGTTGCCTCTCTCTATTATGGGAAAGGCACTAGCTGCGCTGGAGGCGACACGAAATGATGATGTCCTTGCAATGCGCTGGAATGAGGAACTAGGCACAACAAGGCTGCGGGAGGACATTTTCCAGGACATGAGGAGAGTGCCCCAACTTACTACAGAGGTGACGCTCCAAGGGCCGAGGTGCTCAGCTGTTTGTGTGCAAGGCCTGTTTATGAGGGCTACAGAGCGTTTTGTGGACATGGCTGGATCTGGAACCACTGGCCTTTTGGATTGGAGAAACTGATTGCGTAGGCTCATGCAAATGGAGAACATTGCAGCACAGGGATTAGGGCCCAGACATGTGAAATTCATGGCAATCTGGGAACCATCCATTTAGTCCTTATCACCTAGGGTCATAACATGGCTCTGAATTGTGTCTTCATATGAATATCCCTAGTTCTACTAAATGAACTCTCAGTTTCTATTTGTTTGAGGGAGAGGGGTGCATATGGTCTCCAGTTTAGGAATGTGAAATGGACCTTTAAAGTTTGTCATTGTTTCGGCCTGAACTCCTGCGGAGGAGGGAGGACAGGGTTAGGGGACGGGGAGGATTAATAGTTTACATACAAAGATGAGAAATCAGTTGGCTTTGGTAGTCCTTTCCACTGGCACTATGTTAATATCCCTAGAGGCAGCTCAAGACAATCTTCTGCCGGAGACGAGGAATGAGAGGTCACCCCCCCCCCTCCGGAGGTGGGGGGTCTTTCTCAAAACCACAGTCAGGGACTGAACCAAACCAAAACGTTGATTATATAATGTGGAGGAAATGCAAGATGTTTGCACACCAAGGAACTAAAAAGAGTGAGAACCACAGCACAGTTTATAAAACCAAATTACAACTCATATTTGTTTTGTTGTTATAAACTGCATTATGATTTTTGCTTTTTCTTTTTGAACATATAGTTTGCATTCACAGAACCCCCTCCCTCAACAATGGGTGCAGAGCAGAACTTAGACATTCACCCATAGAACTCAATATCTAAAAAAAAAAAAATCTGATTCTGATCATCTCACTAACAACAACAAACATTCTCCTGGGTCACCCGCAGCAGCGTACCTTCCCTCTAGAACTGGAGCAGCTCAGTCACACATAATCACACGGCTGAGCTGCGCTGGTTTTGGTGGGAGAGTTTGCCACTTTGTCTCGGGACCCACACCGACTTACTTGGACAGCATAGAGGAGGGGAGATCGGCAATGCCAGAGGTGCTCAGGGGGAGCAGCACTTGGTCAGCAACTACTGTGCAACTGGGAGCATATACAGTCAGGTAGGTCTGCCTTTCCTGCAAGTTCAGGCGCTCAGTACAGAGAGACTTAGATCACACTGAATATTGTGAATGAATACAAAACTCTAAAGTCACTGAGGATCTATGGAGCAAATCTACCATACTATATCATACCAGCACCAACTTCAAAAGCTCACATAAGGAGCCCACCCAAAAAAAGCATCATTGTAAATACTGCAATGGGCCCTGGAACATCCAAACACCTATTTGAAAAGCTGAACAATTCAGATTGCTGCAGTTCAGATCCCTACATATAAACTCCATGTTAAGAGAACAGCTGGCCTTGGTCACGCATTCAGAACACAGAAGAAAGAGTTGCATTTCCATGTACTGTATAAAATATAAAGATAGCACCAAGTCCGATCATTAAATTCAAAATCATGCTGGTCCCAATTTGAGGTTTCTGCTTTCCTCCACCTCCCAATGCCCCCCACCTACTTCCCCCCAGGGGCAGCATGAGGGTTGATGCAGGACCATGTCAGGAGATTTGTTGCTATACTTTCAAAAACTATCGTTCAACTTGCAGATGAAGAGAAACTGACCTCTTTTCTACCAGCTATACAGGTCTCAGTTAAAAATAACGCCTTAATAACAGGGCTTGCACCCGATAGTTAGTATTGGCGTTTTATCACATCAATGACCGGCTGGTAATGAAGTGCAAAATATTCAATCCTTTATAGAAACTGATGTCTAACTTTTAATCTTAAATTTTATATATACTCAGCTTCTAAGCGGGATCAGCATAAAATCTTCTTTATCCCGACGTTCAATCCCGGTACCAGCTGACGTTTCATGTATTTTCGTCAGGGGACCTAAAAATAACTGTGATGCTGCCCGCGTTTACTCCCTTGGTTCTCTGACCGCCGCAATGTCAGCGGATCAGCAAACAACGCCGCGCATTGTTTGCTGATCCGCTGACATTGCGGCGGTCAGAGAACCAAGGGATTTTATGCTGATCCCGTTTAGAAGCTGAGTATATATAAAATTTAAGATTAAAAGTTAGACATCAGTTTCTATAAAGGATTGAATATTTTGCACTTCATTACCAGCAGGTCATTGATGTCTTAAAACGCCAATACTAACTATCGGGTGCAAGCCCTGTTATTAAGGCGTTATTTTTAACTGAGACCTGTATAGCTGGTAGAAAAGAGGTCAGTTTCTCTTCATCTGCAAGTTGAACGATAGTTTTTGAAAGTATAGTATCCTTATCGTTCAGTGGCCAAACTAAGTTTTGTGTGAATACAGGAGATTTGTTACAGCATCATTTGCATAAATTTAGTATATTTTATTTTAAAATGTATATGCCACCCATCTAAAATCCTAGGTGTCTTCCAAATACACATGTAATTCAGTAAATAGATGTTACAATAAAACAAACATAATAATAAAACATTAAATTTGATTAATGAAAAGCCACTTACACAGTCCCACCTCCCAAATCACACCATTATAACTATCGCCACATCACATTTATTTTGCTATGACCACATTATTGATGAGGAGGGCAGATATAAAATGAGATAAACTAATCTTCGTAGCCATGAATTTAAAAGCTGGATTGGATTGTGCTAGAGTTGGAAAAGTCTGGAACTCAGCAGTGGTGAAGCTATCAAACTAAACAAAATTAAACTGAGACGTTTCCTTAAAATTTGAAATTTCCTTGAATCTGAACTGACAAAATATTTTAAACTTCAGTCTTGCAGCATAAAGAATGCAAAATTGCAAATCTCAAAGACAATACATATTGCAGTACCCCCCCCCCCCCCCACCAACTAACACCCTACAGTTGACCACAGGACCAATAGCATCATAAATATTGCAGTGGGCCCTAGAACATCCATATTCCTATTCAGAAAACTGAACAAGCCAGATTACTACAGATCTCTACATGGAAACTCCATGCTAAGATAACATGTAGCCTCAGTCACACATGCAGAAAAGAAATAGATCTTCACCAAGTAGGGAATATATCAATACAAACTAAAAACAAACTTATGTAGAGAGAAAATGTTTTTACCCATTACTCTAAGGTTTACAGGATTTCTTTCCCAAAATTATAATTTACTCCAGAGTGAAGCAAGAGAAAGAACTCTCACACACAGGTGACTGCATTGTCAGCAGAAAGTAACATAATGCCTCAGTGTAAGTAGCATGAGTGCAACTAATGCCACCTCAGTGGGTGGCTTTAGTTGCAACAACAGCCATTTTGCCACACTGAAATACAGTAAAGGCAGGGGGATGTAAATGCCTCCCTGCAGTTAAGAACATAAGATATGCCATGCTGGGTCAGACCAAGGTCCATCAAGCCCAGTATCCTGTTTCGAACAGTGGCCAGTCTAGGTCATACATACCTAGCAGTATCCCCAAGAGACACAGGTTCCACAATACTTGTATTGGGTCAAACAGTGATATCCTGGGTCCCTTTTTAATAATGGTTTATGGACCTTTCCTCCAGGAACTTGTCCAAACCTTTTTTAAACCCAGCTATACTAACAGCCCTCACTACATCCTCCGGTAACAAATTCCAGAGTTTGATTACACGTTGAGTGAAAAAATATTTTCTCTTGTTTGTCTTAAATAGTTTACCCTGTAGTTTCATTACATGTCCCCTAGTCTTTCTATATTCTGATAGCGTAAACAATCTATCTACGTTTACCCATTCCACTCCATTCATTAATTTATAGACCTCTATCATATCTCCCCTCAGCCGTCTCTTTTCCAGGTTGAAGAGCCCTAACCTTTGTAGCCTCTCTTCATAGGAGTAGTCTTCCAGCCCCTTTACCATTTTGGTGGCTCTTCTCTGTACCTTTTCTAATAACGCTATATCCTTTTTAAGATACAGCGACCAGAATTGCACACAATATTCAAGGTGCAGTCGTACCATGGAACGATACAGAGGCATTATAATATCCTTTGTTTTATTTTCCATTCCTTTCCTTATGATACCTAGCATTCTATTTGCTTTCTTGGCCACCGCTGCACACTGGGCGGAGGGTTTTAACATGTTATCCACGATGACTCCTAAATATTTTTCCTGGGTGGTGGTTCCCAATGTAGAACCTTGCATTGTGTAACCATAGTGTGGGTTGTTCTTTCCTAGGTGCATAGCTTTGCACTTGTCCACATTAAATTTCATCTGCCATTTGGATGCCCAGTCTTCCAATTTATCCAGATCCTCCTGCAGTTTTCCACAATCCTCTTTTAACAACTTTAAACAGTTTTGTGTCATCTGCAAATTTGATAACCTCACTAGTTATTCCCTTTACCAGGTCATTTATGAATACGTCAAAAAGTAGCGGACCCAGTACAGATCCCTGGGGTACTCCACTATTCACCTTTTTCCATTGGGAAAATTGGCCATTTAGCCCTACCCTCTGCTTTCTATCTTTTAACCAGTTCCTGATCCACAATAGTACACTGCCTCCTATCCCATGTCGTTTTAGTTTTGCCAAAAGTCTCTGATGAGGGACCTTGTCAAAGGCTTTCTGAAAGTCCACATACACTATATCAACCGACTCACCTTTGTCTACCTGTTTATTCACACCTTCAAAAAAACATATCAGATTAGTAAGACAAGATCTTCCTTGTCTAAAGCCATGTTGGCTGTCTCCCATTAGGCCACGAGTATCTACATGCTGTGTAATTTTGCTCTTTATGATGGTTTCTACCATTTTCCCTGGTACTGACGTCAGGCTCACCTGTCTGTAGTTTCCGGGATCACCCCTGGAACCCTTTATGAAAATTGGCGTTACACTGGCGATCCTCCAATCTTCAGGTATTACAGATGATTTTAATGAAAGTTCACAGATTACTAATAGCAGCCTGCAATCTCATATTTCAGTTCTTTCAACACTCTTGGATGTATACCATCTGGTCCAGGTGATTTGCTACTATTCAGTTTATTTTTATTTATTTATTTAACAATTATTTCTATACCGCTCTTTCCCAAGTATCAAGTGCGGTTTACAATGAACAGTAAGTTATATGGTATGTGAAATAGCATACCTAGTCATTTTACATAGAACAGATGGAACTATTTACAGGTAACAATATAAAGTTTGAACAGTAAACTATTTGAACATATTTACATTGTAGGTATTTATAAAATATATCGTAGATCAATTGTGAATGCATAAGTTATTTTAAGGTGACAGATCAATTGTGAATGCATAAGTTATTTTAAAGTGACAGATCATATAATATAATTTGGGGGTCGTCATCTGGATACATGAAGGATGTGGTTAAGTATTGTGTGTTATGTTATTAATTGTTATTTGTTATTTGTGTGTTATGTTATTAATTGTTATTTGTTATGGGTTATATCATATTGTAGTATGGTCGTTAACCTGTGTCTCTTTGTGTAATTTGGTTAGATTCTGCTCCTTTGTTGTAGTGTAAAGAGAATAAATGGGTTTTCAATTTTGTTTTAAATTCCTTTATGTCCGACAGTAGGCGAATGTTGTCAGGAAGATTATTCCAGAGGATGGGTGCCGAATGTGAGAAGGCCCTCTTGTTGGTTTGCTTTTTAGCTTTTGTGTAATCTTTTGGTACTGCTATAGTGTTTTTGTTTCTACTCCTTTGTGACCGTTTATCTATTTCTACATTGATGCGTGTATTGAGTACAGATGGTGCTAGGTTATTTATTAGTTTAAATGTGGTTAAAAGAATCTTGTATTTTATTCTACTGGGGGCGTGGTCTAGTGGTTAGGACAAGGTACTTCAGGCCAGAGGGCCGGGGGTTCAAGTCCCACCTGGGGACAGCAATCTCAGGCCGGAGGGATTGGGATTTCTAGTCCTATAGGCACTCCTTGTGGTCTTGGGCAAGCCACTTAACCCTCCAATGCCCATGTTCCCTGTATGTATTAGTGTGTGTGTCTCTCATATCCCCCCCCCCCCAATTGACCGCTTTGACCCGGTGAAAAGCGGGATATAAATACAGCTAAATAAAAATAAAAAAAAATAAATAATACTGTAAATAGGTAGCCAATGAAGTTCAGCCAGGATCGGTGTGATATGTTCTATTGAGCTTATATTCATTATTATCCTTGCTGCTATGTTCTGAGTTAGTTGTATCTTTTTAATATTTTGCTTTGTGATGCCATTAAGGATTATATTTGCAAAATCAAAGTGTGGGGTTATGATAGCTTGAATTATGGTTATGAAGTCTTGCAAGTGAGTCAATGGTCTTAGTTGTTTCAATGTCTTAAGTTTGTAGTGTATGTTTTTTGTTAGATATTTTATGTGTGAATCCATATTAAGTTTATTGTCAAGTATCACACCTAGGTATTTTATTTCTTTTTTTATGTTGATCTCATGGTTATCTAGGGTAATGGTGTTAGGGGGTGTGTATGTTTGATTTTTTAGTAATATATAGTACATCGGTTTTTGAGAAATTAATGTGTAAGTTCTGATCTTTGAGCCATGATGTTAGTTCTTTAAAACATTCTGTTATTTGTTGTAGTGGAGGGTGCGGGATTTTAAATGGGAGATAGAACATTATATCGTCGGTGTAAATATGGTAATAGACGCCATGACGTTTAAAGATGCTACTAACTGGTTGTAGGTAAATGTTAAATAGTAGTGCTGATAGTGCGGATCCCTGTGGTAGGCCTTTTGATTGAAAGTTTTAGATGTTTGGTTGAGAATTCTCACTGTTTGGGTTCTGTTTGATAGGTAGGATTTGAACCAGTTATAAACAGTAGATGTAATTCCTATTTGTTGAAGTCTGTTTAGCATTGTTATGTGATTGACGCTATCAAATGCCGCAGAGATGTCGAGGAATACTAAAATGAAGGCTTGTTTAGTGTCATCAATTCCTCTTAATAAGGTGTCATAAAGGACTGTAAGTAATGTTTCAACCCCATGAAATGGTCTGAAGCCGTATTGGTGTTCGTCTTTATCAAATAGTTGTAATACATCTTCCCGGTGTAGCAATATTTCTCTCAAATCCTCTGCAGTATCACCTTTAAATACCACTTCAGTCATGGGTAACATCACTACATCTTCTCAGTAAAGACCGAAGCAAAGAATTCATTCAGTTTCTCCGCTATAGCCTTGTCTCCTCTTACTGCCCCTTTTACCCCTCTATCATCTAACGGTCCAATTGACTCTCTCACAAGCCTTTTGCTACGAATGTACTTGAAAAAGTCTTTATTTCGTGTTTTTGCTTCCGTAGCAAGTTCCTTCTCAAATTCTCGCTTTGCCTGCCTTATCAATGCTTTGCATTTAACTTGCCAGTGCTTGTGCTGTTTCCAGTTTTCGTCGTTTGGCTCTTTTTTCCATTTCCTGAAAGATGCTTTTTTGGCATCAACAGCGTCTCTGACCTCACCTTTAAACCATGCCGGCAGTTTTTTGGACTTTCTTCCACTTTTCTTAATGCGTGGAATACAGCTGGTCTGGGCTTCCAGGATAGTATTTTTAAACAACACCCAAGCTTGATGTAAGTCTTTAACCTTTGCAACTGCTCCTTTTAGTTTTTTCTTAACTATATTCCTCATTTTATCATAGTCTCCCTTTCGAAAGTTAAAAGGTAGTACTGTGGATTTCTTTACTATCCCTCCTCCACTAATTAAATCAAACACGATCATGCTATGATCACTATTGCCAAGTGGCCCCAACACCCTTATTTCTTGCACCAGATCTGGTGTTCCACTAAGGACTAGGTCCAGTATGGCTTCCCCTCTGGTCGGTCCATGAACCAGCTGCTCCAAGAAGCAGTCATTTATTTCATCTAAAAACTTTATCTCCCTAGCATGTCCTGCCGTGACACTGACCCAGTCGATACCGGGGTAATTGAAATCACCCATTATTATTACTGTGCTGTGACTTTTGTTAGCTTCCTTGATTTCTTTGAGCATTTCATCATCCATTTGTTCATTCTGGCCAGGCGGTCGATAGTACACCCCCACTGCCATAACCTTCCCCTTCATACATGGAATTTCAATCCATAGAGATTCTACAGCAAATTTTGTTTCCTGCAAAACTTTAATCCTTTCTGACTCAATGCCCTCTCTAACATAGAGCACAACCCCTCCACCAATTTGATCAGTTCTATCATTACGATATAGTTTGTATCCAGGTATCACAGTGTCCTACTGGTATCCTCCTTCCACCATGTCTCTGAGATTGCAATCATATCTAACCTCTCATTTAGTGCTATATATTCTAACTCTCCCATCTTATTGTTTAGACTTCTAGCATTTGCATACAAGCATTTTAGAGACTGTATTTTATTAATATTAATCTGGCTATTGGTAGGCATGGGTAATTTGGAATCTTTACGCTCTGTCTGCACCATACTCAAGGGTATTTGGGCTACTTTACTCTTTTTTGGAACCTCACTGCTTTTGGTAGTATCCTTCAAGGATACCTTCTTCTGAACCATGCGCTCTTGGGCGACTGTCGGCTTTCCCCTATTTTCTAGTTTAAAAGCTTCTCTATCTCCTTTTTAAAGATTAATGCCAGCAGTCTGGTTCCATCCTGGTTAAGGTGAAGCCCATCCCTTCGGAAGAGCCCCTCCTTTCCCCAGAATGTTCCCCAGTTTCTAACAAATCCAAAACCCTTATCCTTGCACCATCGTCTCATCCACGCATTGAGACTCCGGAGCTCTGCCTGCCTTTTGGGTCCTGCACGTGGAATGGGAAGCATTTTGGAGAACGCTACCCTGGAAGTTCTGGATTTCAACTTCCTACCTAAAAGCTTAAATTTAGCCTCCAGAACCTCCCTACCACATTTTTCTATGTCATTGGTGCCGACATGTACCAAGACAGCAGAGTCCTCCCCAGCACTATCTAAGATTTTATCTAGGCGGTGCGTGAGGTCCGCTACCTTCGCACCAGGCAGGCATGTTACCAGGCGATCCTCACGTCCACCAGCCATCCAGCTATCTACATGTCTAATGATTGAATCACCAACTATAACAGCTGTCCTAACCCTTTCCTCATGGGCACATGGCCCTGGAGAAACATCCTCAGTGCGAGAGGGTTTTACAGTTAGCTTACAGCCCAATGTAATCAAACTCTGGAATTAGTTGCCAGAGGATGTAGCAAAAGCTGTTAGTGTAGCTGGGTTTAAAAAAGGGTTGGACAAGTTCCTGGAGGAAAGGTCCATAAACTATTATTAAAGAAGTCCTGGGAAATCCACTGCTTGCCCTGGGACAAGCATTGTGGAACCTGTGTGCCTTTATGGGAACCTGCCAGGTATTTGTGACCTGGATTGGCCACTGTTGGAAGCAGGATTTTGATGGACCTTGGTCTAACCCAGTATGACATTCCTTATGTTCTTATGTTACCAGCACAGAGCTTAGGAAACATGCTGCTAAATATGCAAACAAGAGGAGCTCAACAGCACCCATGCAGCACCTCACACTTCCACAAAAACCAAGAGTGACTTGCACCCCACCACAGGACTTCCCACCCTCTGAATAAAAGATAGGCTCAGTGGCCCTTACACAGCACTTCCCACCCTCTGAAAAACAAGATGTACTTTGTGACCAACACAACACCTACCACTCCAACATAAACACCAAGAAGGGCTTGGCAACCCCAACATAACCCCTGTAATTGCACACGGGACCAGCAAAGTGTTAATGTAAATATATATTCCATAAAAGGAAATACAAGATGCTCGCTCACCACGGAACTAAAAGAAAAAGTGAGAACCACAGCACAGTTTATAACACCAAATTATAACTCATTTTATTCTGTTATAAACTGCATTAAGGTTCTCACTTTTTCTTTTTGAATATATCTTCTGCATCCACAGAAACCTCTCCCTCAACAATGGGTGCAGAGCAGAATTAGGATATTCACCCACAGAATTCAATATATTAAAAAAAATCTGATTCTCGTCATCTCACTAACAACAAACATTCTCCAGTACCAGACATATGGGGAATGAATATAAACCCTACTAAAATCACTGAAGATCTGCAAGGCCAAATGTACCATACCATACCAGCATACATTTCCAAAACTCATACAAGGGGCCTACCCAGAAAAAAGCAGCACTATAAATACTGTAGTGGTCCCTAGAACATCCATACGCCTATTTGAAAAGCCGAATAAGTCAAATTACTACAGTACAAATCCCTATGTACAAACTCCATGATAACAGAAAGCCTGGCCTAGTTCACACACTCATAACATAGACCCTCACCAAGTACAGAATAAGTGACCACAACCTGAAGTAAAAATAAAAATATGTAAACAAAAATTAAACTAAAACCAAAAAAGCCAGACTCCGCATGCGGCACAACACCAGAGAAATAAGAGATGCAGTTCCCCATACTGTGTAAAATACAAGGATAGCGCAAAGTCCAATCACTAAATTGAAAATGAAATTATTTTTTCTACCTTTTGTTGTCTGACCATTTTATTCTCTGATCATGCTGGTCCCAATCTGAGACATCTGCTTTCCTCTGTCTTCTCTTAGCTTTCTTTCTACAGTCTCTAGTCAATCTGCCATTTTTTGTCTCTCCTTTTGTTTTCTTCACTTCCTTCCATCTTGGATATTAATTATTTTCCTTTCAGCTTTCTTCCATTTATTTCTCTCTCTCTGTCCACCCAGATTGCAGTACTCCTTACTATCCAGTTCTCAGTCTCCCTCTGTTTTACTCCATCTTCCTACCACTTTTTGACCTTCACCCAAGTCCTTCCATTCCTCAGCTCTTCTTTCCTGGTTCATTATTCCCCATTCTTTTGCTCACTCTTTCTCCACCCCCCCCCCCACCCTCAATCTCTCCCCCCATCATCCAGTATCTCTCTCTCTCTCTGGCTCTCTTTCCCTCCATCCAGTATCTCCTCTCTCTTTCCTTCCATGTCTGCCCTCTCCCTTCCTATTCCTCCTGTAACCAGCATCTACCCCATCTCCATACCATACCCTCTCTATTACTCCCATGTCCAGCATCTCTCTACCTCTTTCTCAACCTATTTACACTGTGTCCAACTTCTCCTCTCTCTCACCCCGTCCTGCATCTCCTTCTCCCCTTATTACCTCATGTACAGCATCTCCCCTCTGTCTCGCTCTGTCCCCCCACTCCCCAAGTCTAGCATTTTCCCATAGTCTCCCTATAACCCCCTGGCCAACATCACCACTCCATCTCCCCTCCTTGCTTCTCCCTTTGCCCCTTTCCATATCCAGTATCTCCCTTTATCTCCCTAGCCCCCACCTCAATCTTATCTTTGCTGCCTCCTTATTCTCCCTCCTTGCACCCAGCATCTCCCTTCTGACTCACTGTGCCCATCCATGTCCACCTCTCAATGCCCCTTCATGTCCAAGGGGCAGAGCCTGCCTGCGCAGCAGCATGTCCCATGGACAGGGGCTGTGCAAGCAGTGATCCTAGCCCAGAAAGTCAGGGTACTAGTGGTCTTACACAGCCCCTGCCCGCAGGGGCATGCTGCTCCCACAGGCGGGTTCTAATCTCTGGGCTACAATCGCTGCCTCCCACACCTTTCTATGCAAGCCGTGACTGAGAGACAGAGCCTGCCCGCAGGAGCCAATAGCAGGAGGGCACCATTGCTGTCCGCCTGCCCCCATTCCCCAGTCAGGTTGACTTGTGGAGTGCCAGCAACCTAGTGGAGAGCCTGCCCGCGGGCAAAAGACTGTGAGTAGTGATTGCAGCTTCTCACAGCCTTCTGCCCGTTAGAGCAGCGTGTCCTGTGGGCAGGCTCTCCACTAAGCCACCGGTACTTTGCAGGCCATCCTGAATAGGGAATGGGGGGTGGGCAACTAGCGATGGCACTCTCCTGACGTCGGCGCTTATCTGTCGCACTTACCCAGCTTACCAGGTAGCACCAGCCCTGGTCCACCATTTATCTTCTTTATCTTCTTGCTCCCACCCCACCCCCCATTGTCCAGCATTGGTCTTCCTGCTACCCCTCTCTGTCCAGCATTTATCCTCCTGCCCTCTCCCCTGATTTCCAGCATTTGCCTTTCTGCCCCCTCCCCTGTTGTCCAGAATTTTCCTCCTGCCCACTCTGTTGTCCAGCATTTGTCCTCCTGCCCCCTCTTTGATAAGAGCCATTTTACATGCCTATGTTGTCACATACGGGCCAAAATGACCCCATAGAGGGTAATTTTATAAATTCATGGCTCTTATCAAATTCTCTTGGTCTTCAAAGTACACATGACAGCATGGACGTGCACACTTTTAGAGTTGCGAGAAGTGCGGGCTGGGCACAGCATGGCTGGAATCACAAAATTCTCCCCCCCCCCCCCCCGAGATTATAAAATGCACTATTGTATGCACTTATTTGTGTACTTTACACCTGCTCCCAGCCTGCAGCATCAATCTAGCTGCAATTTCTAATATTCTCTAAAGAGACATAGGTATCTTTGGGGAGGAGGCTAGTAATTGATGTGCATTAATGGAATAATACATGATATTTGCCACTTAATGTGCATTAAATGGAAAAATCATGTATTATTTTACCATAACGCACATTAGTTGAAATCAACGCATGTACGCAATAATGAGATGCAAAGCATTATTATGCAAATCAAATAACACCGTTTGTACTGAACTTTGCAAGCAGTGTTATTCATGGAAAGCATGTAGCCTTATGTTCCCAGGCATTATCTTGAAGAGGCCAACACAGCAGGAATTGAAGTAGTCCCTCAAAGACACTTCCCAGAACCCCAGTCCAAGCCCCACCACTACCCCAAGAGCCCCCTAATCACCCAGTCAATACCTCTTAAAGATCCTCTATTGGTCCTCCCTTGTCCTATCTCCACAATCCAAGCTGTCTAGCAGTATGGGACAGGAGAGATCCCAGTCTCTCCTACCCCTTCTGGCTCTGGGTTCAAAATGGTACCTATCAACCCCTATCAGCAGTCTGGTGGTACTACCATGAGAGTCAAGCTGCCAAATAGTGGCTCCTGACATAAAACCTCCGGATTAATCACAACAAGACTGACGTCCTCTTCATCACGAGGAACCAAGAATTCACTCCTCCATCCTCACTAAAAGTCAAGAATTCAGAGCTGATAACCAAACCCACAATCCGCTACCTTGGTATCACCTTGGACCAACGGCTCGACATGAAAACACACATAAGAAACACAGTGAAAACAATATACCACAAAATACGGACATTATGGCATCTACGACCACTACTTGACCTCAGCGACTTTCGAGCAATCTACCAAGCCCTAGTAATCCCACACTTTGATTATGCTAATGCAATCCTACATGGACTTCCGCAGGCAACGCTAAGCTCGCTCCAGCTTGCGATGAACACAGCCTCAAGAGTTCTAATCGGGGTATCAAGGACAGACCACATCACTCCACTACTGAAGAAACTCCACTGGTACCTATACAGGCCAGACTTCATTACAAGATCTTAGTCCTTACCTTCAAAGCCTTAAACAATCAGACCCCTCATCCATCAGCAAGATGATTCACCTCATTCCCCCTAACAGAACCAGAAGATCCACAATGGCGAACACCCAGGTGATCCCAAAAGTAATGACAAAATGCTCAAAGGCAACGTCCAACAGGGCCTTCATGATCTACACACACAGAGCTTGGAATGCCCTCCCCACAGACATGCGAGTCATCAATAACCTGACCCAATTCAGGAAGGCACTGAAGCATCATCTGTTCATAAGATACTACCCTGAAACCAGCTGTGGAAACCAGGCAGTAAGCAATCATACCAGTCACCTAGAGCACCCTAATAAACAGACCCAGCAAGAAAAAGGATAGCTAGCCCAATCGGTCCAACCCGAATAGACTAGAGCCAGAAAATATAGGCATCAGTGCATAAACTGTAGATAGTTACCCTAGTTATATCCAAGTTCTAGTCCCTGTTTCACTGTAAATACAATGCGGTCCAATGGCATGGTATAAGTTTATGTTGAATGTACACTGCACTGATAAGAATAGCGTGGTATAGAAGAGAAGTTAAATAAATAAATGTAATGTGCAGAGTGGCCTATGAGGGAGGTAGGGAGTCTTCGCTGGGGTGGGGGTATTAATTGAGGATCAAGAAGGGGGGCTCTTCAGGGCATGTGGACTTGGAATGGGTTCTAGGAAGTGTCTTCAGGGGATGGGGGTCTGTTCAGGGTGTTGCACATGTACTGGAGGGTCTTTGAAGGAAGGAGGGGGTAAAGTGAAGATCTGCATTTCAATTGCTACTGCATCAACCCCTTAAGAAGGCTCCCCGAGAGCATCAGGCCCCGTATTAGCAACCTGATGCTCCCAGGAAACAAATAACTGTGCTTGCAAAGTTGCGTGCAGGTCACGTTATTCGTATACTGTGAGAGTTACCAACCTGCAGTACTCAGTTGCCACAGGTCAGTAATTTCTATGGTAAATTAAGCTGTGATGAAATGTAATATTTACCACAGCTTAGTAATTATCCCCCATGTATCTTTATAAAATAGGCTAAATATATGCACCTTTCTGACTTCCAAACATAATGAACTAGATATAAAATTGCCCTCATATTCCATTCAAGTAATTATTTTGGTTCCTCAGACCAAAGTGGATACTCTGAACATTATTTTAGGTATGTTCTGCTTCTGACTGGTAACTGTCCCAGAGAAACTCCTACATTATGAACCCAGTCTTCGCAAGCATGTATGGGACAGGTTTATTAATATGCACTACGTGGGTAGTGTGGCGTTAAGGTACAGTATCGGCACCATGCTAAAAAATAGCACAGGGCCCCCTGCTGAAACCCTGCGCTATTCAATATTTAGCTCACAGAAGAAGATCAAAACGAGTTACATGCAGGTACAGTAGGCATTTCCCAGCTGCAGGGGCCTGCGCTATGCTTGTAGGGCGGGCCTGGGCAGCAACTGAGGAGGTGGGCCTTCCTGCTGCAGTGCTGTTAGGGTGGATGTTTGAAGCCCATGCTCTGTGCAGATGGCATGGGTGCAACTAAGCCACCTCAATGGGTGACGTTAGCTGCTCCGGCAGCAGGTTTACCACATCGACCTGCGGTAACTGCAGAGGGATGGCTGTACCCTCCTCCCTGCAACAACCACAAAGCCCCATTTTACTAATGCGACCCATACCTATGTTATCAGTATGGGGCTTATTAAACATACCCCCTATATTAGGTAGGGTGAGTGCACAAGGTAATACCATGTTGTCATGCCCAAGAAGTATAACTTATGTTGACACAAAAAAGACAAAGATTTTCAGTCCATCCTAATCTTATTGTTTCATCCCTAATAAATATTTTCAGGGTAGAAAGGAACCAGAGGAAAGCTAATCAAGGCTAAGCATTCCTGACAGCGCACACACCTGAAGGAGACCTGGGTGAGCATCAATAAATCTTTGGCTTCATAAAGTACTTTTTGCGATTTGTGCTATTTTTTCTGACATGCTGGTCTACTGACACTCAGTGGTAAGACAGTGGTAAAAATTCAGAAAGCCATTTTTTAGAAAACAATTTTAAGCCTGTTGTTTTTCATCTAAAAAGAGTGTGAGCGGCTGGTTTGTTCATATGTTTGTCTTGGTGCCTCAGCAAACTCATCAAAGAGCAACTCTTTTGTAGTTATGTCTCCAGTACATTGCCCTGGAAAAATAACATGCTGCCAAGGACACGTTAGATTGCTCTGCCGGCTAAAAGCACCATTTATAGACTGTATACGTAAGTGTCATTCTTAGTAATTGAATATATGAAGGAGACCTATTAGGTTAGTCTAATGCCAACATAGCTTCTCTTTTGCCTTGGGGTAAGCTTTGTGCTGTGGGTATAAAGTACATGGCTGTTCCCATGTAACACATCTGAGTGAATTTGTTAAGAGGTTTCTCAACTTTTTAGGGTTAATGAAGAGCAACAAAAATGCTTGTGGCTATCCAGACCTGCTCAGCCATGGAGAAGCTGGTGTTGATGTTGAAATGTACCATTAACATCGGATCCCTTTAAAGGCCTTCTAAAAGGGAGGGGGATGGAGGGGGGGCACATCAAAAACAATAACACAAAAAATGCAAAGAGTTTCACTGACAAAAGCAGATGAGGAGAGGTAAGCAGAAATCGCTTTTAAAACTAGACTTTGTGATTGTGTTTGTTTTTGAGAATGATTTCCACAATTCCCAAATGACTGGCAAAGTTTTCTTTAGCCCGTGCCATAAAAATCTCAAATGCCCAACATCAATGCACTTCAGCTTTCTTTTATGAGGCATCCCGGGGTGGGGGGTATGGAGGGAGGGAAGGAGATGGTTGGGAGAGAAGGATTTCTTAATGCAATGGGGGGCCACCCACCATTTTTAGTGTCACTCTGATAATGCTTTTTTTAACTTAAAAAAAAAATACACCAACAACAGGAATTTAGTTCATGTAAGCTTCAAATGCAAGCTTCCTTTTTTCTTTATATATATAATTGCCAAGTTATAGTGCCTGGAGCTAATCATTAAACCCTAGGAAAATAAACTCCTAAATCCCAGACAAAACAAAGATCTTACAGAAGCAAAAAGATTATCTCCGGAGAAGATGATATTGCAAAAGACCAACAGGCTTCACCAAACAATCAGAGCTTTTCTAAGCTTTCAGTTGGAAAAGATATCTTATATTTTAAAACGTAATACTGTACAAAAAAAAATGTAAACCTTATTTCTTATTCACCTTTTTGGGGGGTTTTTGTTCTTGATCAAGGAATTCATTTGATTCAGTTATATCTCGTGCAATGAGATGCTTTTCTTTTTTTAACATCGGATTTATGACTTTAATTATAATAGTAAAATATACAGAAACAATGAGGTCTTCCTTTTAAGTTTTATAGTGGCACAAGAAAGCAACGGGCTGCAGGACACATTGGGGGCATATTCAAAAGAGTTTAGCCGGTTAGCAAGACCTGCTAATTGGCTAAACCACCTCGATCCTGATAGTCAACGATACTACTGCTGAATATACCCAAAGAGCATAGAGAACACACGTGATTAAAACCGATACCATCTGTGGACAGAGCAGGGGCAGTTTTGGCAGCTATTTAGTTCATGGCAAAATTCAGCCACTAACCAGATTGTAAACTGCATAAAATTAGGGCACGACAATGGCTGCCCTAACTTTTATCTGGTTTGTGCTATCCAGATATCCAGCACTCTGTCTAGAAAAACTGGATATTCAGAGCCAGATGGTGGATATCCAGTTTTCATAAAAGCGATAGCGGAAGCTTCAAAATCGCTGACTGCGCCTGCTGAATCTCAGCCCTTTAGGAGATGTTTTACATAGAGAAAAGGGCTCTTATCAAATTGCATGGAAAAAGGTGTGCGCATAAGTATCTGTGCTGAAAAGATCTAACATACTTATATATGGAACCACTAGTAGGCATTCCTTGAAGTGTGTATTTGTGCGTGGCTGGGGTGCAGTTCTGATGTATGTGTGAATTTTATTTTAAAAAATGCCAGTGTACAAAGAGAGTATATTTTATTTATTTAACATTTCTTATATACTGCCTTTCATGATATCAAGGCAGTTTACATTGAACAAACTGAAATTAGATTGAACAGGGCATTATTACTTGGAGATAACTATTTTACAGGGAACATGGGCAATGTAGGGTTAAGTGGCTTGCCCAAGACCACAAGGAGCACCTGTGGGACTAGAAACCCCAGTCCTTCCAGCCTAAGATTGCTGTCCTCTAGTGTGATTTGAACCCCTGACCTTCTAGCCTGAGGTAACTTGCCCCAACCACTAGGCCACTCCTACAAATGTAGTCCTCTGTCAGAGTGTGTATAAATGCATGTGAAAATTTGGCCGCATTTGGCGTTGGTTCAGGGAACTTAGTTTTCAAAGGCACATAGACGCCTATGTTGCCTTTATAAAATAAGTACTTTCATGTTGAACCTTTGACGTTTATTCGTTTAGAATCATAGAAACACGGAAAAATGACGACAGAAAAAGACCACATGGCCTTTCTAGTTTGTCCTTCCATATCAACAACTACAACAGTCCCCTTTTTTCCTTTAGTATTTGCTAAAAGTATACACCACTAGTAGTAAACAACACCCTAGTGCTTTATAATCAGAAAAGGAGGGGGGGGACTGGATGCAGACAGGAAAAGAAACCATAAAACATTCAGGACATGGACTAAGAAACATACAGACAACAAGATGGGAGTGGAGGAGTGTCCTAGTGGTTGGGGCAAGGTACCTCAGGCCAGAAGGTCAGGGGTTCAAATCCCACTAGAGAATAGCAACCTTGGGCTGGAAGGACTGGGGTTTCTAGTTCCACAGGTGCTCCTTGTGGTCTTGGGGAAACCACTTAACCCTCCATTGCCCATGTTCCCTACAAAATAGTCATCTCCAATTTATAATGCCCTGTTCAATTTAGTATCAGCTTGCTCAATGTAAACCACCTTGATATCATGAAAGGCAGTATATAAGAAATGTAAAATAAATAAATATTAGACAACAATGTCAACTAAACACACAACCATATTGCTGAGGAACAAGAGGGTTGATAAAAATAGGAAGTTTGCAGACAGGCTTCCATATTTATGGAAAGGCATGGGTGCCTTTTTATAAAATTACCCACATGGAGGGTAATTTTATAACTACTATATCAAAAAACACCCACTGAAGTACCTAACAAATCATACAAAAAAAATCCAGCAACAAAAAATAGAGGAGAAAAAAACCTCAGTGGAATTGCTTCACACTCTATGCGGCAGTTTACTACATGCCTGAAGGGGATTCGCTACCATCTACCACCAGAGGTCTAAAAAACTTTTCTTTTTTCTTTTAATTTCAATACTATGGTATAAAGTCGTCTGTATCTTTCAGGAATTTGGATTATAATTATAATTGTATTATGGTATGAATGAGATTTTTTGTTGCTAGGTAATTTTATAAGCCCACACCAAAAAATCCCCCAGTTCAGTAATGAAATACATAAACGAAAAGAATACCAAACCCAATGAAAACAGTCCCTTATGTGTAATATCTTTTTGTTGGAACGGGCTGGAGGCGGCTGAAAGAGCAACACAGTCGCTCCAGACAGCCAGGTCCGTTTTAATTAAACCAAGCTAATAAAGTACTTATCAAACTGTATCCCAGTGAAGGTTGCAGTAGCAAAGTCTGTTCAATTCATGAGATTGTTGAGCGGTCAAAAGTAGCTTCTACACCCACGACACGCACGTTTCGGGCCATCAAGCCCTGTATCAAGTGGTCAGGAACGCGCGCCGTTTTCTGCGCGTTCCTGACCACTTAATACAGGGCTTGATGGCCCGAAACGTGCGTGTCGTGGGTGTAGAAGCTACTTTTGACCGCTCAACAATCTCATGAATTGAACAGACTTTGCTACTGCAACCTTCACTGGGATACAGTTTGATAAGTACTTTATTAGCTTGGTTTAATTAAAACGGACCTGGCTGTCTGGAGCGACTGTGTTGCTCTTTCAG
This sequence comes from Ichthyophis bannanicus, assembly GCA_033557465.1. Classification (NCBI taxonomy): domain Eukaryota; kingdom Metazoa; phylum Chordata; class Amphibia; order Gymnophiona; family Ichthyophiidae; genus Ichthyophis; species Ichthyophis bannanicus. The sequence continues at coordinate 908,282,982 of CM066034.1, forward strand.
CCGCCTCCAGCCAGTTCCAACAAAAAGATATTACACATAAGGGACTGTTTTCATTGGGTTTGGTATTCTTTTCGTTTAGGTAATTTTATAAGGCATGCCTATTTTTGCATGTGCTTTAACGTGCATTGAGTGTGCCAATTTTATAAAGACAAATATACACTTATTTTACTTTAAAAAATAGAGGCACATTAAATCTAGGCATGATCACATACTCCAGTCCTATCGCTGGTGTGAATGACTGTGCATATATAACATACATACTTCTGTATTTGATACAGTATGGGCCCGATACTGAATTGAGCCGGCTATGTGCATAACCATCACCGCCAACCTCTAACCCTGGATATTCAATGCTGGGGTCATATGCAGCCCCACACTGGATATCCAGGATTCCCGCACATGCCCCGGAGCAATAGAAGCTAATTGGGTAGTGTGATATTGCACCGCAGCCCGGTTAGCTCCCACAGGTAAAACTAGGCCAGCTTTTGCTTTACCTAGTTTTACCCGCAGGTTGCTAATCAGTTAGTGGTGTAATATCACCACTACCCAGTTAGCGGCTGTTGCCGTCTCTGCTCCACTCCAAAACACCCACAACATGCCCTGATGTAAATGCCTTTCGAATATCAGGTCCTACATGCATAATTGTCTGTTTTGCCCTGGCTCTGCCCAAACTCTGCTTATATGAATGCCCACAGTGAAAATACACGCCATCAGCCTAATGCATGCATCACGGCAAAACCTCCACGAGAGCAACTAATGCCACCCATTGAGCACAGGTAATGTAGGCTACAAACACACAGACTACAAACACATGGGGCCCTGTATGACTTTTTAGCGTGATGCTAATACCACACATTAAAGCCATGCTACCCTGGTAGCGCGCTTTAGTAAACATATCCCAAATTTTTGTAAAAAGTGCTTTGGGGAGGGGGTGAAATCATCAACCCTAATGGCCGCTTGAGCTGAGCGCTCCGCATTTGTTTAAAGTGTTTGCTTGCTCTGCTGGTGTCTGCCTCGTGAACACGGCAGCATGGTAAATGTAGGGGGATGAATGCACCTTCTCCCCCCATATAGTGCAAAGCATCATGCTGATAACCCAACCCGGCTTGGTAAACATGTATAGTTAGCTACATGTAATCCAAAGCAGCTCATTAGATTTTGAATTTTGTAAAAGCCTCATGCAAGGAATGAGTTTGCAGGTCAGTTTTTCCAAAAAGGATAATCACACCTCCATGCGCTGCTAATTTTATGCAAACTTTTGCTATGGGCTCATTTGCACACAGCAAAATTTCACACAAATTCATACTCCATTATGAAAAGTCCTGCAGCTTATTAAAAAAGACAGGGGTCTTTTTGCTGAAGTGCAATATGCAATTAATGCACATTTCAGTGCACATTAACTGCTTCCATGGCCCCACGGTAATTATTACTATGCGGGTGGGACAATTACCATACACTAACATGTGCATTAACTGCACATCATCTGAGGAGGCGGGATCTGGGTGGGATTTGGGGAGAGCATGGGCATTGACTTCACATTACAGTTAGCATGGGCATCTGTAGCACGTGCTAATTTCCAGTCATGCATTTAGCCCAGGTGCACCTACCACCACCTCAATAGGGGCCCATAGATTTCCCCCTTGGCAATTGCCAAGAACTGGATCGTGTGCTAAGGGGCTTGCCTGCACAGTAACTGCTGGGCACATGCTGCCCACACCCCTGACAATTACCATGATGCAAGGAACCTAATTCACATTGATTCTAACTCCAAATGCTGAAGATAGAAAAGGACCATTCAATCAGGATGTCTCATAGATTAATCAGCAAGCAGCAGGTACAAACAGGGAAAGAAGGAAGTGCATGCAATATTACTACATCTCCAATAGGTGGCGTCTCTTCACCAACAGAGTGGATGTAAACTGCCATCAAATTAATGTCAACTAATAAATTGGGCCCGAATTTCTAAGGCACTTACACGGGTAACTGCCCTAGTTACCGGTGTAAATGCCTTATCTGGGATTTTCGAAAGGCACCTACACGGGTAGTGCCCTTCAAAAATCCTGGATATGTCCCTAATATGCCCAGATGCTATGCAGTTAGGGGTGTTCCGGGGTGGAGTGGGAGTGGGTGAAGGGGCTAACTGGGTAGCACCGATTTTCCTAGCCTATCTTTCAGGCGCAGGGGCTAAGCGGGTAGCATCGAAAATCGGTGCTACCTGGTTAGCCCTTTCCTCTACTACCCGGTTAGCTTCTGCGGTTTCCGGGTTGTGCAGCAAGACTCAGATTTTCAATGCTGGGGCCACATATGACCCTGACATTGAAAATCCAGGTTAGGTGGAAGGGGTATGGGCTATGCGTTGACATGGCGCATAGCATCACCCAGATGAAAATCGGGCTCAAAGAACATAAGCTATACCATACTGTCTCCTTTCCCATGACTTTAATTTCCTCAAGAGTCTCTCATGTGGGACCTTGTCAAAGGCTTTCTAAAAATCCAGATACACTATCAGGCTGTTGCAGAAAACTGGCGCAGCCTTTACACGAAGATAACACAACTTTTAGGTACAATTACTGCCACAGTCAAATGCAGAAAAGAGATGGATGCATGCGTAAACAGCAAAGGAAAGGTTAGCACACACAAAACACCAAGAGTATTTAAGTTAAAGGCAAATGAGCTGCACGTATTAAAATGGCATGCTAATATTGTCTGCGCCCAAAGCAGAGAAACATATAGAGGATTTCATAAGTAGCCTTTGCGGTAGCAGCCGTGACAGTGACAGAGCATGGCAAACATCACACTTACTTTGAAAGAAGTTTGCTCCATTGCCTCTTTCCCTGCATAGCGCTGCTCCGCAGCAACCAGAAGCCCGGAAAAGCATTTCCCACAGAGGGGCTGAAGTCTTGCAATACTCCAGACTTTGGCCTGGCAGCAGAATCTGTTTCTCCGGCTTCCACGAAGCGGCGCTTTACAGGGAAGGAGGCACTGCAGGAGACTTGTTTTGCAGTAAATGTGATGTTTGCCGCACTCTGCCACTTGTTTTTCTTTTTAAGATTTAGGGGGAGAGGGAACAGGAAGGAAAGATGTTCTCGCCCCCTTTCTCATGGCCACTACTATTATCATGAGGGGTCCTCAACAAATTTTGTTTGGGTCCCCCTATTTGAACTTACGCCACTGATTGAATGCAAAAATATTTTTTCCGTTGTCTTATATGTACTACTTACTAACTTCATTGCGTCACCTCTAGTCTTTGTACTTTTTGAAAGAGAAAACAATCAATTTGGGGGTTATTCTGTGCCACGAATAGCAGGGATGGATAGCCCAATGGGATGTCCATCCCCGCTATTCGGGCCTTCACCCAGCTGCGACTAACTTCCCTGCCAGTTGTGAGGGGAAGTTAGACGGGGGCGAGGAAGGGGTGGCGCGGGGGCAGAATCTAGGCAGGCGGTGGGCGGTTGCTGGCTCTGGACATACAGGGCTGATTCTATTGTCGGCCCTGTACGTCCAGGGCTGGCGACATGTGCGGAGACGTTATTCTACCTCCAAGGTGGAATAACTTCCTTGGATGTGTAAGTTTTTGAATGCCGGGGCACAGATAGGGCTGGGGGGCCGGAGGACATTCCCTGCAGCCCGACCCTGGCCTTAAGAGGCCAGATCGGGGATCAGGCAACGAGGAATACTCTTTATTTTGTGGCAGCCGGCATCGCTGCTCTTCAATGGAGCCGCGGTGCCATGGCAACATGACGCCATGACGCCACAGCTCCATTGAAGAGCCTTGACTGAGTTAGCTGGGGGCAGTCCTGCATGTGCAGGCCAGACTGAATCGCAGTCCCGGCCTGCATGTGCAGGACTATTCGCGATTCTTATCCCGTGGGGCTAGACGTGCCCCGCGGTATCAGAATCGCGATCCCCTCTGTACGTCCGGTTCAGACCGGATGTACAGAGGGGATCTACATCAGGAACGGAATCGGGCCCTTTGTGTTTAGCCATTCCTCTCCACTCATTATTTAATAGACTTCTATTATATTATCCTTCAGTCCTCTCTTCTCCAGGATGAAAAGCTCTATTCTTTTTAGCCTTTCCTAATAAGATCATTGTTCCATCCCCTTTACCATTTTCATCAGCCTTCTATGTACCTTTATTAAATCCACTATATCTTTTTTGTGATGTGGAGATCAGAATTGCACACAATACTCAAGGTGCAGTTGCACCATGGAATGATACAGAGGCATTAAGATATTCTCTGTTCTATTCACCATTCCATTCCTTATAATTCCTAGTATTCTATTTATGTTCTTGGCTGCCACTGCACCCTGAACAGAGGTTTTAACATACTATGTCTATATCCTTTTCCTGGGTGGTTACTCCTAATGTGGAACCTTGCATCATGTAGTTATCGTATGGCTTGTTCTTCTCTATGGGAAACAGAAAGAACACCTCTCTTACAGTCCCCTGAAGAAGGCTTCTGCCAAAACACGTGTAGGGTTGACCCTTGCGACTACAAATAAAAGCTCTGTCTACCAGTGGTGTGACTCTGCCTGCTCCCTTTTCTTTGTTGTTCTTCTCTATATAATTTTGTACTTTTCCATGTTAAATGTCATCTGCCATTTGGATGCCCGGTCTCCCAGATTTCTCTGCAAATTTGATCACCTCACTAGTTATTCCCTTTTCCAAGTCATTTATAAATATGTTAAAAACCAGGGGGCCAGTACCGAACCCTGGGCACTTGTATTTACTTTTCTCTATTGAGAAATTTGACCATCTAGCCCTATTCTGTTTTCTTGTTTTATATCTTTTAACCATTTCCCAATCCACAATAAGGCATTGCCTCCTCTTCCATGCCCTTTTAATTTCCTCAAGAGTCTCTTATAAGGGACTTGGACAAACACTTTCTGAAAAATCAAGATACACTATATCAAGTGACTCTCCTTTATCCATATGTTAATTCACAGCTTCAAATACATGTAGCAGATTGGTGAGGCAAGACTTCCCTTGACTAAATCCACGTTGGCTTTGCCATTAAACCATGACTATCTATATGACACTAACATCAAGCTCACCAGTCTATATTTCCTTGGATTACTCCTTTTATAAAACTGGCATTACATTGGCCACCCTTCAATTTTCATGTAGAATAGACAATTTTTATAATAGTTTACAAATTACTAATAGTAGGTCTTCAATTCATTTTTAGCTCTTTAAGTAATCTGAGATATATACCATTTGTTCCAGGTGATTTGCTACTCTTTAGTTTATCAAATTTCCTATTATATCTTAGAGGTTCACCGAGATTTGTTTCAGTTCTTTCAAATCATCCTTTTTAAATATCTTTTCTGGCATAGGTATTTCCCCTACATCTTCTTCAGTAAAGACCAAAGCACTAACAAAAAGTTTGCTTATTAACCTATGTCCTAACTGACTTTAAGAAAACTGACAATTTTACCTATTGAGCTATGTCCTAACTGAATTATCCCTTTAGCAGTGATATTCAGCCACTAAATAGATCATTTAACTATTTAATTTAGGACTCTTAAATAACAGGCCTAAATTAACTAGATAGTGCTAGAGCAGTCACTGTCCAGTCCATATATTCAGTGCTGCCATCAATATGGGCAGGGCTGGATTTCCTTTCTGAGCATCCATAGGCAATGAGGAGAAACGTTACCCTGCCCCCCTCCCCAATTCTACCCTCTGGCAATGGAGCAATGGAGGGAGAAGAGGTGCTCCGCTTTCCCCCTCCCCCTGAACTTGCCCTTTTCTGACATTCCCTCTGCTCTTTCCCTTTTTCTACTGAAAAGCCAATAGCAATTCTGCAAGCTAACAGAAGCCCTAGAATGCCAATATTACTGCTAATCGTGTGAGGGACCTCTGGTACCCTCTTCAGGCAATTCTAATGTGTGTACTGTTTCCATGTTTAAAATGAGGAACTTTCCGGGTCTGAGAGGGTTCAGGAGATTGAGGTCGGAGTGATACAGTGAGAGAAAAGGGGTATCCATTCCCACTGGAAGAGAGAAGGGAGTACAAAAGGGGCAGTCATAGACCATTTTGTGTCTTTTACTGGAATAGTCATGTATTGCAGGGTCTTCAACTGGACTAGATTCTAACTCCAGAAACTTTAGCTGGCCTAGTCACTGATCCATGAGGGGGAGGGGTGCAAAAATGTTTTTTTTTCTTTTCCCCAAGAGAATGGAGTTGTGTCCACTAGGGCCAGTCTAATCATTAGGGCAACAACTTTGGGGGGGGGGGGGGAGAGAAAAGACTGCCTGCAGTTGATGCAAAACAGTAGCCACACAAACTCAATGAACTCGCAGTGCGACTTATACCCACAGGAAGGATGGTAAAGTTTCAAATAGCCCACTTACCAGAGTAAATGACTTTTGAAAATGTGCCCTCATTGTGCCCTCCAATCATCAAATTCGAGGACACAGAAATACAAGTTAAGTCTCAGATCAAATACCTCGGAGTCACCCTGGATCACTATCTAAATTCTCAACCTCAGATAATGAACACCACCAAAAACATTTACTTTGAATTCTCCGTAACTTACACCCCCTCCTCTCTTCTGACAGCTTCCGCATAGTATGCCAAGCCTCCATCAAACCTTTACTTGACTACTGCAATTCCATTCTCCAAAGGCTTCCCAAGGCTACCATTGACCCTCTACAGCTTGCCCAAAACACTGCAGCACGCACCACAGCCAGAGTCTCCAGATACTCCCATATCATCCCCATATAGAAGTCTCTTCAGTGGCTCCCTGTCGCATCCAGGATCAAGTTCAAGGTACTCGCCATCACCCATAGAGCACTCATCAACACCTCCTCAGAGCAACTCCAATCGCTTATCAGACTTCCTGACACCGAAATACTTCATAGACAGAAAACATTGAATCTTCTTCTCCCTCCCACGCAGATACGCAAGAGTTCACAACATACATGCACACTCCCACTATTTGGAACCAGCTATCCCCCATATTACACTGCATTCAATCTCACAACTTATTCAAAAAACCTCAAGAAATACCTCTTTGAAGAATATTATGGTGCATCCCTCACAACCACTCCCCAGCAAGAGCATCCCCTACTTCCACATACCATTCCCATTACCCCCCCCCCCTCAATAAGCACCTAAGGCTCTCCAGCCCCCTCTATTACTCTAACCCCTTCCACCTCTAAAAACTACCGGTATGAGCTCTGCTTGCCATACCTCATACCCCCTACTGTATCATAAGCTCACTGTAAAATAGGTTCCAAAGTTATACTATTCCTGTTTTTTACCCCCTCCCTTTTGTTATATGCTGTTCCAATTTAAAGTTGCCTGTATAACTTCACGTTTTCAATTGTTCCATGTAAACCGTTTTGCCTGGTAGAAAAACGGTATATTAAAACCAGTTAAATAAATAAATAAATTGTGCTCTTGTATACAAAACAAACTTTAATATTTAAAAATATGATGGCCAGTTATGTGCTTTTACAGGACTGTTCTAAGAGGGAGAGTATGGGGATGATCTTGATTGTTGTGTTTAATGATCAAAATCTCAGGGGATAGGGTGCTAGGATCCTGAAAATGAAGGTCCACCTACTACCATTGCACAGACCCTGGTGCCAGCAAGGAGAGAAGAAGTGGGGTCAATGCTGCAAGGTGAAGATCGCTAGGAGTGTGGCAAGGATCCCAAAGTGCGAGAGTACTTTCTGGTGATTCCCATGGTTCATAAGAGAACTTCAGGGAGGACAGTAGGAAACCCGAATAAGGGAGAATAACATCTGAAGAAGTTGCAAGAGGGCACTTCCAGGGGCCTCTTGGGACTATGTATGACTTTACAGAATTTCTATATCTTCCCCCATGGAATATTTTATCACCAAGATTAAGAATGATGACACCCCATGGCTAAACGTGGCTTTTTCAGAAATATTTTAACTAGTAAAGTTTTTATCTGCCCAATGTAGCTAGTCAATCAAATTGGCAAGTGCTCATCATTCAATCTCTGTACTCTCTTACTAGGCAATAATTTTAAATTTGACACACAACTGTTGTAACTATGCCTTGACATAATTGTAATCTAACATCCATTGGGATATGTTTATTAAACCGTACTGTTAGTGTGGGGTTTAGTGCGTGGTGAGCATGCCACGCTAAACATTAGCAAGGGGCTCCAGACTAAAAGCCCCATGCTAACTGGGTAGCACACAACTGGGTGGGGGCTGGGCAGGTTAGGGGAAGAATGTGGACTCTGATGGCCCATCACGGTCAGCATGAGTGTTTTGGGCTCGCTCTAATGTTGCCGTTAGTGTGGTTGCACATAATGCCATCTCAATGGATGATGTTAAATGCACCCACCTGCTGGATTGCAGGGTGCCATGGCACCAATGGCAGGGGACAGACTCGCATGCTGTCGAAAGTAGGTGTGGGCCTCCGTGCTAGGTTCACAACCAAACACATGCTACCAGTTCACTCTTTATTAAAAATGCCCCATTATGTTTGATGTGCCCCAATGACATTAAAATCATCGTATTCTAATCCACCCCGAGCTCCACTTACTGTGGAGTTGGTGCAGAATATAAGAAATTGCATTAAATTACATGAAATTAAATTTTGAACTGTTTCCTGAGTTTGGTTTATTAGTAAACTACTTCTGGTTTTGAAAAAATCAATGGACTGTGAAAAGAAGATGCGAGTGATCCCTAGGTTAAAGGGCTCTTAGAAACCTAGTCCCAGACCCTGTGGCTCAAGGAGGACATGAGTTGCAGTCTTCAAAGATGTAGAGCCCTGTTCCTTTCAGGAGGTGTCCCGGAGAGGTGGAGAGAACACCAGCTACACTGCCATTAAACATCCATCGTTCGCTTCACTCCGGTTCCCCCATTACCTCTCGGATGCTCTGCTTTGGCACTCCTCATACCATACCCTCCGGAGTATACATGCAAATGTACTCCACCTTCCCTCCATTTCTCATCTACCCCTGGTTAAATCTGTTCTTTCAGTTATAGAATTCTTTTCTCCTTGATTTTTAATTTTTGTTTTGTTTGTGCACCGCCCTGCTGCTCCTGTGAAAGCGGTTAAGCAAGCATAATAAACACAACATTTCTATAGCACTGCGAGGTGTATTCAACGCTGCACAGATACGCATAAGAGAAAGTCAGAAGAAGTAATAAATGTTTGGGGAAAGTGAGGGGAAATTCGTCTCAAAGGTGGATTAATAGCTGCAATTTAATCAAAAACAGAGATTATTTTGTCTCAATACCAGGCACTTTAGGAAGTAATACAAAACTCTGTAAAAGACATACTCAACACATATGTAATTCACATCCTATTAGGAAAAACACACTGCTACAGATTCTTACACAGAAACTACACATTAGCAGAATACTGTACCTTGATCACATGCAGAACACAGATGGACCTTCAACAAATAGAGAATAAGGGGCCACAAATGAGAAGAATAGGATGCTGGGTTCGCTAGATCTTGGTCTGACCCAGCATGATCTTTCTTATGTCTTATGTTTCTCTATAATCTCATTAGTACTATTCACTCTAGCCGCCTCCCACAGGACTGTAATTATGAATGGACTATACGATCTCTCTCTAGTGTAGAAATCATGTCCTGCTTAAAAGGGACACGGTAATTTAGTGAGAAGTCGAAGAAGTTTCTATGCTTACAAAGGGGTGAATAAAGAAATAAAAAAGCAACAAAATCAATATGTATAAATAAACCCCTAAATTTAGGTTCCTATGTCAGACATCTATTTTCAGTATGAAACTTACAGTTAGGGGTATGTTTACTAAACTCCGTTGCTGTGCGGGTCCCCGTTAGTGTGCTGGTGCCATATAAGGAGTGGGCGGGTCAGGCAGAAAAAAGCAAAAAACCGGACCGTACGTGTGTGCGTCACGCTAATGTGCGGGGCCCACATTAGCGCGTGGGAAGGCTAAGTGGGGCGCTGCTGCAAAACCAAACAACAGAGCCGTAGTACAACAGTGAAGACACTGACCAATGGTGCAGGGGCCAGGGGTTCAAACCCCCATTGCGCTCAACAAAAAAGACCAGCTGAGGCACCAACATTTATGGGCAAAAGTGGTTAGGAGGCATATTAATTTTGGGCGGCAGAAGGCGGCGCACTGTTATTTTTATTACGGCATGAGGCGGCGCACTGTTTAGTGTGGGCGGCAGATGGCGGCGCATTGGTAAGTTTGGGCGGCAGAAGGCGGTGCGCTGATAAATGTGGGCAACAGAAGGCGGCGAGCCGGTGGGCAGAAGGCGGCACGCTGATGTGTGAGGGGGCAGTCTAATAGTGGGAGGGAGAAGTGGCGCGCTGATGTGCAAATAACAGGAACGCAGCTATAGCACAATGGTTAAGACACTGACCACTCGTGCAGGGATCATGGGTTCAATTCCCCACAGTGCCCATTGAAGACAGCTGGCTGAGGCATTATTTTAGGGGCATTTCCATGTTGTGCGGCATAAGGCGGCGCGCTGTTAATTTAGTGCGCCACAAGATGGCGCGCTGATGGCTACAAGGCTGCGCGCGGATGCATAAACACAGAAACAGAGCCACAGCACAATGGTTAGGACACTGACCAATGGTGCAGGGGCCAGGGGTTCAACTCCTCACAGTGCCCAGTGAACAAGGCTGGCTGGTGCAGTATGTATCATGGTGAGGAGTGCTGTAGGAGGCCTTCCATTTATATTTTATTTCCCACCACTAGTAAACCCGCTCTCACAGTGTGTTAACATATGGATGCCCGTAAGGCACATGTTACAGTGCACTGTCCGCCAAGGCACCCTAGAATGTCCCCTATAGGGCACCATGTATGTTGCGACACAGGATAATGTATAGTGCACCCTATATGGATGGCAACCATAAGGTGGCCTATAGGGCGCCCTATAAAGCACCCTCAGAGGCACCTAATGGGTATAATAAGCTGTGTGTGGTTTTGCCGGCATAGACATATGTACAGTAAATAAAAATAAAGCTGTGGACAGCCCTATCAAAGGGCCCCACTGTGGGTTTGAACCCATGACCTCTGGCTGTACAGGGAGTGACATAACCATTGGGCTACAGCTCTATAGCTGACAGCAAGCCCCTGGCTGGCTGCAGAGAGCCAGCACGTCACCCCACAGACAGTCTGCTGTTGTAGACAGGATAGGGTTAGGCCACCCGTACCCATGATGCACTGCACATGCAAATCAGCTGTCCACAGATGCACACAAGATGGGGAATGCACCCCAACAGCTACCCGGTCTGGTAGGGGGAATTGTCCATGTGCACCCACACAGCACCTCGGCCTGGTAGGGGGTCCTGAGCGGGTGGACTACCAGCAAAGAGTAGCTACACACCGTCACATTGTGCGGGTACTGTGCTCACCCTGAGGGTGTGATGTGGCGGCCAGGACCAGGTCCACAACACCAGCCATGGCTGGATGAGGTCATGACAGAGCTCCAAAACAGTACTAACCTGTGAGATAGGAAGGTGCTGCAGAAACATGTTGGATATCTCTGTCTGTCTCAGTTAGTGGAAACCCCCATGGACCCCTAGGTGGTCAAAGTACACCACCACCACCACCACCACACCCCCCCCCCCCAAACAGATTTCCCATCCTACCTACCACCACCACCCCCCCCCCAACCAACGAATGGCAGCAAAGTGGACCATCAAACCCCAGTCCTGCTGGGGAACAGACACGCTAGAGGGCAGTCTAAGCAGCTCCACACACATCCATAACACAATATCAGACAGACTTTAGGCCTGGATATCCAAAGATGCACCCCCAGCACTATCTGATATTCACCTGCAGCAAGCCATCAGCCGCTGCACCCTGCAAGGCACTCCATCAAGACACATACCAGCTGTGAACAGTCTGCTGGTTAGCCCTGATGGAAATGCACACACCCAAAACTGGGGTGGCAGCACACACAAGCAGAGAGTTCTGTGAGGAGACCCCAACAGGAAACCCATATATATCACAAGAGAGAAACACAATACAGCACTATGGGGGTGCCTAGCCATGCTGTCATCACTGCCCACTCAGGGTGAGAGTGCTCCCCCAGCAGCACATACAGAGGTCACCCTGTCTGTGTAGGTGGTGGCCTGGCACTACAATGTCACAGCCAGTGCCCTATGCCCTGTGCAGATGCATCCTGGCCAGCCCACCATGTCTGACCTATACCCATGGTACCTTGCTGCACATTATGCACATTGGCAGGCCAATACTGGCAGTAGTGCTGGCAGTGTGGGTTGGGGAAGGTGTTTGCAGCCAACACACACTGTATAGACAGACACACACTCCCACACCTATGCCAGCATTGTGCTACTATTGAGGGGGTGATTAGCCTTGGCCACCACACCGGTCCTGGGCACAGCACAGGCATGGATATGGTACGCAGTACTGCTGGGGGTCACTCCCCAGGGTGGTGAACACCGTCAGAGGCCAGGCCTGGAGCACGCACCGCAGACACCAAACAGATTGTTCGGATGGGGTCAACTAGCAGTATGTGCGTAACGTAGGGATATCTATCAGCCTGTACTCTTAGCAAACGTTTCAGAGCTGTGTACCTCAGGTGTAGGGTGACATTGCTAAGGTATGCAGGTGCTGGTATTGGGAGATGCATGCAGGGTCCAATGTTCTGCCTCTACAGGAGACATTGGCCAATGGGGCCTGTGGGTGTGGGTGTGGGTGTGTCTGCCCCTGTTGGCTGCTGCTTTACGGCAGCGCTTCCCCACTCCAGCCCAGTTTTGCATCACACTGTTCGGGTCTTCCTGCTGTCCCTCATGAATATGCATGAGCTACATCTACATGCCGTGGGGGTGGTGCATAGATATACAGCACAGGCATTTGTGTGAGTGGCAGCATGGAACCTGACTGGTGTGTGGCCCACCAGGACTGCATTTGGGGGATTCTGCTGTAGGTTCTGCCCCTGTTCATGGTGTCTGTGCTCAGTGGGGTAAAAGATAGACGTATTACCATTGCATATGTCCTCGTCACGAAAGGTGTGTCCTTACTGTCACTGTTTATTTGTGGGGAAAATATGTGGGCAGGATTGCCGGTAGCCCCAGCTGGTCTTTGAACCTGTGACCTTCTGTTCTGTGTGCACTGCACCACCGTGTAGCCACAGCTTGGCTGAATTCCCTGGATAGTCCATGACTGTGGATCCAGCAGGGCCTGTCTGTTGCTGTGGACTGTGCCAGCCTGCACATGGCTAGGCCTCTGTCTTCTGTCGCTAGCAGCCACTGCCCCCTGCACCACATGTACTCGTCCGCCAACATGCTGGCATGAGCTTCTCCCATAAAAAGCAGGTGACCTGATTGGAATGTGGCAGTACGGGACTGCATTTGGGGTACTTGGCTGTGGGTAATGCCCATTGTTGTGGTGTGTGTGCGTTGTTGGGTAAAATATGGGTGTTTTCCCCATGCTTATGTCCCCTGCAATACAGGGGTGTCTGCGCTATCTGTGTTTAGTGGTGGGTAAAATATGGGGACTGGGCTGGCAAGTGCCCCAGCTGGGCTTTGAACCTCTGGTCCTAGAGGTACTGACTCTGTCCGCTGCACCACACTATGATCACATAGACAGTGTAGCCCCTGGAGGTAGTAAGCCTGGCAGGATGGAGTCACAAACCCTGCTCTACGCAAATTTACTGTGGGCATATAAGAACATAAGAACATAAGAACATAAGAAATGCCATACTGGGTCAGACCGAGGTCCATCAAGCCCAGTATCCTGTTTCCAACAGTGGCCAATCTAGGTCATACGTACCTAGCAGTTTCCCCAAAAGACACAGGTTCTGCAGTGCTTGTACTAGGCCAAGCATTGATATCCTGGGTCCCTTTTTAATAGTGGTTTATGGACCTTTCCTCCAGGAACTTGTCCAAACCTTTTTTAAACCCAGCTATACTAACAGCCCTTACTACATCCTCCGGTAACAGATTCCAGAGTTTGATTACACGTTGAGAGAAGAAATATTTTCTCCTATTTGTCTTAAATAGTTTACCCTGTAGCTTCATTACATGCCCCCTAGTCCTTCTATATTCTGATAGCGTAAACAATTTATCCACGTTTATCCGTTCCACTCCATTCATTAATTTATACACCTCTATCATATCTCCCCTCAGCCGCCTCTTTTCTAGGTTAAAGAGCCCTAACCTTTGTAGCCTCTCTTCATAGGAGTAGCCTTCCATCCCCTTCACCAATTTGGTGGCTCTTCTCTGTACTTTTTCTAATAACTCTATGTCCTTTTTAAGATACGGTGACCAGAATTGCACACAATATTCAAGGTGCGGTCGTACCATGGAGCGATACAGAGGCATTATAATATCCTTTGTTTTATTCTCCATCCCTTTCCTTAGGATACCTAGCATTCTATTTGCTTTCTTGGCCGCCGCTGCACACTGGGCGGAGGGTTTTAACATGTTATCCACGATGACTCCTAAATCTTTTTCCTGGGTGGTGGTTTCTAATGTGGAGCCTTGCATCTTGTAACTATAGTGTGGGTTGTTCTTTCCTAGGTGCATAACTTTGCACTTGTCCACATTAAATTTCATCTGCCATTTGGATGCCCAGTCTTCCAATTTATCCAGATCCTCCTGCAGTTTTCCACAATCCTCTTGGGTTTTAACAACTTTAAACAGTTTTGTGTCATCTGCAAATTTGATTACCTCACTAGTTATTCCCTTTTCCAGGTCATTTATGAATATGTCAAAAAGTAGCGGACCCAGTACAGATCCCTGGGGTACTCCACTATTCACCTTTTTCCATTGGGAATATTGGCCATTTAGCCCTACCCTCTGCTTTCTATCTTTTAACCAGTTCCCGATCCACAATAGTACACTGCCTCCTATCCCATGACTTTTTAGCTTCGCCAAAAGTCTCTGATGGGGGACCTTGTCAAAAGCTTTCTGAAAGTCCAGATACACTATATCAACCGACTCACCTTTGTCTACCTGTCTGGTGACAAACGTGCACATAAACCCCGGAAATGACCACAGGAAATGGGGGACAAAATATCACCACACTGGGCAACAGTGATATTAATGGGCAACCATAGCAAACACTCCCAGGAAAGCTCCACAAAAGGAAATGTTTTTTGGAAGAGTCTCCGCTCCGTAAACCCTTCCAAAATTCATTTCTTTTTTCTGGAGCTTTGCTGGGTGTGTTTTCTGTATTTGCCCATCACTATAACTGTTCCCCAGCTGAATTACTATTTTTAATAGTTCTGTTGTGGTCATTTTCTATTTTTATTTGCACTTTTGTGCTGTGCACATGTATCACACTGCTCACGTTTTGCTGGTTTCCCCGGTTTTCCTGTACATTGCTGACGGAAATGGTTTCTCTTCCCTTTAAATGCTTTCTACCGTAGAACACTGGCTTGGTAACCAAGCAACCAGGGTTCGAATCCCACTAGCACTCCTTGTGGCCTTGGGCAAGTCACTTAACCCTCCATTGCCTCGGAAGAAAGGCCTGGCAATCTACTTCCGGTGACACTGCCAAGAAAACCCAGGAGCTTCTGGGTCGCCAGGGGTCAGGACTGACTCGAAGGCACACATTGCATTTTTACCGCGAGTGTTTCCCTCGCGGTAGTTTTTACATGCAAATTCGGGCCCGATACTGTGCGGGGAGCCTCTCCCCTCCCACTCTCCACCCATTGACCCCGTCCCTCCGCCCCTCCGGAGCCTTCCTCCGCCCTCCTTTAGCCGTTCCACGCCTCTATCGGACATTTGCGGGCCCGCACTTGTACGGGGCCCGTTAGTGTGCCACGCACCTTTTCAGGGGTGACACGCACGTGTGCGGGGCATTTAAATGCGTTTATTAGCGTTTCAGTGCCGCGTTTCCGTGCGCTCTTTTGCGGCGCGCACATTTCCGGTTTTTAGTAAACATCCCCCTTAGAGTTACTAATGTATCCTACTACCGTTCTCACGTGTATAAGAACATAAGAAATGCCATACTGGGTCAGAACAAGGTTCATCAAGCCCAGTATCCTGTTTCCAACAGTGGCCAATCTAGGTCACAAGGACCTAGCAGTTTCCCTAAAGGACACTTCTTTGTTAGTGATATTACAGAAGGTAAGGTTAGCCTCTTTGCTGATGATACCAAAATCTGCAATAGAGTAGATACCCAGGAAGGTGTAGATAACATGAGGAGGGATCTAGCTAAGCTTGAAGAATGGTCTAGAATTTGGAAGCTGAGATTTAATGTTAAAAAATGCAAGGTCATCGATTTGATGTATACAAAAGGAACCCAAATCGGACTAAATACGAAACACCATTTAAATAAATCCAATATGCTCCAAAATCACATTTTGTGCCTAAAGAATTTTTTTGTCGGAGTTCGTCAGCCCAGTGTCTCAAATCTGTTTTTAAGAGACACCGTCGTGACTGCTCCCTTTTATTAATTTAAATTTAAAATGAACAAAAAGTCCAACACTTAGCTGTATGTCACCAAAGCGCCAAAATTCCCAGTGGACGACGTGGCGCACATTTCTGGTTTTACACCTGCATTTGCTGATCCATCCTGACCTGAAGCAGGGTTTTTCAGAAATGCAGGTGTAAAACCCGAAACGTGCGCCACGTCGTCCACTGGGAATTTTGGCGCTTTGGTGACATACAGCTAAGTGTTGGACTTTTTGTTCATTTTAAATTTAAATTAATAAAAGGGAGCAGTCACGGCGGTGTCTCTTAAAAACAGATTTGAGACACTGGGCTGACGAACTCCGACAAAAAAATTCTTTAGGCACAAAATGTGATTTTGGAGCAAATTGGATTTATTTAAAAGGTCATCGATTTGGGCTGCAGCAATCTAAGGGAGCAATGTACTTCTGTCCACAAAAGAAGAGCAGGACTTAGACGTGATTGTGTCTGATGATCTTAAAATAGTTAAATAGGTAGAAAAGGCAATGGCAAAAGCGAGAAGGATGCTTGGGTGCATAGGGAGCGGAATAGCATGCAGAACAAACGAGGTGATAGTGCCTCTGTATAAGTCTTTGGTGCAACCTCATTTGGAGTATAGTGTGCAATTCTGGAGTCCGCACCTTCAAAAGGATATAAACAGGCTGGAGTCGGTACAGAGGGTGGCTACTAAAATGGTTAGCTGTCTTCATTATAAAGCATATGAGGTCAGACTAAAGTATCTTAATATGTACACCTTAGAGGAAAGGTGGGATAGAGGTGATATGATTGAGATGTTTAAATACCTCCGTGGCATAAATGCACAGGAGGAGAGCCTCTTTTGATTGAAAGCAAGCTCTGCTACGAGGGGACAGGATGAATGTGAAAGGGGATAGACTCAGGAGTAATATGCAGAAATATTTCTTTACGGAAAGAGTGGTAGATCCGTGGAATAGTCTCCCAGTGGAGGTGGTAGAGATGAAGACAGTAGCTGAATTCAAACAAGCATGGGACAAGCACAGAGGATCTCTAAAAAAAAGAGGACTATTGTAGTGATTGATATGGAAGAGCAGACTACATAGGCCATGTGGTCTTTTTCTGCCACCATATTTCTATGTTTCTAGGTTCCACAATGCTTATATTGTGGCAAGCAGTGGATTTCCCAGATCCCCTTTAAAAGTGGTTTAGAAATGCCATACTGGGTCAGACCAAAGTCCATCAAGCCTAGTATCCTGTTTCCAACAGTGGCCAATCTAAGTCAAAAGTATCTAGCAATTTCCTCAAAGTACACAGGTTCCATAATGCTTGTATTGTGGCAAGCAGTGGATTTCCCAGGTCCCCTTTTCTAATGGTTTATGGACCTTTCCTCCAGGAACTTGTCCAAACCTTTTTTAAACCCAGCTACACTAACAGCTTTTACTACATCCTCCGGTAATTAATTCCAGAGTTTGATTACACATTGAGTGACAAAAATATTTTCTCTTATTAGTCTTAAATAGGTTACTCTGTAGCTTCATTGCATGTACCCTAGTCTTTCTATATTTTGATGGTGTAAACAATCGATCTATGTTTACCCGTTCCACTCCATTCATTAATTTATAGACCTCTATCATATTTCCCGTCAGCTGTCTCTTTTCCAGGTTGTAGAGCCCTAACCTTTTTAGCCTCTCCTCATAGGGGAATCCTTCCATCCCCTTTACCATTTTGGTGGCTCTTCTCTGTACCTTTTCTAATAACACTATATCATTTTTAAGATATGGTGACCAGAATTGCACACAGTATTCAAGGTGCGGTCACACCATGGAACGATACAGAGGCATTATATTATTCTTTGTTTTATTCTCCATTCCTTTCCTTATGATTCCTAGCATTCTATTTGCTTTCTTGGCTGCCACTGCACACTGGGTGGAGGGTTCAACACGATGAGCCTAAATCTTTTTCATGGGTGGTGGTTCCTAATATGGAACCTTGCATCGTGTAACCATAGTTTAAGTTATTCTTTTCTAGTTGGATAACTTTGCTCTTGTCCACATTAAATTTCATCTGCTATTTGAACATCCAGTCTTCCAATTTATCAAGGTCCTCTTGCAATTTTTCACAATCCTCATAGGTTTTAACAACTTCGAATAATTTTGTGCCATCGGCAATTTTGATTACCTCACTCGCTATTCCCATTTCCAGGTCATTTACGAATATGTTAAAAAGCAACGGACCCAGCACAGATCCCTGGGGTACTCCACTATTCACCTTTCTTCACTGGGAAAATTGGCCATTTAGCCCTACCCTCTGCTTTCTATCTTTTAACCAGTTCCTGATCCACAATAGTACACTGTCTCCTATCCCATGACTTTTTAATTTCGCCAAGAGTCTCTCATGAGGGACCTCATCACAGACTTTCTGAAAATCTAGATACACTACATCGACTGACCCACCTTTGTCTACCTGTTTATTCACATTTTCAAAAAAAACATATATACCTCAGAGGAAAGGCGGGATAGGGGATATGATAGAGACATTTAAATACTTCCATGGCGTAAGTGCACAGGAGGAGAGTTGCTTTCAATTGAAAGAAAGATCTGCAATGAAGAGTGTCATGTAGAGGATCCTTCCGAGGATATGGAACTGGGTGAAGCTGAAGAGATTGTGTCAGAAACTGACAGCCAGGCAAAGCACATGGCCCAGGGTTGCCAGGGACAACATAAACAGAGTGAGTCAAGAGGGGAGAAAACACGCCCAAACTGCAAAGTAGCCCCGAACTCAGGGATTAAGGAGAAGCACCTGGTTGGGGGAGGGGCGCAGTTAAACCCTAGGACACAGGCATATAAAAAGTACTCACCAGAAGAGAGCTGGAGACCCAGAGAGAGAACCGGAGGGAGAACCAGAGAGAGCTGGGGAACCAGAGAGGGAACCAGTTGGAGAAGGAGACCAGAAGAGAGTTTCCAAATGGAGAGCTTCAGGTCCAGAGAGGGAGAGACGTGCTGGCCAGAGGACCTTTGTATGACTGAGAGAAAAGAAAGGTTAAAAGGCAGGAAAACACAGCCGGTGTGTGAAAGCTTTGCTGACCCAGCTGTGCTAAGAAATCCCTCTGTGAAGAAGCCAAAAGATAGGCGGTATAAACCATGTAGAAGGGAAACTGGGTTTGAAAGTTTTCCCTGTGACTGCCAAGGTTTGCTGGACTCTCCCTGTGCTAAATCCCATATATATGGTAATGCTCCACCCTGTTCTGTAGCACCCGGTGAAGAGAAGTCTTGAGGAAGTAGAGAGAGACTGCATTTTGAAGTACCATATAATTATCCACCAACTTACTTGTCTGAAAGTGACTGTGAGGAAATGCAGACAGAGTTTGTTAATGAACAGACATCAGATGAGCAGATGGATTGTACGCTGTCTTTAGCAGATCACGTCATATCACTTTGCTAAACTAGCTGTTAACAAGGCTGTTGGAACAGCTGTGGGAAAAGCAAGAGTGTTTGCCTTTATTTGAAAAGGGACTGCTGCATTGTAAGTTTGTTCTGAACATTATATGTTGAAAGTTGAAAGCCAAAGAAGCTGTTTTTGTTCCTGAATTGTTTTTCTTTGTACCAGAAGTATGGTCATTTTTGTCCTTAATTTCCTTTGCAATGAATCCACCCGGAAAGGGAAATAAAACCTTGTCATTTTTGCCTAACCCACTCGACTACAATTATTCCTTGGCTTAGAGAGTAAAGAGGGACTACAACACCCAGAAGGCAGTGCAGGGCCAACTGCACTACCCTGCTTCCTAAGTTTTGGATAGCCCAGGCTGACCTACCCTACATGCCCCTGGCTCTAGGGGGGTTACTGGTGACAAGTTGGCGTAGTTTTTCGGATTTTTTTTGCTTGAAAAAAATAAGGACATTAAAGGAAACACCAGTTCATAAGCGGAGAAAAACTGCTATCCTGTGTGCGGAAGGACGGTCAGAGTTTTGCTGGCAGACCGGCCAGGAGGACCAGGACACCTTTCTCAACGCCTGAGTCTACACAGTGCCAAGGTAAAAGTAGCTGGGCACGGGTGTAGGTGGATACAGTGAGTGAGAAAGGGGAACTACTGTCCTGCAGCTAAATAGACGGGGTTTAAAAAAAGAAAACCATAAGTGCCGCACTTGGTGGGCCTTTTTCTTTTTTTTTGTCTTTGCAGCTACCGTAAACACCAGGATGGATCCCCAGGACGTAATGCGGTGGATGTCGGTCCAATGGGAGAAACAAATGGAGCTGGCGCGTTATATGCAGGAGCAGAGTGCTGCAGCAATGAAGGCGCAGCAGAAGCCGCTTATGGAGCTGCTGGAGACTTTGTTGAAGAAGCCACAGGACGTTGAAGGAACTATTCCCTCAATGGTCAAGGGGGTAGGACTACAGGATTGTAGTGCACTTGCATTTGGACAGTTAACCGCTCATGATAATGTTGATGATTTTATAGAGGCCTTCGAGCGAATTGCGGAAGCAGTTAAATGGCCTGTAGAACAGTCAGCTGTGAGATTTGCCATGTCACTCACAGGAGAGGCTCTGGCAGCTTATAAGACTATGCCTGCTGCAGTAGCATCAGATTATATTGAGGTAAAGAAAGCTGTGAAAGACAGGCTGGGGTTAACACCAATGTATTACAAACGTATGTTTAGGGAGGCTAGGCTGAAGCCTAGGGAGACTCCCAAAGCTTTATTTCAAAGGCTGAAGGGATTGGCCTGGAAATGGCTTGCTCCAGAGAGGAGGACTCTCGAGTCGGTGGTTGATACCATAGTCCTGGAGCAATTCATGCAAGCCGTACCTCCAGAAGTTAAGGCTTTTCTAACTCTCCAAAGTTGCCAGACCACTGAGGAAGCAGCCAACCTCACTGAGCGTTACTTTGAGGCTGAGATGGCTGGCACCTCAAGAACGGGTGTTTTAAAGGTGGCTGGTGCTGCTAACTTTGGGAAAGCAGAAAAGAACCTAACGGTTAAAATACCCAATGAAAATATTGTTGTACCAGTATGTAAAGGAAAATGTTATAGCTGTGGCAAGGCAGGACATTTTCGCAAAGATTGTATGGAACGAACAGTCCTTGTATCTGGGGGTGAAAAACATATACAGGAAGGATTCCTATTGAGAGTACAAGTACAGGGCATTGAAGCTCTGGCACTGCTTGACTCGGGTGCTAACCAGAGCATGGTCTCGCGCAAGCTCTGGCAGGCCATTGAAGCCCGCCTGCAATCAGCACCGAGTCAAGCAGAAGGGCAAGTAAAAATACGATGTGTGCATGGGGCATCTTCATATTATCCCCTATATAGGTTGTCTGTGAAAGGGCTAGGCACAGAAAAGGAGGTGCGGGTGGCCATAGTCCCACGGCTCCCGCATGATATCATCCTAGGGAGAGTTTGGCCTCCATTCTGTAAAGGGATGGTGAAGGGTCTGAATGATAAAACAGGCCTAGTATCCACCCGGTCCCAGGCCGGAACCTCAGGGGTAAGGGAGGTGTCACCGGATAGGACAGAGGAACTGCCCAAGGATAGAGAAGAGTCCCCTGAGCGTGAGGATAGATTAGAAGAGGAGGTGTCAGATACGCTTCCTAGGCATGAGGATCTAATCAACGCCCCGTCCAAAAAGGTTAGGAAAGAGAAGGCCGAGAGGCGTCAGGAGAGGCGTCGCAGGACCCAAGGGAGGGCTGAGTTAGAAGCCGGAGAAGGGTTACCCTGGGTTCCCGCAGAGCTTGTCCAAAAATTTCCTTCTTTTCCGAAGGAACAACAGGCCGACCCCGCTTTAAAGCGAGCGTTCGAAAATGCCCAAGAAGATAGAAATACCCTTCCCAGATTCTTCTTAGAGAAGGAGGTGCTGTATCGAGAAAGCAGTGACCCACGTACAGGGGCAGTGAGAAAACAATTGGTGGTGCCAACAACGTTTAAAGCCATAGTTCTGCGGTTGGCACATGATCACCCGGTGGGCAGCCATAAAGGGATTCAAGGGACATTAGACCAAATACTGGCCCGTTTCTATTGTCCAGGGGTCTTTAAAGAGACGACGAAATACTGTGAGTCCTGTCCCACTTGTCAGCAGGTTACCGCCACGAAGCCCAAGGCTGTGCCCATGATACCCACGCCCACCATATCGATGCCGATTCGCCGCATAGCGATGGACATCGTGGGACCCCTGGTTAGGACACCGAGAGGCTTTCAATACATTTTAGTGGTAGTAGACCAGGCTACGCGTTTCCCCTGGGCAATACCATTAAGAGATACCTCAGCTAGAATAATAGCCCTTGAATTAATCAAATTATTCTGTGAAATTGGATTTCCCCAGGAAGTACTCACAGATCAAGGGAGTAATTTTATGTCAAAGCACTTAGCTATGGTGTGGGATGCTTTTGGCATACGTCACATAAGGACGGCTGTGTATCATCCTCAGTTCCACGGACTGGTAGAGAGGATGAACCAGTCCATAAAGCAGATGTTAAGACGTGGCTTAAATGGGGAGATGTCTGAGTGGGACACTCTACTCCCATTTGTATTATATGCGTGTCGGGAGCGCATACAAGCGTCCTTGGGGGCATCAACCTATGAACTATTATTTGGCCGAGCCCCGAGGGGGATTTTAGGTATATTGCGCGAGCAATGGGTAGAGCCAGAAATAGAGGAGGTTGGGGTACCTCAGTTTCTTAAGGACCTGAGGAATCGCCTAAAAAGGACGTCACAAGCATCTGTGGAGAATTTGTGGGCCAGTCAGCAGCGTCAAAAATGCTATTATGACCGAGGAACGAAACCTCGACAATTGGCTATAGGGGATAGGGTAATAGTCCTAGTAGCCGACCCGGGACCCAAATTTGAATCCTGGTGGAAAGGACCTTGCACGGTGGTAGAGAGGGTAGGGCCCGTCTCATATGCAGTGGAGAATGATAGGGGACGCCGCCAGGTATACCACCTAAATGTCCTGAAACCATGGCAGGAGAGGTCAGCGACAGCTAGACTAGTCAGTGTGGAGAAACATATGAGCACCCAGTCAAAGATTACGTGCTGTCTGGAAAAGTCAGCAGCCCGTAATATTTTAAGGGGGGGGATCTGTCATGTAGAGGATCCTTCCGAGGATATGGAACTGGGTGAAGCTGAAGAGATTGTGTCAGAAACTGACAGCCAGGCAAAGCACATGGCCCAGGGTTGCCAGGGACAACATAAACAGAGTGAGTCACGAGGGGAGAAAACACGCCCAAACTGCAAAGTAGCCCCGAGCTCAGGGATTAAGGAGAAACCCCTGGTTGGGGGAGGGGTGCAGTTAAACCCTAGGACACAGGCATATAAAAAGTACTCACCAGAAGAGAGCTGGAGACCCAGAGAGAGAACCGGAGGGAGAACCAGAGAGAGCTGGGGAACCAGAGAGGGAACCAGTTGGAGAAGGAGACCAGAAGAGAGTTTCCAAATGGAGAGCTTCAGGTCCAGAGAGGGAGAGACGTGCTGGCCAGAGGACCTTTGTATGACTGAGAGAAAAGAAAGGTTAAAAGGCAGGAAAACACAGCCGGTGTGTGAAAGCTTTGCTGACCCAGCTGTGCTAAGAAATCCCTCTGTGAAGAAGCCAAAAGATAGGCGGTATAAACCATGTAGAAGGGAAACTGGGTTTGAAAGTTTTCCCTGTGACTGCCAAGGTTTGCTGGACTCTCCCTGTGCTAAATCCCATATATATGGTAATGCTCCACCCTGCTCTGTAGCACCCAGTGAAGAGAAGTCTCGAGGAAGTAGAGAGAGACTGCATTTTGAAGTACCGTATAATGATCCACAAACTTACTTGTCTGAAAGTGACTGTGAGGAAATTCAGACAGAGTTTGTTAATGAACAGACATCAGATGAGCAGATGGATTGTACGCTGTCTTTAGCAGATCACGTCATATCACTTTGCTAAACTAGCTGTTAACAAGGCTGTTGGAACAGCTGTGGGAAAAGCAAGAGTGTTTGCCTTTGTTTGAAAAGGGACTGCTGCATTGTAAGTTTGTTCTGAACATTATATGTTGAAAGTTGAAAGTCAAAGAAGCTGTTTTTGTTCCTGAATTGTTTTTCTTTGTACCAGAGGTATGGTCATTTTTGTCCTTAATTTCCTTTGCAATGAATCCACCCGGAAGGGGAAATAAAACCTTGTCATTTTTGCCTAACCCACTCGACTACAATTATTCCTTGGCTTAGAGAGTAAGAGGGACTACAACACCCAGGGCCAACTGCACTACCCTGCTTCCTAAGTTTTGGATAGCCCAGGCTGACCTACCCTACATGCCCCTGGCTCTAGGGGGGTTACTGGTGACAAGAGGAATAGGATGAAGATGAAAGGGGATAGACCTAGGAATAATATGCAGAAATATTTCTTTATGGAAGGAATGGTAGGTGCATAAAATACTTTGTGAGTGGACGTAGTAAAGACAAGGACAGTGTCTGAATTCAAGAAAGCATGGGATAAGTACAGAAGATCTCTAAAGCAAAAAGGGGACTATAGTAGTTGATATGGAAGGGCAGACTGGATAAGCCATATGGTCTTTTTCTGCCATCATTTTTCCATATTTCTATGCTTTACCATAGTCCCACAGCAACTGTTTTGATCAACGTTATAGCTTTTACCGGCTTTCAACTGCTGAGGGGTACCAATTAGGGCTAACCGCTTTCCCCACAATTTTTCTTGCTGTTTCTGGAACTCCTGTTATGGTTTATGAAGCTCAAGAGGCAGATTAAATGGATATTGGTGGGCATTCACAAAATTAAGTGCCTTATTTTTGCTGATGACATTTTTCTCTAGGTTATGGACCCTGAGACTTCTTTGAGGACTGTGTGGTCAAGATAGTGTCCTTGCTCTCTCTGGCTTGGGGAGGGGTGACCTGCATGGAGTAGTGGGTATACCTACTTTTGCCACTTTGCTGGGCAGACTAGATGGATCATGGTGGTCTTTATCTGCCGTCATATAATACGTCATTATGACTAAATTAGAAGCTACACCTCAACATTTTAATATTGCCAATGTCTGTGGTCTGGTTTCTCTTTGAAGAGAGCAGGGCTCTCCTTTTATTACTTAGGAGTTCAGATTCCAATGGATCTCTCTTTGTTATACGTATCGTCTTAATGTACATCTGCTATTCTGAGACAGAGTGGAGTGACTATGGGGTTGGGAATCTTTGCCATTATCTTTGATAGAGACAATTTTTCTCTATCTCAGTATTCTTTTTCCCAAATGGTTGTATGTTTTGCATATGTTGTCTTTGGGACTGTCTAGGCGAGACCTCAATGCACTGAACAAGTCTCTGGTCTGCTTTTGATGGCGGGAGAAGCAAGCGTGTATGCTAATGTTTCTGTGAGGGTCTAAACATATCTAATTTACAGTGCTATAACTTGGCTTGTGGCCTGCATCATATTTGAGATTGCTGGCGGAGGAGGCTTAGGTGGAGGAGCAGGCCTTAGGATGTTTGGGAAGGATTTTTGTTCTGCATGCCCAATCACGGCTCTTGGAGTCTCAATTTAAACAGCATATTTTAGTTAAATATATGTGACTTATGTGGCATTGGTTGTGTGCTTGAGTTTGATGCTAATCGCATGCCACCCCCTTCTTTACACTTGGTGGCAACTCTGAGTTCCCTACAGGTTTGACGAGCAGATTGTTTGGTGTATGGCGAGAGAAGGGTTTGCACCAATTGGCTGATTTTCTAGATGAGGAGGACATTTTAAGGTTTTTCAGGGTCTTGTGGCCCATTTTCAGCTCTCAAATAAAGAAATTTTGGTTTACTTGCAGTCCCATCATGGTCTTTGCTCCTAAGGTTTGGACAGTTTTTCTGAGACAGCATATCACACACTGGAGATCTCTCTCTGTTTGTGGGCAGATGTTCAGGTTAAGTAGTCAGGGTTTTATAGTGCTCTATTGAGCTTGATGGAGGGTGTCAGTTTACGCATTTGGCTCATTCCTGGGTTTAATACTGGATTTGTTGAAAGCCAACTTTCAGAGCATTAGGAGGTTATCTAGCAATGTGTTGATGCATGAATTTCAATAAAAATTTCATGTGTTTATATTCTTCCAGGAAGGTTTTCAGAGTGGGGTTCATGGTGAGAGGTACATGTTCTAAATGTGGTGAGGAATTGGCTACACCTGGTGATATGTTTTGATCTTGCCCTAGAATTGAATTCTTTTAGAAGCAAATCCCCACCTGGAGAGCTCTGGAGCCATCTGCCTGTGGAAAACTTAGGTTTGGGATTTGTTGCTGCTGGAAAGGAGGAATGCGAGTAATGCTCAGCCTGCAAGCTGGAAGACTTTTCGTTCTATCCACTTTATTGGGCCTCACTATCCCATTGGGCCAGGAGTATGGTCCTTAATTGGTAGATCTGACACCTCCTGAGGAGGATGTTACCCCTCTCTCATTTGTTAATCTCTCCATTTACTTTTGGGTATTTGTTATCTGTCTTTGCTTTATTTATTTATTTATTATTTTTAAACTTATTTCTATGCCGCCTTTCTACGATCCAAAGTGGTTTACAATAAACAAAGTGTAACAGGGCTGTGGTCAGCACACTGTTTTACAGAGAACTAGAACAGCAACAGTGACAACAGGAACATAATAGTTTAACTTCAGAACTATTTACAATTTTGGTCCTAGGGTTAAAATGGTTGACTTATGTATATGTGCAGGAGTAATTGTCTGTTGGATGCTTAGGGTACATTTTTAAGGTGGTTGAGTCTCTGAGTCCGGGCTTATGGTGTATTCAGTCCAAAAAAGGTGAGTTTTTAGTTTTTTTCTGAATTCGAGCAAGTCTGAGCATCCTCTAGGTGTTGGTGGTAAGGAGTTCCATAATGTGGGTGTGAATAGGGAGCATGCTCAGTTGCAGATGTATTGCTTGCTCTTGATTTTTTGAGCTGGGATGGTTAGCAGGTTGAGGGTGGAGGTTCTTGCTCTTTCGGGTGTGGACTTGGAGATGAGTGATTTAATGCAAGTGACAGATTCATTGTATAGAATCTTAAATGTTATTGTGAGGGCTTTGTATTTAATCCTGGCAGTAGTGGGGAGCCAGCGGAGCTGTATTAGTATTGGGGTGAAGTGGTCATAATGGGGTGCTCCGGTGATTATTCGTGCAACTATGTTCTGGGCCATTTGCAAGGTATGGAGGGTTTGTTTGGAGAGGCCTTGGTAAATGAAGTTATAATAGTTGAGGGGAGGTGTAATTATGGCTTGACAGAGAGTAAGGAATAGATCTTTAAGAAGTAGGGGGCAGAGATTTTTTTAGGGTCTGTAGTTTTTGGTAGATAGAGGATGCTGTTTTCTTTATGTGAGGTTGGAAAGTTAGGTGCTGATCCAGTGTTATGCCAAGGTACTTTATTTCAGATTTGACTCTTATTTCAAGGTTGTCAAGTCTTGATGTTGATGGTGGGGAGAAGGTTGAGTCAGTAGTTTTGTATAAAGCTTCTGTCTTCTCAAGGTTTAGTTTATTTAGCTGCATTTATATCCTGCTTTTCACCAGGTCAAAGCAGTTGGGGGATACATTTAACACAAGGGGATATGAGACACATACACTAATACTTACAGGGAACATCGGCAGTGGAGGGTTAAGTGGCTTGTCAAGACCACAAGGAGCACCTGTGGGACTAGAAACCCCAGTCCTTCTGGCCCAAGGTTGCTGTCCTCTAGTGGGATTTGAACCACTGACCTTCCAGCCTGTAGTACTTTGCCCCAACCACTAGGCCACTCCTCCCTCCAGGTTGATGTGTAGATTGTGTCTGGTAAGTCAATTTTTTGCATCTTTGAAGCAACTTTGGAGGCTATTGAGGTCAGGGTGAAGGAAGTTAATAGAGATGAAAATCATTTGATATTGGATTTTGTGTGTGTGGAAGATTTGGCAGACTGGCTGTATGAAGATATTGAAGAGAAGAGCTGAGAGGCTTGAGCCCTGAGGAACTCCCGTTTGTTAAGTGAAAGGGGTTGAGGTCCTTTTGCTGTTTTCTACTATCAAGGTAAGGGTGCAGCCAAGAGAATGTGGTCTGTTGGAATCCAATCTCTGAGAGTCTGTGTAGTAGTAGGTGGTGAGGAATGGAGTCGAAGGCAGAGACGATATCAAAAAATATCAGAATGAATCCATTCTTAGGGTTTTGTGAGCCAGTTATTAGGGTATTTAGTAGGGAGGTAATAAGAGTTTCAGCTCCATGACATTGTCTGAATCCATGTTGGAATGGATCGAGTGGGGCGCTTTCTGTTAGGTGGTCTTGAAGTTGTGTAAGTACGATTTTCTCCAGGATCTTTGCAATAAATGGAATACTTGATATTGGTCTATAGGATTTTGGGCAGGCTGTGTCAAGCTTGTTGTTTTTTATAAGAGATTGGATTGATGATTGCTTCAGTCAGGTGGGGACTTGCCCTAGGGACAAGGAGGCATGAACTATCTTCATTAGGTAAGAGCTGAGATGAGGTCGAGTGAGTTTTACCCAGGATACTGGGCATAGGTCAAGTGCGGAAGTTGTTGTATTGAGGGCTTGGATTATGTCTTCTGGCTTCTGGGGAGTGGCAGTATGTTCAGTAATCGTTCAGTAATTGTCAAGGGGTGGATTATTGAAGAGGTGTGTAGTTGCTTGGAGATCAGAAAAGTGGTAAACTTGTGTGGGCATATGTCATGCTGTAGTCTTCCTTTTGATGGTTCCTTTAGGAGATTTTTCACTATTGCAAAGAGTTCTCTTGACTTGTTTAGAACTTTGTTGATGAGATCAGAGTGGTGTTCCTTTTTATGTTTGAGTGTTTCGTCATTGTACAGTTTGAGTTGTTCCATGTAGGCTTTGTGTAGGAGTGGATCCCTTGAACTTCTCCATTTGCATTCAAGGCGGCATAGTTCACTTTTATGCTTCTGTAGGGGAGCTGGCATGGGGCACTTTGCATCAGATGATCACATGGTCTACTATGCTGGAAATGAAAGACAAAGAAGAAATGGTGTTGCATTTATAATAAAGAAGAAACTTGCAAGAACTGTAATGAAATACAATGCAGTCAGCGAACGCTTAATCTCTATTCGTCTACAAGGATTGCCTATCAACACAACTATAATTAAAGTATATGCCCCAACAACAGCTGCAGAAGAGAATGAAATTGAAGAGTTCTATGAACAAGTACAAGCTGAAATTGACAGAACATGCAAACAGGATATCCTGATAGTCATGGGTGACTGGAACGCAAAAGTTGGCAACAAAGAAGAAGGCAAAGTAGTTGGAAAATATGGACTTGGCAACAGAAATGAAGCTGGAGAAAGACTGATAGAATTCTGCAAGACCAATGATCTATTCATTTCAAACACCTTCTTCCAGCAACACAAGCGGCGACTGTACACATGGACTTCACCGAATGGATTATATAAAAATCAAATTGACTACATATTTGGAAGTCAACGATGGAAAAGCTCTGTAACATCAACAAAGACAAAACCTGGAGCTGACTGTGGTACAGATCATCAACTACTAGTATGCAAACTCAAGCTAAAGTTGAAAAAGAGCAAACCACTCATGAATGCAGCAAAATATGACCTTGAGAATATACCACTGGAATTTAAAGACTGCCTGCAAAATCAATTTGCTGCTTTAGATACAAATGACAGAGCTCCGGAAGAGTTATGGAATGACATCAAGAAGGTTGTGTTGGAAGAAAGCGAGAAGTCTCTACAAAAGGTGAAAAAGCAAAAACGGCCAAAATGGATGACGTAAAAAACTCTGAAAATTGCCCAGAAACGCAGAGAAGCTAAAGCCAGAGGAGAAAAAAAGACAATCGCAGAACTCATCAGAGATTTCCAACGTGCAGCAAGACAGGACAAGGAAAAGTACTACAATGACACTTGCAAGGAAATAGAAGCAGAAACTATTAGAAGAAGAACAAGATCGGCTTTCCTAAAGCTACGAGAGTTAAAGAAAAAGTTCCAGCCTCGAATTGGAATGTTACAAGATGCTCAAGGTTCTATGTTGAATGATGCTGAGAAGATCAAGAAAAGGTGGAAGGAATATACAGAGTTTTTATATGATAAAGATCAAGTGGACCAACAGCCGTTTCAACCTGTACCTTATGATCGGGAACCATTGGTGATGAAAGAAGAAGTTGAAGCAGCATTGAAAGCCTTATCAAAGAACAAAGCACCAGGCATTGATAGCATTCCCATAGAAGTATTGCAGCAATCTGATGCAGCTGTTACCGTACTCACAAGGCTCTGCCAAGAAATATGGAAGACAACATCATGGCCAACTGAATGGAAAAGATCTGTGTTTATACCAATACTAAAGAAAGGTGATCCAACTGACTGTGAAAATTATCGCACAATCGCACTGATCCCACATGCCAGCAAGATTATACTGAAGATTATTCAAAAGAGACTACAACCATACCTGGAACAAGAACTACCTGAAGTGCAAGCAGGGTTCAGGAAAGGGCGAGGAACGAGAGACATCATTGCGGATGTGAGATGGATCCTTGAAAAGACTAAAGAATACCAAAAGGATATCTATTTGTGCTTTATCGACTATAGCAAGGCTTTTGACTGTGTAAACCATGAGAAACTCTGGGCCACATTAAGAAGCATGGGTATACCAGAACACCTGATCGTTCTCTTGCGCAATCTGTACATTGATCAAGAAGCAACAGTTCGAACGGAACAAGGAGAAACAGAATGGTTTTAAAATAAGCAAAGGTGTAAGACAAGGCTGCATACTTTCCCCCTACCTGTTTAATTTATATGCAGAACAAATCATCAGAGAAGCAGGATTGTATGAAGACAACAGAGGTGTGAAGATTGGTGGAAGACTCATCAACAACCTTCGCTATGCTGATGATACCACATTACTGGCTGAAAGTGAAGATGATCTGAAACATTTGCTTCTCACAATCAAAGAACATAGTCTCAAAATGGGCCTGCACCTTAATGTAAAGAAGACAAAGATCATGACAACTGGCATAATCAACAGGTTCATCGTTGAAGGAGAAGAAATTGAAATTGTGAACAACTTTAACCTACTTGGATCAACTATCAATAAAGAAGCAACAAGCAGTCAAGAAATCAGACGACGCATTGCTCTTGGCAGAATGGCTATGAAAGACCTAGATAAGATTCTTAAGAGCAGAGATGTCTCTCTCCAAACAAAGATTCGACTTGTTCAAGCCATGGTATTTTCAATAACATCATATGGATGTGAAAGCTGGACAGTGAAAAAGATAGACAGGAAGAAAATTGATGCCTTTGAATTATGGTGCTGGCGGCGAATACTGTGTATACCATGGACTGCCCGAAGAACAAACCAGTCGGTACTAGAGGAGATCAAACCTAAGCTTTCTTTAGAAGCTCAGATGACAAGACTTCGACTTTCATACTTTGGACACATCATGCGAAGAGAGAGATCATTAGAGAAAGACATTATGCTTGGCAAGATAGAAGGTCAACGCAAAAGAGGAAGGCCAGCAATGAGATGGATTGATACAATAACAGCAGCTACGGGTACTAGTAGGTCAACAATGAGTCGCCTGACTGAAGACCAAACACAATTTAGGATAGCTATCCAGAGGGTCGCCATGAGTCGACTCCGACTCGACGGCACCTAACAACAACAACAACAGGGGAGCTGAGAGCTGTGGGTCTTGGACCTTGGTTTTTTTGTATATTTTTTTTTGGATGGGTGAGAGCTGTTTTAAAATATCATTTCATTCCAGCCTTGGATTAAGCCGTTGATGTTTCTGTTCAATGCTGTAATAGTGTCTAGTTGGGGAATATCAGTTTCTCTGAAACGTTCCTCATTGAAGTCTCTAAATCTTTAGTTGGTGTGAGATGAAGGCTCTTGGGTAATTTGCTGAGAGGTAATGTGGATGGGGAAGATGATGGCTGCATGGTCTGACCATGGTACTGAGCGAGTTACTACTACTACTATTCAGGACTTATAAAGCGCCACGCACGCAGCGCTGCACAGCTAACCTACAAGAGGTAGCCAACATACAAGAGACAGTCCCTGCCCGTCAGAGTCATGCTCATCGGAGCTTACATCTAGTTAGAACAGTACATTAATTAGAAGAGTAAGAGCATTAGTCAGTTCTAAATTTCGAGAGGGGACATAGGGAGAGATAAGAGATAAGAGGTATTGAGGGGCCATAGAGTGAATGCATTTATAGGTCAGCAGGAGAAGCTTGAATTGGATGCGAGACTGGACAGGGAGCCAGTGAAGCAACTTGAGAAGAGGAGCAATATTGCCATGGCGAGGCTGGCAGAAGATTAATCGAGCAGCATGATTTTGTATAGATTGAAGGGGAAGGAGGTGGCTCACGGGAAGACCAGCGAGAAGTAGGTTGCAGTAATCGAGGTGAGAGGAAATTAAGAAGTGGATAAGCATTTTGGTAGTGTGTTCAGAGAGGAAAGGGTGATTTTGCTGATGTTGTAGAGAAAGAAGCGGCAGGTCTTAGCTACAAGCTGGATATGAGCGGAGAAGGAGAGAGAGGTGTCAAAGATAACCCCTAGATTGCAGGCCAAGGGAACAGGAAGGATAGTAGATCCATCAACATGGATTGAGAGAGGGGGGAGTGGGAGGGGGAGTTAGGTGGAAAGACAAGGAGTTCAGTCTTGGCCATATTCAATTTCAATCGTCGATGAGACATCCAGGCAGCAATGTCTGAAAGACAGGCAGAGATCTTGGACTGGGTTGCCGGAGAAATATTAGGTGTAGAGAGGTAGATTTGGGAGTCATCGGCATAGAGATGGTACTGAAAGCCATGGGAGGAGATAAGCGCGTGAAGGCCTTGGGTATAAAGAGAGAAGAGGAGAGGGCCCAAGACAGATCCCTGGGGTACACCTACATGGAGCGGGGTAGGGGAGGAGGAAGAGCCACCAGAGCATACACTGAATGAGCGATGGGAGAGGTAGGAGGAGAACCAGGATAGCACGGAGTCCTTGAAGCCAAGCGAGGAGAGGGTGATGAGGATAAGGTCGTGGTCAACAGTGTCAAAGGCAGCAGAAAGGTCAAGAAGGATGAGGATAGAATAGTGGCCCTTGGATTTAGCCAGGAACAGGTCATTTGTGACTTTTGTGAGTGCCATTTCAGTGGAGTGTAGGGGATGGAAGCTGGATTGAAGTGGGTTGAGGATGGCCTGGGAGGTGAGGAAGTCGAGGCAGCGACAGTGGACTGCTCGTCCTAATAGTTTGGATATGAAGGGAAGGAGGGAGATGGGTCGATAGTTAGAAGGGCATGTGGGATCAAGTGAGGGTTTCTTGAGGAGGGGTGTGACAACAGCATGTTTGAAGTCAACGGGGACAGTTGTAGTGGAGAGTGAGAGGTTGAGGATATGAGTGATGGAGGGGGCAATGGTGAGGGGGATGGAGCGTAGGAGATGGGTGGGGATAGGGTCTGATGAACAGGTGGTGGGTTTGGAGGAGGACAGAAGGAGTGCAGTTTCATTCTCAGAGATCGGAGGGAAAGAGGAGAGGGTGGCAAGGGAGTATGGATGGGGGAGGAGAATTGAGGAGGAGGGGAGGTAGATGGGGGGGTAGGGAATTGGAGGGTAATCTTGTGAATTTTGTCGTGGAAGTAGTTGACTAGGGTTTGGGCAGAAAGGGAGGGCGGGATCGGGGGCGGGGGGACCTTGAGGAGAGAATTGAGGGTATTAAAGAGACGGTGAGGATCAGAGGCAAGGGAGTTGGTCAGATGGATGTAGTAATCTTGTTTGGCAAGTGCTAAGGCTGACTGGAAGGAGCCAAGAATGAATTTGAAGTGTAGAAGGTCTTCCGGAGAGCGGGATTTGGACCAAGCTCATTTGGCAGAACGGGCGCAGATGCGTAGGTAACAGATTGTGGGTGAAAGCCAGGGTTGGGGAGTAGATTGTTTGACAGGACGTGGTGTAGGAGGGCAAGAGTGTCAAGGGCTGAGGATAATGTAGCATTGTATGAAGATAATGCCTCATCGATGGACTTGGAGGATAAAATGGCGGAAAGAGATGGAGAGATGGTGGAGGAGAGAGTCAGAGGATCAATATTATGAAGGTTTCTAAATAGGTTGGAGGAGACAGGACGAGGTTGGGACAGCGGAGGTTGAAGAGTAAATGTTAAGAGGTGATGGTCAGATGAGGGAAGGATTGATTTGCGGAGGTTTGAAGGAGAGGAATTGGAGAAGAGTATTAGGTCAAGGCAGTGGCCGTGTAGATGTGTGGAGGCAGTGGAGCAAAGTTGGAGGTCGAACAAGGAGGTAAGAATGAGGAGCTTTGAGGCATGGGGGTTGGGGGGGTTGTCGATGTGAATGTTGAAATCGCCAAGAATAAGAGTGGGGGAGGAGGGAACCATAAAGGCAGAAAGCCAGGAGTCGAAGTCAGTGAGGAAGGTTGATTTGGATTTGTCCAGTGGGCGATAAATAACAGCTATTCGGAGGGGAAGTGGTGAGAGGAGGCGAATGGAGTGGACTTCGAAGGAGAAGGGGGAGTGTGATTGGGGTGGCAGGAGGGGTTGGAATTGGCAGGAGGAAGAGAGTAGGAGGCCAACGCCACCACCGCAACCAGTAGATCGAGGTGTATGAGAGAACTGGTAGCCCCCACAGCAGAGGGAGGCAATGGATGCGGTGTCGTCTGGGGGGAGCCAGGTCTCGGTCAAGGCAAGAAGGTGTAGGGCATTGGAGATGAAAAGGTCATGAATAAAAGGGGTTTTTTGATGACTGAGCATGCGTTCCATAGGGCACATGAAAACGGAAGAGTGGAGGAGGGGAGGAGAGGGATATGGATAAGGTTGGATAAGTTACGTGTAGATTTCTTATCAGAGTAGCATGGGGGTCTATTTCTAGGGTAATGCTGAGATTTAGAGGGATCAGGGTGTGGGTGGGTGTGTCTGGGTGAGTGTGCTCTCCAAGAGGGACATGAGGGAGAGGAAATAAGGGGTAATTTGATGGTATTGGGTAGGTTATGTGAGGGATTATTTTTGGGGGTAGAGTTGGAGTTGATATCTATGGATAAGTGATTGTGGGATGAAGGAGGGAAGAGCGGGATGTGGATGAGATTAGATGGGGTACGTGAGGAACTTTTTATAGTATGGCGGAAGTGAGGGTGGGGTTGCCTTAAAGAGAGGGGGCTGGTTGAATGTGGGGGATGGTGTGAAGAAGCTCAAGAGCAGGTGCAAGGCTAGGGGCAGAATGGTGGGAGAAGTGAGGAAGGTAGAGAGGGGGGCTGGTTGAATGCGGGAGATGGTGTGAGGAAGCTCAAGGGCAGGTGCTAGGCTAGGGGACAGAGTGGAGGGAGAAGTGAGGAAGGTAGGGGAAGGGTAGGGGGAAGAGGAGGGAGGGTGTTGGTAGGAGGGGAGGCGTTGGGGAGGATAATGAAGAGGAGGACAATGAGATGTGGGGCCATGGTAGTGGGCAGCAAGGTCTGAGCAAGCAATGGGTAGCAAATTCTAGGCAAACAACGGGTAGCAATTGATAGGCAGACAAGCAGGCAGTGGGTAGTAGTTCAATGCAAGCAATGGGTAGCAAGCAGAGGATAAGCAGTGGATAACAGTTCTAAACAATGGGTGACGGTACTATGCAACAATGGGTGGCAACAGTATGTAACAATGGGTGGCAACAGTATGAAATCAATGGGTGGCAACAGTATGCAAACAATGGGTGGCAACAGTATGCAAACTATGGGTGGCAACAGTATGCAAAACAATGGGTGGCAACAGTATGCAAAACAATGGGTAGCAGTACTATGCAAGCAATGAATAAGCAATGGATAACAGTTCAATGCAACAGTGGGTAGCAATACTATGTAATCAATGGGTGGCAACAGTATGCAAACAATGGGTGGCAACAGTATGCAAAACAATGGGTGGCAACAGTATGCAAAACAATAGGTAGCAGTACTATGCAAGCAATGAATAAGCAATGGATAACAGTTCAATGCAACAGTGGGTAGCAATACTATGCAAACAATGGGTGGCAACAGTATGCAAAACAATGGGTGGCAACAGTATGCAAAACAATGGGTAGCAGTACTATGCAAGCAATGGATAACGGTTCTATGCAGCGATGGGTAGCAGTTCTATGCTCAGCAGTGGGTAGCAGTACAATGTAGGCAATGGGAGCAATGCTAAGCAAGCAGAGGGTAGTGGTTCTATGCAGGCAGTGGGTAGTAGTTCAATGCCAACAATGGGCAGCAGTACAGTGCAGGCATTGGGTAGCAGGTTCTGGGCGGGTTATGGGAGGAAGAATAATGGCGGCAGTGGGAAGGAAGACAAAGGAGAATTACTTGAAGAAATCAGGGTGGAGCTCATGAGATGGTTTGGTCTGGAGGCGAAGTGTGGAGGAGTGATCAAGCCCGCTCGACCCCAGCAGCTACGGAGCACCGGAGCCCTCGCCTAAGGGCCATGCCAAA
The DNA here is from genome assembly GCA_033557465.1 of Ichthyophis bannanicus. Taxonomy (NCBI): domain Eukaryota; kingdom Metazoa; phylum Chordata; class Amphibia; order Gymnophiona; family Ichthyophiidae; genus Ichthyophis; species Ichthyophis bannanicus. Next base: position 908,319,657 of record CM066034.1, read on the forward strand.
GGGCCCTCTGGCGAGGCCCTCAGGCACGGGCCCGCCAGACGCGGGCGCCCCTTGGAACACTGAAGAAATTAAAGCTGCTGTTCTTCGGCCTGATTGGCCTCGTGGTGGGGAGGAGGGAGGAGCTCACCTGCTGTGATAGATGCTTGGTGCGGTAAAGGGGGAGTGTTAGAAGGCATATATATGAGGTCCAGGATGTTGCCTTTTCTGTGTGTTGGTCTGGTGAAGATCTGTGTAAAGCCGAAGGCTTCCATGACATCAAGAAAGGAGCTGGTTTGAGAGGAGGAGGCAGAGGCTAGATTGAGGTCTCTGAGTAAAATTAGAGGTTGGTAGCTGGTTGAGATGGAGCAAGCAGTTTCGAGGAGGATAGAGAGTTCAGATGCATTGCAGTGGGATGCTCTATATATTTGACAGAATGAGATGGAGTTGTTAGATACTAGTAAAGTATCAATTTCTGTATTACAATTAGTGACAATGATCTTGAACTTTAGGCTATCCTTAGTGATGATACATACCCCTCCACCTCTGCTGTGCCACTATGGGCTGTTGTTTTATTTAGCTCTCATTGGCTTTAGGTTTTTACATCCTGCCTATGGTTGATGGCTGCCTAGGATGGCTTGGGGAGGGGATGGGAGAGATTGCAATCTGAGCAACAATTCTTTGAGGAGTTTGGGAAATAAGGGGGGGTGAAACTGTATCTCGGTTTTTGATTCTCAGTCAACTGTGTGTTGCCTGTTTTTTTAAATTATGTGTCTTTTTAATAAAGGGGTTTAAGCATAAAATATGTTTGTAAATCATGACTCTGCCCCAAATACATCTATTGTGTAAGTACGCACCAGCTTGCACTGCATATACTTTTACTCATGACCTAATTTCATAGGAGCCAATATATCTATGTAAAACACTGTTTTACATGTGAAAATGGTTTATAAAATTACCCTGCAGTGGAAGAAGCACATTCTCATTTAGACAGCTCTAGGTGCCTTGAGAGCTAGATGTATGAAAGTGTGCCACTGGGTCAGTATATGCTAACCCAGTTAACATGAGTTATTAGTAAACAGTCCCATTGCATAAAAGGAGAACTGCGGTAAATAACTCTTGTTAAAGCATGACTGGGTTAGAAATTGGTTGACTGACTTGAAAAATTTGTTGAGTGGGAAGTGGCAAAGGGTACAGGTAAATGGGGCTCACTCTGAGGAGAAGGAGTTTACCAGTAGTGTGCTGCAGGGATCTGTCCTTGGCTTGATTCTTTCTAACATTTTTGTTAGTGATATTGCAGAAGGGCTGTCGAGCAAGGTTTGCCTTTTTGTTGATGATACCAAAATCTGCACTAGAGTAGACACCCAGGAAGAAGTTGATAACATGAGAAGGGCTCTAGCTAAGCTTGAAGAATGATCAAGAATTTGGCAGCTGAGATTTAATGTTAAAAAGTGCAAGGTCATCCATTTGGGCTGCAAAATTCCAAGGGGTGATGTACTTCTGTCCATGAAAGAAGAGCAGGACCTGGGCATGATTCTTTCTGATGATCTTAAAGTGGCTTAACAGGTAGAAAAGGTGATGGCAAAAGCCAGAAGGATGCTTGGATGCATAGGAAGAGGAATGGCCAGCAGAAAAAAGGAGGTGATAGTGCCTCTGTATAAGTCTTTGGTGAGACCTCATTTGGAGTATTGTGTGCAATTCTGGAGACCAAACCTTCAAAAGGATATAAACAGGATGGAGTCTGTGCAGAGGATGGCTACCAAAATGGTCAGTTGTCTTCGTTTTAAATCATATGGGGACAGACTTAATGATCTCAATATATATTTATTTATTTAACAGGGTTTTCTTTATACCACTTTATCATGTGATCTAAGCAGTTTACATTATAACAACATGATGATACATTACAACAGAGAAATCAACTTGGAGTATTCATAACATAAGAAGGTTGAGCATGATGGTAATAGGGGAAGAGAGGGGACAGTGGATGTGGCATTGCATGTTAGGTGGTTATGTTATGTCCTCGGAGAAGCTTTCTATAAACAGGTATGTTTTGAGGCTCTTTCTGCAAACTGTTAAGTCCTTTGTAGCACATAAGTTGTCAGGTATTGAGTTCCAAATGGAGGATGCGAATAGGGAGAAGGCCCTCTTTGAAGTGGTGGAGTTGGTTCTGGTGTATAGGGAGAGGACTTTAGAGGAAAGGCAGGATAGAGGAGATACGATAGATATGTTTAAATACCTCTGTGGCATAGATGCACAAGAGAGCCTCTTTCGACTGAAAGAAAGCTCTGCAACAAGGGGACATAGGATGAGGGTGAAAGGGGACAGACTCAGGAGTAATATGTAGAAATATTTTTTCTACGGAATGAGTAGTAGATATGTGGGAATAGTCTACTAGTGGAGGTAGTAGAGACCAGGGCAGTATCTGAATTCAAGAAAGCATGGGACAAACACAGAAGATCTCTAAAGGTAAAAAATAACTATATTAGTTGATATGGAAGGACAGAATAGATAGGCCATGTGGTCTTTTTCTGCCTTCATGTTTCTATGTTTCTATAACATAGTAACACCTTTCCTTGAATCTAATCCTAAAGTAGGCGCCCAGATTTACTATACGTTACCCTGAATGTTGTTACTGTTACCCGGCAGGACAAATTGCAGACAAATGGGCATGCCCAGGAGCGCACAGAACCAGCTGATATGATTGGAACTACATAAAATCTATATCTGAGTGTTATTTTAGTGCTAATGTTAAGCACCTTACATATTATAATATCCTCTGGCTGGTACAGTGGGCTCACAATGGGTTGTAATTTACCTGTTAATATTACTGATGCCATCTTGTGGGCACAGAGAGAATTGTGACTGAGCTGTCCTCTTGAAACAGGGATGCATGCCCCAGGCAACCGACCAAAAGAATAGTTCTGTCAGAGGGATCATGCATTTCCAAATAATAAGCAGTAAAAAAAAAAGCCCACATAAAGCTCAGTTTTTTGGTAGTGTTCTGCACTACTGAGCAAGGTCTGACCTTTTGATCTTCCATCACTTTGGAATTTTGCGTATATGTGTGTGCACCCATTTAATGAGTAGTGCAGAGCGATATGTAAAGTCTTGGGCATAGGTGTGTATGTGAATGTGAGACTGTCACCTGCCAAATTTTGTAAATCACCCATCTTCAATGAGACACACAGTGCAATTTCCAAATTATCCAAAGACCCTAAACTGGCATCAAACAAAAAAGCAACCTGTTTTCATATATTGCCTTCCAATATTGTCCTCTAAACTTACTCCTTCCTCATCATGGTTATTCAACAGCATTCAGAAATTAAGCATAATCAATTGTGCAAAACCAATAGCTGCTTTCTGGAGCCCCCTCTTGGCTGTATATCCATGTATCAAGAAACATACCCCCATCTTAATGAATGGTCTCTTCTATCCTTATAACCTTGTCATTTTCCTCTATCTTTCATCCCTGTTCCATAAGCTACCACCATTACATGTTTGACCACCTTTTCCTCCTAGAGCTTAAGGTCTTTGGAGTAGGATTCTCCGTCATACCTAGCATACTTGTGTGATGAGTTCATTATAATCATTCATGCAATTCTTGTATTGAATTTTCCGTAAATAATGTGATGCAATAGGATGCTATAAGAATGACATCAGCCCAGCGTCCATGATTGACAGCCCTTATTCTAACCGATGTATATTGCTGGACAAGGGGAGAATGGTCAGTCTTTTCTATCTAATAAGACAAGCCTGGTAGCAGAGGGAGCGAGGGCATTTGCTGCTCCTCAGGCTGTGACCCCCTTCTGTTATTTTGCTTCACTGCTTACAAATGCTTAATCAAAGTTCATCAATGCCTACCTAGAACAGACCATGGTCAATCAGTAACTAGAAGGTGTTAAGAGGACACACCTTTTATTCCAGTCCTCCTCCCTTCTCTACAGGTACAGACGCTGACCTGTCCTAAAATATAGCAGTAGATAAGGCAATACACATCCGAGCAAGTAGACAAAATATCTGTTTCTTATAGCACTCAAAACTCTAACTACCACTGGTGACTTATGGAAACATGCGTGCATTCATATGTGCAATACAATATCGATGGCAAAGCACTGGACCTCTTTAGGAGGGATTGCCTTCCTTAGGTAATCAAAAATCTCACCATTTTGTTTTAAACTCTCTCCAGATATTTTCCTGATTTTAATGCACACAAGTTGGAGTTACAGAAATCGCTAAGCAAGAGGCCTATTTATCAAAGCATTAAAGTAATATGTTAAAATACGATTTTAACACGGGCTTTATCAGCATGGATATAAAGTGTGTGGAGGGTAACTTTATAACAGAGTCACTTATTCCAAGCCTATTTTATGAAGAGATACAGCATCTATGTGTCTTGATAAAAAACTAGCACAAATCCTGAGAAATCAGAGTTTAACTGAAGCTGCGGCATTGATGCCTGCTTGGGAACACACACGAAAGCTCACATTTGATAAGGTAGGGGCATACACTGTGCCCAGGCTCCTGCCCTAAACATACCTGCACCTGGGTTGCTTAAAAGTATACATGTTCTTGTCTTCGCATGTACTTTTATAAAAGGCCTTTTATGTGCATGCGTTGGCATATTTCTGTGTGAATACCTTTACAAAATGACCCCCTCAGGGCCAATTCTGAGAGGCGACTTGCGGGGTTGCACGCAGTCCTGCAAGCGTGCAGTCCTGCAAGCAGTCCTGCGTGCTATTGACAGTCCTGCGTGCAGTCCTGCAAGCCATCCTGACCATATTCCCCCCACAGGCTCTCCCCGCATGTCCAGAGCAGCAGTACGGGGAGAGCTGGCAGGGGGCAGGAGGGGGCGGAGTGTGGACGGAACGGGGTGGGCCCAGACACCAGGACGTCCAGGGCCGATTCAGGTCATGGCCCTATACGTCCTGCGGGTCAGGGGTAGACATGCTGCTTTTTCCACCTTGAAGGTAGAATAAGCAGCTGGGACAGAGGCAATCGGACCGGAACACCCACTGCCCCTGGGCTGGGACAGCATGTGTAGGACCCCGCTGCCTGATCCAGGCCCCGGCTGCCCAGCCTGGGTTCAGGCAGCAGGGTAACAGTGGATCGGTACTGTGGGGAGCCCACCAGCCTGCAGGGAGGACATCTCCACCTGTATGCAGGGGCATGCTGGGCAGTCCCAGGGTCCGATCCTGCATCTGTGGGAACGTCTTGCTCCCACGGTGTAGAATCGGGTCCTAACAGGCCCGTCTTGCTCAGGGTTGACCAGATGGCCCGGACGTGCCCCTTGCTGAATTGGGCTCCACGTGAATTATTTCTTTAAAGTGCTGCTAACTCAAACTGCATTATCTACAAATAGCCCTGTTTGCAGATTTTTTGCATTTATCATTTCATTGAAATACAAAATGCATTCAGCTGTATTAATTCTGCAAACAGTGCATTAACATTTTCTTTAGTGTATACGAGGCATGTTTAATGTCTGTTACCACTTGCTTTGCTGCTGTAGTGCTTTGATGAGTAGAGTCCCAAATGACATGCGATGATGCTTAATATATCATATATTTAATATCAGTTAACATGCAAAGACAAAACAGTACCAGTCAAAATGGTGTACAAGCCAGTGGGTCCCCAAATTATCAACCTTCAATACAAATATAAGCACAAATATAGTTTAACTGTGGTATTCCTCCATCCCTCTCTCAAACTCTCTTGAAATGTCCCTATTTTGAGCTTCCAACTATCTGGATGTATGCAGCTTGATTGTGCTTTATATAAGTCAGGGTCAGGCTTGGATTAAAAACAGGAAGAGCAGGGAAGTTGCACTGAGCACCCTACCATTAGGAGCCTCGAGCCAGTTTTGGCACTGGAGAAGGAGGAGACAGAGTGAGGTGCATTTGATCTGGAAGGTGAAATTCTCCTCTACCCACACCAAGCTCCAGCTTGCCATTGGTATGAGGTAAGTTCTTGCCTCAGGATAGACTGCAGCCTCTCCTGCCTGCTAGTGCTATGTCTAATCCTTCCAGGCCACTATCACTGCACTGAAAAATGTTTGTGGTGAAGGAATTTGCAAGAAGCCACTTACCTCCAAAGTTAAGGGGTGGAGCACTGATATTGCCATTCAGTGGAAGCCACTGGTGGGGGTGCCATTGACAGTCCTGTTTAGAAATCTGATTATGTATATACAATTTGAGTTATATTCATTAAGCAATCCTACACTTATAAGTCCAAGATTTTCTGCATGCAAAGTTGATCTAATACATGTTTTTCGCAGGCATAAATGTTTCAACCTGAAATCAGCCAGCCCAGAACAACACAAGAATATTATTTATTTAACAGTTTTTTTATACCACTTTATCATTTCATATCCCCGCGTGTTAAATGTATCCCCCAATTGTGTTGTGACCGCTTTGATTGAAGGATAAGGCGGGATACAAAACTGTCTAAATAAATAAAATAAATTTCAGTCAAAGCAGTTTACATTGTAACTTAAACTTGGTAGCATACATTAAACAGGGACATTGATAACTTGGATTTTTCTGAGGCAATGGAGGGTTAAGTGACTTACCCAAGGCCACAAGGAGTGCTAGTGGGAATCAAACCCTGGTCTCTTGGTTCTTAAGCCAGTGCTCTAACCATTAGGCTACTCCTGCACTCCATTAGGGGACCTAACTGAACCTTCCTTCTTGAGCTTCCTCCACCTTCCAGTAGTTCCCCTCCAGCTCCTCCCACCCATACCCATACCTTTACCATTATCACTATCACATCTGTCCAGGAGCTGTCAGCTAGGGCTGCAAAAATTACCTTAAAAAAGAAAAGAAGTTGCATAAGGCCTTTGAACCATGTGCACTCTGAATGCCCAGCCGCTTCCCACCACCTCCAACACAGCCTTCCTATTTGTGTGGGGACGGAACGCAGCACACAAGGCTTCAGAGGTCCTAAGTCAAGCTGCTTTTCTCATTTATTGCTATTGCTGCTATCACTTCAGGTCATGAAACAGGTGGCAGCCGTGTGGCACTTGCAGTAATAATGGGGGAGCGGCCAGGTTGGAAGAGAGAAAGCCACCACTGCAGGAGCTTTTTGGGAGGTACTTTCTGTCACCCCCCCACTAATGTTTGGCACTGTAGGTGACCATCTAGTTTGCCTAATGGTAGCGCCATCCCTGAACAAACCAAATGTACATCTCCAGTAATTTTTGCTTTCAAAATTACCCCAGAAAAGAGGCGTGCATACATTTACACCCATTATTTGGGGGACACAATTTATGTTAAAAATGCAAATATTTTTGAATTTTCAAAACTATGAACAAAAGTGCTAAACCCTTTCAACTTTGCCTTTGGGAACGCCTCTTCAGACAGTGAGCAAACATATGGGTATAGAAGCTGCATACACGCAGAGGGTCATTCCGATGATGGAATAGCAGGGATGTACATCCGGTTCAAATGTACAGCCCCCGCTATTCACTTGAGGCCAATTCCAAACCCAAAACTCCCCACACATAGAGAGGAGATGTGCCGGGAGCTCTGGATAGGGGAGGGTAGAGAAGGACTGGAGGAGGAGCATGGACAGGGCGGAGGTGGGACCCTGACCTCAGACATACAGGGCCGATTCCAGCCGCGGTCCTGTACGTCCGGAGTGGGAGAGATAGTCGAAGGACTTATTCCACCTTGGAGGTGGAATAAGGCTCCTGACTGTGGTGCATGGCACCGGCAGACCTCATCCTGAAGGTGAGAGGCAGCAGGGGGTTCCCGGCCATCCAATCCTGGCCTTGGCAGGCCCCTCCAGGGGTCGGGTAATGGGGAACAGCACATTTAGGGCTGTGCGGCATATCGGGGCTGCTCTGGTTACTGGCAACCATGAAATGATTTGTCTATCATTTCTTTTCATAGGTTGCCAAATGGCCACTACGCTTCATATCTGCTGGCCTTTAGTTTACTGTTGACTTGCCAAATATGTTTGGAATATTTATCATCTGTATTAGCTGTAGCAATGCTTATTAACATAAACCCTCTCCAGTAGCTGATGTAGTATGAAGTAATAAAAAAACATGGTAAAGTCATTTAGGACCTATAAAACAATTCTGTCATCCAATAACTTCCAGGAGTCACACGGCAAGGGCCTGACCTTTGATTGTAGGATAAGGTGGCATACAGATCTGTCTAAATAAATAAATATATCTATTTCTGGTATTTATCTTTTCCTTTCAGCTTTTTTCCATTTATTTTTCTTCTATTCTCTCCACTCATTTCAATCTGTCTTATTATCCTGTCCTCAATCTCCCTCTTTTTACTGCATCTAACTACAGTTTTCTCTCTTTCCCATATTTCTTTATAGAAAGAGCGGTAGATGCATGGAATAGTCTCCCAGTGGAGGTAGTAGCGATGAGGACTGTATCTGAATTCAAAAAAGCATAGGATAAAAACAGAGGATCCCTAAATGAAAAAAAGAGACTGTACAGCTTACCAGTTGGTATGAAAGGGCAGACTGGATAGGCCGTATGGTCTTTATCTGTCATCATTTTTCTCTGTTTCTATCTCAGCCTTCCCATTCTCCTTTCTCTTATTCTTCAGTTTTTATTCAGTCTTATTCTTCAGTCTTTCACTAACTCTCCCCTTCCATCCAGCAATCTTGCGCTCTCTCTCTTTCCTATTCCATACAGTGGATGGCAGCTGCACTCCAGCACTCCTCTAAAGAGGTTTCACAACAACCACCCCCTCCAGCACACAACAGGAGTCATACTTAATTGCATGACATCCCCAGCTTCCGCGGTACCAGTCTCACGATGATCCATGAGGATTGGCAGCTTACCAGGGATGATGTGCAATTAAGCACGACTCCTGAAGTACGCCAGAAGGGGGTTGTTGTTGTTGTGAAACCTCTTTAGAGCTTTTTTTTTATAAGGAGTGGGTGGTGGAGCGCCTCTGCCATCCAGTTTCACAAGTGCATCTCCTGCTAGCATGTGTAGGTGCAGCTTGGGAAGGCCAAGGCTATTGAAGTTTGCTTGAATTGGCCCACCAGGTTTTGGAGAAGTTTAGTTTCCCCAAGCCTCTTATACCAGGCATGCTCAGGGTCAGAGTCCGGGCAGATTCATGATTTCCACACATATTTTATAAAATATGCACGTAAAATACATGCTAACATTTATACCTGTGTCTGCACCTTCAATCTAGTGCCATTTCTGCAGGATTCAATGTTATATTTATAATATAAAACGTATAATATTTTATAAAGACTCATAGGCACCTATGGGGACCTTTTACTAAAACCCATTAAGGTTTTGCACTTAACGTACATTTAGCATGAAAACTACCGTGTGTTAAGTGCAAAGTCTTTGGGGTAACTGTCGTGGGCATGGGCAGCATATTCTCGGCAGTTACAGCATGGTTGTATATCCTAATGCATGACACAATTAACGAAGGTGCACCTGATGCCACCCACAGAGGTGTCGCTTGCCATATTGAGAGTTAGTATGTGATATGTACCCCCTGTGCTAACTGCAATGTGTTCTCCACACACATACTCCATCCGTACTCTGCTCCTTCACACGATGGGCAATTAACATGCGTTTTAGCAGCTGGTAGCTGTCAATGCTACACAGTAACAGTTACTGCAGGCCGTTACCACCTGCTAAAACATGGGTTAACAGTGGAATTTAGTAGAAGGGCCTCAAAATACACTAAAAATAGGAGCTTTCCTGCATCCTTAACCTGACCATACTGGGTCAGACCAAGGTCCATCAAGCCCAGTATCCTGCTTCCAACAGTGGCCAATCCAGGTTCCCAGAAAGGTACACAGGTTCCACAATACTTATCCCAGGGTAAGCAGTGGATTTCCTGGGTCCTCTTTAATAATGATTTATGGATTTTTCCTCCAGGAACTTGTCCAAACCTTTTTTTTTTATTTCAATGCATTTTAAATGGTTACAACACCAAATTTATAGAATGATGAAAAGGAATAACAAAGAATATACAATACAAGAGAAAACAATCTCCACTTGTAACACAGATATCTCCCACTAAACATCATCAAGCCCACATTATTGAAAGTAGGGGATTCAATTAAATCCAAATATAGATCAGGAAAAAACAACAGCGAGCTCATCTAAATATACTGTAATAAGCCCAAAATTACATCACCGTCTTACCAATAGCAAAATAATAAAGAAAATCAAGAACTTGGAATCTTCAAGAATTCCTCCAACTGCATTGGCTCAAAGAAGCAATATTGTTTCCCTTGATGGAATACTAAACATTTACATGGGTATTTAAGAAAATATGTAGCTCTCACAGCTAAGACCCAAGGCCTCAGCTCCAGGAAGGCCTTATGCCTAAGCTGCGTAGGCCTAGAAACATCGGGAAAGATGTTGATTCTTTGCCCACAAAGCAAAATTTCCTTCTTTGGGAAAAAGGACTTCATTATCATTTGCCTCCGAAACAGCCTCCAAAACAAATGAAACCTCTGAGACAAATGAAACTACTAAAGTAGCATGAGAAGTAATAATATCAGAAGATAATTCTAAAAAATTAGATAAGTCAATACTAGGTACATCAGAAACCTGGTCTAACTCCCCATCAGCCACAGCAACTGATTTCTTACCCCTAGGTAGATGATAAATATTACTAATCTGTAGCACTGAGGGGTCTTCAATAAGCAAAACTTCTTTTAAGTATTTGTGGAAAAGAATCATAGGAGATAAATTGTGAGTCACAGGAAAATTTAGGCATCTGATATTCCTTCCTCAAAAGAAATTTTCCAATTGTTTCTGTCGATGGCAGAAAAGACTATCCTTAATGGAAGCAACTGAAGCTGACTGCACAGACTCCAGCTTGAATCTCACATTTACCAGCCTCTCCCCCATTTGTAGCATTTTGGAATTCTGATCAGCGAATTTAGCAACCGAGTCTTTGGTAAACTCCAGCAGTTGAGTCAAAGTACCCATCAAAATGGCCTCAGTCTGAGAATCAACAGCCCAGACATCTTTATCCGATAGATCTTTCACTGGACAGTTAACATCTGACATAACAAGCTGCAAATCCTTAGGCAAAGGAACCCCAGAAAAATCGTCAAATCAGATTGAGGTTGGACAGGTAACAATGGAATAACAGGTGAGGAAGTCTTGACAGGAATATCCTCCCTACTTTCCAAAACTAAAACGTCAGACAGTAGGGGTTGGGTTACACCCCCCAGCGGAGTCCAACCCTTTTTTAAATCCAGCTACACTAACAGCTTTTACTACATCTTCTGGTAATGAATCCCAAAGTGATTACGTGTTGAGTGAAAAAAGTTTTTTTTCTGATTAGTCTTCATGTGCTATATTGTAGCTTCATTGCATGGCCCCTAGTCTTTCTACTTTTTGATAGCGTAAACAACCGATCTATGTTTACCCATTCCACTCCATTCATTAATTTATAGACCTCTATCATATCTCCCCTCAGCCATCTCTTTTCCAAGTTGAAGAGCCCTAACCTTTTAAGCCTTTCTTCTTAGGGGTATCCTTCCATCCCCTTTACCATTTTGGTGGCTCTTCTCTGTACCTTTTCTAATTCCACTGTATCCTTTTTAAGATACAGCGACCAGAATTGCACACAATATTCAAGGTGCCGTCATAATGTTAGCTGCCTATAGGGGGTTATTTTTGAAGCATCCCCATATGTAAGTAGCAGCATTTATACATGTAGAAGCTGTTTTAGGACAGCGTTTGCAGCTGCCCCAAAACATGAATAAGTACCTGTTGGAAGGGGCAGCTGTCAATGCTGAGGTATGCTCCATCCCCGATCATTTCTCCCAATCTTGATCCCTTCTAATCATCCCTCTGATCTTGATCCCACTGCTCCCTGCAGAAGACTTCACATCCCCTTCTCGATCTGATTCCCCAGACAACCAACCCCCTCAACAGCCAACTTTTCCTAGCCCCAAAAGCATCTTATTCATCCCACCTGCAATACCCTTGAGGCCCCATCCTGTCAGAACCACCCCTTACTGTGGGTTCCTGGTATCCAATGGAAGCAGGACTGACCCCCAATCGTTCCTGCTCTTACAGCTGCAAATTCCAAAATGGTGCCAGTGACCCCTAGCAGTAATCTCACAGCATGTAGGCAGCAGCAACACCATTGTGCTTATTGTAAGCAGTTGCCTATGTTGTCTATGCCTAAATCCTGCTCTCAATTCCCCTCTCCATAAGAAATTTGCCTTATAGGGCAGGCAGTTTTATAGAGGCCTATTTCCATGGGTAAAGCATTTTGATATCCTGCAGGTTTCCCTCTGAATGCATGATAAATGGAGGCTATGCCAGCAAGTTCTAAGCATGCCAAAGTTCTACCTTTTAATCATATTACCCAAATGATAACATAATAGATATTTTATACAATTTTATATGGAATTTAACATTATAGAAGGCTTCATAGTTGTGTTAGTCACCATACCCATAGTGGAGTATTCCAAAATATCCACAATTTGTTGGCTCTTATTAAACTACTGACTGTTGTCATAGGAATGTTGAGTAATTTGATTGGTTTGCTGGTCCTCCATGGGTCTAATTTTAGAAGCTCTATTCACATTTTAAACATGGATATTGAAGCAGAAAAACATGAAAGCCTCGTCCATGTGGAAAATGCAATTTTAGAATGCCCACAAAATCCATATTTTCATGCCAGACACGTTGATCTCTGCACATTTTCTGGGAGGTGTTCTGAGGTGTGGCTTGGGTGGTGCTGGCATTTGTACACCTATACAGGGTTATTCTGTGCCATGAATAGAGGGGATGGATGTCCCAACGGGATGTCCATCCCCGCTATTCGTGCCTTCTCCCGGTCACGACTAACTTCATCGCCGGTTGTGCATGGAAGTTAACTTGGGGTGGGGAAGAGGCGGGGAAGGGGAGGCTCAAGGACAGATTCTGGGCAGGCGGTGGGCGGTCGCCGGCCCTGAATGTACAGGGCCGATTCTAATGTTGGCCTTGTACATCCAGGACTGACAACATATGCGGCGAAGTTATAACTTCCCTGGACGTTTTTAAAGTGTGTGCCCGGGGCGCGGATGGGGGAGGGGGGGCCAGGGGACATTCCCTGCAGCCCAACCCTGACCTTAGGAGGCCAGATTGGTGGTCGGGCTGTGAGGAATAAGCAGTTTTTGCCAGAGGCCGGCATCACGGCTTTTAAATGGAGCTGCGGTGCCATGGCAACCGGACGCCATGGCGCTGCAGCTCTATTTAAAAGCCCTGACTGAGTTAGCCGGGCTTTTCGGGTATGTGCAGGCCGGACTGAATCGTAGTCCCGGCCTGCACGTACATGACTGTTCACGATTCTGATCTTGCGGGGCTGGGCTGGACCTACAGAGGGGGATCTACGTGAGGGACAGAATAGGGCCCATAGTGTATTTCACAGGTTGTTGAAGTGCAGGACAGATTTTTTAAACATGCCAATTTACACCTGACAGTGAAAAAGACAGGAAGAAAATCGATGCCTTTGAATTATGGTGGTGGCGACGAATATTGTGTATACCATGGCCTGCTCGAAGAACAAAGCAGTCAGTACTAGAGGAGATCAAACCTAAGCTTTCTTTAGAAGCTCAAATGACAAGACTTTGACTTTCATATTTTGGACACATCATGCGAAGAGAGAGATCATTAGAGAAAGACATCATGCTTGGCAAGGTAGAAGGTCAATGTAAAAGAGGAAGGCCAGCAATGAGATGAATCAATACAATAATAGCAGCTATGAGTGCCACTTTATCAACAATGAGTTGCCTGACTGAACACAGTTTAGGTCAACTATCCAGAGGGTTGCCATGAGTCGACATTGACTCATGGCACTTAACAACAACATAAATCATAAATCAACAACATAAATCCAGACTTTGTTGTCTCACAGGACAGCATGAGGCATTGGTAACTGGAGGAGTTATGCTTGTGAGTCCATTGGTTGACTGTCATCTGTGTCTGTTGAGCTACTTTTTGTTTTCCTGAATTCTATCCTGTTCCCTCTAAGTCCTATCTTGTTCCCCCTTTCAAAGACCCCAGTATACTGGCACTTCCTAAACCCCTTCCTTCCCCCCAGCCATGCCAATCCCCTAAACCTAGTGTCCCTCTCCCTAGCCCTTGGTGTGTCAGTCTTCCTGTTGCCTAGCTGCTTGGTGCCTTCTGTCTGTGTGGGCCTCATTGTTCCCTGCAGCCTCTGTTTGGTTCCCAGCTGCCTGTCTGCATGTGCCTCTGTGTTCCCAGCAGCCTCTGTGTCTCTGTGTGTGCCTCAATGTTTCCAATTGCGTCTGTGTGGTTCTGGTTCCCTGCTGCCTGTGTGTCATCCCCCCCCCCCCCCAATGTTGTGTGTGTGCAGGTATATGTGCAGTGCTGTAGATGTTGCTGGAGGGAGGCAAGAGTCATGGGTGATCTGAACACATGGTTTGTACAGGCATGCTACAAGAGGCCCACAGGGAACACAGGAAAGCCACCAGGAGGAATGCATACCAGAGGGTGTGCAGGCCCAGGACCCAATTCCTAGACCTCATGGTTCAGCAGTGCATCACCAGGTTCCACTTTGAAATGTCAGCCTGGAGCTAGAGCCACTTCTCCACTCCACCACATATAGCAGCCAGCAGATGCCCATCCACGTCAAGGTCGCCATGGCTCTCGCCTTCTAAGCCAGTAGCAGTTTCTAGTCTGTGCTGACCTTCACAACAGGTCTCAGCCAGTCAGTCATCTCACAGTGCATCTCACAGTTCCTAAGGGACTTTCTAACATTGCAAAATATGAATTTATTTTTATTGATTTCATTTAGAGACATTTGATATACCACCATTCATACATAGAAAATGCCAGCATAGTAGTTTACAATTTATATAAAATACAGATCAACATTTGCCAAATAAATTAAATTAAAATTAACTGAAACAGACAAACACACGAGGAAGAGGGAGTGAATAGCACACCAATTGCACCTCTTTCGATATTCAAAGTATGCGGTAAAACATAAGGGAACAAATAAAATAATATAAGTAGATAAAGAACCAGCTGATTTAGAGGATACATTAACCTGCTTGGATCACTAAGCAATATAGAAATGACAAGCAGTCAAGAAATCCAACACGCATTTCTTCTGGCATATTGGCTATGAAGGACCTAGACAAGATTCTCAAGAGAGATGTTTCTTCTCATACAAAGATTTGACTTGTCCAAGCCATGGTATTTTCAGTGAAAAAGACAGACAGGAAGAAAATTGATGCCTTTGAATTATGGTGCTAGCAAAGAATAATGTGTATACCATGGGCTGCCCGAAGGAAAAAACAGTTGGTACTAGAGGAGATCAAACCTAAGCTTTCTTTAGAAGCTCAAATGATAAGACTTCGACTTTCATATTTTGGACACATCATGCAAACAGAGTAATCATTAGAGAAAGACATCATGCTCAGCAAGGTTGAAGGGCAATGCAAAAGAAGAAGGCCAGCAATGAGATGGATCGATACAATAACAGCAGCTATGGATGCCACTCTTTGAACAATTAGCCGCCTGACAGAAGAGTGAACACAGTTTAGGACAACTATTCAGAGGATCGCCCTGAGTTGGCACCAACTCGACAGCACTTAACAATAACAATGATTAATTAACAGTCTCTAGATAATCTGCATGGAGTGGAGGAGTAGCCTAGTGCTTAGAGCAACAGCCTAGTACCCAAGTGATCAAAGTTTGATTCCTACTGTCACTTCTTGCGACCTTGGGCAAGTCACTTTACCCTTCATTACCTTGGAAGAAAAGGCCTGGCAATCTACTCCCAGGTCTATTTTGCCAAGAAAACCCAGAGGCTGCTGGGTCACCAGGATTCAGACTTGACACCACTTAAAAAGAAAAAAGAAAGATAATCTGCATATAATTTCTGGAACAACCTGATTTTAACAAGCTTCTTAAATTTTTTATTTGAAGTTTCCATTGAGTATCCAAAGGTAAAGAGTTTCACAATAGAGAAGCCTGATAAGAGAAGGTTACCTCCCTTGTCCATATTAATTTGAATTTTTGAGATGAAGGAATAACAAGTAGATGTTGTGAGGACTGCAAAGATCTTATAGAAGAATACGGGATAAGATGAATGTGAAGATAATGTGAATAGGCAAAAACCCCAAAGGGCAAGCATCAATATCTTAAACCTAATCCTACTTGATACTTGTTCAAAGAGTTATGTGATGAAATTGTTTTGTTTTACATATGCTGTACTATCTGAAGGCATTTCATGTTGTATAGTGTAGAGCCAACAAGTAAAGAATTACAGTAATCAAGCCTGTTCAGGATTAATGCATGAATTAATATTTTTAAAGCTTTGACATCAAGGTAAAGTCTAGCTGACCTAATTAATCTAATCAAACAGGAGGGAAGCCTTTGTCTCCTGCTCAGAGGCTCCTGCCCAATGGGGGCAGTGGGAGGCGGAGCCGAGCCGGCTTGAAAAGGACGGCTCCAACGGAGCAGAGCAGCCAGCGGTCCAGCAGCTCCCCCGATCGGGGGTAGAGCGCCCGAACAGGAGGGAAGCCTTTGTCTCCTGCTCGGAGGCTCCTGCCCAATCGGGGCAGTGGGAGGCGGAGCCGAGCCGGCTTGAAAAGGCCGGCTCCAACGGAGCAGAGCAGCCAGCGGTCCAGCAGCTCCCCCGATCGGGGGTAGAGCGCCCGAACAGGAGGGAAGCCTTTGTCTCCTGCTCGGAGGCTCCTGCCCAATCGGGGCAGTGGGAGGCGGAGCCGAGCCGGCTTGAAAAGGCCGGCGCCAGCCTGCGGGCCCGCGCCTGAGGGCCTCGCCAGAGGGCCCTTTGGCGTGGCACAAAGGCGTAAAGAGCAAAAAAGAGACAGCCTCACCAAAAAGCACATGAAAGAAGCAAAAAGACCCAGCAAGAAGCCAGGAGAGAAGAGCAGCAACCGTAAGTGCAAACCACAGAACTGAACAAAAACATGCACACAAATCTGATCTTCCCCCTCGGCCTCATACTCACACTACTCATTCCACCTCACACACACTACCACCACCCACACACATACACACCATGGCCTCCAACAACTATATGGACATACATAGACCAACAGCATACCCACAGGGACTCACAACGTTCTCCTACAACAAAGAGACAAGCAAAACACAAGTCCAACATACACGCCAAAACAAAGGAACCACACAAGACACACAACACCCCAAGACCAATAACAATTGAGCTCATAAACGCCAGGTCAATATGCAACAAGATCTACACCCTAGTTGACCACATAGATGACCATCAGCCCGACATACTCTGCATAACAGAAACGTGGCTCAGTCCCACTGACAACGTCCTACTCAATCAATTAGTGCCCAATGCATACACAGCATACAACTGCCTGCGCACTCATAGGCGAGGAGGAGGGGCACTCATAATAGCAAAGAGCAGCCTAAAATTCAAATCAAAAAGTAACATGGACACCCAACACTCTAACACCATCTCGATAGAGAACAAACATATGGCCATATGTCTCACCTACAGAGCACCCCATGCGCCACCTGAAGAACTAGCATCAACTCTAGAGACAGTCTGCGCAGTGAACTCCAGCCACAAACCCACAATACTCCTCGGAGACTTCAACCTTAAGTCCACCAACAAAAAAGATGCAGAAGCTTTTCTCCAAGCAATGAGTTCACTCCAATTCACGCAAATAATCACCACCCCGACACACAGACATGGATCCTCACCAGACCTTATTTTTGCACCCAACTACCTAACCTCAAGAGGCCTAATATCAACACCCATCACCACACCAGTACCATGGTCTGACCATCACTTAATTGAAGTAAAAATTACACCTAATGAGGAGATACTAAACAAATATCCGGACAACACCCCCACACAAAGAAGATTTAAATGCTTCGACAGAGACCAGTTTCTACAGGACACAATACAAAACCTAAACCATGAAACAGATGACCTAGATGCACTAATCACCAACTGGAACACCACCATATACAACGCTGCCAAAGCAACAGAATATAGACACAGGACACCTCGCTGCAACAAACTACAACACAAACCATGGTACTCTAAAACTATAAGAAACGAAAAGAGGAGCCTCAGAAAAATAGAACGGAGATGGAGACAGAACAAGTCACCCGAGAACCAGGAACTATACCTAACAAAGCAAAAACAATACAACAAATGCATTAACCAAACAAAAAGGGAATACAATACAAACCTCATACGCAACTCCAACAACAAACCCAGAGAACTATTTGAAATCGTAAAAGCCCTCACCAAAGACCAGGATACCGAAGACAAAGTGCAACTGGACCCACAAAAATTTGCGGACCACATCCAAGAAAAGTTCCACTCAGCAGAACAAACAAGACCCAGCCCAACCCCAAAGACTATCACACCCTCGAACACCTGGGGAACATTCAACACCCCATCCACGGAGCAACTCTCCCACATCATCTCAGCAATCAAAACAAGCACCGCCCCCACGGATCCCTGCCCAGTGCCCTGGATCAAGGCCACCAAATCAACCTTCATCCAAACCATCCACAAGATAGTACACTCCTCCCTAACCCAAGGGTGCATGCCAAATCAATTGAAGCTCGCAACAATAAGACCTATCCCGAAGAAATCCACACTTGACAAGAACAATCCAGCATCATACAGACCCATCTCCAGCATACCACTTTTAGCAAAAATAATCGAAAAAACTGTACAGCACCAACTACAAGAACACATAGACAACCACGCTCCCCTGGACAACAATCAACATGGGTTCTGCCCCAACCACGGGGTAGAAACTCTTCTGATATACCTCTTCGACAGCGTCCTCCGCATCATAGATAACACCAAGAAAGGCATACTCATGATATTCATTGACATCTCATCTGCATTTGACACAGTTAACCACAAGACTCTATTGGATAGACTACAGAACATCGGTCTACACGGTGCCACCCTGAATTGGTTCCATTCATACCTAACAGACAGACAAATACAGGTCAAAGTAGGACACAACACATCTCGACCCATACAAGTCAAACAAGGAGTGCCACAGGGATTGGCCCTTTCAGCTCTCCTATTCAACCTATACATCCAGCCAATATGTGCCATCATGAAAGAGCACCACATACATTATACAATCTACGCAGATGACATCATGATCTACACACCCATCTCAGTCGACAACCCGGACTACACCAACATAACAAACTGCCTCACCCAAATGGCAAACTGGCTTCAGGAAAACAACCTATCAATCAACTACAGCAAAATGGAGGCACTGATCATCACGCGAAACCCGGCCTTTATCCCCCCACCCGACATCAAGATAAGAGATGCACTCATACCCATAAAGTCAGAAGTTAAGTACCTCGGAGTCATCCTGGACAAAGAACTTAACCTCCAAGCACACATAGGCAGAGCAACCAAAAGTGCATACTTAAGAATGCAACTCATCAGAAGACTCAAGCCCCTCCTTGACCCAGAGCACTTTCGCAACGTTTGCCAGGCGCTGATAACCCCTCTGCTAGACTTCTGCAATCCAATATTCACCGGGCTACCAAAGCAGACCCTCAGACCACTACAACTGGCCCAAAACACAGTTGCCCACATAATAGCTGGTACTACAAGACACGATCACATCACACCCATACTGAAAGAACTGCACTGGCTCCCAATCATCTCACGCATCAAATACAAGACTATCATAAACATATTCAAGATCAAACAACACTCCTCCGCCATAAGCCTACACACACTCATACAACCCGAAACAAGCACACGGCCAAGAAGAAGAGGCACCTCCAATCGGGTTAACACCCCAAAAGACTTCACCAAGACCCGCAAAGACACCGCACAACGAGCAATCTCCCTGGCTGCTCCATCCATATGGAACTCCCTCCCAGATGATCTGAGACTAACCACAGAAATCAAGGACTTCCGAAAACAGCTGAAGACAACCCTGTTCATTGATTACTATGGACATACCCCCTGAACCAGCATACAAGTCAGATCATCAACCCCCCCCCACCCCAAGACTGTATATAAGACTGTATAATAGCTCATGATGTATAATAGCGCACTATGTAGATAAACCAAATCTAATCACATCCCCGCCAACACACACACACCACTCTGTACACTACATGAAAACATTTGCCCCCTTGATTGTTTGCCGTGGAAACCGCTTTGATTGAATGATAAGGCAGCATATAAATACCATTAAATAAATAAATAATCTAAGGGCTATTAGTGATTTCTTCATTATTGCTGAGATTTGGGGTTTATAGAACAGGTTTTTATCCAAACAGGGCTGTACCAAATCATAATGCACCCTGTGTGACTTGCACATCTGGCGCACCCCTCCCCCTCATCACAGGTTTGCCATTTGCCCCATGCCTAGCATCTGGCCTTATCCCATATCCCCATGTCCAGTCGGCTCACCGCACATGCCTGCCCTTGCCTCGCTGCCACTTTTTGTGGTTCCTTGGCGGCAACAGCAGCGGAGCGGACATCCAATTAAACAAAAAACAAAACATGTGGCCTTTCCGACTCCGTGCTTGCATGCAGGTCTGATCCTTCACTCCTTTGACGTATGCACGGGTCAGAGGAGGGAGGGGCCAGACCAGTCATTCAAAGCAGGCTTTTGCAACTCCACATTGGTCTGGTCCCTCCCTCCTCTGATGCGAGCATACATCAGAGGAGGAGGAATTAGACCTGCATGCAAATACAGAGTCAGAAAGACTCGCGTGTTTTTTTTTTAGAAATCGATGTCCGCTCTGCTGCTGCCACCGCCGATGCCAAGCTTGCACAGGGCTAGGTATGGAGCTGTATCGAAAATTACAACAAGAGATGTTATAGTGTCACTGATAGTTACTGGAATGCAAGGAATAGAAGGGGTAAATGTGTAAATACGGAAGAAGACGGCACCAACAATCTGGAACGCCCTCCCCGACGAACTGCGTTCAACAACAGACCTTAAGGAGTTCAGGAAACTACTGAAGACAACCCTCTTCATAGAACACTACGGTGACATTACTTAAACCATGCAACAGACACCTCAATTCCCCCCACATGTCACTATAATTGCAATTAAGCAAGGAACTGATACCCATAGCATTGTAAATAGCACACGCTGTAAATAGCACCACAAGAATCAACGTCCAGACACACTCACACGCATACACTACTCACTGCATGTGCACACTATACACTGTATCTTATTGATTGTTTGCTGTTCAGACCGCCTTGATTGCAGGATAAGGCGGTATAGAAATACGTTTAAATAAATAAATTAATTAATTAAATTAAATACAGAGCTTAAAAGGGAGAGAGGAGGCATTGTGGGTTAAACTAGAAAGAGGGAAAGAGAAATCTATTTGCCTTGGTGTGATATACAGACCTCCCTCACAAGAGGAAGAGGTAGACAGAGAGTTAATTGAAGACATATGCAGCATTGCTAGGAAAGGGGAAGTGCTACTGATAGGAGATTTCAATATGCCAGATGTTGATTGGCACATTCCTGCTGCAGGCAATTGGTAACAGACCCCACATGTGAAGAGGCCATACTCGACTTGGCACTTACCAATGGTAAAAGTGTTTCTGATGTTGTAGTGGGAGATCATTTTGCATCCAGTGATCACCAGATAGTGTGGTTCAGTATTAGGACTAGGGCTGTTAGACTCCATTCAACGGTGAGGGTCTTAGACTTTAGAAAGACTAACTTTGTCAAGATGGGCCAATACCTCAGGGAGTCGTTAGTGGGATGGGAACAGCTGGGGGATGTAGAAAAACAGTGGGCAAAACTGAAAGGGGATATTTTAAGGGCAACCAACCTTTTTGTTAAAATGGTAAATAAAGGTAAAAGGAAAAGGAGACCGCTATGACTTTCGAAAGAAGTAGCTGAAAAGGTGAAGAAAAAGAGAGAGGCCTTCATGAAATACAAGAGATCACAGAGAGAGGAAGACAGGCATCTATATTTGGAAAAACTTAGAGAAGCTAGCAAAGTAGTCAGGAAAGCAAAGATTCAAAAAGAGGAGGAAATAGCCAATGCAATAAAATTGGGGGATAAGACATTTTTCAGATATGTTAGTGAGAAGAGGAAGGGCAGAAGTGGTATTGTCAGACTCAAGGGTGAAGGGGAAGAATATGTAGAAGCTGATGAGGATAAAGCAAATTGCTTAACAAATATTTCTGTTCTGTGTTCACAGATGAAGAACCAGGAGCAGGACCTCAGAAAACACCCACAAACGGGAACAGAAGCGAGGGACATCTTGAACAATTTTCAGAAGACTGTGTTCATGAGAAACTAGCTCAACTTAAAGTAGACAAAGCGATGGGACCGGATGGGGTTTC
Organism: Ichthyophis bannanicus; assembly: GCA_033557465.1. Lineage (NCBI taxonomy): Eukaryota > Metazoa > Chordata > Amphibia > Gymnophiona > Ichthyophiidae > Ichthyophis > Ichthyophis bannanicus. Next base: position 908,341,952 of record CM066034.1, read on the forward strand.
TAGTCCCAGAGGTGCTCCTTGTGGTCTTTGGCAAGCCATTTAACCCTCCATAGCCCATGTTCCCTGTAAAATAGTTATCTCCAAGTTATAATGCCCTGTTCAATGTAATTTCAGTTTGTTCAATGTAACCCGCACTGATGCAGAATAGCGCGGTATATAAGAGAATGTAAATAAAATAAATAAATAAATGGGATACACCCTAGAATATTGAGGGAACTTGGGGACGTTCTAGCAGTGCCTCGTTGGAGTTGGGAGTGGTGCCAAAGGACTGGAGAGAGGCTCATGTGGTGCCTTTACACAAAAGCGGAAGTAAGGATGTGGTTGAAAACTACAGGCCAGTTAGTTTAACTTCGGTGGTGAGTAAATTATTGGAAACGCTGCTGAAAGAGAAAATAATGAGGTTTCTGGAGTCCAGTGGATTACAGGATCCGGGGCAGCATGGATTCACCAGAGGCAAGTCTTGTCAGACAAATCTGATTGATTTCTTTGACTGGGTGACCAGAGTGTTGGACCGAGGGAGAGCCCTAGATGTGATGTATTTGGATTTCAGTAAAGCCTTTGACAACTGCCTAGTACTCAGAAGATCAAGGGTTCAATTCCCACTGGCACTCCTTGTGACTTTGGGCAAGTCACTTTACCCTCCATTGCCTCTGAAGAAAAGGCTGGCAATCTACTTCCGGTGATACATTGCCAAGAAAACTCAGAGGTAGCTGGGTCACTATGAGTCAACATTGACTTGATGGCACTAAAAAATAAAAAGCCTTTGACACTGTTCTTCACAGGTGACTTATAATCAAACTGAGCACCCTAGGGATGAACCTAAAGTTACTGCTTGGGTTAGTAATTGGTTGGGTGGGAAGCGACAAAGAGTACAGGTAAATGGAGCTCACTCTGAGAAGAGGGATGTTACCAGTGGTGTGCCCCAGGGATCTATCCTTGGTCCGATTCTTTTTAACATCTTTGTTAGTGATATAGCGGAAGGGCTGTTGGGTTAGGTTTGCCTCTTTACGGATGATACCAAAATCTGCAATAGAGTAGACACCCAGGAAGGTGTAGATAACATGAGGAGGGATCTAGCTAAGCTTGAAGAATGGTCTAGAATTTGGCAGCTGGGATTTAATGTTAAAAAATGTAAGGTCATGCATTTGGGCTGCAGCAATCCAAGGGAGCAATATAGTATAGGGGGTGAAGTACTTTTGTCCACTAAAGAAGAGCGGGACCTAGGCGTGGTTGTGTCTGATGATCTTAAAGTAGCTAAACAGGTAGAGAAGGTGACGGCAAAAGCTAGAAGGATGCTTGGGTGCATACGGAGAAAAATGGCTAGCAGAAAAAAGGAGGTGATAGTGCCTCTGTATAAGTCTTTGGTGCGACCTCATTTGGAGTATGGTGTGCAATTCTGGAGACCGCACCTTCAAAAGGATGTGAACAGGATGGAGTCGGTGCAGAGGGTGGCTACTAAGATGATTAGTGGTCTTCATTATAAAGCATATGAGGACAGACTTAGGGATCTTAATATGTACACCTTAGAGGAAAGGCAGGATAGAGGTGATATGATTGAGATGTTTAAATACCTCCGTGACGAGAGCCTCTTTCAATTGAAAGCAAGTTCTGCTACGAGGGGACATGGGATGAGGGTGAAGGGGGATAGATTCAGGAGTGATATGCCGAAATATTTCTTTACGGAAAGAGTGGTGGATCTGTGGAATAGTCTCCCAGTGGCGGTGGTAGAGATGAGGACAGTAACTGAATTCAAAAAAGCATGGGACAAACACAGAGGATCTCTAAAGGTAAAAAGGGGACTGTTGTAGTTGTTGATATGGAAGGACAAACTAGATAGGCCATGTGGTCTTTTTCTGTTGTTTGTCCTTCCATATCCAAAGAGTAATTGACTTTTTAACGCTAAGCACAAGTCTATGGTTTTAAATCCATTCAGCAATTTTGTCAAGATGTCAAAGAAGATATAAAAACACATTATAAAAACTTTTTCAAATACATTTGTAGCAATAAATCTGTGAGAGAGTCAGTTGGACCATTAGATGATAGAGGGGTAAAAGGAATGCTAAGCGAAGGCAAGGCTATAGCGGAGAGATTAAATTCATCCTTTGCTTTGGTGTTTACTGAAGAATGGTCTGCAAAACATTCAAAATACAGCCATTTACCTGCTCTTTCATGCTACTAAGTTTGACCATGTAGCCCCTCTCTTTATTCGCTCTTATTGGTTGCCAGTTTCCTATCATGTCAAGTATAAATTTCTTGTCCTCACACATAAAATTCTCCATTCTGGGATTCCGGGTTATCTGTCATCTCTCCTCACCTGGTGTACACCTTGAATATTACGTAATTTTCTTTACTTCAATCTTTATCTGGTTGGAGCTCTCCCATGCCATGTTCAAAAATGCACTGAAGAAATATTTATTTCATACCATATTTTAGATGAACTCCCAGTGACTGTTTTTGAGGCCTTTCCTCCCCTCCCTTCCGTTATCCCACTATTGTTTCTTTTCTATTTTTAATGGAATTCTTTTCTGCTTCTCTTTTTCATGGATTGTTATTGTGAACCGCTCTAGTGTATTGGAGGGCAGTATATGAAATTGTAAAAAACCATAAACCATAAACATGTAGGGAAGTTACCCATGCCTAAAATAAGAACATAAGTTATGCGATACTGGGTCAGACCAAGGTTCATCAAGCCCAGTATCCTGTTTCCAATAGTGGCCAATCTAGGTCATAAGTACCTAGCAGTCTCCCCAAAAGACACAGGTTCCTCAATGCTTGTATTGGGTCAAGCAGTGATATTCTGAGTCCCTTTTAATAATAGTTTATTGACCTTTCCTCTAGGAACTTGTCGAAAACCTTTTTCAAACACAGCTAGAATAACAACTTTTACTACATAACTCCGGTAACAAATTCCAGAGTTTGATTACACGTTGAGTGAAAAAATATTTTCTCTTATTAGTCTTAAATAGCTTACCCTGTAGCTTCATTTCATGTCCCCTAGTCTTTTTATATTCTGATGACGTAAACAATCGATCTACATTTACCCGTTCCACTCCATTCATTAATTTATAGACCTCTATTAGATCTCCTCTCAGCCGTCTCTTTTCCAGGTTGAAGAGCCCTACCTTTTTAGCCTCTCTTCATAGCAGTATCCTTCCATCCCCTTTAACATTTTGGTGGCTCTTCTCTGTATCTTTTCTAATAATTCTATATCTCTTTTAAGATACGGTGACCAGAATTGCACACAATCTTCAAGGTGCGGTCGCACCATGGAACGATACAGAGGCATTATAATATCCTTTGTTTTATTTTCCATTCCTTTCCTTATGATACCTAGCATTCTATTTGCTCTCTTGGCTGCCGCTGCACACTGGGTGGAGGGTTTTAACATGTTATCCACGATGATGCCTAAATCTTTTTCCTGGATGGTGTTTCCCAATGTGGAACCTTGCATCGTGTAACCATAGTTTGGGTTGTTCTTTCCTAGGTGCATAACTTTGCACTTGTCCACATTCAATTTCATCTGCCATTTGTATGCCCAATCTTCCAATTTATCCAGATCCTCTTGCAATTTTCCACAATCCTCTTGGGCTTTAACAATTTTAAATAGTTTTGTGTCATTGCAAATCTGACAACCTCACTCGTTATTCCCTTTTCCAGGTCATTTATGAATATGTCAAAAAGCAGCGGACCCAGCACAGATCCCTGCGGTACTCCACTATTCACCTTTTTCCATTGGGAAAACCTGCTAAACGTAGACCGGTTGTTTACTCCTTCAAAAAGTAGAAGGACTAGGGAACATGCAATGAAGCTCCAATGTGGCCCATTTAAGATTAATAAGAGAAAATATTTTTTCACGCAACGTGGAATTAAACTCTGGAATTCATTACCAGAGGATGTAGTATAACTGTTAGTGTAGATGGGTTTAAAAAAGGTCTGGACAAGTTCCAGGAGGAAAAGTCCATAAACCATTATTAAAGAGAATCATGGAAATTCACTGCTTACCCTGGGATAAGCACTGTGGAACCTGTGTACCATTTTGGGAACCTGACAGGTACTGGTGATCTGGATTGGCCACTGTTGGAAACGGAATTCTGGGCTTGTTAGACCTTGGTCTGATCCAGTATAGCATTTCTTATGTTCTTAGGATGAAAAGATACCCCTATGAGGAAAGGGTTAGAGATTTTCAGCTTGGAAATGAGATAGCTGAGGGGGGATTTCATAGAGCTCTATAAAATAATAAATGGAGTGGATTGGGTAAACATAGATTGGTTGTTTATTCCTTCAAAAGGTAGAAAGAAAGAGACATGCAGTGAAGCTACAATGTAGCACATTTAAGATTAATCGTAGAAAATATTTTTTTACTCAATGCATAATCAAACTCTAATTCATAATCAAACTCTAATTAATTAACAGAGTGGAGGAGTAGCCTAGTGGTTAGAGCAACTGCCTAGTACCCAGAAAATGAAGGGTTTGATTCCCACTAGCACTCCTTGTGACTTTGGGCAAGTCACTTTACCCTCCATTGCCTTGGAAGAAAAGGCTGGCAATCTACTTCCAGTGATACATTGCCAATAAAACCCAGAGGTAGCTGGGTTGCTATGAGTCAACACTGACTTGATAGCACACACAAAAAAAATTATTGCAGGAGGACATAGTAAAAGCTGTTAGAGTAGCTGGATTTAAAAGAGAATTGGACAAGTTCCTGCAGTGGAAAAAGACTTTTCTCTGAGATAAGTAGCATGGAATCAATCAACCTTCTGAGAACCAGACAGGTACCTATGATCTAGATTGGCCACTGTTGGAAACAGAATACTGACCTTGATGGACCTTTGGTCTTACTCAGTATGGCATATCTTATGTTTTTATCCTAGATAGGATGGGAAATATTGATTTGGAGATCATCCACATATAGATGGGCACTAAGTCCAAGGTCCTGGATGCGAACGCTAAAGGAGCCAAAAATAGATTAAAAAGCACTGGGGATAGAATGAACCCTTGCAGGACCCCACACAATACTGAATATTTTTTTGAAAATTGTCCATTACTGCTAACCATAAATGATTGTTAATTCAAATAAGAACAAAGTCACTTTAACACTATACTAATTATTCTTTTTTTAAAAGTGTCATCAAGTCAATGCTGACTCCTTGTAATCCAGCAACCCCAGGGTTTTCTTGGCAAGGCATTACCAGAAGTAGATTGCAAGGCCTTTGCTTCTGAGGCAATGGCGGGTAAAGTGACTTGCCCAAGGTATGCCAGTGGGAAATGAACCCTGATCTCTTGGGTGTTGCTCTAACCACTAGGCTACTCCTCCACTCCACTACTTATTCTAATCTCTTGTAATTTATATAATAAAAGATTATGATGAATAAGATCAAACGCAGCCATCATATCCAGCTGAAGATTTATAACAACCTTACTCTCATCTATACTAGCAAATACTTTGTTTTGCATTTCCACTAGTAAGGTTTCCATTCTATGAAACGCTCTAAATCTGAACTGTCTAAGATGTAATACATTAGTTACCTCTAAAAAAGAAAGTAATTGTTGCTAGACTACTTTTTCTATTAATTTTGCTAAAAAAGGAAGATCAGATAAGGGGCTGTAATTAGTTGGAATTGTATAATCAGATTTAGGGTCGCTCAAAGTGGGACAAACAATGGACGATTTTTATCCATTAGGAGCATTCCTTTGGCTAAGACTACCATTTACAAAATAAGAACATAGCTGTAAAAGAACTGCCATAGTAAGTCAGATCCAATGTCCATTAAGCTCACTAATCTGTTTCCCAACAGTGGACAATCAAGGTCATAGTATTTGGCATATCCCAAAAGTAGTCAGTTCCATGCTACTTATTCCCATGGATAAGCAGAGGTTTTCTCTTGGACTACATCAATAAATAAGAACATCAATAAATAAGAAATCATGTAATATATCCTCAAGATGAGGAAATGATTCCTTCAACAAACTAGGAGGGACTGAGTCAGAAGTACGTGAACATAAATTCATAGAACTGATATTTTCTCTAAGGAAATGCTAGTGAGAGGATAAAAACTAACTAATGAACTCATAGGTAACTGAGAAATAGTGGGGCAATGATCGATATGCAACTTTGGGGGAAGAAACACTGTGTGGTGGCCTTCCACCAAAATTATGTGATGGTGCAGCTTTTGCACATCATATGGTACCATGGCCTTCCAGAAGTGGCAGCACTATCCCAAGGTCAAATCCGTGCAAAGGGAGCTCAGGTTATGGCTGCATGACCAAGCAATAGAAGAGTATACAGGTTAAAGACACAATATCTGGCCACTTGCAGATATGGGCTGGCATGGACAATGTCTGGCAATGTACCCCTTTTCTATGTGGGGCATTCTGGTGCCCCTACAACACAGTATTCTGGAAACATGATGTACCGCATCATGCACATTGTGCATGCAATGGTGGGTAACAGTATGCCGCGATGATGCTAATGTCTGCTAGCTTGCATCAGTGCCTATAGGATCACTCATCCCCTGCATCATCCAGCTGATATTAGCAGGAACCTGTGGCCTGAAGGTACGAGTTGGGCTATTTGTATTAGAGAGCATGTGATGGAGGGCTGCAATAGTAGGAGTCATTACACTTTGTAGTGAAAATGTCTTAGGCTAAGGGGTATGTTTACTAAACTGTGGTAACGTTACAGACCGCGCGTTAGGTAACGTTAATGCTCGTTAGGTAACATTAACGCATGGTATGTAACGTTAACGCGCAGTAATGTTCAAACCGCGTGGAAGCGTTCCGCGGCACGGTACACACCGCAGAGGGAGGAGAGAGGGCGGAGAGCAGGGGTCAATGGGCGGGAAGTGGGCGGGGAGTGGGCGCGGAGAGGCTCCCTGCACACTAACGGGCTGAATCCTACCGCGAATGAAAACCTGCTGTTAGATGCACATTTGCAGGAGAGAGAAACCATTTAGGTGTCAGCAATGTACAGCATAGGCAGGGAGCACAAGAAACCGTGTTAGTAGTGCTCCATTTGCAGCAACGCCATAGTGCCCAAGTATGAGAGGCCACTATGGCAATGGTGTAAATGGGGCATAGGGGGCTGCAGGCAGGACATGTAGCGGGGGCAGCAGGGGCACAGGGGGGACTAGGCGAGTGCCTAGGTGGCACATAGGAACATAGAAACCGGAAATCAGCAAGACAGCAGCTGACAAAGGCCAAACACAATCCACCTACATTTACCTGGTCAACCCGAGCTAACAGTTACCAGGGCACTGACCTGACATCCCCCCAGCCAACCTTCCCCCAAGCAGAAGGGACAAATTATTGGTAGGCGGTGATGGGGGGGATGTGAGGATGCTCAGGTATGCCCCCTGCCCCAGACCCCGCTCCCTAGGCGACCACCTACCCACACAGTGGATGGCCTGGGACTGCGCACTACCAGCACTGACAGCATATGGTCATGTCAGCATGGCGGGGGGGGGGGTGCCCATGCTGGAAGGGGCAGTGGCATCTGCCTGCAGTGGACCTAAGCCATGCCCTGTACCAGTACGTGGTGTGCAGTGCAACATAAAAGGTCTGGCTGAGGAAACATACAGGTAGCTCCAGGGACTACCATGCATCTGTTGCAACAGTGTGGTACAGTACACCCAGCCAGTATGTCCAGAAGCAGAAAGTCACAGGTTCAAGTCCCAGCTGTGGTTCCTGCAGAGCATGTCCCTATATTTTACCCTACAATGCAGATACAACAGCAACATGTGCAAAGCCCAAAGCAGCGGCGAACAGGGGTACAAACCCACTCACACAGGCTCCACAATCCAAAGATGCATGGAGAGTCAGGCTGTTGGCCCCAGCATTGAGCTGCAGTTATCACCAGAGCACTACTACTACCTCCTGCACAGTTTAGCAATGTCGGCACTGTGATCAGGACCAGTGTGGCAGGCAGGGTTGCCAACCACCCCTATCTTTGCACAATGCTGCAATAGGAGTGTGTGTATGTGTATGTCTATCCATTGTTCTGTGGCTGCCCACCCCTCAGTGGGCCCAAAATGTCCCACTGTTACCAGTGATAGCCTGAATATGTGCATAATGAGGAGCAAGGTATTGTGGGTATGGCCCGGACAGGGCGGATTGGCCAGGATGCATCTTCACAGGGTGTGGGGCAATGGCTGGGACACTGTAGTGCCTGACCAGGTGGCCACAGCATGGCATGCTGGGAGGGCACTCACTCTGACCGAGCAGTGACCATGGCATGTCTAGGTTCCCACATAGCGCTCTACACTATCTGACTCCAGTGATACTTTTGTGTTCCTAGTGCTGGTGCCCCAATCACTGAGAGATCTGCTTGGTGCACATAGTTCCTCTGTGAGCATGCACTATGGACTGGCTGCAGTTAGACAGTGCATGGTTGGGACACCTATAAGGTGCTGTCTGCTGGTTACTGGCCGACAGTGGTGTGAGGCAGTTGGGGTTTTCCAGACCTAATCCCAGCATTGCTGCTGGTCTACCACTGCCCCAGTCACAGGCAGGGCTCTGGCCCACCAACCCTGGAGGGCTGTCTTATTGCAGCAGGATGGAGGTTGCTTCACCAGAGCTGGGGCACCTGTCCCTTACCTACAAAAAGAGTGATGTGGGCCCTTTGGGGTATGTAGTGTATACCACTGTGACTTTATAAAGGCACTGCTACACAAACCTCATGCAAGTCTAGAAACCCCTCTGCCCTGATAACAGGTGCCCATGTCAGCCAGACCCTAACACAAGGTACACTCTAATCTGGGTGGTATCTGGTCCCAGAGGGCCACATGTGACTGCAGGATACAGATGGACACCGAATTATCTTCAGCTGCACTGCAAGGAACACCTGTCACACACTGGTAGTGATAGGGATGTACAGCAGGACCTATCTCTAGCACCACATGTACTGCAGACCTAGTGCTGGGCACCCATCCTATCCCTCAGGGTGAACACAGAACCTGCACAATGGCATGTTCTGTAGCTACTCTGTGGCAGTATCACACACTGTCAGTTCATCTTTCCAAGCTGAGGTACCAGAGAGGTGCAGACCCCATTTGATGATCAGCTGTAGACAGCTATTCAGCATGTGCATTGCATCATGGGTACTGGTGGGGTTACCCTATCCTGGCACTCAGAGCAGACAGTTTGTTCGGTGACCTGCAGTCCTTCTGTACCCAGCCATTGCTGTGACATACACCACAGAGGTATAGCCTCCTGGTTAATACAATGCCATTCTCGGCGGTGTTCATGGGTTCAATTTCTCATTGTTCCCTCCTCTCATGCTTGCCCTACTCAAATAGTGTGCATGCCTGTAACAGTCATATTTTTGCAGATCTGTGCTGCCAGCCCATAATACCCTCGCCACAATTGCCAACATTCCCTCGGTCCATCTATCTGCATCTGTCAGCTGTGTAGAGTCCTGTCTGTCTGTGCAGGCTGCCACCCCATGTCCTGCACTGCTACCCTTTCCTGCATTGCACCTCTTCATGCTTGCCTCGCCTGTGCCTGATCTGCATGGCACCACCGCTCCTCTGTCCACCCATCATTGTAACTATCCTGCCACCTCTGCCTCCACTGGGGGACACGTATTCCCATCGTCTGCCACCAACTGTCTTTCCAGTACTTTACATTGCCAACACCCTGTGCTGTGGTACAGTTGCCCCCACCATGTTTTATCATCAGTACTGGCAGCCACATGGGATGCCCGCAGATATGGCAGGTCCAGCAGCTCCCAGCTCTCCCTCCTTCACTCACCTGTTCATTGCCTTTCCTGAGTGCTCTGTCTAGTGTTAGGCCTACATCTGTCTCTGTCTACATCTGTTCCTCACAAGTCATGCATGTCATCCTGCGGCACCTTGCAGCCCTTGGGGCACACTAACCTAGGGCACCATAACCTTGTTAGGCCACCTTAACCTATGGTTCCATAGCCCAGGGTGCCTTCTATTGTGCTTTGTCCAGGGGTGCCTAATACGGCGCTTAGCCTAAGGAGCCCTATAGGGCACCTTATGAGGCACCTTATGAGGCATCTTACAAGGCACCTTACAAGGCACCTTACAAGGTGCGTTAGTCTAAGGCGCCTTGTAATGTGCGCTAGCTGATACGGCTTGCTGTAACGATGCACCACCCACACCTTTATATGGGCATCTGTACCTTTACCACAGAACATGACGCAGGTGACATTACCGCAGTTTAGTTAACATACCCCTAAGTATACACGTGTTGGCATGGTAATGCTGGAATACATATGGGAAGCAAGGGCTGTTGTGAATGTTTCACATAGATACAGGGAATGCTGGGTCCACCAGAGGTGCAGTGGGAGCCATGTGATCACCATTGTAAGGTGTGGAGTATCTCCAGAGGGGGAATTCACACATGCCAAATGGGTGCTCACTGGTGTGAGTGGCTATTGAATGTGGCCTTTTGTCTTGATCAAGGTAGGAATAGAAGTGTTATACCTCTCGCACAAATCAACACATTCCATGATGGTATGCGCACTTATGTAGAGGTTCTCCCATAATGGGTGGATGGCTACTCAGATGACTCTGGCCAGGGCCCCAAGGCACAAATGGGTTGCAAAGTCATTACTAAGGCTGAAGGAGTTTAGAAAACACACACACTGGAGATCAGCTATATCAAAATATAGACATATTTATTTGTTAGATCCACCTGTCTCACCTATAATGACTCCTCTAGATTGGCTGCAGCCTATTCCCCCCCCCCCTCTCTTCCAGGGCCGGCCCGTCCATTGAGCGAGAATGTTTTTTGCACAGGGCCCCGCGTTTCAGGGGGCCCCGCGCAAAAAACATTCTGATCCAAAAGTAAAATGAAAAAAAAAATTAAAAAAAGCTGTCTGCTGCCGCTTCCGGGGCCGCCGCAGCAGAATCGAGTGTGCCGCGGGGCCCCACCTGTGCCCGGCAGAGCCTGCCCTCCCCTGTATCACCTCTCTTTCAGCTCTCTTTCACCTCTCTTTCAGCTGCAGTCAGTCACACGCGCCGGCTTTCAGAGCGCGAGGGGAGAGTTTCTCCCTCGCTGCTCTGTTAAGCCCGCGGGGGCTGATGGGAACTCCCATCAGCCCCCGCGGGCTAAACAGAGCCGCGAAAGGGAAACTAGTCCCTTCGCACTCTGAAAGCCAGCGCGTGTGACTGACTGCAGCTGAAAGAGAGGTGATACAGGGGAGGGCAGGCTCTGCCGGGCACAGGGGGGGCCCCGCGGCACACTCGATTCTGCCGCGGCGGCCCCGGAAGCGGCAGCAGACAGCTTTTTTTTATTTTAAATTTTCCCTGGGCTGGGCTGGGCTGGGCTGGGGGGGGTTAGGAGTGGTGATGGGTGATGGGCGCTGGGGGGGGGGCTAGGAGTGGTGATGGTCGCTGGGGGGGGCTAGGAGTGGTGAGGGGCTATGGGGGGCTTAAACTAAAAATTGGGTGATGGGGGATTAGGACTGGAAATGGGCTGGTGGGATTAGGACTGGGAGTGGGCTGATGGGGAGGTTAGGACTGGAAATCGGCTATGGGGGGGATTAACCTAAAAATTGGGTGATGGGGGATTAGGACTGGAAATGGGCTGGTGGGATTAGGACTGGAAGTGGGTTGATGGGGGATTAGGACTGGTAATGGGCTATGGGGCGCTTAAACTAAAAATTGGGTGATGGGGGATTAGGACTGGAAATGGGCTGGTGGGATTAGGACTGGGAGTGGGCTGATGGGGATCTTAGGACTGGTAATGGGCTATGGGGGGCTTAAACTAAAAATTGGGTGATGGGGGATTAGGACTGGAAATGGGCTGGTGGGATTAGGACTGGAAGTGGGTTGATGGGGGGTTAGGACTGGTAATGGGCTATGGGGGGGCTTAAACTAAAAATTGGGTGATGGGGGATTAGGACTGGAAATGGGCTGGTGGGATTAGGACTGGGAGTGGGCTATGGGGGGCTAGGACTGGTAATGGGTTGGGGGGTTGCTAGGACTGGAAATGGGCTGAGTGGAAGGGGGCTTGAACTGCAAATAGCTGATGGGGACGGGGCTTGAAATGGAAATGGGCTGAGGGGAAGTGGGGGGCTTGAACTGCAAATAGCTGATGGGGACGGGGCTTGGAATGCAAATGGGCTGAGGGGAAGTGGGGGCTTGAACTGCAAATAGCTGATGGGGGGGACTTGGAATGGAAATGGGCTGAGTGGAAGGAGGCTTGAACTGCAAATAGCTGATGGGAAGGGGGCTTGGAATGGGCTCTTAGGGGAGGGAGCTAGGACAGGAAATGGGCTGATGGAGGGGCTAGGATAGGACTGGGAATTGGGTGTTGGGGGGAGCTAAGATTGGAAATGGGCTGTGGTGGGGGCTTGGATTGAAATGGACTCATGGAGGGGCTAGAACTGGAAGTAGGCTCATGGGGGGCTTGGATTAGAAATGGGCTGAGTGGAGGGGAGCTAGGATTTAACATGGGCTGATGGTGGGGCTAGGAAAGGACTAGAAATGGGCTGATGGGAGGCTGGTATTGGAAATGAGCTGATGAAGGGACTCGGATAGGACTGGAAATGGATGGGGGAGCTAGGACTGGAAATGGACTGATGGGGGGCCAGGACTGGAAATGGGCTGATGTGGGGACTAGAAGGGAGTGGATACTGGGTGGGGCTGGAACTAAAAGGGAGCTGATGTTGGGGGAGATTAGAAGGGGATGGGGCTGGGAGAGTGAAATGGAGAGGGGAAAAATATTTTGTGTGGGAGGGAAGAAAAATGTATAATTGGCCGGGTATTGGGAGACTAAGTGGGAATTGAGGATGGAGGGGTAAAATTTGAGTGGATGAAATAGGAATGAGGAAAGAGCAAAAGGAGAAATTATGTGAAAGCAGATGTAGAGAGAGAATGGAAAAAAACTAGAAGAGAAGAAAGGACAAATGGACAGCAGACGATGGAGAGATAGCAGAAGACACAAATAAACCAGAAGAAAGTGGCTGGAACAATTGCAACTGAAAAAAAAATGCACAAAAGGTACAAAGATATCTCTTTATTTTGAATTTATTAACTGGAATATGTCAGCTCTGGGAAATGTGCATCATTAATGTCTGTGCTTTGTTTAGTACAAGAGGAAATTAATTTATAGTTTTATTTCTACATTGTTGTTGTACATTCCAAATTTGGCTTTTAGGGTTCCCAGTTTAATTATTTTCTTCCTGTTTTTAAATTGTGATTCCTTGTTTGGTGATGGTCTATGTTCTGCATGTGTAACTGAACTGAGGTATTCTGTTTATGTAATTCCTATTTGACATTGTCACTTGTTCTCTTTCCCCAGTAGGTCATGTATTGTTATTCTCTGAAATGTATTGGTTTAATATTTGCAGTGTTGCCTTTTGATAGGTAGGGTATGGTGCTTTATGAGTCCTGGTAGTGCTGTTAGGATACAGTGGGTTTGCTATGGGTTCTAAATGGGTAGTGTTTGTAGTAGTTCCTAATGTGCCTGGCGGTTGGCACTGGATTATAGTAATGTAGAAATCTTTGTCTTTCTTTATCCATACGCTCATGAAGAGGCATGTTTACTAAAAGTTAGTGTATGGTAACATTATGCAAATATTTATGCAAATGAGGTCCCTTATGCAAATGAGGCCCCGCACCGAGTCTCCGCACATGGCCCCGCACCCCCCTTGGGCCGCCCCTGCTCTCTTCACATCAGCCAGAGCAGAATATGTGCCATCAGCTAGTTCATGACCTGTAACAGTCACATATCTCTGCTCAAAGGCTTTCCAGATGGGTTTCTAAGAAATCCAGGGAAATCAGGACATCACCGAAGCACTGCAGCAGGACTTTGGGGTCCTCACATTCCTTGAATATCTCATGGGGAGCCATTTAATCCAGTATGGATGCAAATTGGTCAGGCTGGGTTGTTAGGACCTCTAGCAGATCCCCAGTCTGTCCATCTGCCTCCACTACTTCCTCCTCTAAACATTTTGTCTCCCCTCCACTTCATAGATCTTTCACTCCTTCTCTTCTTACATACCCTCCTCGTCCATCTCCACAACTTCCTCTGCACCCTCTCCCACCACCTCCAGACTCCTCCTTCCCCTTTATTGGGATCTGTCCAAGCGGGCTGTAGCCATCTGCACATAGCTCTATCGTATATACTGCAACTACATTAATAACTGCGGTATTGTTCTTTTCTTTTTCTCCTATTATGATTTCGTTGCCCTGAATGAGCCTGATCTCAGTTGATCACAGAAGCCAAGCAGGGTCAAGCCTGGCTAGTACTTGGTTGACTGACCACCTTTGAATACTAGGTGCTGTAGAATTACTGTTTGGAAGAAAGGCCTGACAATCTACTTCAGGTTGCACCTTGCCAAAAACCCCAGAGGCTGGGTCTCCAGAAGCCAGCATTGACTTGATGACACACATGATCTTTCCATGATGTGCACTCTAGAAATACCTTGGCCTAGTACTGTACTGATGCCCTATATTTAGCTGGAAAGTGTACCATCATAACCCTCTTTTCCATTTCCCTGCCGCCCAGTCCAGGGATATGAGTCATTTGCCTCTGGACCTCCCTATAATTAAGATCACAGGAATGGTGTTTCTGTAAGGGCTGGATAGTCATATGAGAGCCGCAGTGAAGAGAGCTATGCGATTTTGAAAATAAACCTCCCTGATGCAGCATATGGTGAAATGCTGACAGCATAGAAGCTTGAATACAGTGGACTTTAAACACCATTTGAAAGGGAAATAGCCCATTAAGGCAGCGTTTTTCAACCACTGTGCCGCGGCACACTAGTGTGCCGTGAGATATTGTCTGGTGTGCCGTCGGAAAAATTCCAATTTCATCCGTAACATGTGGCCTCGGCTCACAAATTAGGGTTGCCAACCGGCCGGTTTTCAGCCGGCCTGGCCGGTTTTTCCATGGCCAGGCCGGCTGCCAGCACAGTTGTAAAACCGGCCATTGAAAAGCCGTTTTTTTGCTCTGGCCGCAAGATCGGGAGCGGCCAGAGCAAAAAACCAGCTTTTGTACCGAAGTCCGCGGCGCGAACGCGATCGCGATTCCCTATAGCAGTGCAGCCACTGGTTCTGCTTTGTACAGAGCAGCGGCTGCACTACACTTACATTGAAAAGTAAAGAGAAACTGTGTCAGGAGCACTGTTCCCTCTAAGCTGTGCGCGTGTGCGCGCGCACACACCTCGCCGAGCGAGCGCACATACTTTACAACAGAGCGCACAAAAATTACGGCTCTGATTCTGATAGAAAACAGCACAGACGTCTTAAAATGTAAAAGTTATGATTGTAATTACTAGAAATTTTCCACTTCATTTAGTAATCGTCTATTTTCATTTAATTTGATTAAAATCAATGTGGTGTACATACTGTATTCTGATGTGTAGTCAAATTTTAAAGTATATAACTCCGAGTGCCATTATGTGGCGCACAAAAATTTAACCTTCCTTCAAAAGCTGCACACAGCTGATATTTTATGCGCACACAGCCTACAGAAAATTAGAGGGAACATTGGTCAGGAGCCCTCCAATCATGCAGAGCCCGAGGAAGTGATGTCATGGGGGCGGGCTCCTCACAGGCTGTCTTTCCTTTTCAAATTAACTTTAGCTGCAATAAAGTTAATTTGAAAAGGAAAGACAGCCTGTGAGGAGCTCGCCCCCATGACATCACTTCCTCGGGCTCTGCGATGACCGGAGGGCTCCTGACACAGTTTCTCTTTACTTTTCAATGTAAGTGTAGTGCAGCCGCTGCTCTGTACAAAGCAGACGCAGCGGCTTGGGCAGAGGGGTGTGTGTGTGTGTGAGTGAACCAGCAAGGGGGGGTAGTGTGAGTGAACCAGCAAGGGGGGGGGGGGGAGTGTGAGTGAACCAGCAGTGGAGGGGGGGTGGTGTGAGTCAACCAGCAAGGGGGGGGCCGATGGTGTGAGTGAACCAGCAGGGGAGGGGGGGTAAGTGAGTGAGTGACCCAGCAGGAGGGGTGAGTAAGTGAGTGAGTGACCCAGCAGGAGGGGTGAGTAAGTGACAGGGGGGTGGGTGAGTGAACCAGCAGTGGAGGGGGGGGTGGTGTGAGTGAACCAGCAGGGGAGGGGGGTTGGTGTGAACCAGCAGGGGAGGGGGGTTGGTGTGAGTGTTTGATTCCTATTCAAGAGAATTACTTTATATATAGTCAATATAGGCACAGAGGTAAATTTTTTTAGCATTTTCTAAAGGTGGTGTGCCTCGTGATTTTTTTCATGAAAAAAGTGTGCCTTTGCACAGAAAAGGTTGAAAAACACTGCATTAAGGTATCTTAAAGGGAAATGTGAATTGTATGATGTGGATGAAAATGAGAGTATTTAATACTGTACATGGGATTGTTTGATCTTTAAAAGGCAAAATAAGATCGAAAAAGTTAATTTATAAAAAAAGAATTGGAAGCTATTTTTCTGACCTGTGATGTCAGAGACGTGGGAGGCTTAAGATGACTTAATAGCAATATTTGAGGTCTTTGTTCTTCCTCTTTAACTTTAAGGAAAGTTTATAATGTTGCTGTGAGACATAAGAATTGTTTTAGGAGATATGGGTGTATTTATATCTTACATATTATATGGTATAATCACTTCCAATATAAGCTAGATAAGTTACATGGTCACATCCCTTGGTGGTGGTCTTCAGGAGAAAATAGAAATCAAGGATGGAAAGAGGAAGGCTGAATTCAATTATTGAAGCAACAAGCTGCTGTTTGTTTGATTGTTGAGATTCCATGTAATAAGTATACTATTCCTTAACGTTGAGACTTCAGGGACTTCCTTTTGAGTGGTGTGTTACATTTTAAATATTGGTGGTTGTTTTCAAGGTCTTGTGAGATCTTGTTCCTCTTTATCTTCAGGCCGTACTCACTCCCTATATTCCTTTAAATGTATCCAACGCGCTTTATGACACAGGCACCTTTACAAGCACCTGAAATGAAAACTCTTTGTAAGACTAAGGGGTATGTTTACTAAAAGTTAATGCGTGTTAAGTGAAGTTAATATGTGCTAAGTGCTGCTATGGCCTATAGAAATGAATGGGCAGTGGAAGCACTAATCACAGTTAAATTTACTTAACGCACTTTTAACCTTTGGTAAACATGTCCCTAGTGTGCAGAATTTGTGACTTTTCTTGTGTTGCTACCAGACTGTATGTTTTGAGGGTAATTTTATAAGCAGGGCATCTAGCTTAAAGGAGCAAGAATGCACCTCTTTTGATGCTATTTGATAAAGACACATAAGCCCGCTACGTGACTTTATAAAATACTAGTGCAAATCTAGCAACAATAGCTCCTACTTTCAAGGTACAGACATTGTGCCTGCTTGAAAGCAGGTGTACATCTTCGTGCATTCTTGATGCATGACTATGCATGTTTTAGCAAATGTGCATGTAAATTGCAACTCTGTCCCTTTGCACTCCTACTGTACAAGTACATGCCTGCTTGCACTATGCATATTTTTAAGCATGATCCAATTTTCTAAGAACCCATTTCTGTACATAAAACACTGTTTTATGCATGAAGATAATCTACTGTAGACAATTACCCCCTTCATGTATATTTCATTATTTTATGTTTTAGTAGAAGTTGCTTATGATTTTAGGTTTGTGACACATAAGGCGTAAAAAAGATTAAATAAACAATAATCAACAGCGCAGTTCCCATAGTAACACATGCCTGTTTTTTCCATATTATCCTGCTTTTCAAGACTTTCATACTGCCTCCAGTTTAGTTGTACGCTGTGAGATCTCTGATCATATTCAGTCTGTAATCTCTAGTTTGCATTGGCTTCCCGTTGGGCAGAGGTCAATATTTAAGGCATGTTCACTAATCTTTAAGGCTTTTCATGAAAATGGACCTCTCAGAAACATATGTACCAGGCTGGTCTTTAAGATCTCAAAATTTGCAGTTGGTGAGAGTTCCTTCATTTAAAGAAATGTATCCAGTAACTGTTAGAAGGTCAACATTCTCAGTTGCAGGCCCCATGCCAAGGAATCTATAGCCTGATAAATTGTGATTGGAAAGGGATTGTATATATTTTCAGAAACATCTAAAAACCTATTTTTTTCATGCAAACTTTTGATAGTTGAGAATCTCTGTTAGCTATTTTATATTACTTATCAATGTATTTTTCTACTATCTACTATGCTTTCAGAGTATAAGAGTAGCCTAGTGGTTAGAGCAACCACCTAATACTCAAGAGATCAGGGCTTGATTCCCTTTGGCACTCCTTGTGACCTTGGGTAAGTAACTTTACCCTCCATTGCTTTGAAAGAAAAGGCCTGACAATCTACTTCTGGTCATACCTTGCCAAGAAAACTCAGGAGTTGCTGAGTCAGTACGGACGACAGCACTTAGAAAAATTATGATTTTGGAATGTATTGTCTATTCATTTATGAATCCCTTGTAGTATTTTAATGAATGATTTATGGAATTTTTTTGTACTACACTCTGGATAGCCTTTTTGATTCGTGTATGTGGAATATAAGTTGTGACAAATAGATAAATAAAATAAATCTCATCTCTCCCATCCAACCACATTGACTCTAACCTCCACTTAACCAGTAGTCAGAGACGTTGTGAGAGAGTTCTGTCTATTCGGGTGTATCCTTCAAGACAAGAGGCCTCTTATTTTGTCAACTAAAGCTGGCACTCGCCAAAACATTGATGCTGAGCATCAGGGATTCTCTACAAGTTTTGATACAAAAAATATTAAACTTCAAAAAAAAGTTAAAATACCGTTTTGAATCTTTTGAAATGAATATCATTTTAGGTTATTTATACACTTTTTGGATATTTTGTCTCTTATGTTTAGTAAGTGCTTATCAGTTTCTGTGCTTGATTTAAAAATAGTAAAAAGTAAAATATTAAGATGAAGGCATATGATGGCAGAAGGTGTTCAAGATGTGAGCCAGTACCCAATAAGTGAGTGAATTCACACCAGGGAAGCTAAAGACCAGCAAGCTTGACATTAGTACCGGGCAAATTGGTAGAAACCATTATAAAGAACAAAATTAATGAACATGTAGATAGTCATGGTTTAATGGGAGAAAGCCAACATGGCTTTAGCCAAGGAAGGTCTTGTCTTACTAATCTGTTATACTTTTTGAAAGTGTGAATAAACAGTAGGCAAAGGTGAACCGGTCGATATATCTGAATTTTCAGAAAGCCTTTGACAAGGTCCCTCATGAGAGATTCTTGGCAAAATTAAAAAGTCATGGGATAGGAGGCAGTATACTATTGTGGATCAGAAACTGGTTAAAATATAGAAAACAGAGGAGAGGGCTAAATCGCAAATTTTCCCAATGGAGAAAGGTGAATAGTGGAGTATGCCAGGGATCTGTGCTGGGTCCGCTGCTTTTTAACATATTCGTTAATGACCTCGAAATAGGAATAACGAGTGAGGTAATCAAATTTGCAGATGACACAAAATTATTCAAAGTTGTTAATACCCAAGGGAATTGTGAAAAATAGTAAGAGGACCTTGATAAATTGGAAGACTGGATGTTCAAATGGCAGGTGAAAGTTAATGTGGACAAGTGCAAAGTTATGCATCTAGGAAAGAACAACCCAAGCTATGGTTATGCAATGCAAGCTTCCATATTAGGATCCACTACCCAGGAAAAAGATTTAGGCGTCATCATGGATAACACGTTGAAACCCTCTGCCCAGTGTGTAGCGGTGGCCAAGAAGGCTAATAGAATGCTAGGAATCATAAGGAAAGGAATGGAGAATAAAACAAAGGATATTATAATGCCTCTGTATCCTTCCATGGTGCGACCGCACCTTGAATATTGTGTCCAATTCTGGTCGCCGTATTTTAAAAAGGATATAGCGTTATTAGAAAAGGTACAGAGAAGATCCACCAAAATGGTAAAAGGGATAAAGAATACCCCTATGAGGAGAATCTTAAAATGTTAGGGTTCTTCAACCTGGAAAAGAGGGGAGATATGATAGAAGTCTATAAATTAATAAATGGAGTGGAACAGGTAAACGTAGATTGATTGTTTATGTCATCAAAAAGTAGAAAGACATGCAATGCAGCTACAGTGTAACTCGTTCAAGACTAATAAGAGAAAATATTTTTTTACTCAACCCGTAATCAAACTCTGGAATTCATTACCGGAGGATGTAGTAAAAGCTGTTAGTATAACTGGGTATAAAAAAGGTTTGGACAAGTTCCTGAAGGAAAGGTCCATAAACCATTATTGAAGAGGACCCAGGAAATCCATTGCTTGCCCCAATACAAGCATTGCGGAACCTGTTTCTTTTTGGGAAACTGCTAGGTATTTGTGACCTGGATTGGCCACTGTTGGAAACAGGATACTAGGCTTGATGGACCTTGGTCTGGCCCAGTATGACATATCTTATGTTCTTATGTTCAGTTTTTTGATGCCCCCTTTATACTGTAAATATTTAATCTTTTTGGTGTGTTTCAATTGTTTGATAATTGAGTGTTTTATTATTTTTATGCATTTTCGACTGGTACATTTGGAACATGATTGGATTGGTAGCAATTTTTGTTTTAAAAGGCCTCATCTATGCCTATGTACCCGTGATCCCCCAGCACTCTCTTGGCCTCCGATTTCCTGTAGGATCAAATACAAAATTCTGTCATTCACCCACAAAATTCATTACACTGCCTCTCCATCCTGTCTTTCCTCCCTAGTTGTGTGCTACTGTCCCGGCTGCTCTCTCCGATTTTCACAATCCAACCTGTTGACCATACCTCCTCCTTCACAATTTAGATGCAAATAATGCATTTCTTGCTTCATCCTTTTGGAATACGCTCCCTTTGGATCTTTGCTAGAATCCTGCACTAAGAAATTTAAACTTGGTATAAAGAAATGGATCCTTCGGAGACTGCTACTCTCCAATTAAGAATGGTGGACAATGCCATTAGCCAACCCTGTCCTCTGCCCTGTTGTATCTCTGCTTAACCTCATTATCTCTGGCAGGAATTGTTGTTCTTTGCCTTCCCAGACCTGTCTTGTCTTTGCAGTCTTTTGATGTCTTTTGTTTTAGTTCCCACTTTCACTTAGTTTTGCAAATTGCTTTGATGGTTATTTTTCTGACTGAATGGCAGAATATCAAATATCACAAATAAATAACTAAATAAATATAGACACAGACAGGGCCGTACCGTGGCAGGAGTGATGAGGCGCGCCCGCTGTGTAAGTTGCTGGCGCGCTAAGCAGATCTGTCCCTCCCTTCCCTGACATCGCGTCAGAGCAGGGAGGGACAGATGTGCTTAGAATGCCCCGAGAAGGCTTAAGGGGTGCATTTCAGATGTCTGCCATTGCCTGCCGCCACTGAGAGAAGAAAAAGTGGTGGTGGCAGGCAACGGCAGACAGCCGAAATGCGCCCCTTAAGCCTTTGCGCCCTGTGCGGCCGCACCGCTCGCACAGGGCTAGGTACAGTCCTGAACACAGATATTTGTACCTGCTTTACAGCACATCGGCAAGTATTCTACACCATACACAAATACCTCGCATCCTCACTCCATCTCTGCTTAACCTCTGCCCCCCCCCCTGAACTCCTATGCATATACAATGCTAAAAGTAGGTGCTCCGTCAGGTCAAGTGCATAAATGTGCGCTGCTCTTGGTTCAGGCATCTGCACACTGTTTATGCCAAATTTTCTTCACTAGTGAGGGCACAGAATGTAAGAAGGAATCAAGCGCAAGCATAAACACCGCACAGATGCCTTCGCTAACGGCAGTGCACCATGCATTGAAATCCCTGGAGATGCATGGTAATGAAGCAATTAGCTGTGCAGCGTAGATGTAGTGATGTGTGTAGAAGACCAGAAGGCTGAAGCTAATGTGAGATGTTAACACAAGGTCCAAAGAGTTGTTACGGGTTAGCTCAAGGTCTGTTGTCAGTGCTGATGAAGAAATTATGCCTTTTTCTTCACTGTACAGCCCCAGCAACATTTTTCTAGCTTTGCTGAAGAGCCTGCTGAAAGATGGTAAGGAAAGCACGCTGGAATCATGCTATGCGCACATGCTGGATTGCAATTTGGCTCCTAAACAGCAATATTATTCTGAGCAGAAGTTATGTACAGGCTAATATTACTGTGCACCAGACAGCAATCCAGAGCATGTGCCTTTTTGTCTGCAGGAGATAGGTGCTGCTAGCGCAGAGCCCTGTGCGCATGTGCCTGATTTAGCGCAGACGTTTTTGCAGAGCTGCGTAATTTGCATGTTGTTTGCTTGCAGCATCGCTGTGCAAAACATCTGTGCTAAGCCCTGCGCTAGAGCTTAAGCGCTGGGCTCTGTCTCAGGGTGTCTGCATCAAGCAGTCTGTAAGTAGCATGCACTTTTATAGGTGTAAACCTTCAGGCAATTTGATAGGAGCCTACTTCTGTGTGGAAAGGGGGCAGATTTATCACAGAACACCTATAAAAATTCATAAATATGAGTCTATTTCATATCTATTTTATAACTATGTGGGAGTACTCTATACATGTATGTGTGTATTTTACAGAGGACATGCGGACGATGCAAATCCTCCATTGCTGCATCCAAGCTACACTCTTGGGGGACACCTAGCGATTAACTTGGTCGGCAGACCTGCTGACTGTATTAATCGTACTAAGCAAGATATTCGGTGGCACATAGCCAGTTGTGCCTCCGAATATCCCCCTCTAATGCCGATAGATGCCCTAATACTAATCGCTTTACACCGGGGCTTTCCGCAGCTGGCACCAAAGATAACTGAGAAGCGGCGATATTCAGTCACTGATCAGTTATCTTCAAGCAGCTAAGTTAGGCAGAATAAAGGCTCTTCTAATTTCAGCTGCTTTAGCTAACCAACTAACACAGATATTCAATGCCGGTGGCCGGGTATGACCCCGGCATTGTATATCCGGGTCTTAATTAAAACAGCAACAGCCAGATGCCACTGAGTATTGGCCCCCTAGACATAGTAAGCCGTAGGTTTCTGTTACCAACCTTTTATGTGCATATACCCCAGGACAATTTGCTAAGAGCAATTTTCCACATGCGAAACATGCTTTTAAAGGTGTCAAGTTCCTTATAAAATTGCCCCCATAATCAGGGCCAACCTACCATTAGGTGAACGAGGTAGTCACTTAGAGCACTGGCCCTCCGCGGGCACCCGCTGCTGTCGCTGTCGCCCCTCTTGGGACAGGCAGCAGCAGTAAGAGCCACAAATGGCCCACACGCTTACCTTTAAACTTTGGAGCCACGGGACTGTTTGCTTCCGCCTCTCTGACACCTGACGCTGACTTCCTGCTGCAAAAAGGAAGTCAGCATCAGGCATCAGAGAGGGGGCGGAAGGAAACAGCCCCCTGGCACCATTACTGCTACTGGACGTCCTAGAGAAAGATGGCAGCAGTGGCAAGAGACACCGGAGGGTGGGGCGCAAGGGATGATGTTCACCCAGGGTGCCTCATTTTCCTGCGCCAGCCCTGCCCAAAATGCTGTTTCATACATAAAAGAGGCTTATAGCATTATTCCCTTTGGTGGTAATTTTATAAGGGGAAGCATACATTTAGATGTTAAGTACATAGCTAAATTGGGGTGTTATTTTAGTCATTTATGTGCGTATGTGAGTCCATGGGTTAATGTCCTCTTATAAAATAGCAGCCAACATAAAACCATCATTTACTGTTTATCGTTTATTCAGTTTTTGATATAGCGCCTTTTGTGGGGCATACAGAGCGGTTTACATGCTTAAAACAACAAATAGATATAAGAGCCGGGAAAGGATAAATGATAGAAAAGAGGACAGCAACAGCACACAGCAACAGCACACGGCACACAGCAGAGTACAGCTTCTAAACCATTAACATATATACAATTATTTGGACAGTTGCAGGGCACCTAGACCGCATCTGGGCTGAACACCTGTTTGAAAAGGTTGGTCTTCAACAAGGACTTGAATTTGGGGGAGGATAGTTCTAGGCAGATGTAGTCAGGCAGGCAATTCCAAAGGGAAGGCGCAAGAAAGAAAAAAGTTGAGCGCCTCATAGATTCGTATCCGGCTCGGGCTGGGGAAGATAGAACCAGTCTATTATCGTGGAGGGAGCGCAAGCAGGGGGAGGGGGAACATAAGGTATGGTGAGATCAGAGAAATAAAGGGGGGGCTTTATAATTCAGGGCCTTGTGGGCCAGGGTAAGGATTTTAAACTGGACCCGTTGGGGTAGAGCGCCATGTGCAATGCTTGATGGCGCATTCTTTGCCGGTGGGCATGCACATGGGCAGAGTTTGGGTGCAGCATGGACAGAGTGCACAAATACATGTGGAGATTATAAAATACTATAATTTACGGGCCCAATATTGAGTTGGGCAGGCTATGTGTCCCTATGACGCATAGCCCTGGCTGCCGACCCTTAACCCCGGATATTCAATGCCGAGGTCATATGTGGCTCCGGCATTGAATATCCAGGGATCGCCGCACATGCCGGAAGCCGCAGTAGCTAACTGGGCAGCAGCTATATTTCATGCTGCCCGGTTAGCTCCTGATGCCTTAGAGATAGGCAAGCGTTTTCCTCGCCTATCTTTTAGGCGCAGGTTGCTAATCGGACAGCATGAAATTTAGCCGCTGCCCGGTTAGTGACAGTCTCCGCCCTGCAACACCTCCACATGCTAACCACATAACATCGGGGCATGTAGCGGGGTTAGAAGGGGATATTCAACAGCACTAACCGTGTAAGTGCCATTGAGTATCCCGATTAAAGGCATTTACATGGTTTACTGGGCTGTAAACCGTGTAAATGCCTTTCGAATATCAGGCCCTACGTGTCTTCTTGCAAATATCTAGGTATGGGTATCAACACCAGCTCCAGGGTTTGTATAAATGTCAACGCTTTACTTTAGGGCACAGTTTCCACCGTTCACCTGTCCATGAACAGAAATGAGATGGTCCCATTTTACTGGGTCTGAAATGATGTCCACCGAGCTCCTAAGCCAGCTTTACCCAGGAGTTGTCCTTAAAGGAAGTTCCCTTCATGGTGAGACTTGCAGAGAGATGACCGTAACACCTCTGTGAAAGAAGACAAGACAGTTCCTTCACATTCTCAGATAAGCCCTGGTGGATCCACTGATGCATCAGATCAGAGTGGTTTCATCTCTCCCCCTTTTCAAATCCATGCTAAAGGCTCACCTCTTTCAGGCCGCTTTGGGATCTTAATTCTTTGTTCTCCTTCTGTCTCATTACCCTTCTCTACTGTACCCTTGTTTTCATCTATTGTACGTCTGTCTTAATTAGATTGTAAGCTCTGATGAGCAGTGACCGTCTTTTAAATGTGTCTGTACAGTGCTGCTTATGCCTTGTAGCGCTATATAAATGATTAATAGTAGTAGTAGTAGTAGTTTCTGCTACTTAGGCTAGTATTTTCTAAAGACAAGTAGACACCTAATTGTTTTTGATAAAATTGGCTTAACATAGGGACACCCCCTTATAAAATTACCCTCTTCATGGCTAATCTTAAACTGAGCTTTTGGGAAGCACAAGTTTACTGCTTAGCAAAGGCTGCAAGATTTTAAAGGTAAACATAGAAAAACTACCAAAAATAAGCTGCTCGGGCCATGATTCAAGGTTTTCATTCCTCAGCAGGAATGAGTAAACGCTTTAAAAATGGTTTGCAGACTAATTTGATGAACCCAAGCAAGCTCATTCCACCAGCTCGGGAATGACAAAATCCGCTTTGGATTTACCGAAACTGGCTTAAAATGTCCTCAGGTTTAGGGGACACCATCGGGAATGGATTGCCCTACCAGGCATTTGGACATGCCTAAGTGGGTCACACTGTCACTGAAGATGAGGAAATGCAAAATAAAGCATAGGGCCTTTCAGCACGGCTCAAGACCTGCTGCATCCACACCCCCCGCACCCCCCCCCCCCCTCCACCCCCCCTTGGCACAGCCTTCCTATTTCTACTGCCTATGCCACAGAAGGGGAAGGGAACATGACAGGGCCTTGAGCCTTGCAGCGGCTCAGAGGCCCCACACTTTATTTTTTAATTTACTACTACTACTATTTCTTATCATTTATATAGCGCTACAAGGCATATGCATCTACTAGGCATACACATCAAAAGACAGTCCCTGCTCCAAAGAGCTGACAATTTGCTAAGTCAGAAAGACAGAACAGCAGAGAACTAAGGAATGCTTAAGGGAAATGATTGAAATACACATGGGGGTATACAGTGGGTCACGGAGATCTTTCTGACCGACGCTGACCAGGGAGACAAGGTGAGGTGAGGGAGTGGGTCAGCACAGGTCTGAAAAAAAAATCATCTGGCCCAGTATGTTGGGACAATCCTTCCCTGGACATCATATACTTTATCAAAGGCAATCCTGGCTCAAATTTGATTTGTAAGGTGTTTCTGGCCTTATTTGCCCTGTACTGAGGCCAGAGGGCAGCTGGAACGAGAGAAAGGAAAAAACTGCCACATTTCTCAGGGACTCTTTTATTTCTGAAATATTTTTTCCATTCAGAGACAATATATCTCTCTCCAGTTAAAAAAGATTACAAATAGCTGTAATATTATTTTTCAGGAACAGACTTGCGGGTTTACTTTTACTGAAATCAGAATTTTCTTTAAAGAATATCAGGCTTTCCAAACTCTCAGCAAGTCATTTTTAAGCGGTCAGCTGAGTCCTGGCAGCTGTCAGTAAATGTTATTTCTGTGAGAAAGGAATTCAAAATCGCGCTGAACTGCATATGGATTTGCCAGTCCTTGCTGCAAGTGTCACCCATGTTATAGGAATCAATGCACCCTTCAGTACAGCCATCCTACTGAACAGTTACTGCTGCTGCCACAAATAATATTATTTACAAAATTCATAGGTGCATGGCCTAATAGTATTAATTTTAAGTTTAAAGTAAAGGGGTTTTAAAAAATGAAGTGACAGTTTCAAGGAAAACCAGCTATGTGATATAATATCACTTTCCTCAAGCTTCAAGGAAATGAGGCATCTTTTCATCTAGGCAAAATCAGACTTTTCTAGGCCCAAACCTTTAAGAAAAATGAATAAAAAGGGTGGCTTTCGAACAGCACCAGATGAGAAATAGGTCATTTCTGCTTTTCTTTTCTTTTTTTTTTTAACTTGTATCGGAGTGTGAAGTTTATTTTGCTAAAGGCTGGGCCAGAGAACTCGCTCATACCGTTGGAGGACTGGGGAGACTCCGGCCTTGAAGCTGTCAGTCAGGCATCAGGTTGACAGGTCCTAGGTTTCTATCTGTAGAAGATAGCAGTGATTGCCCATTGGAGGAAAGAAAATGGCAATTGTAATTATGGGCTTTGATTAGATAAAGAAGGCAGAGAAAGAGAGAGAAAACAGAGAGATGGATGGAGGGAGGATGAAAGGAGGCAGGGACAACAGGCCGCAATTTACAGTGCATTAACAGCTGCCAATCACATGGGGTTCAGCTAAGGGAGCTGTAATTGTTTTGGTAAACACATTGAAACAAAGCAGTTGATATGTTTTCTTTACACCATTTATGGGAACGTAATACAATTAAAGGTATCTGCAGTACATTGCAGGTATTTTTTTTTTCAATAGAAAATCATCATCACATCTGTTTCTTATTAATGGGAGAGGTGGTCTTTCTTTTTTCGGTTGGGTAGAAGTGTGAAGTACCCAGTAGTGGATTTGTGAGAGCAAACAGTGGGGACTGTGTGTGAGTCTGGACATGTCCCTACTTGTTTGCCCTCTTTACATTGAACATTTGATGCCTGTTTCCCCACCAGGAGCGCTTCCCCGGGCATTCATTCCATTTTTATTCCAAGGGCTAGTATGCGTCTAGTATGTTTTTCACACGTGTGTATTTTCTTTGGAGGTCTGGAATCTGCGATCAGAAAAGATAAGCGACCAAATAGAAATGACCTTCCCATACAGCACAAATGCAAATGTCTTATTGAAAGGAGAAAAACAGATAGATGAAGGAATCTCAAGTTCAAATGTACTGGATTGTTATCTATGGCTGAATAAGATGAAAAAAAGCTGATTTTCGATCACACCCTATCGATTGCCATTAAGCCTCAAGTTTCAGACGTATAGCAAGCTCCCTAGATCCAAGGAAAAGAGAAATTTATCACTTGATTTTCATCATAAGCAATGTACAGTGAACCACCGTTTAAGGTCATCTCTTTGAGACTGCCTTCGGTTCCTGACCCCCTTAATTCTCCTGTCTACATCCGGGAGTGCTGTAATCATTTCCCCTAAGAATTCTCCTGTGCCCTGTTTGTTCTGTTTGTCTGTCTTGGCAGATTATAAGCTCTGTGGCACAGGGACTGCTTTTTATATGTGTGTGTGTGTACAGAACTGTGTATGCCTAGTAGCGCTATTTAAATGATAAGTAGTAATACTACTTTGTTTGCTATTGGGTAACAGATATAAGGAGAAAAGACATTTCCAAAGACATCTTCTGGCGCAAATTTATTTTAGATGATGGAAAGTATTTTCCCTTACAACAAAAGGCAGGAATTCTGAACCTACAGTAGCCTGAGTCATTACTGACATGTGCAACAGGCTTGACTACAGCACTCCACCAGGGCCTGGTCCTGCGATGGTAGCTCTGGGGTGTCTGTGTAAGGGATGAGAGTGCTGAGTGGGAGATAAGGGACGCACTATCCATGAGGTCATTCAAGCTGCTGGTGTATTTTGCATCTGCGGGCAGTTCATGTACAACCGAAGGCGAGTCCAAGTGTCGATGCAATTACAGCTGCCTTACTTTGTCTAGAATTTGTTAGGCCTTGAAAAAATACCAGATTACTATAGGTCTCTCTCTTCTCCATTTCAGATTAAAATTACTCTACGCTATCTTGAATCTGAAAGGTATAGGCTGCCAAAATGAGACAAGCAGTGCGAGGTGAGGAATGTGCCTATTAAATGAACAATGTAGAGAGCATGTTACCCTTCTTTGGTCATTTCTTCCTAGTTTACCTAGGGATGTGCTGTTTGCGGTGACATGGAAAGATGAATTTCTCCCTGTAGATTTTCAGTGCAAAGAACCTTAGCCCAAAAGGCGAACTGCTATCTGGTTTAAAGCCAGCAGTCACTCGACACTTCCAGGAGATTTTATTGCATTTTATTTGTATTGACTTTGTAGGGTGGCCGGGTGTCCCATGAATACAAGATCAGTACATTTTATTGCATTTTATAGCTGCTAGAATGTTAAGCAGTTTCAAGCGGAATTATACTGTACTATTTCTGCCATGCCACCCTGCCTTAGAAGATTTAAAAAAAAAAGTCTTACGGGACCTAAAGTGCTGAATGCATTGAGACAATAAGTCAAGGCCCTGCAATTGCAGAGAATTTAGTTCAAAACAATCTGTTTACACTGTTATGCCACCTAATCTAATCTTAAAGGGATCTTTTTTGTTTTTAACTATGGTCCCCTAAAGTCATACGTGATCTATATTCACCTTAAAGTGAAATTTAGAAGGGTCAAGGGTCACTATGATAAATTGTCACCTTCTCTCCCATCCACCCCCCAACATATCACCCAACAAAAAAGCTGTGTACAAAGGTGAGTATCTGTATGTGTTGTTAATTTGCAAGGTTGGGGCTTTTTCCCCTTATCAGTAAAGCCGGGATAGAATTACCACAGAAATCAAGGTGTGCTTTCAGAAGTGTCACAGCAGTGGGAGACCACTAAAAAGCTATTTGTTGTATCTGAGGTTTGTATAACCAAAGGATAAATAAGGTGCTGTAGGGCAGGCTCAAAGCAGTTTCTAAATTTTTGGCAAACGTTTCCCTTAATTCTGTGGCTCTTTCCTCTTGAGTTTGTTAAAACATGCAAGTCGTTTTGGAGATCTGCTCTACACTGGAGAAGATGGGAGGGGAAGAGCGTTTGGGTGAGAACATTTGGTCCTGATGGTAATGGCTTTATTCATGGGGTTGTTTATTGTTTTTCAAACTCCACAACTCTTGTTTTCCATTGTAATCCTTTTAATATGTCTCACACTTTTAAGGAGTAAAGTAACAGTTGACTCTCCCAATACACAAAACGAGAATGGTTTGGGTACCCTTTCATCCAAAAATCTACCTTACCTCTTGTGTGCCTATTTTTCAAACATTTCTAGTTACCCTTGAAGAACAGTGCTTCCACACAAATCCATATGATGTTAGGAATTTTAGGACATTTTGGTAAAATACATTTTTTTTAGCTGAGAGACAAATGCTGTTCCTGATCAGGACATAAAAGTGATTGCTATTCAAATAGCAAACACTAGATGTTATGCAGATAGATTAAGGTGCACATGTTAACAGAGGAGACGTTTAAGTATATTAGAAAATGCCACCTGGCCACATTAAGATTTTCTATATGTTTATTTATTTTATTTATTTTTTTCCCACTTTCAGAGCCCCAAGTGCTTGGAATATTTTCCTAGGTTTTTGGTCTAGAGAAATCCCCTCTTTCTTTCTTCCCTATTGTATAGACCTTTTCTTCTTTGGATCTCTTAACTTGCGTTACTTTCTTATTCTCATTAATCTTGACTTTTCATTTTTAGATTCCCTTTTATCATAATCCTCAATTAAACCGTTACCTACTGCTTTATGAATCCAATGGATTTTCTTGTAGCTCTTTGCTCTATGTGTACTTTTTTTATTGTCTTGCTTCAGTTTTTCTCCGAATTGTTTTCTTTTGCAGACTGTTTGTCTCGATTGTCAGATTCTCTGTGCAGTTATCGGGGTGGATAGGTATATGCTGCATGGATGCACTCACATTTCCAAGCCTTACCTTGCATGGGTTTTGAATATTTCACGCACTTGGAGGTCCTCATAAAGTAACTGGCTACCTATATCTTTACCCAGGGACCTCAGTAATTCATCTCTCTCCTTACACAAGCCATGGAGAAAGGGGTACCCATTATACAGGGCAGGAACACAAGGGGCTGGTTTTCCAGGATCACCCCTCCCATATTTAACCCAGGACAGATGAGAAGGGGGTTTGACAGTGTAGAGAGGAGGGACATGGGCTGATGACTGACTCACTCAGAGTCACTCACTTCAGAAAGCCACTATCCAACACGCACAGACACACAGGGCCATCAAGAGGATCTCTCCACCACAACTCTTTCAGTCAGGTTACAGGCTATTTGACCTCTGCATCTGCAAGAAAATCTACACAACACATTAAATGCTAATCACAAAACAATCAAACCAGCTACCAAAAGCAGGAAGCCTGATCCTGGCAGGTCTGGAAGAGTCTTTTTTTCTCTTTTTCATTGTATTTTGCCTTCAGCCTGCTCGGGGCTTCCTTGTTTAATGCAGGCACTGGAGAAACTGCTAGCCCAAGCTTCAGGATTTAACAGGGACATTGCGCTTTCCGCACTCGCTGGCATTTGAGATCAAACCTGCAGGGCCTCTTCTTCATTACTGATCACCTTCCTTCTTTTATAAACGTCTATTTTCATTCTCTGCAAAAGCAAATTTCAGGATTTAAAAAGCCAAAGAAACCAGGAATATTTGCCACAGTCCGTATCAAGACTCAAGATCACCATCACATTTCTATTAGAGGAATCCAGAGAGAAAGACAGCAAGAAACATTTTTTTCTACTTTAGTGAGCAGCAGCGCTTTGAAAGCCAAAGGATTGGTCAGCATCACAGCTCAAATAGACTTTTAGACAGCTTGTTTTCACCACATATCAAAGGAAAAACTACATCTAACTTTTAACTTTTGTGTGTGGGGGGGGGGGGTTGGGGGGGGTAGTTCTCACTCTCTCTTCTTGAAAGAGTGACATCGTTCTGCAATTCCTTAGTGTCTGCGGAGATTTAGCTGGAGACAGCTGTGGACACCTACCCTCTACCCCAGCTCTCTCCTCACACTCACTTGTCTTCCCTTTCTTATTTTATTAATATCCCTTTCCTGGATTGCTGGTGGATTGTGCAGTTTCTGAGTCGCAGCCCGGGCCGGGGGATGGGCGCAGGGATCAGTGGGGACTCCCTGGACTAGCACCAGCCTCCGCTGGCGGCCAGCTGGCTGAGGACTCAGCGCTCCTAAGGCCAGAAGGAAGAAGACTGAGTGCTGTGGTTGCTGCAAAGTCCTCCTTTATCATCACAGGACCCAGCAAGGAAAAGACACTCTCTTTCTCCTCTCTACCTTGTCCTTCATCAGACCAAGTCCCAGGGAAAGCTAAAGACCATCATGAGCTACACCACCTCAGTACTTAGCTATCTGTAAGTGGCTGAAGATTGATTGCAAAAGCAGGAGAATAATGATGGTCCATTTATCGCATTTCTGCACTTTTTTGATTTTCACCAATTTGTTTTTTGTTTATTTCTAGGTTGTTACACTTGTTTGTCCTGTGCTTGCAAGCTCAGGTAAGGAACTTTCTATTTACATTTCATTGGGTTTTTTTCTTGGCGTTAGGTGTAATTTATAAAGATATTCTTCCTAAAGGCTCCTGTAAGTTTCCCTGTATCTGTTGAGCCTATTAATATTGATGAAAAGATATGGGGGCAAAAGAAAATCCGACAGAGCTAGTGATAAAAACAACAAATGAAAGAAAGTATTCCATTTTAATTCCTTCCTCCCCCCTCCCCCCTAGGATCACGCTTTCCAAATTATTGAAATAGGGCTTGATTCACTAAGGCTTTTCGCCCATTCTGTGTCTATAGGTGAAAAGCTCAATAAATTGGGTCCTTGATATATTATATTGAAGAATATTTTCTAGAGAGGACCAATAGACAGATATGCATATGAAGGGGAAAAGTAAAAAAGATATATATATGATACAATTTCTATTAAAACTGGTATATTTTGAAAGAAGCAACGTAAATGAGATATTTCTTTCTGTATTATGAGTGCAAGGGAAAGTGTAGCTCTGCTTCCTTATGAAGTAGTGCATTGGTCTCACCTACCTGAAAAAAAAAGAAAGAAAACTATACAGGTGCAGATTTTGCAAATTTTCATGTTATAATTGGTCTGGCAAATCTATATTAGAACAAAAATTAACGAAAAAGAGAGGGTGCATAAAACATAGTTATAATATTTTGAAGTATCAGATGGAGACAAAACAGCCTTATGGCAAACCATCGATCTCCACATGCTACCCTCATCAGAGCTGGCACCAAAATCTTACCATATTGTCCCTAAAGCATCTAAAGACGGAGTATATACAAAGACGCAGACAGAGGAAAGATTAAATTGTCAAGAGGAGAGATCTATATAAACGGAAGATTTTTTTTTATAGTGCCAGTAGCTTTTTTAAGCAGAAGAAAGTCGTCAGATTAGACATGGGATTTGCAGAGTGAGCTCACTTGCCACCCTGAGAGGTGAAAGGAGCATCATCTTAAACATTTGTTCAGAATGCATCTTTATAAATGTCAGGGGATGGGGTAAATCTTCTGACTTTAAAGAGTGCTTCTTAAAACAAGGAGGAGGATACCACTCAGCTTAAACAATAAACCAGATTTGATGGAATCTAGTGTCAGCTGCTACGATCATAAAACATTTTGACCCAAAATAATTCCATCACTGAGTCACTGCTCACTACGTGTTTTACAAATAAAAGAGGGTAAGATGTGCAAATCAGATAGTTGTGATTATAAGGGAATCAGTTTTTTATCTGTTAGCCATTAGCTTGTCTTCATATTACTGTCTTCTGTACAGTGAATATGTTTTGATCAAAAAACAAAATAGAAGGAACAGAAAAGAGAATCAAGAAATATGAATTTCCTTGAAACACTTTAACGAGTTACTTTTCTACGTGCTAATTAACAGAGTCACGCACAGACCCTCACTTTGTCAAACAGAACAATTGTAACTAGTTTATTTACAATTCCAGTAAAATAAAAATTGTTCCTATATTTGATCACATTTTTGTCAAATTACCAAATTCATAGAAGAAAGATAAGGAAATAATCAAACCAGTCATTCTTCCCACCAGTTAAAAGTAATGGATGACTGCGGTTTGACACTAGACAATCAACATCTAAAAAAAATCTGGTGGGTTCTTTTTGGAGTGGGACGTACCTTAATTTAGTTATACAAAGAAGTATAATTATAATAGCGTGTTGTATATTTTTAATTTCCTAAAGGTAACTGTTCAGTCCCCACCTAATTTTACACAGCATGTGAGGGAGCAGAGCCTGGTGACAGATCAGCTTAGCCGACGGCTCATCCGCACCTACCAGCTATACAGCCGGACGAGTGGAAAGCACGTGCAAGTCCTGGAGAACAAGAAAATCAATGCCATGGCGGAAGATGGAGATGCACATGGTAAGGAAAACCTTTTGGAGGGGGGCATGGAGGGAGGGGTGATGATTCAAATAGAGGGAACTGCTCGTAACCTTCACATTTAATATGAAATGTTCCCATTGGCACAGAATGGGAGAAAGCACTAAGGAGGTCATTTACGAACAATCAAAGTGCGCTAACATTAATGTGTGTTGTTCACCGCAGGGCCCATTTTAATGCTAATAACAGGCTTTATCAGAATTAGCGCATGTTAGCTGTTAGTAAATGACTCCCCACATGAGACTCATGTTTTATATATATACGGAGAGAGGAAGGATACACACGCTAATATGTGCTGCAGAGAACACGGTATTAAGTCATTAGAAGTATACTAGCAGGAATTGACTTAACGCTTTCCATAAAACACATTATTCGAATTTGGCGACACGCTTGCCAGAAGATGATAGAGAGCCGTTACTCTTGCCTGAAATAAATGCAGGTAGAGTGAAGCTGGCGAAGGATTGCAGCCTGTCCAAACAGACAAAGCAGAGAATGTGAAATGAAAGGGAGCGCAGGGTGGGTAGAGAAAGGGCCTCCACCACAGCAAATGGTTGATGTATTCAACTGGGTAAGGGAAACAAGCCTCTTATATGGGCCTGTGTCAGGCCAAAAAAGACACATCTCTGTAAGTATCACTTTAAGGGAAATGAGTGTGACAAAGTAGCAGAAGATAAGCGTGATGCCTTAAGGACATTTGACTATAAACATTAATCACACATTGGAGTGAATAAAAACTTAAATGGGTCATCGATAATGGGTCTACGATATTGGTGTTTAAGTTTTTGTTTGTTATTTTCTGCTCGATCTCTTGAACAATAGCTGTGAATTCTCTTTTGATGACTGAATCGGTCCAATGATATTTATTTTTTTTGTGTGTGTGGTGGTGGCTGTTTGGGTGCTTTCTTTCTGATTTTGCTGAAAGTAAATTAAAATTTTCGGTCAATCCAAGTGGCTGCCAAAATGAATGGTAGTCAAATGCCAGGCTTGAAGAAAAAGGACCCAGAAGCCTATGCTGCACAAATAGGTTAGTAGGGCACAGAAAATGTTTGATTGCTGGCACAGCAAAGTGAAGACGTTCTGAGAGGGAGGTGATACCATAACAGGGAAAATAAAGAAGGCAAAAATATGGATATTATAAAACATCTTTATCAAATAGCCATGAAAAGCACAAGTAATATGAAAAAGAATAAAAGGACAAAAGAAGCCACAAATAGGGAAACAGTGGATTCATTTTCTTACTCAGCTGGGCAGGAAAATGAGATCTGATGTAAAACAGAGAGCAAGCAAGCAACTTTTCAGATGTAAAAGGTTTAAAAGACTTGTAGTCTGTAAATGTTAAAAAAGAGGTTGAAGATTGTTCTATATGAATCTCCAGAGAGACCCCCATGTCTGGAAGAGCCATTAAACCTCTTCTTACTTTCACCTTTTTTAACATTTCCTGAATAGTTTCTCCTCTTCCCAGTCCAGTTTTGGGATCAAATATGTCTCGCTGCATTTTTTCTGTAGCTACGTAGCTACTTTCCCGCAAAGTTACAACATGAAGCATAATTTTACTGGGATAAAGCTGTCACAAATGTGAAGGGCTGGAAATGAAAATGTTAAGCTTTGCACAAATAAAACTTCTAAAATAACCTTGATCGCCATTTAAAATTATGTATTTTTATAATTGTAGAGATAGTCCATTTATTCTGCATTAGTCCCTTATTTTTTTTATCACTGTTCAAGTATAACTCTTTCAGTGCGAACCTGAAACCGTCCCCTTTCTGCTTGATGAGTCCTATTACAAAAGGACTGTTCCTCTCCAAATCCTTCCCCTCCTATTTTGTGTCTATGACAAAAAAAAATCATACCGAATAAAGCCCAAAGTATCTTACTAGATGCATTTTTCACTTGATTTATAATGGCCAAACTAAGCTCCCTCTACATTTTAATCTTGAGCTAAAAGGATATTCTAACCGAAAGCCCTCCGAACTGAGCTGTAAACATAAGCTGTTGAGACACTTTGCCAAGAAAGTTAAATACAGTATAATAGCGACGGACGTTCTGTATTCTGCGCGTGCCATTAATTCAGAAAACATCTATACTTACTAGGTTTGGCTAGATGTTTTTTACGACTCTAACGTACTTCGTAAATTTATTATCATTGGGGTAGCATGTGCAGGCCATTTGTATGCTTTAGTGACAGAACAGGGCGGCTCTCCGGCTCTTCTGTCTAACACCCTATTGTTATTACAGGACTTTTCTCAGAGGCCAGGCATATGGACTGCTCACAGTAAATCTCAAGAATAACAATTTCTTCTGTAAAACTGATGGAAAAGTAGGACATGTTGCCGGCAAAGCTGGTCACACTGGCCTATGCAGCCACCGAACGACTATACTTTTTAAGAAGCCAAGGGTTTTTCCTTTTTTAAAATTATTTTATTTCATCAGGCTGAGCTTCTTTCCTCCCATTCCCTTAATTTTCTGTCTGTCAGTTAAAACAAAATCAATACTCTTTAAACCTTTTACGGGGTTTTCAATTGATTTTTTTCCCCTTGTCCCAAAAACTGTGTATAAGGGGAGCCCTTTCTCATTCAATTAAAGGCAGCTTCAGGTCAAGCTGCTCCTCGGAGAGTGTAGTAAATATGCTAATATTTTGGAAGCTAATTAAAAAGCAACAACACATTTCATTCGCAAACTAAACCTGGGTATCTTTCAGTTGCCACTGAAGGTCTAGGATACAGAAGGGCAAAAATCAAGTACACCACTTCCTTCTCTTCCAATGTGTTCTGAAGACCATGAATTAATTTATTTAAGGTTGTTGCTTTAAACTTACATTCTGGCTGCTTTATATGTATTAGCATATTAGCAAATCTTTGGTTCCTTAAAAATATACTTGTTTGATTTTTATATATAGAGATACATATCTATATTTGTCTCTACACACACATATATATATATATATATACGTTGCCTGAAATGTAAGTTTAAAGTGATAACCTTAAAAAATTCATTCATGATCTTCGGAACACATTAGAAGAATACGAACTGTCGTACTTGATTATTTTTCTTCTGCATCTGAGGCCTTCAAAAGCAACTGAAAGATACCCAGTTTTAGTTTGTGATGAGTCATTATCTATATATACAAGTTGTGATCAAAAAGTATCAAGACTTGTACAATAACACAAGAAGTATAACACTGTCAGTTATTATACTTGGTCTCCTTCAAAGTAGTCTCCCCTTCCGATAAAACACACTTCCTCCAGGTTTCCTGCCACTGCTGGAAACAATTTTGAAATGCCTTCTCGTTATGCTGTGAAGCTGCTGTGTCGAATTTTGCTTAATGGTCTCCAAGTCGTCGAATCTCCTTCCTTTCAGTGGTAATTTCAGTTATGGAAACAAGAAAAAGTCAAAGGGTGTTAAGTCAGGTGAGTATGGAGGCTGACAGACTTGCTGGATTTGGTATTTGTTCAAGAATTGCTGGACAATATGTGATGTGTAAGCTGGGGTGTTATCGTGATGAAGCAACCATTCACCATTCCTGTGCAACTCTGGCCTCTTACGAAGAAATGCATCTCTCAAATGAGTCAGAACTTGGGCATAGTACTCCTTATTGATGGTTTGGCCTTTTGGAGCATACTCATGATGAACAATACCCTGGTAATCAAAGAAAACTGTAAGCATGACATTGACATTGCTCCTCACCTGATGGGCTTTTTTGGGTCTGGGAGAGTCTGAAGTCTTCCATTGTGAGGATTGAGCCTTAGTTTCTGGGCCATAACCATAAACCCAAGATTCATCACCAGTAATAATCTTTTTGATGAAATCTGACTCATTTTCAACGCATTCCAACAACTCCCTGGCTGCAGACAGTTGATCTTCTTTTTGGTCGAGAGACAGGAGTTTTGGCATGAATTTTGCAGACACGTCTTATCCCCAAATTGA
This sequence comes from Ichthyophis bannanicus, assembly GCA_033557465.1. NCBI lineage: Eukaryota > Metazoa > Chordata > Amphibia > Gymnophiona > Ichthyophiidae > Ichthyophis > Ichthyophis bannanicus. Next base: position 908,380,057 of record CM066034.1, read on the forward strand.
CAGTATGAATGGACTGTACCAACCCGAAACTGATGTCCATGTCCTCAGCAAGCTCCCTGATAGTCAATCGACGATTTAAGCATATTGCGGCACACACTGCTTCAAATTTGTCTCCATTCCTGCTTGTGGATGATCTTCCAGAACGTTCATCACTGTCAACACTTTGGCGGCCCTCTTGGAAATGTTTGTACCAGTCATAAACTTGAGCATGACTCATGCATTCATCGCCATACACTTACTGTAACTTCTCATAAGTCTCTTTGCATGAATCTCCAAGTTTTTGGCAGAATTTGATGCAAATTCACTGTTCAATTTTTTCAGTCATCATAAATCTGATGAACTGCCTTTACACAATACCAAACATCATGTGATTTAAAAAAGTACAGGTGTGCTGCACCTGCAGAGCACATAACTAGGTCACTGCATGCTTAATAACATCATAGTGTGATGTATTGTTATATAGCTACAGAACAAGTCTTGATACTTTTTAATCACACCTCGTATTATATAGATATATATATATGTGAAATGATTCATGCTGCTTCACAAACTAAACCTGGGTATATAAGTGGTGATTCATGAATGACATATTAAACAAAACTGGTGCATTATAGAAATATATATAAATAAAACCTAAAGATGGTTTCTAATGCACCTGTTTTGTTTACTGTCTTACTCATGGATCATTTCTGTATGCCTTGACTTACCTAGAAACCTAATCGACACATGGGATTGATCTATGAGTGTGGTACTGATTTCCCTTTGTATGTGACATGGACAAAGGTTGGTCTTTCAAGCAACATAGGCACACTTGTAGGAACTGTGTTGCAAGGAAATACAAAGGAAACTCTAAAGGTGGAAGCCCAAAGGATTTACTAATAAAATACCATGTGACTATTTACGCAGCATGCAGCAGGGTCATTTTTGATTGGATTGGGAAGTACAGGAGGTCTATTTTTAAAACTGCGTTGGCCTATAATTTGCATAGCTTGTTTGAAACTCAATCAATGTCTCCATTAAAAACTGAGACTAAATCAATATGTCCTCTCAACTCACACAAAGGTGAAACGTATTAAAGGGCTTTGGTAGCCTTTGTTTCTCCTGGCTCTTAGAAAGCAGCTAGAACAAGCTCAGAGACACAGTTTTTTTACTCGTTCAGGCATTATTTTTTCTCCCTACCTGGAAATGAATTCACAAAAGCCCTATTTACAAAGGCTTAGCTCACAATAACAGTGTTATCGCGCATTATCTGCCGCAAAAGCGCGTGCATAGCAGAGGTTTTGTGGCAGGTAAGGTGCAATAATGTCATTACTCTATGTTAAGTACTGGTAGATTGAGGTCAAAGTAAAGAAAAGTTGTGGTGCTTAAGCAATGAGTGCAGAGATCGGGAGGGAGGCGTAGAGTGAGCAGCAAATCTGACTGCCAAACATTTATTTTTTATTTCCAAGAAATTGGGGGTCATTTTACAAGCCTTCAGCGAGATCTGGACATCTGAAAACTTACTTGCAGATGTCCAAATCACAGAGACATCCAGACCCATTTTACCTGAAACCGTTTTACAAACAGCTTTTAAAGATATCTCTGGTGTGGGTATATCCAAATAGGCAGGGGGCGTGGTGGAGGCATGCTTGATTTCAGAAACATCGGGGACATCTGCAACCCCATCCAACTTTAGACCTACTCCAGGCATGAATAGGCATCAGGAAAGTGCTCATTTTGGCCGTAAAACATCTAAAGGGTATAAGAGAAGATGGTACTCCACGATCCCCAATTCTGTGCTCAATCACAGTGATAGCAGCAGTGGGATATATACCCCGGCTTCCCTGGTTTTAGCCCATTACTCTAACATTATGCTATTCCTAGGCTACTAAGCTGCAGACATCTATATGGACACCACTGTAGATGCCCATATCAGGAACGTCCATGTTTGTGAAATTGTACCTGAATTGCACGTGCCTGCTTTTTTTTTTTTCAGAAGTTCTGGCTTGGATGTCCCAGATTGTACTAGGGCATCATTTGTAAAATGTGCCTTATTTTAACCAGGTCCCTCAAAATATCAATTTGTCTCTTTTATGTGTTCTCAGACATCCCTTGTGGTCTTTTTCCTAAGAGTTCTTTCTTTTGTCCTTGCATGTTTACTTATACTTCCACACTTATTAAAAAAAAATAACAAATTAATACCGCAGTGTCCTAATGTACCTAGATTTGTATTTGCATAACTGAGGAGGATTTTCCAAAACTCTAAGATGAAAATTTTAATTTTTTTTTTGCATGTACAACACTGCTTTATATTTGTAAAAAGCCTCTTATAAAAGTAGGTCACACACCTAAAAGTATATGTGGCATAAGTAGGAGTGCTCAGGAGTTTGGACAGAGTGGAAGTGGAATCCCAATTTATGCGCGCCTTCAATGTACTGTAGGTACAATTTCTGCAAGAATTTTGTTAGTATTTTATAAAGACATGTGGAGGGGGAACTTTTAGAAGGACATCCAAGTGCATTCTGGCACATCTAACCAGAACGTCTAATCAAAAAAATGCAGATATGTCAAGGTGCAGACATGATTTCACAAACGTGGGCATGACCGATATGAACATCTGCAGGGGTGTCTACAGATACGCCTACGAATAGCCCTAAGGTTAAAGTAGGGGGTGAGGAGTGGGGAAGCCAGAGTTCATATCCCAATACTGCTGGCAATGAAATTGGGGTGAGTATTGGGGATGATGGAATGCTTTCTTCTCTACAACCTCTGGATGTTTTTCAGCCAAAACAAGCACTTTTAGGTGCCTTGAGCAGGTCTAAACATAGACACACTTCCGGACCTTTCTGAGATGAGGTGAGGACATCCAGGTTCCTAGGAACGTCTCTACCATGCCTCCATTCAGACTGGTATGTCCTCAGTAATACTGAGGACATACTCAGCCACAGACTCGGCTTCTAAAATGGTTCTGGAGACGTCTCTGTTCCTGTCTTAAGACATCCAAAGCACGAGTAGGGCTTCCAAAATGACCCCATAGGTGTCTTTATAAAATTGGCAAACTATAGGCACCTTCCTGCCCAATTTACATAGGCGATCTATTATGAAATTACCCGTAAATGTTACAATTGCCTCAGGTCTGTGATAAAGTCAAAATGAAAAGCTTTTGTTTGTTTTAAGTGCCAACTAAACTATGGGATGTAATTTTGCTGGTACCAGCGCTTTTCACTTTGCTGCATAAAGCTCCCACTTTTCTATCATTATTTTATTTATTTAACATTTCTTATATACTGCCTTTCATGATATCAAGGTGGTTTACATTGAACAAACTGAAATTACATTGAACAGGGCATTATAACTTGGAGATAGCTATTTTACAGGGAACATGGGCTATGGAGGGTTAAGTGGCTTGCCCAAGACCACAAGGAGCACCTGTGGGACTAGAAACCCCAGTCCTTCTGGCCCAAGGTTGCTGTCCTCTAGTGGGATTTGAACCCCTGACCCAAAGTACCTTGCCCCAACCACTAGGCCACTCCTCCACTCTTAGTGTCAGCAACATCTCCTAACCCTCTGCTGCTACCTGCCTCTCTGGATAGGTTTCAGGTAAGGGGGGGGGGGGTGACAAACACTGTGCATTACAGCACATGACAACTGATAACCAAGAAACAGGAGCCTATAGCTGAGCCTCATTTAAATGTGTCTGGGCACTCAATCTGGAAAAGGACTATAAATATTTCAAGGTAGGATGCCCTTAGGCATGGTCATATCTGACCTAGTAGAATATCCAGACCTCAGCGTGTGGGTGTTAATGAATCGTCTATGGTGGCTTCACTACCTGCATGTCCAAATATCCTTTTTTCCAGCCATATATATCCCCAAATATAAGACCCTTTTGTGATACTGATGCTATTCAGTAAAACCCAAATATCTAAAGAACCCATAAGTAGCCAAATAATGTTCTCAGAGAAGGAGATGATTAAAATAGTCCTTATTGCCTTTTTCTAAGGTATATAAATACATTAAATACCCATCGGTTTCCACATCTAGTTCAAACGTCTTCCTTTCACTTATACGAGCACTCACTCTGGAGCTCCAGGCTGCCTCTCTTCATGGTCTCTGTTCCTCTTTTCTGTGCTCTTCTCCTCCACTGGCAATTGCCAACTCCATGCTTTCTGTCTTGCAGCGCTCTGTGCCTTGTACAACCTGCTAGAACTGATGCATGTTGTTCCACCTCTGGTCATGTTCAAATCCCGCTGAAACACCACCTCTTTGAGATTGCTTTTACAGTAAATCCCCAAACCCTGATGCTAGCTTTCTTGTTAAAGATGTCTTTCTGTAATCGTCAGTGATGACTAGAAAATTATTTATCTTGTTTATGTGTCTGGATAACGTCTAAACAAAGTTGATCCTTATTTATATGACAATGCTTTTTTCTTTGGTTTAAGGCAAAGACTCAAATCAACTGTCTTTGACAGACTTAGTTGATTTCAAAAGTCTTTTGAGAGAATAAAAATTGGATGTTTTCAGGATTGGAGTAGTAGTTTTATTTCAGATGCTAGGATAGCCAGATGTTGGGTAGGGTAGTAAAGGCTACTCCAGCAGAATAATTTGATCATTATTTGATTTGCTTCACCCTACAGTGTATTACATGGGTAGAAAACTTGGAATGAAAATGTTGTCTTTTTAGGGATAAGTCAAATCTTACAACAGAGATGTTTGTGGAGAATCTGCTAACTGATTTGCTACAGAGGCCTATGGGTCTGGTAACTCACATGGTAGAGGAGTGAAAGGAGAAGCTATTGGCAGTCACCAATCACTTGGCCAAAGTTGATACGAAACAGTGAAGTCCTCACCCTGGTATAGCAAATCCTTATGGATTATGAAACACTGTGAGAAATATTTGGAGAGAAAATGAAGAAGAACGTATCAGAAGAAGATAGGATAGTGTATAGGGATCATGTTAGGATATTCAATGCCCAAGTACATATAGCTAAAATAAAAAGAGTATTTTGCTACCAGAATAGCTTGTGCAGAAAACCATGTTCTGCGAGATCTGCAGAAGGTCTTACTGGGTGAAGAAGGATCTGGAAAGAGTTGTGCTCCTTCAGAAGAAGCAATACTTAGGTGTATGTTTACTAAACAGTGTGCTTCCGTGCGATATTGGAGCCACATACCCCTTAGTTGTTTGGAGTTTGCCTCCTTTTTTTAGAGATAAAAGTTGCAGTAATTAGGAAGGACTTTGGTCTGGTACACAGACCTGAAGACAGAATAATAGTATCTGAGTATGCCATTTAGTGAGTTGAAGAGTTTGAGGAATTTCATCAGAGATACTGATAAGCATCATGCCATAAGAAAATCTGATGCATTAACGGCCAAAAAGCACTCATACCATAGAGCAGCAGCCAAACAGTGAGGTGAATCAAGAATGACCACAGACTGATAGAAGTGGGTCAATTGCTTCTTCACAGTCACAGATCCCTTCTTGAACCCTACATGGCCATGTTTCGGCATGTACCTTCTTCGGGGGCATATCTCAAGAGGGTTGCAGATCAATAATTACAGCAATAGCAAACTCAAAGTATGTGTTATGCCACTCAAAATCATGCAATTGCTTCTAAACATTGCGTTTGTTTGACTTTTATTTGACATTTGTGTCAGGTGATCCGGAAATGGAACTTACCGTTTCATATTTATGTAATACTATCCAGATTTGGTGCTGTCTCGCAGAAGACTGGGATAAAAACTTAAATTGTCTTCAGCATTGTCTGAATGATGTGAGTGCACTGGATGAAATTAAATGCCCAAAGGCAGAGCTGCTGTGGGTTAGGAACCCAGTGAAGAATATTTTCCCTCCTTATTTACAATTAGGGAGTGTGGTTCTGCAGCTGAATTCAGAATCAAAGACACTGAAAGTGACATTTGATAGTGACCGAGTATGCACACACTTACTGGGAACGCTGTAAGAGCTTTTTTTTTTCATTTACATATGATTCTTGAGTTATAGCTCAGTTTAGAATTGAAAGACCTTTGCCCAGTCATGCAGGAGGTTATTATATTGAAATTAGACTATTGTAATTCATTATCGGGTCACTATTCAATAAAATGTCTGGGAATATTTTGAAGTGTCTAAAAATTATTCTCATATTCAGTGGCACCATGAGGGTAAGTTTATAAGGAGCCATGCAAAGATAAGTGCCATCAGCCAGGGCTGGCGTGTTTACTAGGCTAACCTAGGCGGCCACCTAGGGCGGCAGACCTCCATAGGCGGCATGGCACACACGTCCTGCTGTTCGCTCGTGCTGAGCTGAGTCACACCATACCATGCTGCTACCTCCCACTGCCGCTGATTCTAGTGGCGGGGTTGGTTCTGTGGCAGTGGCAGGCCATGTGCTTCGGCATACATGGCCTGCTCCTTATGACCACAAAGTTGTGCTGGAGGGGTCAGAAGCAGCAGGCTATATGTGCTGAAGCCCATGGCCTGCTGCTGCCGCTGAGCCACCTCCAACCCTGCCACCAGAATCAGCAGCAGTGCGGTTCAGCATGGAGAAGGGGGGAAGGCACTGAGTGGGGGGAGAAGGAGCGGCATGCCAGGTCTTCTATCTACGGCAGCAGAAAGCCTTGGACCAGCCATGCCATCATCATGCGTAAAATCAGCTGTTTTCCTTGATTTAAGCACGTGATTGGGCCTTTATGCATGCACTTTAACCAGGTCACTATTCTGTACTACGTGCCTCAGACTTATGGTGCATACTTTTAATGTGGACATGTAAAGGGGCGGAGCTTTTGCGGGGCACAAATTTATGTGTGTTCTTTAAAAATCTAGGTACAGACATTTAGACCAGCCCTAAGATTGGTGTAAGTGATCATGTCTAAATTTGCCACATGTATCCAATCAGGGCCAGTGCAAGTTTTAGAAGTGCCCCAGGAGAGCCCTCCATTCTGCCTTCCCACTATGACCCCCTGCCCCAATTGCCACCACTACTGCAATTCTCCGGGGCCTTCAGCAGCAGCAATGGCTCCTAAATCCAGATGCAGTGTTTAGCAATACACTCCTGTGCTGCATCGTGACTTCTTTCTCTTACTATGTGGCATCTCCGCCCTCCTGCAATGCAGCTTCTAGTTTACAGAAACCGGAAGTCTGCATCGAAGACAATGGAAGCGGTAAATATTATGAGAAAGAAACCACGGCATGGCACCGGACTGTAATGGTAAGCGCTGTGCCATGGTTTGGGAGCCATTGCTGCCGGTGCAGGCCCTGGAGATGGATGGCAGTGTAGCAATTGACGCCCCCTAGAGGGCTGGCACTCTAGGCAACTGCCTAGTTCACCTAATGGTAGTATCACTCCTGTATCCAATGATTTACATGTGTGCTTGGCACACATTTAACCACGCATTAACTAGGTGCGGCATTATAAAGTTATCCTCCATATTTATAACTAGTGCCGCTGCACATGTTAAAATAAATTATATGTATATGTATATATATATATATATATATATACAGCACAGAATATCGGGCTTTCTATGTACAAGCTATGGGCCCGATATTCAAGGGAATTTAGATGATTTACAGACCTGTAAACTGTGTAAATGCCCCTAAGTGGGACTAGCATGGTTAGTGCCATTGAATATTCCCAGGTACCACCGCTATATGCCCCAGTGCTATGCAGCTGACGTGGGGAACCCTGGAGGCGTTCCGGGGGTGGTACCTAGGGTTAATGATATTCAGCCGCTGTCCGATTATCCCTGGAAGGCCAAGGTTAGGCGCAGCAAAGGCTGTCCTAACTTTTGCTGCCAAATCTAACCGGGTAGTGGCTAAATAATGGTCAAGTCAAACCTGGTTCTGGCATGTCTGAGCCAGCTATACAAGTTATTCATATAGAGGCTGAAAACCAGTGCCTATGTATATAAGCTATATGGATTTGTGCCCCCTCCCCAGAATGCTCAACTCCATCCTCCCTGCTCAACATATAGCGTTATACATGTGAAGGCACATTTTAGAGAGTACTACTACTTCCACTGATACCTCTACTTATCATTTCTATAGTGCTACAAGACATACATAGTGCTGTACACAAACACATAAGAGACAGACCCTGTGCAATAGAGCTTACAATCTATTCAAGGCAGACAAACACAACAACCAGAGGAACAGGGTAAAACCAAGGGAAAATTCTTATAACACACATGGATGGTAAACAGGAGAATAAGGGGGCCAGGATCTAAAAGCAGCCCTGGAAGTGGGGTTTTAGCCCAGATTTGAATAGGAGCAGTGATGGAGCCTGATGTATTGACTTGGGTAGTCTGTTCCAGGCATACGGTGCAGCAAGGTGGAACAAACAGTCTGGAGTTAGCAGTGGAAATGAAGGACACAGGTTAAAGTTCCTGAAAAGGGGTGTAAGGAGAGATAAGAGAGGAGGTAATGATGAGCTGCAGAATCAATGCACTTGCAGGTCAGTAGGAGAAGCTTGAATGAGGGCCAACCCTACGCATGTGCACAAGGCCTCGCACCAACCTCATGGTCCACATAGTGCCTTTGCCTGTGCCAAGTCCTGGGGTCTGACTTACTGCTCTCTGCATAGGCGCGTCCTGACTCCCAGCCCCAACTTAGCTCCAGCCAGCCTTCAACACCACACGTGCTGCCGCTCCCCAATGCTGTCAACGTCTGGTGCACGGTGCAGTGAAAGAGACCTCCGACTCGTTCCCATCCGACGCGTCCGCGGCTCCGTGATCTGCACATGCTGCTGGCGCTGGTTCCTTATTGACTTGGAGCCGATGAGGCAGTTTTGTAGCAGCAGGACACAGAGCTGAGCAGCCACGGGCCCAACACTTAGGAGGTCACTCTGGCACCACACTGCACCACATCCCAGGTTCACTGATCACTGCCCACCGTCGGCTGCTAATTTGAGCAAGGTACTATTATAGTAAGTCCTTTTCCTGGTGGATAATGTAATTCATGGGATGTCGTGTTGGGGAGTGGGGAAAGGGACAGGTTGGTGTTGGATATGTTTGGATGATTAAAAGAGCTACAGAGGGTAGAGATAAGGAACATGCTGTAAAAGTGTGGGGGGATAGGGAAGAGAGAGGGAGGATATTTTGGATCAGTGTGCGGGGGTAGAGAAGAGAGGAGGAGATGCTGTATGTGGGCTTAGGTAAGATGTTGGATCGGTGGGGGTAGGGAAGAGAGATGGGGGAGCTAGATCATGAAGGGGCTAGAGGAAGACAGAGGGGTGTTGCTGGACATGGGGAAGGGAAGAAAGAGAGCTGATACTGAACATGAGGAAGGGTAGAATAGGAAGATAGAGTGGGCATACTGGATTTAAGGGGGAAAGAGACAAAGTGAGTTCTGGCAGACAGTGGGGTGGGAGAAGAAGGAATCAAGTTAGAAGGATCTGATGCTCAGGGATGACACAGGAGATGAGAGGAGGGAACTGGTGATGAAGATGGAGGTTGAGTTGGGAGAAGGGGTCTGGGAGCTGTGGATGGAAGGGGCTGATGCTGGAAGATACTGAGGGCTGGCAGTGGGAGAAATGGACTGATGCTGGGGGAGTTAAAAGAAGATGAGAACAGATACTGTGGAGGGAAGAAGAGAAGCAAAAGTATATGCAGGGGAAGGAGGAGATAGAGGGGCAGAAGAACGGATGCGGGGGGTAATGAGAAGGTAAGGCAGAGGGGCAATAGGATGCTGGTGGAGGACTGAGTGATAGATTTGGAATGGGAGGACTAGGGAGGTAAAGTGTGAAGTAAAAAGATGGTAAGTAGGTGGCAGCTGAATAGAGGTGACTGAGGACTGGAGTGGGGAAGGAGAAGGAAGAAAATCTCGCTATAGCTAGATAAAAAGTTAGATAAAAGGATGGAGAGAAAAAATGAAAAATGTAGGAGTGGAGGGATGATGACAGAGCAAAGAAACGGAAACTGTGAATGAGATCCTGGAAAAAGACTTAAGAGAAAAACAACCAGAGCAGTGGTAAAGAGAGACCAGAACCAGCCCAACCCAACTGGAAAATAAAATGATCATGCAAAGGTACAAAAAAGTATTTTCCATTTTTAGAGAATTAAATATGTCAGTTTGAAAAAGTGCATTTCTTGTATTTCGATCAATTGGAGAGCAAATGCATTTCTGTTTCTTGTCAGTGTTACACTGCTCCCACTGTTTTCATGGGTTTTCCATTTAAATTTTTGTCTGCATGACTGTTTTTAATTTATAGCCTTTTAATCTTTATTAGTTGACGATCTGTGTTTTATAAGATCGATTCCAAGCCCTACACGCCCGGGCCATGTGCACGCACAAAATGGGGACGGGGCCGAATTAAACCCGATTCCGCACTCGTGGGGTCTAGACACCCCTGTGATTGCATAATTGGGGAGATAGATGAGCCCTATTCCATATGGGTGTACGCCGGCTATCCTGCCTCTCCACACATGCTCATACTATCAGTGCTGCAAATGTGCTGTGGCGTCCCATTGCCATGGCACCAACCTATCCACCAAGCTGCACAGATTCGGCTGTGACCCTGCGACCCCTGCACTGCGGTGCCTGCTCACAGCTGGTGGACAGCATGGGCTGGACTGGGCACGCAGGGGCTACAGCTGGCCATCACCATAGGGGGCAGCAGGGTCGCCGTTCGTAGGATGCTACACCTGCGCCCAGGAATAAGTTAGGCATTCGTCAGAATGCCAGGGGCATACAGAGGCCTTACCGGAATGGAGTCTGTACATTATGGCAGCTGGCCACTCCCTTGCTTGGCCCATCCTGCTCACATACAGCACTCCCCGCACAACTGTAGTGTACGTGCAGGTTGTGAAGGCTGCGGAATACGCTTGGGGAGCTGATCGCAGCCTACACGTCCAGCCTGCACATACACTGCTCCTATGTGTGTAACTGAGGTGAGGGAGTCTTAGTATGTACATTTTGTGCAGGAATCCGTAAGAGTCTGTCTTGTTCTCTTCTCTTTTCCCGAATGGAGGTGTACTGGTGTTGGAGAATATTTGCAGTAATGACTTTTCATAGGTAAGGTTGATGGAGTTCCTAGATTTGGTGCTGGTACGGTATTATGGTGCTGATATTATCTCTCTCTACCTGCAACTTCCTTAGCACTGCTGTCTCATCTCAAAATGCCCCCGCTCCTCTCCCTAATCCTTCTCTACCTGCAGCAGTGCCCCCTCTTCTGTAAAGGGTTAAGGCAGGGGTAGCTGGCTCATTTCAAAATACCCCCAGTCCTCTACTGCTCTCCCTTAGACGATTACCTGGCTCGGGCCATTCTCAGTCTCGGGTCACAAAGGCAGACAGGGCTGCTGCAGTAGTCGGGACAGCAAGCTGAGGCAGCGGCATCCTGTCTGGACCTGCCTGGGACAGACCAGTCCGCAATCCCGGGCCTGCAGCAGCGCAGTCTACCTGCCTCAGTTCCATCAAGTTAGTCGACCTTATCCACCTTATTATTGGCCAAAGAGCTAGTTTCAGAAAATAATACTATGGCAAAGTGTTGGTGGTCAGCGTTGACTATAATGTTAGACCAAAGAATGTCCTCCTAAACTTTTAAAACCAAGCTTAAGAACTGGGCAAAAATAGGGGGGGGGGGGGGGAGAAAAGGAAAATCGTTGGCATTTTTTGTAATTTATGTGTGTTCTTTATATGCATCCCCTTGTATTTCTCTGGTGTTGCACTGCACACAGAGACTGGCTTCTTGGGGTTTCAGCTTAATATTTGTCTACGCATCACTAGTTTTAGTTTGTGGTTCCCTATTGTTTTGTGGCCTAATAACTTCACTATTGCTTTCTGGGCTTCTCCAGCTCTGACATGGTCCAATCCCACCTGTGCACCATGATCCTGAATTTACAGCTATCAAGATTATTTTCTGGTGCATGAATATTTATGTAAATATTTTATGCAAATGAGGGTCCGCAATGAGTTTCCACACATGGCCCTGCATCACCCTCAGGGTGCCCGTGGCTTGAACTGGAAATGGAAATGAATAGGTAGCTAATGAATTGACTTGAGAAGAGGGGGTAACGTGCATTAGGCGACGCTTGCTAAAGATTAGCCACGTGACGGAGTTTTGAATGGATTGAAGGGGAGAGCAGGACTGTACCTAGCCCTGTGCAAGCGGTGCGGCCACACAGGGCGCAAAGGCTTAAGGGGCACATTTCAGCTGTCTACCGTTGCCTGCTGCCGCCACTTTTTCTTCACTCAGCAGTGGCAGGCAATGGCAGACAGCTGAAATGCGCCCCTTAAGCTTTCTCGGGGCACGCTAAGCATGTTTGGCCTCTCCCTTCTGTGACGCGATGCCAGAGAAGGGAGGGACAGATCTGCTTAGCGTGCCTGTCACTTGCACATCGGGCGTGCCTCTTCTCTCCTGCTGCCATCCAGAAAGGGGCTGGATGGAGGTGCAGGGGGGGGGGGGGCGCACACCTGATGTGCAAGTTGCACAGGGCACGATTCAACCTCGGTACGGCCCTAGGGGAGAGTGATGATTTTGGAGAAGACCGGCAAGGATCAAAATACAATCATCTAAATGGGAGATGACTAGAGAGTGGATAAGTCTCTTGGTAGTGTATTCAGAAAGGAAGGGATGAATTTTGCTGATGTTATAGAGAAAGAAACTACAGTTTTTTGTGATCCCGTAGTGTGGTTAGTTCACACTACCGAAGTTTTCCAAGAAAAGATGAGGTTTTCTGTTTTTTCAAAAATCTGTTAGGTCAGATATGGCGTGTATGCTCTCTGATAGTGCATAGCATATGGTTGGTGCATAGAGCAAAAAGGCCCTGTTGGATATAGTTTGACTGCTCTTCAAGTTTAAGGAGGTATGATGAATACGTTTAGGGGATTTGCTCTCTAGATCTGATGTTGGGCATTCTTTGTAATAAAGACTGGAGATAAACAGATGATGGCGGGACATCCAGTCAACAATGTCAGGCAAGCAGGCTGAGATATGGGCCTGGATTGCTGGAGAGATTTCAGGTGCAGAAAGGTAAATTTGAGAGTTATCAGCATAAAGATAGTACTGAAAACTATGGGAGGAAATTCGGGCATGAAGGGAGTGAATTTAGAGAGAGAAAAAAAGATGTCACAAAAGACAGCCCTGAGGTACAATGACTGACAGCAGGATGGCAAAGGAGGAAGATCCTCCAGAACATACACAAAAAGGAGCGATAAGAAGAAATGCAGGACAGGATGGATCCATTCGAGAATAGGGTATCAAGGAGGAGGTCATTATCACCGGCGTCAAAAGCAACAGATAGGCCAAGAAAGGTGAGGATCGAGTAACGGCTCTTGGAATTAGCCATGAACAGGTCACTGGAGACTTTGGAAAGGGCTGTTTCTGTAGAATATAGAGGATAAAGGCCAGATTGAGGTAGATTCAGAATGGCTTGCGAGGAAACAAAGTCAAGACAGCGACAGTTCAAATAGTTTGAATGAAAAAGGGAAGAGGGAGATGGGCTAATAATTGTAAGGGCAGCTTGAGGGGAGAGTGGATAACAAAATTTAAAGAATAAAGCTGAAAATTTCTTTTTTGGGGATATTTTTGTAATATCTCTGGTGTTGGTCTGTGATGATTATGTGACCTTGTTGGTTATTTGCTTGTTATTTCTTTTATGTTTTGTGTGATATAATGTGTATTCTTTTATATGGGTGATTTTATCTGTAAATGCCTGGAGCCATTATGGAGGGGAAAAGCTAAAGCTAAGATACAAATAAATTCATTATAAAAAAAAGAAAAACAACAATACAGACCCAGTTAAATAAAGCAAATCAAGAATGGAATTAAAGGAGAATGATAATGGAGACAATGTTGAAAGCATGTCCTTAAGACTCACACCCTATGCAGTTATAATACTGTCGTTTAACTTCAAATGTTGGCGTGAATAAACACAAACCAGATATCTAAAATATGATTTATTATGCTACATGACTGATTTCCATCTCAGTTCTGATAGTATAATAGAGTAGTTCAGCTGTCATGGAAATTCATGGAGTAGATTTGAAAAAAAGGTTTTGCATGCTGGAGAATCTCAAATCAGCCCTACGATTGAGTGAAGCTTTTCTGAAGCATGAGGTCCTTCTATTCGTTCCATCTCTCTCTCTTTCTCTCTCTTTATATACTGCAGTGTACTTATAGATATATACATTGCAATGGAAAAAAGGTTCAGATCAGGTCCTGTAGTTTTTCAACCTTTATATCCATGTAGCAGTGATAAGCACTGGGACTCATTTGAGCCACAGTACAGAATGAGATAGCAGTTACCGACAGCCGTTAGTCATGCCTCTCTACCTCTGGCAGCTGAAAGCAAAGTAGAAAATGGAGATTTTCTTATCGCAAGCAATCCTTTGGTCGAGTTAACACATTGGTTGCATTATCACCCAAGCAAAGGCTGCCTAATTGCTACAACCAGTAGGTATACCATAGTTTAGTCATGTTAAGTGTCTCTTTTCTTTTCTCGCCAGCTAAATTAATTGTGGAAACAGACACATTTGGAAGCAGGGTGCGCATCAAAGGTGCCGAGACCGGTTTCTACATCTGTATGAACAAGAAAGGAAAGCTGATTGGAAAGGTAAGGATAATGAAGTACCTGGGGAACGCTGTGTCACAGTCATCTCGGTAAGCAAAGGGCTTGACAATGCAGGACAAAACCAAGGGGGAGAAGGGAGGGAGGGAAGGAATAACTGAAAAAGAAATAACCCCACAAGCCACAACCATGTTAAAAAAAAAAACTATTTTTGATCAAAAGGCAAGTAAGACGTGGGATAGAAAAATAGTAACAAAGAGGAGATAAAAGGATAATAAAAAGAAAGGAAAAGCTGAAAGGAAGAAGGGGTGTTTCAAATTCCATATATCTTTTTAACAAATAGCCAAATTGCTTTGCTATTATGTTCAATTACATGGTACAAGTGTTTGGAATGTTAAGACACAGAGTTCAGCCTGCCTCATCACTAAGCCCTGAAATTTTCACATTAGTCATGCTTGCTCCTAAACACCCAGCGATTTCTCCAAGGGTTCTTTTTTTTTTTCTCCTAAACTTCACTTTCAACCCATTATTAATTCTAAAGATGTGTGCTTCAGTGGGGAATTTTCATTCCTTCTGTTCATTGTGTTGGGTGGGGTGAGGGTCCCAGGGTGATCAAAGTTAATGCCCTCTATCTGCACATACCTGTTTTTTTTATTTTTTTTTATTTCAACCTCCCTCTCCCCCCCCCCCCCCCAACCACCACCCTCTCTTCACCTCTATAGCTGGTTATTATAGCTCCAGCAGCTACAGTCTTATCCATCTAACACCGTCAATAGTTTTGAATGTCAGTTTCCCTTTACCCTCCTCTTTTTCGTGCTTCGTTTATCTTCTTTACTCCTTTTCATTTTTTCTTATTTTGGGCTGTCAAGGTGGCGATTAAGCAGACCAAAAGCTATGGATGGCAGGTGCTATAAAACAGACTGAATGCTATGTTCTGGGTGCATTTGAGATATAAGGGGAATCTGAGTTTTTTTTGACTCATCAGGGAATCACAGAAAGAGAGTTTTTGCAGGGGCTTCTCACGCTTATAAAGCATGATTGAAAGGCAACTACTAGACTATTTGTTTCATAACAGATCAGTCAGACAGATCCTAGAGGAATCATGAGGTAAATGGGATTTTACTTCTGGATCCATTCAGTACTGTTGAATATCCCCAGATACCGCTGCTATACGCCAGTTAGTATCGGGACATTCCGGGGTCGGGGGTACCCAGGGATAACAGGCGATATTCAGCTGAGTGATAACCAGCGATATTCAGCTGAGTGATAACCGGCGATATTCAGCTGAGTGATAACCGGCGATATTCAGCTGAGTGATAACCGGCGATATTCAGCTGAGTGATAACCAGCGATATTCAGCCGCTGCCTGGTTATCACTCAGCGGTGAAAGGTAGGCGCAGCAAAAGCTGTCCTAACTCTTGCTGCCAAAGCTAACCAGGCAGCAGCTGAATATTGTCGCTGCCCGGTTAGCTTCCAGCTTCTGCGGCAAAACCAAATATTCAATGCCGGTGGCCGGATATGGTCCTGGCATTGAATATCCAGGTTAACTCTTCATTGGCGACGGCTAGGCACTGTACTCGTGCTAGCCACGCCAATGAATATCGGGTCCTAAAATCATTAAAGGGTTGAATCAAATTTGTGAGCCACGTCGAAAATTTCATGGAAAAGTGTATTTGCTGCCAGGAAGCGAATAAAAAGAATTGTATTATATCTTTTAGAAAGACTGCAGAGAGGCCTCAGCGCAATGCTAAAAACCTGAATAAGTATGAATTATCAGCTGCAGTACAATATGCAGAAGACTTTTTAGTCCTTTAGGAAATACAAAGTTCCTCTTGAGATCAGCAACAGCTGAAATTGGGTGCAGAAAGCATTTATAAACCAAATAGCCTTCCTGCATTTTAACCACTGTTCAGCTTAATTTAAGCTCTCAAACACTGGCATGCCTCAGCTCCATAGGAAACAATGAGGAAAAATCCAGACATGAGACACATACTGGAAAAAAAATGCTTGTTAGGATATAACAAATTAGCAGTGGCTTAGGAAGGTACAAAATATGAAGAATGGCAGCCTTGTGATGCAAAAATGTGTCTACCTCTCTCCCTGGAGCTCCCCCACAAATAATTTGGTTGCATTTTACTTTCTCCTTAATTGACAAATAACTCTCCTGGACAGAAAGTTGTAATGACGACTCATAGAACAGCAAAGCATACATTTACTCTGGAGAAGCAGCCCCTAACGTTTCCAATGCTAGGAACAGCTCAGAAAGGCTTCCACCAAATCAAAGTATTATCAGAAAAGTAGGTTACTGTGGAAAGTTACACTACCTGCCTATATTTGCCATGCCCCTGATGCACCTTTAACAGGACAGCACCGGGTCACAGCTATCATTCTCTTCTGCTATTTCAGGTCACATCCTACACACCTAACACTTTCTTGCCTACCATAGTGATCTTAGCTATGGATGTGCATTCATGTGAAACAACATGGGAAATATTCCTATCATTTTTAATCCAATGATGGCATTAAAAAATCTGAAATTATGTTCCCCCCCCGTGTCATCACAGGCAGGCTGGCCTCAAACCAATAATCATTCAGTTAGAAGGTGGGCATCTTGCAGGAAGAGCTATTATGTCTCCATGGAGGCTGACTCTTAACTTTATCTTGTATAGCTGGAAAATCTTCGTTCCAGTTTCCTGAATGGCTCGATGCTTCTCTGGTTTGGAGCTAAATACTAGAAGACGTCACTAGCACCACTTAAATATTCATTGATTCTAGCCCTTATCCAATGGAACTTTTACTGCACAAAGTTTCCATGTTTTTAACATTAGTGTCTGCGCCTTCTCCTAAGGTGCAAAGGATGACAAGCACTGTATAACAGGACCTGCATTCTAATAACTGAGCCACAGAAGCCTATAAAATGAGCCATGTAAAATTATGCGCCACCAATGCACTTAAATTATGTATTTTCCATAACTTAAGTGCATGGATAGGCCACCTGTACTTTATCAGGCCGATGATGTGTACTTTTGATGTGGGCGTGGCCAGGACTGGAGCATGGGCATTGCTTGTGCTGACTACAGATTTATGTACGTAAGTTCTAAAATACTATAACTTGTGCACATTCTTTACAAATCTAGGCACGCACATTTACACAAAAGTCTAGGCTGGCATAGGTGCTCATACCTATGTTCATTATGCATGCTACAACTTTATGCCCATATTTTATAAAGAAAAGTAGGCTCCTGTTGTTAAACTAAATGGCCTTTATAAAATTATACCCCACTCTACCACCCCAAACACACACCTGCCTGGCATCACTGTATGCTAGCCTTCCTGACTGCTTTCCTGAGTTGCTTTATTCTTTATATTCTTTATTTGGCAAATTTGATATACCGCCTCTTACAAAAGTATAAGGCGGTTTACAATACAAATAATCTTTGCTGCATCTTACTCCATCTCTGGCTATATTCAAGTATGTATATCTGAATACTGCTGTATACACAGGTGACACTTTAGGAGTGCAACTAGGACAATTGCCCTGGGCACCCATGTTATGGAGGGCCCCAAGCCTACCTGAAGCTGAACAAGGCACAGCCTGCTCGCAGGCTCAAGCCCATATTTATGAGTAGGCAACACTGGCAACTGCCTAGGGTACCAAATTTTGAAGGTGCCAAACTCCTCGGCCAAAGAAGAACCTGCCTCTGCTTATTTGAAGGCCATGTACCTGTGCTTCTTACAAGGGGCACCAATGTATCACTATGAACTTTCTCTGCTCTTTTCATGGCTCTCCAATCTTTTGGATCTCTGATACCCCCCCATTCCATGCACACACACACTTCTCTCTCTGTACTGTTTGGTCTTGCCTATGGGCATCAAAATCTTAGATAGAGCCTTCTGTGAGCTGTAGGTTCCCCTTACAAATTTCTGCCTGGGGCCTTGGCATATCTTACACTGGGTCCTGGTTGTGTACTCCTACTAACACTAGAGAAATGGTAAGGAAGACGAGTTGAAGAAGGGGCAGTTCCTACAGAATTTTGTTAATTTTGCACCAGCTAATAATAGCAAAATGAACAGTAGGCAGCTGCCTAATGCCCCTCTCCCCACTGCAAACATCTGTTGAGCATTAGTTTCAATAGACATGGAGGGTAAGGGGGTCATTCTGAACCAAATATGTGCCAGTTAGACATGTCGGTAGACGTCTATCCCACAAAAATAGGTAAAACCGAATTCCGAATACACCTCTTTACACACATCTAAGTCGATTGCATGGGGATCTCTGAACGTGGGTGGGGATGGGCGGATCATGGGCGTGGCCAGCTATGGAGATATACAAAGTGTATTCCGAAGACAAACATGTACATCCCCCGATGTTATTCCTGCAGAAACGTGGAATAAGGGCTGAACTTAGAAAATATTCTGCTCAAAGCTGTGACAAATATTTTCTGTACCGGTGTGTCTGCAGTCCGGAAGGCCACATGATGTATTAATAACGGACATGGAGCAGAGGGGTGGGATGGGGGTAAGGTAGGGAAATGGAATTAAACACCCCTAATGTAATAACAAGATCAGCAATAGTACAGATCCTGGCTATGCTGACAGGGGCTGATTGCGATAAAGGAGCAAAGCTTGGTTTCCCAACAAGTCCCATGTCCTGAAAAAGGGGACTGATGATGAAGCATGTCATAATGGTGTACCAGCTACTATCGACAGGTGCAGGGCAGTGTGTTGGCAGAGGTATGTGATACTGCCTGTAGGGGCGAGTGTGTGTGTGTATGTGGTCTGCGCATTGCAGAGGAGGATTCGGTGTACCCATCTGCATATTTATTTATTTTATTTATTTAACAGCTTTTATATACCGCACTTTTGACATCAGCGCGGTTTACATTTTAACAAGTTTTGTACTTAAACATAAAAACAAATGTTAAGTTTACAGAGAACAGGGAATAAAAACATGGATAACAGGGATTAACAATTAACAGATATTTTCAATTATTTACAATAGGTTCTTAAATGCTTGAGTTTTAAAGGTAGGAATGCCTGGCCCTTACCTTGGCGTAGGGATGACCACGGCATTACCAGCACCAATCTATATGGGCAGTGGCATCAGAACAGACTTTTCTTTGTCACATTCCTCCTCGCTTCTCACCACCACCAAAAAGTAGTCTATTAGTTATCTATTAGACAACTTTTGGTGGTGGTGAGAATCAAGGAAAAATGTGACAAATTCTATCTACCCTTTTGATGTCTAGGACATCTGCACCTTGCCCACTCACAATCTTAAATGACAGAGGTGTAAGGCAGGGGTCTCCAAATCCAGTCCTGGAGGGCCACAAGCTAGTCAGGTTGGCAGGATATCTCTAATGCATATATATCTCATGCATATTCATTAGGGCTATCCCGAAAACCTGCCAGGGTTGCAGCCCTCCAGGACCGGGTTATTTATTTATTTATTTAATTTATTTATTTAACAGTATTTCTAAACCGCCTTATCTTAATAATCAAGGTGGTATCACAGCAAGCAATCAGGTAAAGTGTGTGTGTTGTACATGCAGTGAGGATGAAACTTGGTTGTGTGATGGCGGTGTTGGGTGCTTGATTTGTTTGAGCTATGTACAAGGTGGGCTATTTACAGTGGTGCTAAAAACACATTTTATATACATACAGTTGTTTAGGAGGATTGGAATGCTGTTATCCATTCTCTTAGGTTATGTGATGTGACCATAGTGCTCTATGAACAGCATGGTTTTCAGTTGTTTTCTGAAGTCTTTGAGGTCTGGAGTTGCCCTTAGATCGTCCGGTAGATTGTTCCATATTGTTGGAGCAGCCATGGAGAGAGCTCTGTTTGTTGTGTCCTTGCGTGTGTGCTTGTATTCATTTGGGGTACTGACTCGGTTGCGTGTTTGACTTCTTCTAGGACGTGCGCTGGTTTCCGGTTGTATGAGCGTGTGGAGGCTGTTGGCTGATGTGTGCTCTTTTATCTTAAATAGGTTTATGATAGTCTTGTATCTGATGCGAGCACTGATTGGGAGCCAGTGTAAGTCCTTTAATGTAGGTGTGATGTGCTCCTGCCTTGCGGCTCCGGCTATGATTCGAGCTGCAGTGTTTTGTGCCAGCTGGAGTGGTTTGAGAGCTTGTTTTGGTAGACCAAGGTATATCGGATTGCAGAAGTCCAGTATTGGGGTTATCAGTGCTTGACAGACGGTACGGAAGTGTTCTGGGGCGAGGAGTGGTTTCAGTCTCCTGATGATTCGCATCCTGTAGTAGGCTTTTTGGATTGTTTTGTCTATGTGTGGTTTGAGGTTGAGTTTACTGTCCAGAGTAACCCCAAGGTATCTCACCTCTGATCTTATCAGTATCGTGGTGCTTTGTATCTTTATGTTTGGTGGGTGTATGAAGCTCTGGTTCTGAGTGATGATTAAAGCTTCGGTCTTGTTGTAGTTTATTGCGAGGTTGTTGTTTTGGCACCACTTCGTCATTTGGGTAAGGCAGACTGTTATCTTAGAGAAGTCCGGGTTGTCGATTGATATCGGGGAGTATACCATGATGTCGTCTGCGTATATTGTGTATTGGATGTTGTTCTCTTTCATAATGTTGCATATTGGTTGGATGTAGATGTTAAAAAGGAGTGCTGAGAGTGCGGATCCTTGCGGTACTCCTTGTTGGACGTTTATGGGTCGGGAGGTGTCATGTCCCACCTTGACCTGTAGCTGTCTTTCGGTTAGGTACGAGTGGAACCATTTCAGAGTGGTACCGTGTATACCAGTGTTCTTTAGTCTCTCCAGGAGCATATTGTGGTCAACTGTGTCGAAAGCTGAGGAGATGTCGATGAAGATCATTATAATTCCATTCCTGGTGTTGTCAATTATTCTTATGATACTGTCGAAGAGGTAGATCAGTAGAGTTTCGACTCCATGGTTGGGACGAAATCCGTGTTGGTTGTCGTCGAGAGTTCCGTGTTCGTCAATGTGATCCTGAAGTTGTAGTTGAACCGTCTTTTCGATTATTTTTGCGAGGAAGGGTATGCTGGAGATTGGTCGGTATGCTGCTGGGTCCTTTTTGTCGAGAGTAGTTTTCTTTGTGATTGGTCTTACTGAGGCAAGCTTTAGTTGCTGTGGCATGAGTCCTTGAGTGAGTGAGTTGTGTACCATTTTATGAATGGTTGGTATCAGGCTTGATTTGGTGGCTTTGACCCATGACACTGGGCAAGGGTCAGTAGGGGCAGTACTTGTGTTGATTGTGGAGATGATGTGGGATATCTGTTCTTTTGAGGGAGAGTAGAATGTGCCCCAGGTTTTGGGGTGTACGTTCGTTCTTGTGGTTTCACTGGGTGTTGTGCGCTCTGTGGAGTGGAATTTGTCTTTGATGTGGTCAGCGAATTTCTGTGGATCCACTTGTACTTCTCTTTCTGCTGTTTGCTCTTTTGTCAGGGTTGTACTATTTCGAAAAGTTCTCTGGGTTTGTTGATGGAAGAATTTATCAGGTTTGTGTGGAATTCTCTCTTTGATTGGTTGATGTGTTCATTGTATTGTTTTTGCTTTGTTAGGTAAAGATGTTGGTCGGAAGTAGTTTTGTTTTTTCTCCATCTCCGTTCAATTTTCCTGAGCTCCCTCTTTTCCTGTCGTATTTTTGCTGAGTACCATGGCTTGTTCTGTCTCTTGTTGTGGTGTTGTTTCTCGGTCCTGTCATCGGATGGTTTGGCGGCGTTAGCTAGAACGCTGTTCCAGTTGGAAACTTGTTCCTCCAGGTCCTCTGAGTCAATGTTCAAGTGTTGTATTGTGTCCTGTATGAATTCGTCCTTGTCAAAGGACTTGAATCGTCTTTGTGTGTGTGGGATGTTCGCTCTTTCGCTTGTCTGGTCTTCTTGTGATTGCAGTTTCGTCTCGATTAAGTAATGGTCAGACCATGGTACTGGGGTGATGGTGGGTGTAGAGATTAGGTCTCTTGAAGTTAGGTAGTTTGATGCGAAGATGAGGTCTGGGGATGATCCAAGTCTGTGTGTTGGTGCATTGACTATCTGTGTGAATTGAAGTGAGGTCATTGCTTGAAGGAAGGCCTCTGCATCTTTTGTATTGGCGGACTTTAGGTTGAAGTCTCCGATTAGTAGTGCTGGTTTGTTGTTTGCTGTTATGGCACAGGCTTCTTCGAGTGTGAAGGCTAGTTCGTCAGGTGGAGCACGGGGTGCTCTGTAGGTTAGGCAGATTGCAATATTCTTGTTCTTGATGCTAATTGTGTTACACTGCTGTGTATCTGTGAGGTTCTGTGTCTTGAACTTGAGTTTTGTTTTTGCTATTATTAGGACTCCTCCTCCACGCTTGTGGGTGCGAGGGCAGTTGTATGCTGAGTAGTTGTTCGGTACTATTTGGTTGAGTAGTACACTGTCGGTAGGGTTGAGCCATGTCTCTGTGATGCATATTATGTCGGGCTGTCGGAAACAATAGGACAGGACATGGGAATGGGAATGGTAAGGAAACAATAGGAGACTAAGAGGATCAGGATCCAAAAGTGGCCTCGAAGAGGTGAGTTTTCAGCCTGGATTTGAAAAGGGCCAGAGATGAAGCCTGATGCACAGACTAAGGTAGTTTGTTCCAGGCATAAGGAGCAGCAAAATGGAAGGATCAAAGTCTGGAGTTGGCAGTGGGAGAGAAGGGCACAAATAGAAGAGATATGCCAGAAGAGCAGAGCTCCTGAGGAGAGATGTAGGAAGAGATAAGAGAGGAAAGGTAGTGAGGGGCAGCAGAATGAGTGCACTTATAGTTCAGTAAGAGAAGTTTGAACTGGATACAGAAATGGATAAGGAACCATTGAAGTGACTTGAGAAGAGGGGTTACATGAGCATATCGAGGCTGGCAGAAGATTAGCTGTGCAGATGAATTTTGAACAGATTGAAGGGGAGAGATCATTCAGAGAGACCAGCAAGGAGGAGGTTGCAATAGTCTAGAAGGGAGGTGACTAAAGAGTAGATAACTGTCTTAGAAGTGTGTATAGAAAGGAAGAGACAAATTTTGTCAATATTATAGAGGAAGAAGCAACAGGTTTTAGCTATCTGTTGGAAGTGCCAGGTGACTCAATCTCCCTAGCCTGCCCCACCCAACCTAGTATGACCCAAGCAGAATGAGTCAGCCACATTTGGTGACTCTGTAGCCGTGGCCTCTGGCCATGCATTTGCTGTGGTGGATGAAAAAGGTGGATGACCAGAAAGAAGCCAAGAGATTTATTAACACAAGCAATCCAATAAACTTATAGACACAACATCTTCTTACACAACAGGAGCCAAGGTCAAGAGCACAACAACAGTAAACAGGAATGGATGCTGCAAGCATAAGCAGTAGCATAAGAATATAAGAAATGCCATATTGGATCAGACCAAGATCCATCAAGCCCAGTATCCTGTTTCCAACAGTGGCCAATCCAGGTCACAAGTACCTGGCAGGTACCCAAAGTCCACAGCTTCCACAATGCTTGTCCTGGGGTAAGCAATAGATTTCCCAGATCCTCTTTAATAATGGCTTATTGGCCTTTCCTCCAGGAACTTGACCAAACTTTTTTTAAGCACAGCTACACTAATAGCTTTTACAACAGTGGAACACGATGCAACAGTGGAATATTATAACAAGGGTGCTGTGAGCATCCAGTAACATTACGAATGTCAGAGTGGCAATGAGCCCCAGCATGAACACAATTTCAGAGAGGCCATCTAGGTCTCGGCCTAAGGAGCTTCTTGCAGCACAACTGTGGCTAGTATTGCTCAGCCAAAGGAGCTGTCTGCCAGTGTGCCCTGGTCTAGACAGTAGTGTTTCTAGAAAGTGTGTATGGATGACCAGGTGTCAGTTCTGCAGATATCCCTCACTGGGACGGAGCAGAGATTTGCAAGCATGGTGGCCATGCCTCGGAGCTGGTGGGGAGTCAGCTTGGGTGTAGCAGAATGCTATGTAGTCTGATATCCAAAGCAACAGAGTCCTCTTAGTGAAGGGACATCCTGGCTTGTTGGGGTCAAAGAAGATGAAGAACTGGGCCCCCCAGTGCTGGTGTTCCATCCTGGGAATGTAGGTACATAGGACTTGTACACAATTGAGGGTGTGGAGCTGCTGTTCCTCTGGTGATGACTGAGGCTCAGGGTAGATGGTAGGCAATTCAATTGTCTGGTTTATATGGAAGGGGAGGCCACCTTTAGAACAAATCTAGGGTGGGTTCTGAGCGTGGCGCAATACTGGTAGAGGAGGGTATAAGACAACCAGGGCCTGCAGCTCACTGGCCCATCTGGGGGAGGCGATTGCAACAAAAAAGAGGGTCTTCCAGGTGATATACTTGAGGGGCAGGGATAGCAGTGGTTTGAAGGGGTCCTGTGTGAGTTGGAGCCAACTAATGTTGAGATCCCAGGATGGTTCTGATTGCCATACCATGGGCCTGAGGTTGGCCAGGCCCATCATAAATCATGAGACCAATGGATGCATGGAGATAGAGGTGTCATTTGGATGGTTGTGATAAGCTGCGATGGCTAACAAGTGGCACCAAATCGATGCCGTTGTGAGTCCTGCACTGATGAGGGTGGTTAGATATTGAAGGACTCGTAGGATTGGGCAATAGACGGGGTTGAGTCCCTCGGAGGTGCACCAGGCTGTGAAACATTTCCATTTGAGGCCATTCCATTTTCTAGTTGACGGGCATCTGGCAGCTAGGATGACTTGCTGTGCTTCTGTAGTGAGGTGGAGGGATGACAGGGTTGAGGTGGGCTGCAGGGTTGTGTCCTCGTCCTGTGTGATGAGATCTGGCACTTACAGCAATTGGATAGGTGGTTCCTGGATCAGATGGCTTAGGAAGGGAAACCATACTTGTCTGGGCCAGGGGAGCATGATGAGGATGACCTGCACTCGATCCTGGATGATTTTCTGGATGGTCTTGGAGATCAGTGGAGTGAGGGGAAAAACGTACAGGAGTAGTAGATTCCCTCAGCATACGGTGAACACATCCGAGGCAAAGCTGCGGGAAGACAGAGAACGGAACTGAAGCAGGTGCACGTCATGTTCATCTTGCTGGTGAAGAGGTCCATGTATGGGTGTCCCCACCTGCGGAAGAGTGAAGTTGCCATGTGGGGATCAAAGGACCATTCTTGCAGGTTGAGCTGATGACTGAGGCTGTTGACTAGTTGTTTGAGCTCACCTGGCAGGTATGAGACCTGTAGCAGGCATTCCCTAGAGAGGGCAAAGGACCAGAACTTGAGCACCTCCCTGCAGAGTGTGAGGGATCCCATGCCCCCTTACTTATTGAGGTACATCGCTACCTGGTTGTCCATTTGGATTAAGATGGTTTTGGCCTGGATCAAGTGATGGAAGGCCCTCAATGCGTATCTGATTGCACACAGTTCCGGGAAGTTGATGTGGTGGCTATGTTCCCATTAGGTCCAGGTGCCTTTGGTGTGGAGGTGCAGCAGATGGGCTCCCCAGCCAGCCTTGGAAATGTCTATAGTGATGGTAATGCAGTGTCATGGCTGCTGGAACGGTCTGCCCCCTGAGAGATTGTCCCGCTGCACCCACCATGTAAGCAACTCCTGTACCTTCGTATTTAGTGGAATGCAACTCGAAAGGGGTTGAGAGTGCTGTCACCAGTGTTTGCACAGGTGTCATTGCAAGTGTTGTATGTGGAATCTGGTGAAAGGAAGGACTTTAGTGGTCTCTGCCATGTGGCCCAGGAGGCACAGTAGTGTTCTGGCAGTGGCACAACTGGCAAACAAGACTTCCCGGGCCAATGAGGTGATGGCATCCACTCATTGTGCAGGCAGAAATGCCTTGGACTGGGTGATTCTGATATCTGCTCTGATGAACTCCAAGCTCTGTGTGGGTTGAAGGCGTGATTTCTGGAAATTCACTAGGAAGCAAGTGATGAGAATAGAGTGGTCATCTGGCCAACAGATGTCCTGACCTCCTGTCATGATGGCGCCATAAGAAGCCAGCCGTCCAGGTAGGGAAAGACACATATGCCATGCTTGCGGAGTTGTGCAGCAGCCATGGCGACGCATTTTGTAAGGACCCTCTCCCCTGTTATTCTATCCTATCTCGTATCTTTCTTTCCTTTTACTTATGGCGTTCTTTTCCTTTTCAGCAGCCCTATTATTTTTGCTATTGTAAACCGCTCTGGTACCTTGAGTGTGAGCGGTATATAAAATGTATTAATAAAGATAAAGATAAAGGGGAGCACTCTGTACTGATAGTGTTTGCCAAGCACACGGAAGCATAGATATCTCCTGTGGGCATGGTGGATGGGGATGTGGGTGTATGCATCCTGCAAGTCTAATGTTGCCATCCAGTCATTGATTTGTATGAGTAGAAGGATGGAGCCCCAGGAGTACATCTGGAACCTCTCTCTGTGGATGAATTTGTTCAAATTGTGGAGGTCCAGGATGGGGCAGACACATCCAGACTGCTTGGCGATCAGGAAGTACCCGAATCCACGGTTGACCTCCTCTGGCAGAACAGGTTCTATGGCCCTTGATGTCAGGAGAGAGTGTATCTCCGCGGCCATGACAGGAATCAGCTTTTGTGGTGTTTTGCTGTAAAGGCGAGTGCGTTGGTGTGAAGCAGTGGATAAATTGATGCGATAGCCCTTGGCGATGATTTCTGGACCCCATTTGTCTGTTATAATCTCTTTCCAGGCATCCAAGAAGGCTGAGAGCCATCCCCCATAGGGGAATTGGCATGGCATGCGTTGTCAAAAAGAAGGCGTGCTTTTGTTGGATGAGGAGGTGGTTTGTTTCTGCTGCCTGCAGTCCCTCTGGTGAGGCTTATGTTGGCAGGAGGAATGGTAGGCTGGTTGCAACTTGAAGTGCTATAGCTGCCACCGGTGATAGGAACTGTAGCACCAAGATGTGGAACAGGGCTTCCGCAGCTGGGATCCCAGGGATTTTCGGCAGTTGGAGCTGCGATCCAGGCCCTCTGCAGTGAGAGTCTGAAGTGTGGTACAGTGGTCCTTCAGATCGTTAACTGTGTCCTTGAACTTGTCACCGAAGAGGAGTCAAATAGGTTCAATTGGCCCAAGGCTGGCCCTGATCACCCTGTGACACAGTGGATCCCTTTATAGCAAAAGGATAAAATCAAAATAACATAACTATCTCTTATATTTATTTAGCTGCATTTATATCCCGTTTTTCACCGGGTCAAAGCGGTTGGGGGATACATTTAACACAAGGGGATATGAGACACATACACTAATACTTACAGGGAACATGGGCAATGGAGGGTTAAGTGGCTTGCCCAAGACCACAAGGAGCACCTGTGGGACTAGAAACCCCAGTCCTTCCGGCCCAAGGTTGCTGTCCTCTAGTGGGATTTGAACCACCGACCTTCCGGCCTGTAGTACCTTGCCCCAACCACTAGGCCACTCCTCCCTTATATCTCAACAAATAGGGGTGACCTCAACGGAGTGGTGGATACACCCCTAAACAAAGGCATGGGGAGGGGTGACCTGCATGGAGCGGCAGGTGTACCAACTCTTGCCGGCTTGCTGGGCAGACTAGATGGACCGTACTGGTATTTATCTGCCATCAGATACTATGTTACTATATTTAAATGTCTTTGGGGCACATCAAACATGTTATGACATCAATCTTTCTGACACACCTCTTCCCACATCCGATACCCCCATATGTGACCCTCTTCCATATCAAGCACCCACCTGATGCCCCCCAGGCATCCAGATCCCCCCAATTGACCCCCCTCTGATATAAAGAAAGCCATGTGCATTCAAGGCCTGCCGCTCCTGCCTCCTCCAACACAACTTCCTGATGAAGGGAGCAGGAGGGGCAGGCCATGTGGCCGCGTATTCACTCAGGTGTTTCAAGTCCTGCTATGGTGCTGGAGAACTTGCTCTGCCACTGCTCTCTACAATGATTGAGGTGTCATGGCACTGCCCACAGGGGTCTGCCACCCTGTGGCCACCTTGTCCATCTAGTGACAGGCTAGCCCTGCATGTATTTTACAAGAGGATGTGCATTTGGCAGAGCCTCTTGTAAAATATGGTGGGCATTTTCCACATCCCGATCTGGATGTCTTAATGTCCCTTTATAAAATAGACTTAAAATAGGCACCTACTTGGCCTTCACACTTATGTGGTTTGTTAGAAAATTACTCTCATGGTGTGTATTCTCCAAAGAAAGCCATATTTACAGGTGTAGAGAGAGATCCAGATTTTGCCCCAGTTTGGGGGGGGGGGGCACAGTGGTTCTTATATTTTATAGAGGGAACTCTCTATTCTCATATAGATCAAGAAGTTGGTCTTCCTTCAGAATTAGTGATCACAAGGGAAAAATAGCCGTTGAATCTGATACTTAACAGATGAGGCACCTAAAAAATGTGAATAATGTGCCTATTTTATGCTTATTTAATGTAGACAACCAAGCGCCCAGAGCACGTGCAAATTCAAATATACAGACTTACATGTGCTCTGAGACATAAATGTGTGTGCATACTCTATGGTGGTAATGTTATTATTTATTTATTTAACAATTTTTCTATACCACCTTTTTATTTAATCAAGGCAGTTTACATTAACTTCAACTTTTACATAGAACTTGCAATTGTAAACAGTAACATCAAAACTTCAAAACTTAAACAATCTCTTGTAAACAATAACTTCAAAACTTAAACAATCTCATAAGAGTTTTTATGTAGACGAAGGGGAGGGGTCAGATGGGAGTTCTGAAACTCAATTTATATACATTGTAACAAGAGTGATGGGCGGATGAATGGTGCAGATATCATGACTTGTGCAAATCAGTGTGTGGAGTGGAGAGTGCCTGGTGCCATGTAATGATTAGTGTGATTGGGGGTCTTCACTGAATTGTTCAATGAATAGGGAGGTTTTAAGTAACTTCTGGAAATCTTTTATGTCAGTTGTGGATCTTAGCTTTTCAGGGAGTGCATTCCAAATAGCGGGGACAGCAAGAGAGAAAGCCCTCATAGATGTGGATTTATTGTTTTTTGTGAACAGACTAGGGGTTGGTATGGTGTTTTTGGTGCTGTTCCTGTCAGGTCTTTTACTTGCTTTGGTGCCGATGAGCTCTTGTAGTATTCCTGCCGACATGTTATTTTTAATCTTGAAGATGGTGAGCGCCGATTTATATTTTACCTGTGAAGAGATTGGTAGCCAGTGCAGATCATGTAAGATGGGAGTTATATGATCTTGTGAAACGCCAACAATAATACGGGCAGCAGTATTCTGGACTAGTTGAAGGGGTCGAGTGGATTGTTTGGTAGACCTTGGAAGAGGAGATTACAGTAGTCCAGCACGGGTGTAATGATGGCCTGGTATGCTGTACGGAAGGTTTTAGTCTTCGGAGCATTGATAGTTTGAAGAAGGCGGTCTTGGATGTCTTATTGATATGCACTTGGAGGGTAAGTTGTTTGTCTAGTATCACTCCAAGGTACCGAACTTCGTCTCTTATTGTGATTGGTATATTTGAGATGTTGATAGAGGTAGGAGGGGTGAATGTGGATTCCCATGTAATGATGATTGCTTCAGATTTTTTTATGCTGATGTTCAAGTTGTTGTTAGTAAGCATGCTCATCATTTCTTGTATGCAGGTTGATATAGTGGTATAGTCTGGGGCATCCAGGTGGATTGGGGTATATGCCATGATATCATCAGCATAGATGGCATATTGTATCTTGTATTTATTAAATGTTTTGCATATAGGCTGAATGTAAATATTGAAGAGGAGAGCAGATAGTGAGGAGCCTTGGGAAACTCCTTGAGTTGTGCGGAAGGGTGCTGAGGTGAGGTTACCAGATGTTACTCTCTGTTGTCTGTCTTCGAGGTATGATCGAAACCATTTGATGGTGGTGTCTTGGAGGCCGATCTTCATTAGGCGCTTCAGTAGGATCTGATGGGAAACTGTGTCGAAGGCAGATGATATGTTAATAAAAATTAGTAAGAAGCCCTTCTTTATCTTGTCTATTCCTTTGAGTAAGTTATCGAATAGATGTGTGAGAAGTGTCTCAACACCATGATTTGAGCGGAATTCATGCTGGTGGTGATCCAGTGGGGCATATTTGTCGATATGGTCTTGAAGCTATCTCTGAACAATCTTTTCGTTTATTTTTGCCAGGAATGGGAGACTAGATATTGGGTGGTAGGCTGAAGGATCGGTATTATTAGTTGAGGTGGTTTTACAAATAGGGCGGATAGTAGATTGCTTGAGTGCTTTAGGCATGTGGCCCTGAGAGAGAGATGCTTATTATTTTTTGAATGCATGTGCTAAGGTCTTCTTTGGTGGATTTAATCCAAGTCACAGGGCAGGGGTCTGATGGAGAATTGGTGGTGTTTAGGGTGCCCACATTTCTGCATGGTATTTTAGTGGTTTACATGCATAAATGACCACTTAAATTCATAATGCAGCTGATTGCTATTCTGAAAGTGCAGTGTTGGACTGATGACATGACACTGTGGTGTTCAGAGGGGTAGATTTTAGGCAGAGCACAAATTTACACATATAAGTTATAAAATACTACAACTTACACATGTTCTTGCAAAATTTATGCACAGGTCTAGTTTAACGTGCATTTTTTACCACTTATGCCCCTATCCAGTAAATTATGCGCTTACTTCACTTCATAAAATAGGTGCAAACTACACACGTAAATCAAATACCGGTATATGAATTCACAATGCATATTGCACCGATCATGTAACACCGCTATTGACTAAAGAACACTGGTTTCCCTTTTCATGTCACATCAAATTCAAGATTTTGATATTGGCTCCTTGAGCATTTTACAGAGGGTTTCCATTATATATTTCTTCTCTTTTAATCCCATATTGCTCATAGTGACAATTAAGGTCCTCACAGACCCAGTAACTAGTAATTTCCTCTCACAGGAAACTTATATATGAATGGATCCATACTACAACCTTTGGCTATAATGCTCCACTACTTTGGAATTTACTCCCCTCGTATATCTGATCTGAAAGCTCTTATAAAAAGTTTAAGAAGTGGGTGATGACTTGGCTGTTTGAATGTGCTTTTAGAGACATCTTTAAATTTTGAAAGTTCCTGTGCCTTATTGTGTATTGCTCATTATGGTTACTATGGGGTCCTTTTGCTAAAGGGTGCTATGGTGTTGTTCCTAATTTATTTATTCATTGAACCGTTTGTTTTTTTTATATCGCCTTATTCTTCAATCAAAGTGGTTTACATTGAACATGAATTTTATACAGTAAAATGAGTGAAGATATCTCGAAATTAACTGTTACTGCGCCAATAGAGCAAAACCATAGCGCGTTAGGTGCAACACCATCCATATCAATTGCCGGGGGCATTGAAAACATGTTCCCGGCAGTTAATGCATGCTCCTGTCCTAACATGACACACAAATAGCGCAGGAGCACTGACTGCGAAGTGCTCACCTTGCCCACTCTCCACTCCTAACACGCTCATTTGCTCCCCTAATATGCCATGAACATTGGTGTCATTGGTGATGCTGTCATGTCCACTTGCTATCAATACGCGTCCTAGCACACCTTTAGCTCACGCTAGAGCCCACGATAACAGCTAACGCCCTTTGGTAAAAGGACCCCTATGTTTTTCCATTTAAATTTGGAGTGGAGGAGTGGCCTAGTGGTTGGGGCAAGGTACTTCAGGCCAGAAGGTTAGGGGTTCAAATCCCACTAGAGGACAGCAACCTTGGGCCGGAAGGACTGGGGTTTCTAGTCCCACAGGTGCTCCTTGTGGTCTTGGGCAAGCCACTTAACCCTCCATAGCCCACATTCCCTGTAAAATAGTTATCTCCAAATGATAATGCCCTGTTCAATGTAATTTCAGTTTGTTCAATGTAAACCACACTGATGCAGAATAGCATTTTATATAAGAGAATATAAATGATGTTGTTCTATTTCACCTCCGATGCTTATGCATCTTCAAAGACTAGTCTGTGTTCGTTAATTGTTTACTGTCTGTCAGCCGCTATTACAACACTTATCTTTGCAAACCGTCTAGATGCCAGTCATATTGCACCAATGGCAGTATGACAAATGTTGAATAAATAAATAAATAGCCAACCCTTATAAAATTACCCTCCATAGGTGTAAGTGTGTACGTCACAACCCACCTCTGGCCCTGGGAACCCTACGCACAGCATGCATACAAGTTTCACGCATTATCGTCAGTGCATGCGTACAACCACACAGTTTTAGAAGAGCTGCTTTTCCAAATGTCCCTTTTCTAAAATGACCTCCTACGGCAGTAACTTGCTTATTGTTGTGTACCATGAAGGACTGTGTGAGCTTTAGTATAGCATCACGTATGGAACCTGACCAAAGCAAGTCTTTTTAAATACTTTATGACAAAGATTCACAATTCACCATAAAATCTTGAAAATTAGAGGGGCACTAGAAAAAAACGTAACAAAATAAACAAAAAGAAAGGAGACCAAGTATGATTCAAATAGGAAATAACACAACCAATAAACTGGCAAATTAATGTTTTGAAGAAGCAAAGCATGATATTTCTGTTCTAAATACATGGATGGGAAAAAGGATAGATGAACAGATTTTGAAATCATATCTTTAATTCTATATAGGAGGAAGTATATGTCTATTACTTAGCACTTCTGTAAAATCTGAAACAATCTTGTTCAGTATGCCAATATTTAATGCATATATGTACATTTCTTTTGTTAAAACATTTTTCAATATTTCTTCTAAGATTGTCAAGAAACATTTTAAACAAATAAAAGGTCTCCAAGTCAGGAGTCTGACTTTGTAAGCAGCTTAGAGGGTAATTTTATAATAGGATACCTATGAGAGAAGTTCAGAAAGGCACTTATTTTAAGTCTACTTTTTAAACAGTTCAGAAATAAAATAAACCGAACCACTGGTGTACAGGGTCTTTTGGAACTTGGAGCTTTATAAGCAGCATAACTTATGGCTGTATGGAAATACTCACCATTTCAGTCATCAGTCCCACAATCCATTTTTTAGAACAAGTTATTTTGTGCATGCACGTAAAACCAAAATATTCTGAAGTATTCTTTAAGCTGCATCCTTTTTAAAGTTTAAAAGAATGTCTGCGTATGTCTATAAATAGAGGGTTATGGAATCAGAATATTTATCAGCAGGGTTGGCGCTACCTATTAGCAAACTAGACGGCCGCCTAGAGTGCCAACCTTTCATGGGTAGCCCATTGCTGCCACTGCCAGCCCTCTCAGGGTCCGGCTGCGGCAGCAATAACATTAAAACAGCAATGCCGCGCTTACTTTAAGCCTCCAATGCTGCATGCTGTTGGTGTCTTGCTTTGACTAGCTGTTTCTGCCCCCATGCAAACAAAAAGTCTGCATCGGAGGGGCGAAAGCAGTTGGTCAAAGTGCGGCACCAGCAGCATGCAGCGTCAGAGGCTTTGGGTGGGCCCTGTGTTGCTGTTTTAATGACATTGCCACCTCTGCAGATCCCAGAGAGGGGTGGCAGTGGCAGTGGGAGTGGGAGCAGGAGGGGTGCAGGAATGATGGTTTGCCTAGAGTGCTTCATATCCTTGCAACAACCTTGCTTATCAGAGCTGCCACTGTTCCCAACTGCGTTTTTACATAGCCACTAATGTTACAGCTTGACTCAGCACCATGTTTTGTAGTTATTTGCCTCAGGGACCAGCAGGTTACACAACAATTGGAACCCAATGCAGCAGAAGGGATTGCATGATCGACACGCTGGTCCCAGAGGCAGCTTACTAGGAAACCAGGTGCTGAGTCGAGCTGTATCATCGGTGGTGATGTGAGAATGCAGTTGAGAACAGTGGTGTCTCTTGAGAAGTAGTCTCTTTCCATAATCTTCTATGATTATGCGTATATGGAAATTCTTTTACTCTTTGAAAAGGACTCAATTGGAAGAATGCCTGCAGAATATTCTGGTTCTATGTGCATATATAAAAGAAAAAACTTTTCCTGTGGGACTGATGACTGAAATGGTGAACATGGGCTCCAATATTCAAAGGCATTTACACGGTTTGCAGACTTGCAAGCTGTGTAAATGCCACTAAGTGGGATATTCAGTGGCACTGACATAGTTAGCAGCAGGTGCCGCCGCCGCCACATGTGCTGATGCTAAGCGGTTAGCATCAGGGCATTCCGTGGTGGAGTGGAGGCGGCCCCCATCGCTAACCGGGCAGCTGCGAGAGTGAGGCGCAGGAAACCCTGGCCTAACTCTCACCGCATTAGCTAACTGGGCAACTCAATATCGCCCAGCTAGACTTGCGGCAATGCAGCAAACCCGGATAGTCAGTGCCAGGGCTGGATATGACCCCAGCATTGAATATCCAGGTCTAACTTTCAGCGGCAGCGGCTAGACGCATTAGCAGCGCTAACCACCGGCACTGAATATCCCCCACGTGGTGTTTCAAAGCTCTGAGTTCTGAAAGTCCATATACAGCACTGGTTGGGGATTATTGTATTTTTGAAGTGCTTCAGCTATCTCTGACTCTGAGCTAGTCTTACCAATTAATTATAAAGGCAACATAGATGCACGTACGCCTTTAGAAAATAGGCTCCCACATCCAGCCCCAATAACAGACAAGAATGCAAGGAGATGAGGCACCCGAGGTCAACCCCATCCCTTGCAACCCCTCCCTCTCTCCAGACTCCATTGCCACCACTGCTGCCCCTCTCCGAGGCCAGCAGTGACGGCAATGGCCTCAAACAGGCCCATGCCATTTACCTTCAAACGTCGGCACCACAGAGCTGTTTGCTTCTGCCTCTTCTGATGCCTGATGTTGACTTCCTTTTGTATGGGGGTGGAAGCCGCCACTGCTAACCCTGGAGAGGGGTGCCAGTGTCAGCAATAGGTGCCCCCTGGAGGGACGGCACTCTAGGCAGCTGCCTACTTCTCCTAATGGTCGCACCGATACTGTGGGAATGTACTCGACGCATGCATGTGTGCATTTCATAAAATATGCGACTGCGTGGCAACTCCACCTTAGGACCACGTAACAGTGGCCACATACTTCCCATACATGTAGGGCACAATTTTCGAAGGCATTTCTACGGGTAACTGCCCTAGTTACCTGTGTAAATGCCATATCCGGGATTTTCGAAGGGCACCTTTACGTGTAGTACCCTTCGAAAATCCCAGATATGTCCCTAATGTACCCGGGCAGGTGGAGCGCAGGTGGAGGAATGTGCTAACTGGGTAGCACCAATTTTCAATGCTACCCGCTTAGCCCCTGCGCCTATCTTTCAGGCGCAGGGGCTAAGCGGGTAGCATCGAAAATCGGTGCTACCCGGCTAGCTCCTGCAGCTTCAGGGGTGTGCAGCGAGACCTGGATTTTCAATGCCGGGGACACATATGACCCTGGCATTGAAAATCCGAGTTAGGTGGAAGGGGGGGGGTGGGCTATGTGCCGACGTGGCGCATAGCACCGCCCAGTTCAAAATCGGGCCCGTACTTCTTATGCACATATGCAGTCATGCAGTTTTATGAAAGTCCTTTTCTGCGTGTAAAACAACTTTATAAAATTACTCCCTTAATGTATGAACTTTTTCAGCCAAGGGCACCTGAGACATTTTAGAAAATATTCCTAAAAATGTATGAGGATGTGTTGATTTACAGGAATCCATATTAATGGGTTCATTTATTCACATTAATCGGCATTATGCTTTCTTTTCTTTATTATTTAAATATCTGTCTTTTCATAATGCAGAATGCAAAACTGTTGTAGCTTCACTAAACCAGTTCACAACCTTTTTTTTTTTTTTTTTTTTTTTAATAAGTTCGCACATCCTGCATTCAGGAGAGAGAGAGACACAGACTGGAGCCAAACCAACACTACTAAGAATACAGCATCAAAACTGGGCACAAACTGTTAAAAACAAAACAAAAATCAAGTAAAGCAAAAAATAACCAAAAAAACTAGAGAGAAGCATGAAAATTGTGGAATTTGTTGCTTAATTTGCACCTGCACTTGTCAAGTGCCTCTAGTTATATCGAGCTCAAAATGCAAGGAAGGAGCAGTCGGTGAGTGTGCTATAAGATACCCCAAGAGGAGGAGACGAGGATTCTTTGCATACCTAAGCAGCAGCAGAAGGCTGTATATCCCAGGATATAAATACTCCTCAAGGTTATTTTGGGGGCCCTACGTAGCCATTTATTTTTCAAAGAAAAGAAAATAGACAACTATCTGTTCTAGAGGCAGGAAGCCAAGAAACACTGTCATCTTTCACTATTACAGGCTTTGGCCGCATTTATTTAAAACATTCTCTTAAAAAATTAACATTTTTCGGCTGATGCAAACATTAAACTAGAAGATGCCTCCCAGATGTAGTTGGTTCAAGCAGTCAAGATAATACCAAGTCAGGAAGAACGCTTAATAAGAGTCTACGTGAATCAATGGAGGGCTCAGACTAGTCACTCATGTGCAAAATAAAACAAACCTCCCAAAGGTGAAAAGCTAATTTTTTTCCTTTTTGATTATGAGGAAGGGGAACCCTTAAAACCCTGTGCTAAAATGCAGAAACCAAATAAGTTACGCTCAAGTCTTACCATCTCTCATCTCATAGGAATCTGGTTTAGCTTAGCTGAAGGGAGCAAAACAGCTTTTCACAATGAGTGACTGCACAATGAAGCAGTACAAGGCCTGAACTCAGGCTAAAATAAGCTACTATAGAACAGCTGAGTTTAACCTCAACCTTAGAACTTGCTACCTATAAACAGAGATCAATGGCGTAAGTTACAATGAGGGTCCCCCAAGCAAAATTTTGCTGAAGGCTCCCCATTTTCACAGCAGTGGCGCACCCCCCCCCCCCCCTCCTGTGCTGGCCCCCTTCATGCAGCACCTCCTCCATGCGGCGGTGGGAGCAGCAGAACGCCAAACTTACTTTATCATGTTTACCATGCTAATCTGCTCTTGTAAGTTCTCTGTGGGCCCAGAGGCTGTTCCCTATCGGGCCGAAGTCTCATGGTGTGGATATTATTGCAATACTTCGGCCAGGCGAGAAACAGCTGCAGGGCCCGTGGCAGAATTGCAAGCACGGAGCAGTGTGGTAAACATGATTAAGTATGTTTGCCATGCTGTTGCTGTCACCACTGTGTGGGCACCTTTTCTGCCCAGGGCCCCGCATGGCAGGACTGCTTGGGCAGAATTTATGGTTGTGACAGGGATTAAAATCAAAAAATTAGGCACCACAAAGTTGGATTTGAAATAGTTATCGGCTGGTGCTGCTTTCATATTAGGGTTGCCAACTTTTTGAAAGAGAAAAACCCACCACCTGTGACTAGCCATGCTCCACCCATGCCTTCTCCCTGCCCTGCCCCCATCCTGCCCATAAAAAATAATTGCAGAGAGGGCAACAGTGCAGGCTTTAGCATCTGCAGGTTATATCAAGGGAGAGTACAAGAGATTGGACTCTTCAGCACTTATTCAGCCACAGTCCCCTTCTCAGGCTCCTCCAACACACATTTTATTTTTAAGTCCCATCAAGTCAATGCTGACTCCTAGCGACCCAGCAGCCCCTGGGGTTTCTTAGCAAGGTATGACCAGAAGTAGATTGCCAGGCCTTTTCTTCTGAGGCAATGGAGGGTAAAGTGACTTGCCCAAGGTCACAAGGAATGCCAGTGGGAATCAAACCCTGATCTCTTGGGTACTAATCCAAGCATATATTATACATCCATCGAACCCCCCCCCCCCCAGCCCCTTCCCTCTTCCCCCTTCCCCAACAATCTGTGCAGAGCACAGCAGAGCTAGAACTTTCCCGATAAGACTTACCATACGAGAAAAAATCTCAATACCAAGCATATTGTAAATTAATCAGGGCCAGCCCTAGAGCTGATTCAGAGTGTTGGCACCCTAAGCATATCTTAACCTGGATGTCCCCTTTGGCTGTCAGAATTTGTTGTTTAGCTTTGAATGCCCTACTCTCTGCCGACCCCTAGAAGCGATCGTCTAGGTTGCCTGATGGTTGGGCCAGCCCTGGAATTAATACAAAAATGTCATTCAGGACCAAGAGCAAATCTACCATGCCGGTACTAACTTCCAAAATTCATACAATGACCCTACCTAGAAAAAGGTAGCACCATCAATAAACCTATTAGGAAAACTGAACAAGCCAGATTACTACACATTCTTAAACAGGAATTCCGTGCTAACAGAATATCCAGTCTTGGTCACACGCGCACACACATTACAGATAGGCCTTCGCCAGTAAGTGACCACAAAGTGAAAATAGAAATATGGAGACAAAAATTAAACTAAAACCTCAGAAAGCAAGACGCTGAATGCAATGCAACATCAGACAAACAGAAAGAAATGTTTTCTCCCTATATTGTACAAAACAAAAGACAGCAGATGTCAGAATTGGCATTAAGAGGGAAGCAACCAGGGCAATTTGCCCTGGGCCCCCAAAGCCAGAGAAGGCTTTAGATCTGATTAAGACTGAAAAATGCACAGCTTATTAGTGGACTTTAGGCTGTCTTCTCAGCCATGTCCAATACCAGTCCTGACTCCTCGCTTTTTCCAATACCGACATTTTCTAGTTATAAAATAGAAAATACATTTTTTCTATCTTTATTGTCAGATCATTTTATTTCTCTAATGGTGTTGGTACCAGTCTCTGGTCTTTATTTTCCTCTGTCTTCTCTTAGCTCTCTTTTCATGGTCTCCTCTCCTTTTGCCATTTCTTCTCTCTCCTCCTGTTTTTACTTCCTCCCTTATATCAGTTTTTAACACTGATCTCTTCTCTCCAGTTTTCTTTCATTTATTTTTCTGCTTCTCTATCCAGATTTCACTCCTTCTTCTTACCAACCACGCTTCAATTTCACCCTTTTTACTGAATCTAGATACAGCTTTCCATCTCTTTCCCTCACCCCAACCCTCCTATTTTCCAGCTCTATCTCCTTCCCCAGCCTCTTAATTCCTAGTCTTTTACTAAGTCTCCCACTCTCTCCCCATCTTGCTTCTCTTCCTTCATCCAGTATTTTCTTATCCCTTCATGTCCACCATCTTCTCTCTCTGTTCCTGTCCCCTATGTCTAACATTTCCCCTTTGTCCCTTCTTCCTCCCCATGTCCAGCATACCCCTTCTGCCCCATCTTCCTTCCCCATGTCCAGCATCTCCTTATGTGTATCTCTACCCCCATGTCCAGCATACCCCCTCTGTCCCTATCCCCCTCATGTCCAGCATCTCATCTGTATCTCTACCCCCATGTCCAGCATACCCCCTCTGTCCCTATCCCCCTCATGTCCAGCATCTCATCTGTATCTCTACCCACATGTCTAGCAGACCCTCCTCTGCCCATATCTCCTCCTTGTCCAGCATCTCCCTCCATGCACAGCATACCCCTTCTGCTCCTATCCCCTCCTTTTCCAGCACCCCCTTCTGTACCGTTCCCCCTATGTATTGTATCTCCCCATCTCCCCCCCCCTCATGTCCCGGTGGCTCCCCCCCCCCCCCCCGCTGCTCTTGCCCGTTGCCACTTTTCCTGTTCCATTAGCTGAGGCTGCAACAGACCTCCAATTAAAAAAAAAGAAGCATGGGTCTTTGTAGCTCCACACTTGGAAGGATGGTCTGGTCCTGCTCCCTCTGATGCAAGCCTTTATCTGAATGAATAGGTCTGTTTCTGTGTAACTGTGTGTATGTAAAGCTGTAAATAGGATTTTAAATAGTGCAGGCTAGAAATGTTTTAAATAAATAAATTAAAACTATTGCCTTGCAACTGACCCACCACCCTGCAAACTATCCTCATTCTCAATAACGACCCCTCACAATTACTACTACCTTGCAAACTGCCCCACTCCCAACATTACCCATCACAACTGCCCCACTCCCCAAATTTACCTGCCTCCCCATACACACATGCATGTGCAGAGGGGTTTGGAAAGAATTCCATCAGTATGCTCTGCATTTATTTAGCAAGGCTTATATACTGCTTTTCACCAGGTCAAAGCAGTGTACATTCAGGTACAGTATATATTTCCTTGTCCCCAAAGGGTTCACAATCTATATTTTGTACCTGAGGCAACAGAGGGTTAA
The DNA here is from genome assembly GCA_033557465.1 of Ichthyophis bannanicus. Lineage (NCBI taxonomy): Eukaryota > Metazoa > Chordata > Amphibia > Gymnophiona > Ichthyophiidae > Ichthyophis > Ichthyophis bannanicus. Next base: position 908,420,531 of record CM066034.1, read on the forward strand.
GTGGCTTGCCCAAGGCCACAAGGAGTGCCTGTGGGACTAGAAACCGCCAGGCCAGCCCTCCAGCCCAAGGTTGCTGTTCTCCAGCAGGATTCATATCCCCAGCCCTCTGATCCCAGGCTTATGCCCCAACCACTAGGCCATTCCTTCCTAAATGCTTTCCCCACTTGCTTTTTTATTTGCTGGCCGCAGTGAAGCTGTTTTTGCTTTGCCACTAGAGGTTGACTCCCTGTGGACACACTGCTTCTTTTCTGCAGTATCCTACAGCTCAGTTCAACCTCTTCATTCCAGTGATGGGGCCTGACCTCCCCACCACCTATGGCTGCTCTCTAATAGCTGCACCGGCTCTCCTCTTCAATCTGGCACCAGGGCCTGACCTCCTTGCTGTCCACATTTGCTCTTTTGTTGGTGCATTGGCTCCCCTCTTCATTTCGGCAGTGAAGCCTGACTTCCCCACTACCTGTGCCCTCATTAATAACCCATCTCTCTTTATTTTGGCAGTTGGGGTCTGGCCTCCCCATTGCCTGCAGCTGGTCTATCATGTCTGTTGGCTGTCCTCTTCATTTGTGCAGTGGGCCTGACCTCTCCACCGGCCACAGCTTCTCCTTTTCATTTTGGCAGCAGAGTCTGACTTCACCATTCCCAGTGGCCTGCTTCCTCATTCCTGCACCAGCTCTCCATTTGGGGAGTGGAGTCTGACCTTCCACCAACTCTCATTTTCATTTGAGCAGTTGCTCTTCTCTACATTCATCTATGGTGGCCTGGTCTATTGTTGGTGGCTACCAGGTGAGCGTCAAAGTTGTAGGCATCTGTTTGTTTCGCACACACAAACAGATGGACAGAGAAACGGACAGACAAATGGAACCTCTCCAAAGGTATTATCACTTAAGTGAAATGTGCCCAATAATTACAGATCATGAAATAAGATGTTTATTCCACATTTACAGTAATTAGCAACATCACAAAATCACTCAGATAATTATACTCAGATGAATTGTATTAAAAAAACATCCAGAGTTACTTCATTACCTTTTATGTATGCTTGAATGCTTAGTTAATTTCTGTTCTATTCTGTTTCATTATGGGCCGTGCTTACTAAATGTTAGCGTGCGCTATCTGCCCCCATGCCCATACAAATTTAAAAAAATTTAAAAAAAACAGAAGTTCTCTTTATTTCAAGGAATACTAAGTTCATAGCACCTACATTCCTTGAGGTTCAAGATGCTAAGCTGCAAATAAAATCCCACATCCGATACCTTGGAGTGACTCTGGATCAAAAACTGGACATGAAGTCCCACATAGCCAACACAGTAAGGGCAGTTTATTTCAAGATTCGTTCCCTCAGACATCTCCGACAATTGATCGATCTGGATGATTTCCGTACTGTCTACCAGGCTTTAATTATTCCCCATTTTGACTACGCGAACTCCATTTTACAAGGACTCCCCCAATCTACCCTAAACCCGCTTCAACTAGCCTTGAACAGTGCAGCAAGAGTGCTTTTTGGGGTACCTAAAAGAGTTCTTGGTGGCAAGGCGGAAGAAGAAGAACTGGGCAGGCTAGGGGGCGGACCCGGGAGGTGGGCTACCTGAGAAACTTGAGAGCTTCCGAATTGTGGCGCCGCCCGGAGGACGTCACCAAGTATGGCTGACGCAATCCTGCTGTCCATGGAGAACATGTAACACCTCTTCTGAAAAACTACATTGGCTTCCTATTCAAGCGAGAATCACCTTCAAGACTCTGCTCCTGGCCTTTAAAGCTCACAAAGGACTCGCTCACGCCTCATTATCAGAGATGATCCAACCAATCACCCCCAACAGACTAAGAAGAACCACGGAATTAAATATGCTAATGGTACCAAAAGAGTCTCTAAGATACAACTCTACAACAGTAAGCTGATCCTTCAGTTTATGCGCTCCAAAACTTTGGAATACCCTTCCATCACACATTAGGGCCATCTCTGATCTCAGCCAGTTTAAAAAGGCCTTGAAACATCACCTTTTCATCAATTACTTCCCAGAAGACATAGAAACACAGGCACACGCAAATAACAACATTCCCTTTCTGACCACGTAATCTCTGCTGACCCAACAACACATTACACCACTTTCCCATATTACAAGGCTTTTTTCAGACATTATGTCTTCCTAATTTAAATAATACTCTGACTGCTTTTGTTGTAAATAATTGCCCGGTTATCCAAGTTATTGTTCCTGTTATATGTAAAACCAGATAAATGTAACTTGTCTGAAGTTTTCTTGTTCTCTGTAAACCGCGCTGATAATGAATAGTGCAGTATATAAAAGATGTTAATAAATAAATAAATAATAAATAAATAAATAAATAAATAAATAACATGGACACTGCAGTGTGCGCTAAACATGTTTAGTAAATATGACCCTATGTGCTTACAGAAATTTCCATTTTCAGAACACAGCCACTTTTCTGTTGCTTTAATCATTACCTTTTCTATTTATATAATTCCTGTTCCACTGGTTTCCAGTGCACTCCCTGATGTATTTATCACAACCACAGAGGTTCCAGTGAGTCATTAACGTGGGTGCACCAACCACACACTGCTGCTACTGCTCACTCGCTGCTCCAACTCTGCCCTAACCTGGCTCATTTGCACATTGCTCTGGTAGCACAGCGTTTTCAGCATGGGAGCCTTCTGGCCACACGCTCCCTGCTCCCGCACTAAACACCATGCTCCCAGATATCGCGCTTTAGTAAATATGCCCCTATTGTGTTATAAGTTGCTTTGTGGGCAGAGTCCCTTCGCGCCATAGATGACCTGACTGTCTTCAGAAGAAACCTGAAAACACACCTATTAACTGGGCACTTCTCTGATCCAACATAACATACCAGAGCTCTCTAGTGAAACACTCAACCATCCAGCCTCACTCCTCCCCCTTCCCCCCCCCCCCAGCCCCCCAACCCCCAACAGTTTGATGTTCCCCTTTTTACCCCATTAATTCTAGTTATGTTATAATGTTATAACTATCTGTGTAAGTCCCTGTTGGCCATTTTGATTCATGTAAACCACAGCTCCCATATCGGGCAGAAGCCGCTACCATGGCTTTGTAAACAAGCCCCTTAGACTTGTAGATTCGCTGTATATAAAAATGTTGTTAAGTGCTGTCGGTGTTGACACATGGCGACCCTCTGGATAGTTATCCTAAATTATGTTTGGTCTTCAGTCAGGCAGCTCATTGTTGACAGACTGGCATCTGTAGCTGCCGTTATTGTATTGATCCATCTCATTGCTGGCCTTCTTCTTTTGCGTTGACCTTCTACCTTGCCAAGCATGATGTCTTTCTCTAATGATCTCTCTCTTCGCATGATGTGTCCAAAGTATGAAAGTTGAAGTCTTGTCATCTGAGCTTCTAAAGAAAGCTTAGGTTTGATCTCTTCTAGTACTGACTGGTTTGTTCTTTGGGCAGTCCATGGTATACACAGTATTCATTGCCAGCACCATAATTCAAAAGCATCAATTTTCTTCCTATCTTTCTTTTTCACTGTCCAGCTTTCGCATCCATATGATGTTATTCAAAATACCATGGCTTGAACAAGTTGAATCTTTGTATGGAGAGAGACATCTCTGCTCTTGAGAATCTTGTCTAGGTCCTTCATAGCCATTCTGCCAAGAGCAATGCGTCGCTGGATTTCTTGACTGCTTATTGCTTCTTTATTGATAGGTGATCCAAATAGATGAAAGTTGTCAACTATTTCAATTTCATTTTGCCAGTTGTCAGGATCTTTATCTTCTTAACATTAAGGTACAGAACCATTTTAAGACTATATTCCTTGATCTTGAGAAGCAAATGTTTCAAATCGTCTTCACTTTCAGCCAGTAAGTGGTATATCAAACATAGCAAAGGTTGTTGATGAGTCTTCCACCAATCTTCACACCTCTGTTGCCTTCATACAGTCCTGCTTCTTTGATGATTTGTTCTGCATATAAATAAACAGGTAGGGGAAAAGTATGCAGCCTTGTCGTACACCTTTACTGATTTTAGACCATTCTGTTTCTCCTAATTCCGTTCGAACTGTTGCTTCTCAATCAGTGTAAAGTTTGTGCAAGAGAAAGATCAGGAGTTCTGGTATACCCATGCTTCTTAATGTGGCCCAGAGTTTCTCATGGTTTACCCAGTCAAAAGCCTTGCTGTAGTCAATAAAACACATGTAGATATCCTTTTAGTATTCTTTTATCTTTTCAAGGATCCATCTCACATCCGCAATAATGTCTCTCGTTCCCCTCCCTTTCCTGAACCCTGCTTGCACTTCAGCAGTTTTCGTTCCAGGTATGGTTGTAGTCTCTGCTGAATGATCTTGAGTAGAATCTAGCTGGCATGTGGGATCAGAGCGATTGTGTGATGATTTCCACAGTCAGTCGGGTCAACTTTCTTCATCATCGGTATAAACACAGATCCTTTCCAGTCAATTAGCCATGAATTTGTCTTCCAAATTTCCTGGCAGAGCCTTGTAAGTATGGAAACAGCTTCATCTGATTGCTGTAATAACTCAGTGGGAATGCCATCAATGTCCAGTGCTTTATTCTTTGATAAGGCTTTCAATGCTGCTTTGACTTCTTCTTTCATCACCAATGGTTCCTGATCATATGGTATAGGTTGAAACGGCTGCTGGTCCACTTGATCTTTATCATATAATGACTCTGTATATTCTTTCCACCTTTTCTTGATCTTCTTAGCACTATTCAACATGGATCCTTGAGCATATTGTAGCATTCCAGTTCGAGGTTGGAATTTTTTCTTTAACTCTCTTAGCTTTATTTATTTATTTATTTATTTTATTTAACAATTTTTATATACCGTCTTTCTACAAGTCAAGACGGTTTACATAGAACAATTTATAGCAGTGTGTTTCAACTGTTTACATGGAACATAACATTGGATACATATAGTAACAAGAATAACTATATACATGGAACATAGCATTGGATACATATAGTAACAAGAATAACTATGTACAGCGATCAAAGATCAACTATTTACATATGAAATTATGAGGGGACATCTGTAGTGTAATAGCGTTTAAGTGATGGAGGAGGAGAAGTAGGGGGTGTAACAAGTGAAATGCTAAGGTGGGAGGGAATAATGTTCCAGGAAAAGATGGGTTTTTAACTTCTTACGGAACTCAGAGTGGGATGAACAGTTCCGAAGTTCAGGAGGAAGGGTATTCCATAAGGAAGGGGCATAGAGGGAGAAGGCCCTGTTATTAGTAGGTTGTTTGCAGGTTCTCTTGTCTATAGGGATGGTCAGTAAGTTTTTGGTAATAGAGCGGTGTGGTCTTGTGTTATTGGATGAAAGAAGGAGAGGCATGGGGCAGATTCTTTGGAAATAATTTTATGTGTAAGAGTAAGAACCTTAAATTTAATTCTGTATTGGATGGGGAGCCAGTGGAGATCGTAGAGGACAGGTGTGATATGGGAATGTCTAGGGTTATTAGTTATGAGTCAAGCTATCGTGTTCTGAGCTAATTGAAGTGGTTGAATAGTGTTCTTAGGAAGGCCATGGTAGATATGATTACAGTAGTCAAAAATAGGGATAGTGAGGGTCTGGCAGACAGTATGAAAGGAGTTTGGGCTTAAGAGGGGTTTAAGGTTTCGGAGGATATGGAGCTTAGAGTATATTATATTAGTAGTTTTCTTTATTTGGTCAGTAAAGGAAATGTTCTGATCCAAGATGATTCCAAGATATTTCACTTGGTTTTTTATGGTTAGAGTGAGATTGCCAACAGTAATGGTGAGAGGTGGGGTGTATGCAGGATTGGAAAATATCTGGAGGACCTCAGTTTTGGATTGATTGATTAAGAGGTTGTGCTGGGAAAGCCAAGTTTGTAGGCTCATTAGGCATTCACTAAGTTTAGAAAAGTTAGGATTAGAAAGGTTAAAAGGGGTGAAGCACATCATATCATCTGCATATAGTTGATACTGGATACCATAGTTTTGGAAGATCTTACAGACTGGTTGGAGGAAGATATTGAATAGCAGTGAGGAAAGACTCGAACCTTGGGGGACACCAGCTTTAGAGAAAACGATCTTGTTCTTCCTCTAATAGCTTCTGATTCAATATCCTTGCATGTGTCATTGCAGTATTTTTCCTTGTCCTATCTTGCTGCACATTGGAAATCTCTCTTGAGTTCTGCAATTTCCTCTTTTTCTCCTCTGGCTTTAACTTCTCTGCATTTCTGGACAATTTTTAGAGTTTCTTCCGTCATCCATTTTGGCTGATTTTGCTTTTTCACCTTATGTAGAGACTTATCGCTTTCTTCCAATACAACCTTCTTGATGTCATCCCATAACTCTTCTGCAACTCTGTCATTTGTATCTAAAGCAGCAAATTGATTTCTCAGGCAGTCTTTAAATTCCATTGGTATATTCTCATGGTCATATTTTGCTACATTCAGAATGGCTTGCTCTTTTTCAACTTTAGCTTGTGTGTACATACTAGTAGTTGGTGATCTGTACCACAGTCAACTCCAGGTTTTGTCTTTGTTATTAAGCTTTTCCATCATCTTCCACAGATGTAGTCAATTTGATTTCTATACAATCCATTGGGTGAGGTCCACGTGTAAAGTCGGCACTTGTGTTGCTGGGAGAAGGTGTTTGAGATGAATAGATCATTGGTCTTGCAGAATTCTATCAGTCTTTCTACAGCTTCATTTCTGTTGCCAAGTCCATATATTCCAACCACTTTGCCTTCTTCTTTGCTTACAACTTTTGTGTTCCATTCACTCATGTTGATATGGAAGGACAGACTAGATAGGCCATGTGGTCTTTTTCTGTCATCATGTTTCTATGTTTCTATGACTATCAGGATATCCTGTTTGAATGTTCTTTCATTTTCAGCTTGTACTTGTTCATAGAAATCATCAACATCTTCCTCTTCTGCAGCTGTTGTTGGGGCATATACCTGAATTATAGTTGTGTTGATGGGCTTTCCTCGTAGATGAATAGAAATTAAGCATTTACTGATTGCACTGTATTTCATTTCAGTTCTTGCAAGTTTCTTCTTAACTATAAATGCAACACCATTTCTTCTTTGTCTTTCATTTCCAGCATAGTAAACCATATGATCATCAGCTGCAAAGTGCCCAAAGTCAGTCCATTTCAGTTCACTGACACCCAACCGATCGCGTTGTACACGTTTCATTTCATTCTTGACCACTTCCAACTTCCCTTGGTTCATGCTTTGTATATTCCATGTCCCACCCAATATGTAAGATATCTTTGCAACTTCTGACTTTTCATGTGCACCTACATCAGCAGATCCAACCACATCATAAATGCTGGCTTTACTCTGAGAAGCCTTCAGCTCATCCCCCAGAAGCCATTTGAGTGCTTTCCAACCTGGGGGGGTCTCATCTTCCAGCACTATAGTGCAATTTGTTTTGTGACTATCCATTGGGTTTTCGAGGCAAGATACAGAAGTAGATTTGCCAAGCCTTTCTTCCGCACAGTTAATTCCAGTGTTGTTGCATTTGTCACAGAAATATGATCCTCCACTTACAACACCATCCCATTCAGCTGCTGCCCAGATGGGTGGTTTGTCTTAGTCTGGCATCTGAGCCAAGACCTGCCTATCTTGGGAGGCCCTGCCAGTAGCTAAGCTACTGATAGCTTAGCTCTCAGCATCAATGATGCACACAAGCTCTCACAGCAAGACAAGCTGCAAACCAAGTGAGGGATATAAATATAAATAAATAAATAAATACATAATTAGAGGGATGGTTTGTTGCTGCGAGGAATTTCTGGTCAGTACAAGAAGCACTGTGGAAAGCACCTACTGTGAAATAAGCCTGGTGAGATCAAGGGCATTTTCAGTAATGGTTCAGACACTACAGAACCACTTACCATTGCTTATTCATAAAGAAGGAGATTACTTGAAGTTTCATAAATTGGCTAAAGATTGGCTATGGTCTCAGGCGTGTGGTCTCAGACCTATTTTTGTAGCTTTGGTCTTTCTCTGTTCCTTCCTTTGGCATTCTTGTTTACAAAGGTTGCCTTCCTCTTTTGTTTGCTTGAGCTAAAAGTAGGCATAGCACTCCATAACACATATTTTCAGCCTGTCAGAGGAGACATTCCTGGGGGCATTTTTAGGTGGGTAGAGAAACAATATGGATAATGTCCCTTAAAAATACTAGGGGGACACATCATGAAGTTACAAAGAGTACATTTAAAACAAATAGGAGGAAATATTTTTTCACTCAATGCATACCTAAGCCTGGAATTTGTTGCTGGAAGATGTGGTAGAAGCAGTTAGCATAGCTGGATTTAATAAAGATTTAGGCAAGTTTCTGGAGGAAAAGTTCATAAACTTATTAAAACAGACCTGAAGAATGTCACTGCTTATCCCAGGAGGGTAAATAGCTAAAGCTCTATGTACATTTTACGATCCTGCCAGCTGCTTGTGATCTAGATTGGCTACTGTTGGCAACAGGATCCAAGGCTTGCTAGACCTTGGTCTGATCCACCATGGCAATCCTTATGTTCTTGAATTTTTGTGTAAGGTACACACTTTCTGTATTCATAGTGTAATGGTATATGATACATATGATATAATCTGAGTTTGTAGAAACATTTATTTGTTCTGTTCCCTTTGACAGAGTAATGGAAGAGGCAAAGACTGTGTCTTCACAGAGATAGTGCTAGAAAACAACTACACTGCATTACAGAATGCCAAATATGAAGGGTGGTACATGGCTTTCACCAGGAAAGGTCGTCCCAGGAAGGGCTCCAAGACCAGGCAGCACCAGAGGGAAGTTCACTTCATGAAGAGGTTGCCAAAGGGCCATCAGATCACTGAGCCTCACAGACGCTTTGAGTTTATTAACTACCCATTTAATAGGAGAAGCAAAAGAACTCGATACTCAAGCCAGCGGTAGGAACTGGGTCCTGGCTCTGTGTTTCACCCCTTTTACCTCCTGCGGACTTCTAGCAGAAATTTTTCTATATAATATTATAAAAAAAAAAAAAAAAGAAGAAATCATGAATTTGGTGTTTATATTTTTTTTCTACAAAAAGATGTTCTATTTTTGTACTCCAGTGGGACTTTTTTTTAAAGAAAGAATTGTATATAGACTTGAAGTACACTCTTCGTTTAGAAATTAGATTTCTTTTTATTTGTAGCAGAGAAAAGAATGAAAAAAAACCTTGGGACCAAAAGTGCTATTTAAAATAATAAAAAAAACCCACTTAACCAAAAAGAACTAAAAAATCAAAAATGATGAGGTGCTGAAAAGCAGATAAAGAACCTCATCCTAGTTCCTTTTATTTAGTTTTTGTATATAAATCTATTGCAGATTGGAGGGTTTTGTTGGGGAGGAGGGGTTGATTCATGCATTTGATACCTTCCAAAAGCTACTGTTTTATTCCTACTAACTGGAAACATGGAGTTTCCTGGTTTATACGTTTACTATATGGGTGACCTAAGAATGTGACTCTTCTGATCTTGGGAATCTATCAACAAAAAGGAACTTCAGAATCTACTCTCGAGGATAGAAGATACAGAATGCATCAAGGTTTTAGTATTCTTGGTAAAGGATAGTTTGAAAATAATAATATTAAAACACTGTACAAATGTCAGTAATCTGGCGAGATTTCTTGCTCAAACCTTTTTTTACAGGATATGTGTAAAAATTAATATTAATGATTGGAATATTTATTTAATGTGTATTAAAATTTGTATTAGTATTATAAAACATCCTGTTTTCTGGTTCTTTTCATCCAAGGGGATTTTTTTGTGTGGCACTGAAAGCTAGAATGTATCATGATAGATATTCTCAGCTGCGAGGAAAAATGCAGCAAAACCAGAGAACTCTGCTTTGATTCTCAGGTTTGTTATTCTTCCAAAAATATAACTAATTCAAATGTGAAAAAACCTAGATGAATGTGTTAGTTTCTGGTCTTTCAGAAGTTGTCCTGTTTGAAAGAGGAAGCTTGATTTCAACCTCTGAGAATGCTGTCCACAGAAGAAAAAGAGGCATGAAGGCAGAACATGAAATCCAATCGAAAAAAAATCAAATCCTTATAAACATACTAAGGGGGTCGTTTACTAACGGGCACTAAGGTGTTGCACCTAACATGTGAATAGCTCCGAAACCATGGCACATTAAATGTAATGCCCCCGTTTTAACTGTCGGGTACACGGAAAACATTTCCCTGGCAGTTAACGCAGAGCCCTGTCCCATAGCGCGCACTGCATTAGTACGGGTCCACCTGACACTACCTATTGAGGTGGCGTTAGATGAACCAATGCTAATGCAATGTAAACACAGTACTAATTTATTTATTTATTTAACATTTCTTATATACCGCCGACGTCCCAGCTCACCATGCCTACTCTCTTTCCCTACCCCACCCACTCACAACCTTAACGCGGGTTGCGCAGTTAACACAGGAATCATCCTATGCTAACTGTCACGGCCCTGTGTTACCTGGCAAAATGCATTCTACTGTGCCATCAGCAGGCGTCAGGATGCACACTGCCAGATAGCATTAGTAAAAGACTCTCTTAGAAAGCATGTTGTCATAACTTTTTAATTTCTTCAAGAGTCTCTCATGAGGGACCTTGTCAAAGGCTTTCTTTAAATCCAGATACACTATGGGCCCGATTTTGAGTTAGGCAGGCTATGTACCGTGTCGGCGCATAGCCCGCCCGCCCGCCGACCCCCTTAATCCGGCTTTTCACTTCCGCAGTGGCGGAAACAAAAATCTGGGTTATGTTAGATGTGCTGGCTGCCACCGAGGCTAAATGGGTAGCAGCGATTTTCGATACTATCCGCCTAGCCCCTGTGCCTTAAAGATAGGCGAGGAAAAACCTCTCTTATCTTTAAGGCACAGAGGGCTAAGCAGGTAGCATCGAAAATCGCTGCTATCCATTTAGCCCTTTCCTCCGCCCCCCGCTCTGCCCCCGCTCTGCCCTGATGCTAACCGCATAGCATCTGGGCACATTATGGACTTATCTGGGATTTTTGAAAGGCACTACCCATATAGGTGCTTTTCAAAACCCCTGAAAAGACATTTACATGGGTAACTAGGGCAGTTACCCATGTAAATGCTTTCGAAAATTGGGCCCTATATCAACTGGCTCACCTTTATCTACCTGTTTATTCACACCTTCAAAAAACTATAACACATTAGTGAGACAAGATTTCCCTTGGCTAAACCTGTGTTGGCTTTGTCCCATTAAACCATGACTCTCTATATGTTCAGTAATTTTGTTTTTTTATAATGGGTTTCTACCATTTTGCCTGGCACTGACATCAGGCTCAGCAGTCTGTAGTTTCCTGAATCACCCCTGAAACCCTTTTTAAAAATCGACGTTACATTGGCCACTCTCCACAGACAATTTTAATGATAGTTTACAAATTTCTAATAGTAGGTCTGCAGTTTCATTCTTAAATTCTTTCAGCATCTTGCGATGTATATTATCTGGTCCAGATGATTTTCTATTCTTTAGTTTATCAAATTGCTGTATTACAACTTTCTGGTTAATCAAAATTTGTTTCAATTCTTCTACTACAAGGAGGATTTAGATGCACTAGGTCAGGAGTCTCCAACTCCAGCCCTGGAGGGCTGCAAACCATTCAGGTTTTCAGGATGTCCATAATGAATATGCATGGACATATTTGCATGCACTGCCCCCATTGTATTCAAATTTATCTCATGCATATTCATTAGGGATATCCTGAAAGTCTGACTGGTTTGTGGCCCTCTAGGAGTGGAGTTGGAGATCCCCATACTAGGTCTTCACTATATGCAAACATCTGTCATGCACATTCATTGTATATATTCCGAAATTCCAACTGGTTAAATGTACCTCTAAGAGAGGGTTGGAAAACAATGCTCCCGAGTGGTGATTCCCAGTTCTGTCTTGGGGGATTCCTAGCTATTTGGGCTTTCAAGATAGCCATAATGAATATTCATGAGATAGTTTGCAAGCACGACCTCCATTGCATGCAAATTTCACTCGTGCATATTCAACTAACTGTAGGTCCCCCATGAGAAGTTTAGAAGCTACTGCTCTAGAGTAGGGGTTTTCAATCCAGTCCTTGGGACACACGTGGCCAGTCAAATTTTCAGGATAACCACAATGGATATACATGAGAGAGATCTGTATGAGACTCAGTGCATGCAAGTCTATCTCATGCATATTCACTGTGGTTATCCTGAAAATCTGACTGGCTTAATATAGCCTGAGGAAAAGCCCTGCTCTAGAGGGAAACACAGTAATGGTATGAGAAGCAGAGCCCACCACCTCTTCTGAAGTTTAAAAGCATTCACATCTGTAGCGTTAAGTGATTTTCAAGGCTGAAAATAAATTGGATCTGGGGATAAATTAGCTGAGGAGAGGATTTCAAGTTGGCATAATAGATACCAAATTCAGCCGTAGTGATAAATCTGTCTTTATTTACAGAGGCAATAGAGGGTGAAGGGACTTGTCCAAAGTCAAAAACAGCATCAACGGGATTGAACCCTCACATCCCCCACTAGTTCTCAGACTAGTGTTCAAGCCACTAGACTAGTCCTCCACTAAAAGTGTCATTTTGGAAGCTCTATTCATGATTTCCACATCTGAAAACACCCATTTAGATGTGGAAATTGCATGGATGTCCCCAAAACCAATTTAGAAAGCCCCGAATCTACAAGTGTCCAGTGTGATCACGTCCAGGTTGCATGGGGGCATCTCTGGAGCAGGCTGAAGAAGATACACATGTGCATCTGATTTTATACTGGCACTCCATGTATCAAGTCGCATTCAGAGACTATGGCTATACCTGCTAAAGGGCACGAATAGGACTCAGAAAAGTGTTCTTTTCTGCAAACGAACACCTGTAGGGAGACGAAGGAAATGCCCCCTTACCTCCCCCTCTTGATATTTGTCCTAGCTCCAGTGCCACTGCATGTCCCCATTTTTAAGATGGCAGGCTAGGACAGATACGTGGTGAGAGATACATGGGCCACGAGCACTTCTATGGTCCTGGAATGGCAGATTCCCGTATCTAACACACGCATGTTTCTAAAATCAGCCAAAAGCCTGCATATGGTGAACCCAGCACGCTGCCTGTTTTCCTTTTTATCTCACAGACATGTGTATCTTTCAGGTTGGGAAATAGTCAGTTTTACAAGGCACCTACACGTACCCACCTTCTCTGTTGCTCCTCTCACTGATTTTCAGACGTTTTGACTTGGATGCCCCAGTTTACACCTACATCGCCTCTCTAAAACATGCCTTCAAATGAACGCCCATTTCTCCCCTTAAGTGGGAAAGCAGATTTTTCTCTATGGGGTATGTTTACTAAAGGGAGCAAGTATGCCATTAATGCCTGTTATTGGCACCCTTCTGCCCCTAACACTGGTAAAAAGCTGCTATTATGGGCGTTAAAGGCTCCTGTAGTGTTAAGGGCGCTGTAGGCGGAGAGTGGGCATTAACAGGGCAGAGAGTAGGTGTTAACAGTGTGTGCTCCCTTAACGCCTGTTGCGCAATGTGAGTTAAAGCCCTTTAACACTGGGAACCCTAATGCCAAGTAAAATCTCATGGAAAGGGTGTATTTTGAGGGGAGAGAGCCAGTTCACTGTCTGCAATGTGATCCACACACAGGGGAGCCGTGGTCAATGATAGCAGTGCTTCATTAGCAGCAACAGCATACTGCCCAAGTATGAAAGGGCACTATGTTGATGGTGCAAATGGGACAAAAGGAGGCGGCACGTGGTTCATGCATTGGGGGTTGCTGGTGCACAAGGCAGACCAGGCAGCTACCCAGGTGACACATCTGTGATGCCTGTCCTGATCCCACAGTGACAGTGGCAGCACACAAACATGCTGTGGAAAGGTGATGTGCCACATGGGTGGTCCAAGGGTTCATGGCACCCTAGGCAAAAATCCCAGATAGCCCCCCCACCTTCTACCACTGAAGCTAGCTCCAGAAGAAGAGGCCAATAGCACCAGCAGCAGTAGCGCCACAGGGAGCTGCAAGATGCAGGTGCATGGGGATATACCACAGTTATGGGTGAGATGTATCAGTGACAGGTGGGGATGGGGTCCCAGAAGCAGCAGCTGGTTTGGGGGGGCATCATGGTCATCAATGTATGCTCTGTCCCCCCCATCCAGACCTGGTACCCTAGACATTCACCAAAGCCGCATGGTGGACATGCCAGGACTGTACACCACCCCCACTGACAGCATGCTGGCATATAAACATGGCATGGGTGTATTGGCAGCAGGTACATCGGCCCCCATGTCCTGGCCCTGTGTGTCCTGCAGATCGCAACATTTGCCAAGGTCCGCGTAATGGGGAATATTTCAGCGCCAGGGACAGCAGAGCAAATGCGGATTCCACTCTGTCGAAACCGGACGTAGTATGATGGGTGCGCACATCCCCGGTGGAGGAGGGCATGAGCAGTAAGGTGTGCACAGCTGCATGGGTGCAACATCAGTGAGGCTACCTGCAGCACTGAACCGGTGGGTAGACCACAATGGGAGGGAGGGACGGAGCGGGCGACAGGTCACCTACTCTGACCATTAGCCCATGCCACTGATCTATGGAAACGTGTGGATCGTTCAGCCCATGGATCAAACATAGGAAGACCCCTACACAGGCCTGCATTCACCCTGTCAATGATCACAGCTCCACACAGGGAGTGTTGAATCCATATGGCAACTCTGTGGCTCAACACACAGACCAGTGCATATATGGGCAGATGGTCAGAGGTTCAAGAGCTGAGTGCAGATCATGTATTGTATGTCGCTGTGGGTAAACTTTATCCTACAGTGCAGGTACAGCACTAGCATGTGCAATCCCTATGAATTGGCCAGCAAGTGTACAGACACCCATCAGACACACAGACAGAATCCACTATCCACAGCTGCATGGAAAGTCAGCCTGATAGCACCAGAACACTGGTGTTAATGTCAGAGGGCGTTAATAATGCCTGCACAATGAGCACACGTTAACAGCATTAGTCTGCAAATGTGCATGATGAGAAACAGAAGATTGTGGGCATGGCCATAAACAGAGTGGTTTGCCCAAGATGTGTCTGCATTGGAGGTAGAGTCAATGGCTGAGACTTCATAGTGCCTATCTGCACGTGCATGGCCTAGGTGGCCACAGTAGCTCACACTGTGAGGACACTCTCACACTGACTGAGTTGTGACCATGGCATGGCTATGTATCGACATAGCGCTTATATAGTGTGCTACTCCAGTGATGTGGGTGCACTCCCTGTCCTGGGAGGACAATCACTGTGCCATATGCCGGGTGTCCATACTCACCCTGTGCACATGCAGTGTGTGCTGACCAGAAAACTGGCCCCATTTGGTATGTGCATGGCTGAGACAGCCCTGTGGTGGGCAGAAGTTGCAGTCTAACTGTGCTTGCTGTGGTGGATTGGTAGTTCCAGATGGTTGGGACAGGAGCCATTCCTGCCCTGCTCATTGTGGTCATGGCAGGACCAGCAGGATGGTGGCATCAGCCCCCACTGCAGTTGGCATGTATGGCACCTACTGTTTCAACACTGGGTACTGACATGCACTGTTCTAGGAGGACCCATGTCCAACAGGGGCAGGACACAGGGCCCAGATGTGACATCCACCTACAGTATACTGCAATTGTGCAGTAAACAAGGTGACTAGCATAATGCACTACAGACAATAACTGCCGCACACACACTGGCAATGATGTGGATCTGCAGCATGGTCAGCAAAGACCGCTTCTAGTGGTGCAAGCTCTGGGGACCAGGGGCTGGGTACCTGTCCTCACCTTCAGGGTTACCACAGAAACTGCTCAATAGCATGGTTTGTAGCTGCTCTGTGCTTATATCACACACTGTCAGTGCATCCTACTGAGCTGAAGTGATGGATCAATGCATTCTCCATTTCGTGATTAGTTGCAGACTGCTGTTCAGCATGTGCACTGCATCATGGATGCTGGAGGGGCTAACCTATACCGGCACACACAGCAGACATTTTAGGCAGTGACCTGCAGTCTCTTTGTATCCAGCCATTGCTGTGCAGAGAGGTGTGGAGGAGTTGCCTACTGGTTAGTGCAATTCTCTATGAGCAGAGGACAGGGATTTGATTCCTACTTGTTCTTTTTGTGACTGTGTGCTACTCAGATCATTTTCATGCCTGTAACAGTCAGAGATCTGCTGTGACTGGCAGATGCACAGCCTTATAATTTGTTGTACGTTCTGCCCACAATTTGGGCCAGCAAACAGACTCTTCACCATCATGCCCTTCTGAGAGCATGGTTTTATTGGCTGTGCTACAGCACAATGCAGGGGGTCATACATGTTCACCCTACAGACATCCAGCAACTGCTTAGAGGTATAGCGTAATGGTCATGACACAGGCTTGGGACCCAGGATACCAGAGTTCAAGGCCCCCCATCACTCCTTTTGTGACACTTTGGAAGGTTTTACTATGCAGTTTAATGTATGCAACACCCTTCATGGATTGCCCACACCTCCTTCTGACCTTGGGCAGGTCACCTAACCCTCCATTGCCTCAGCTGACTGTAGGTTCTTATAGTCCCTGTTTTTTATCAGACATTACAACTTTTTCAGTATAAGGTATCCCAATGTGACTGCACTGATGCAGCGGTATACTAGCAGGCAGTTACATGCATACAGCTGTAACCTGCTTGTGCAACATAATGACTACGAATGTTCAGCTTTGGCTCCATCACATCTGTGCAGTACATGCACACACATCCTACCCCTCGGATAGCCACCTGCAGGTATCACCTCATTTCCGTATGTTGCCCATTTGCCCAGTTTGGATGACACCTGTACAGTTGGTATCTGCACATTTGCCTGGGGTGTTGTATGGTGGCTCTGTGGCTGGGACAGATGTGAGATCCACATGTCTGGTATCAGACCTTCCATGTGGCAGTGGTGCACATTTTCACACACACTACAAATATTTTGGGGATGGCACCTATGGCACATAGGTGCTGCCAGCTCATACACCCTCATCTCTGCCACCATCCTTCCTTCAGCCCATCCGTCTGCCTCTGTCGGCTGTGTGCAGTCATGTCTTCTTGGGTAGGCTGCTACACCATGGCCTACACTTGTACTCTTTTCCACATTTCGGCTCTTTATGCACGCCTCTACACTGGGCCGAAAGTTTCAATGTATTATCCATGATGGCACCTAAATCTTTTTCCTGGGTGGTGGTTCCTAATGTGGACATTTGCATCGTGTAACCATAGTTTGGGTTATTCTTTCCTAAGTGCATAACTTTGCACTTGTCCACATTAAATTTCATCTGTCATTTGAATGTCCAGTCTTCCAATTTATCAAAGTCCTTTTGCAATTTTTCACAACCCTCTTGCATTTAACAACTTTGAATAATTTTGTGTCATCTGTAAATTTGATCTCCTCACTCGTTATTCCCTTTCCAGGTCATTTATGAAGATGTTAAACAGCAGCGGGCCCAGCACAGATCCCTGGGGTACTCCGCTATTCAGCTTTTTCCATTGAGAAAATTAGTCATTTAGCCTCGCTCTCTGCTTTCTATCTTTTAACCAGTTCCTTATCCACAATAGTATACTGCCTCCAATCCCATGACTTTTTAATTTGGCCAAGAGTCTCTCATGAGGGACCTTGACTAACTCTCTCGCCTTTGACCCTCGCTGTCTCTTTACAACTCTCTTCTCTCTCCTCAAGATGCATCTGCCTCAGACTCCTCCTTCCCTTTCTGCCCAAACCTTGGCCAACTATTTCCATGACAAAGTCTACAAGATCATGCTCCAATTTCCCACAAGGTCCACTCCATCCCCTCTTACTCCCTCCTTCACTCCCAACTTTTGCCCTCAACCTCTGCTATCCTTTCTTCCTTTTCTATGATCTCTGATGAGGAAACCACACACCTTTTCTCCTCCTCCAAACTAATTACCTGCTCCTCTGATCCTATTCCCACCCATCTCCTAAGCTCCATCTCCTCTACTGTAATCCCTTCCATCTCTCATATTCACAACTATCGCTCTCCACTGCAACTGTTCCTGCAGCCTTTAAGCAAGCTGTGGTCGCACCTCTCCTTAAGAAACCCCCACTTGATCCTACCTGTCCTTTTTACTATTGACCCATCTCCCTCCTCCCCTTCATCTCGAAACTACTTTAACATGCAGTTCACCGCTGTTGCCTTGACTTTCTCTCCTCTCAAGCCCTTTTGGATCCCTTGCATTCTGACTTTCGTCTCTTCCATTCTACTGAAACTGCTCTTGTCAAAGTCTCCAGAGACCTGTTCCTGGCAAAATCTAAGGGCCTTGGGCGGCGGCAGCATTTTCTTAGTGTTCAGAATGCCTAAGCGGAAAGGCAAGCAAAAGGCTCCTCCCGCGGAGCCCAAGCCTGCGATTACCTTTGGTACGATGGATCGATTTGTTCATCTGTCTGAGCAACAGATTGGTGAGATTCGAGTGGGTGCTGCAGCCCAGGTGGAGGTGAACCCGGAGCTGCTTACCCTGGAAGTGTCTCTCTCCCCCGACGAGCGGCGTTCTCCGTCCTGGGTTATTGGTCCGGAGCTCCCTCCTGCGAGAGTGGCTTCGCCAGAAGATGTGAGAGTGGCGTCTCAGGAGCGGGCCTCGCCGGAGGAAAAGCCTGGAGGTCAACTTTTGAAATCTGGGATTATTCCCGTGGTTGGTGACTCGGGTCAGGAGACTGCACAACTTGCTCATCGAGTTAAAGGAGCAGCCGTACAGGAACCCTCCTTGTTGTCTTCTGTGCTTAAGGGTTTTGCTTTGAAGCGCCCGAAAGTAATCTCCCTGGATTCTATTTGGGAAGCTATCTTCCAGTTATCATCTGCCATGATTCAGCAGGTGGATTTGACAACTTCACGTCTGGAACATTTGGAGACTTTATCAGGTGGATTTCATAGTGAGCTGGCTGATATACGTGAGAAGTTGGTCACCGGAGAGCAGAAAGTGGAGCAGGTTTCATTACTTACTGACTCATTAGTGAAGGATAATGTGGCACTCAAGGTGAAATTGGAGAATATTGAAAATGTTGTGCGAGTGTCAAATTTGCGCTTATTGAATTTTCCTGTAGTACCTGAAATCTCCCCGGTAGAATTGTTTAAGAAGTATATGCATGAGACCCTATTAGTGCCTTCTGATTTAACTCCTCCAATTGTTAAAGCATATTTTTTGCCTGCTGGTAAAAAGGTAGACCAGAGAGCAGTGGGTTCTTTGGAAATGGAGGTTCTAGATGTTTCTGCTTTGTTACAATCACCGAAGGAAGAAAACTTAAAGCTATCCACTATGTTAGTTTCGTTTGCTATTCCATCAGATAGGGACTGGATCTTGAAATTATATTTTAAGAGACGTTCTGCTGTATTTATGGGTAAAAAGATTGTTGTATTCCCAGATGTTTCCAGAGAGACGCAAAAGAGGCAGAGAGCTTTTTTGCTTCTTAGACCTGGTGTGATTCAAATGGGTGCTTCTTTTATATTGAGGTTTCCCTGTAAATGTATTATTCACTTTAGACAGACTAAGTATGTATTCTTTCAATCGGAGGAGTTGTCTTTGTTTGTTTCTTCTCATGCAATGATATCATCTTCGCCTCTTTGAGTAAGGAGTTTGTCTTAAAATTTGTTTATGGCTCAGCCTACCGCTGTTGTATTAGTTCTTTTTCTATATTTCATTGTTTGGGATCGAGGTTTTGCACCTACCCTCGCTCCTTGTGTTGTGTTGCCCCCCCATATAGTGGGCTAATTATACTATTGTTGAAGCTTTTATTATTTTCCTCTTGATTGTTTCTTTGTAAAAATTGTGCTTTACAAGTAGTAGTTTTTCTGTACAAGCTTTGCTTGATTGTAATTGTAAACTTGCATAAATAAATAATTAAAAAAAAAAAATCTAAGGACCTTTACTAGATCCTCATCCTTCTTGACCTTTCTGCTTCTTTTGACACTGTTGACGACCACCTTCTCCTCGATAACTTGTCCTCTCTTGGTTTTAAGGGTTCTGTGCTATCCTGGTTCTCTTCTTATCTCTTCCATCGAACTTTCAGTGTTTGTTCTGGTGGATCCTCCTCTACTGCTATCCCACATTCAGTTGGTGTACCCCAAGGGTCTGTCTTGAGTTCACTCCTTTTCTCTCTATATACCCAATCCCTTGGTACGCTCATCTCGTCCCATGGCTTTCAGAACCATCTTTATGCTGATGATTCTCAGATCTGCCTCTCTACACCTGAAATCTCTCCGGCCATCCAGGACCAAATATATGCCTGCCTGACACTGATACTTGTATGTCTCACTGCCATTTGGAATTGACCATGGCCAAAACTGAGCTGCTTATTTTTCCCCCTAAACCCACCTCTCCCCTTCCTCCTTTCTCAATCTCTGTGGATAATGCCCTACTCCTGCTTATATCCTCGGCTCGCAACCTTGTGGTCATCTTTGACTCCTCCCTCTCCTTCTCCACACACATCCAACAGATAGCTAAAACCTGTTGTTTCTTTCTCTACAACATCAACAAAATGTGCCCCTTCCTCTCTGAACACACTACTAAGACACTCATCCATTCTTTAGTCACCTCCCACCTAGACAACTGCAACCTCCTCCTTGCTGGTCTCCCTCTGAATTATCTCTCTCCCCTTCTATCTGTTCAAAACTCAGCTGCATGGTTAATCTTCCTCCAACCTCAATATGTTCATATAACCCTTCTTCTCAAATCACTTCACTGGCTCTCTAGCTGTTTCTGTATCCAGTTCAAACTTCTCCTACTGACCTATAAGTACATTCATTCTGCTGGTACATACTTTACGTACCATTGAATACCTTTTTATTCCACGTACTACAATAATCCTGACTATGGAGATAATATTGATTATGCTTCTCCTTAATGTTTCTTTTGTTTCCTCCTCGTCTCTACATGTTTATGACTTATGTCCATTAGAAAAAGGTTTTATTGTATTTTTTTACCTTTATGCTCATATATTATTTTAGTATGTTATTAGATTTAAGCTCTAATCTATTTAGATATGGCATTCTTCCTAATAATTTGATTAATTATGTTTTATATATATTTATTTATTATTTATTATCATCTTCATACAATGTAATATTGGTATTTATTGTTTTCATTATTTGTATTCATTGTTTTTAATGTGCTTCTCTGTTGGAGGTTATCTCACCCCCTGAAGAAGGCATAATTGCCAAAACACTGCAAGTATAGGGGTTACCAATAAAACTGCTTTGGATTACTTAGAGGTGTCTCTGCTTCGCCTTGCTCCAGCTGTAACCAGTCGATACTGCAGTAAATGAAATCACTCATTATTATTGTGTTGCAACTTTTGTCAGCTTCCCTGGTTTCTCTTAGCATTTCATCATCCATCTGTTCATTCTGGCCAGGCAGTCGGTAGTACACCCCCACTGCCATTGCCTTCCCCTTTGTACATAATCGTTAATGAAAGACATCATGCTTGGCAAGATTGAAGATCAACACAAAAGAAGAAGACCAGCAATGAGATGGACAGATACAATAGCAGCAGCTATGGATGCCATTCTATCAACAATTAGCTGTCTGACTGAAGACTAAACACAGTTAGTTAAATAAATAAACAAACAAACTGGTTTTATATACCGTTTTTCTACAAGGCAAAACGGTTTACATAGAACAACAAATGAACGTTTACATGGAACAGTTGAAAATATGTACAGGCAACTTTGAAAAAAATAACTAAACACTGCAAACGTGAGAATGCTCAGGTGGAACAAATGAAACTATATACAGGTAGCTTAGAACTAAATAGCTAGGCATTTTGAACAACTTCTAGCAGGGGGGATAGCTGGATAATGTCAGGGGGAAGGTGGGGAGGATGAAAGGGGCAATGAGGTGGGGTGAGGGAAGGTGTTATTTCTAATGTCAGATATTGTTTAGGGGGGGTGGGTCATGGGCATGGTGAGGAGGAACGGGGGTGTTCTTGTTCGGAGTTTATTGCGGTGGGTGCATTAAAGTGTTCCTCAAAGAGAAAGGTCTTGAGGTGTTTTTTGAAGAGGGTGTGGGATTGGAGGCAACATATTGTTGGGGAGAGTTTGTTCCAAAAGGTGGGAGCATAGAATTGGAAGGCTCTTGTGCAGGTGCATTGTGGTATCTTGTTAATCTGCGCTGGTGGGAGGAGAAGATTTGTTGCATTCTGTCACCGGAGTCTGTTGTTGTCAGGATGTCTTACTAGTGATTGTAGCTGTTCTGCAGTGGTGTTGAAGAGGGCTCTATGAGTGATGATGAGTGTCTTGAACCTGTTATGGAATGCAACTAGGAGTCAGTGTAGGGATTTTAATATGCGGATGATGTGGGAGTGTCTGGGAGCTCCGGCAATAAGTCATGCAGCTGTGTTTTGGGCAAGCTGTAGGGAAACAAGGGTAGTCTTGGGGAGCCCATACAGCACAGAGTTGCAATAGTCAATGAGAGGGGTGATGGAGACTTGGTAGACTGTGCGGAAACTGTCGTAGGGTAAGAGGGGGTATAGTTTGCAGAGAATTCTGATTTTGAAATAGATGTTTCTGGTGATATTCATGATATGAGGTTGGAAGTTCAGAAGGTGGTCAAGGGTCACACTGAGGTATTTGATCTGGGGTTTGACTTGTAGTTCAGTGTCGTCCAGTTTGATGCTTTGTGGGGGGAGGTAAAGCTGGGATCTCTGGAGATATGAAGGAGCTCTGTTTTACTGAAATTGACTGCAAGATTGTGCTGTTCTAACCATGTGATGATTTCCGTGAGGCAGGCGGTGAGGGTGGATAGTCAGGGGAGATAATGTTGAAAGGGGTGAAGATCATTATATCATCTTCACAGAGTTGATATCCAATGTTGAGGCTCTGAAGGATGTGGCATAGAGGTCTGATATAGATGTTGAAGAGGAGGAAGGAGAGGGCAGATCCTTGAGGGACTCCTTGAGGAAGGGTGAAAGGTGAAGAGGAGTGGTTGCCAGTTCTTACTTGTTGAGTTCACTGGGAGAGGTAGGAGTGAATCCATTGGAGCGGAATGCCTTGGATGCCAATAGCACTGAGTTGATTGCTGAGAGTCTGTGGAATACCGTGTCAAAAGCTGCAGATATGTCGAGGAACAGTAGAATAAAACCAGAGTGGGATTTTTCTGTCCCAGTTATGAGTGTATTTAGGAGGGATGTGAGAAGTGTTTCAGCACTGTGGTAAGGATGGAAGCCATGTTGGTTGCGATCGAGGGGAGCAGATTTGTCAAAGTGCTCCTGAAGCTGAATTTGCACTGTTTTCTCAATGATTTTAGAGAGGAAAGGAATGCTGGCAATGGGTCTGTAAGATGTAAGTAAGGTGGGATCAAGGTTGGGTTTCTTCAGGAGGGGACTCACAGAGGCTAGTTTGAGTGATGGGGGAGGTAGGCTTGGTTGAGAGAGGCATGGAGGATCACGGATATAAATGGAAACATCAAAGTCTTTGTTTGCTTGATCCAAGTTACTGGGCATGGATCCAGGGAGGAGGTGGTGGCGTTGATAGTGGTAATGATGTTCTGTAGTTCATCAGGAGGGACATCCTGGAATGAGGTCCATGGTTGGGTTGTTGAAGTTGAGGTGGTAGGAGGAGGTATGATTAGGGTAATTGAGCTGGAGTGCTTGTACTTGGATATAAGAAAAATCTAAGTGACCACATCACACCAGTACTAATTCAATTACACTGGCTACCCATAACAGCTCGCACAAAATACAAAATACTAACAACCACCTTCAAACTCATCCACAACTTAGCACCTTCCTTCCTCAACAACCTAGTAAGATTGCAACCTCCTAACCGAAACAGAAGAACCCACAATTCCAACATCCTTCACACTCCAACAGATATAAGATCTGCCAAAGCTAACACCAGCCACAGGGCTTTCTCATATGCGGCGCCAACACTGTGGAACCAACTCCCACCAGAACTACGAGCTAGCAATGACCTTCTAGACTTCAGAAAGAAACTCAAAACGCACATTTTCCAATCACATTTCAACCTGAACTAAACCCACAGATGGAGCAGCCCCTGACCACTGTGTCCAAGAAGATTATCCTGTATATATGTATTTATGTATATATGTAAATGAACTCCCCCATAGCTAAGAAGTGTTAATTCTGTATGATGTGCTTTTCTGACAATCTGTATGTAAACAAAATTTGTACCTGCCTTGATTCGGCAGTTTCACAATAGTAATCCTACCCGCTTCTGATCGCTGGAAGGAGCGGGCTACAAATGCTTGCTAAATAAATAAATAAATATAAGAAAGTCTGCCATTACTTGGGGTGGATGGTGTTATCCTGAAGGGGTTGAGTTGGATGGTTTGTGAGGCTTCTTACGAGGTTAAAGAGTTCTCTTGGTTTGTCTATGACACGGAGAAGAATGTTGTTGTGGTGTTCACGATTGGCATTGAGGGTGCTTGTGGAGTATGCCACACGATGGTCAAGGTAAGTGGCCAGAAGCTTTGGGTCTTTGGATTTTCTCCAGCTTTCTTCTAGTCTTCTGAGGAGGCATTTCTGATTTCTGAGGAAGGACGAATACCAGGCGGCGTGGAGTCAAGAGGTTTTGGGAGGGGCGTGGGGCAGAGCTTTAGAGGCTTTAGCGATGGTGGTGTTCCAATTTTGTACTAGTGTATCAAAGACTGCTTGCTTCAGAGAGGAAACAACTATCCAGAGGGTTGTCATGGGTTGGCATTGATGCAACGGCACTTAACAACAAGAATTGTATGCAAATATAAATGTGAATTTAAATCAATAAGGGCTGCAAAACCTGACTCATCTGCCACAAGTGGATTATTAATTAGCAATATATGGAGCAGGAGAATTCCTGGAACTAGTATCACATACATTCTTTTTTTTAAAAAATATTTATTTAAATCTTTTCATAAGATAACAAATAGTACCAACACCATCAGTTGTTAATCAAAGGAATAGCTCAAGCAAAATAAACTAAAATAAATAAAACAAAACAAATAGAGCAGAGGCAATGCTGTCATAAGAAAATGACAACACATACATGGACTTGCACTAGCAGTACTACTGTGAGATTACCATTAGAGGTCTGATCCACTATTTTAAACCCCAGCAGCAACGGAGTAGGAGCAAAGGGAGATCACTCCTTCCCCATCCACTAGACACCAAGTATAACCTTGGGATAAATGCCAGGGGGAGTCATGGGTAGGGGAGGGGATGATGATCTGGGAGGGGTGATGTCAGGAGTATATGTTGGTGGGGAAAGGTTGAGGGGGTTGTCATAGTGAGGGGGGGAGGGGAAAGATCGGAGATGGGAAGTCTTCCAGTCACTTTGGCACTGAGAGCAGGGGGTAGGAGGTTTTGCTTGCTATCTCTTCTTGGCAAGGGAGCTTCTGTCTGAGGTTCTGGCAGCATCAAGTCCTGTATTACATGCATCTACAGATAACTAGGTGCATAGGACTCCTTCAGTGCGGAGGTGATTTTAAAAGGGAACCACAAAAACATCCATGAGTCCTACATGCACAAGTCCTGATTTTCCCACACCTGCTTGAGTGCACATGTACTTTGGGCGGATGCCATTCTGTAAGCATACATGGAAGTGGCCTCTGTACTAATTGTGTTGGGGCATGCACAGAGGTATGGAGTGGGTGGAGCATAGGCATGGCCTCAACGGACGTACATACGTTATAGAATACTCTGAGGTACGCGTGTCCCTATGCTGATCTAGAAAACCAACAAGGAGCAAAAGTGCGCCCATGGAGAAATAGAAAGAACAAATGGAGCAGGTGCAACAAAGGCGGTCAAAATAGACTTTATTGGAAAACCCCAACACGTTTCGGCTGGCAAGGCCTTCATCAGTGGGTACAAGCCTCGAAATTAAAACAAATATAAATGAAATATCAGTTAATAAAAACATAAAAACTTATAATCATGCACAGCTGAGCAAATTAAAAAGTAAACACAGACAGTTAAAAACAGCATATTGTACTCATATCTAAAACAATATTAAACATTAGAAACTAGTGCAAAAACCAATAGCCTAAACAGGAATATAACTAGAAAAACATTTATATATAAAGAAGAGGACATATACCTATAAAGGAAACAATGGCACAGAGTAAAAGGTGCCTGAAGAAGGCCTTGCCAGCCGAAACGCACTGGGGTTTTCCAATAAAGTCTGTTTTGACTATCTTTGTTTCACCTGCTATGTTTGCTCTTTCTTCCTGTGCTGATCTAGACATGATATACCTAGCGTAATGGCATGCGGCTATGCTAGTATGTTGCTATTTATTTATTTATTTATGGCTTTTATATACCGCTTTATCACATAATCAAGGCGGTTTACAGATAACTCTTACTGCACTGAGCAGTTTACATAGAACATGGAACATATTTACAAGTTTAGTACATATTAACAGGTATAAATTTATTACAACAAACTCTGGCATGTAGTGTGGTATGTAATGGCCAACTATTTACATTTAAGGGCAAATTTTATGGCGGGTGCATTGTTGAGGGTTAGGCATGCACGTGTCTCAGTTTACAGACTAGGTTACCTACACGCACACTGGGACACACATTGGCCATGCATGAGGTTATAAAATTACCTTCCACGTGTCTGTCCTGTGCACTAAATGCAGGGCAGATGCCGAGTACGCCCCCCTCCCCCCCCCCACATTACTCTACCGGCTTTAGTAACTTAATGTACAGTAACTGCAAAACGTTACCGTGTTTTGTAAGCAGGGCCCCATGTAAATTTATAAATAGGCTCCTACCATATTCCCCAATAGTGCACAAATGCTCTTGCTCAAATTTACACCAGCTCTGAGGCAGGTGTAAATCTGTGTATGAACTCTATGATGGTAAGTTTATAAGGCGTGTCTAGATTAATGCGCATTTTTATGCACGTATTTCATGCCAAATTTATAAAGTAAGATATGCACATTCATTTTTTTTGTAAAATAGGGGTGTAAGTTGTTGAAAACTGGCGGTCATTTAAGCTGCAAGCACTTACGCCAGCCCCATTGCTGTTGTAAATACCTGTGCTTAGCTTTTTTATGAATGCGCATATATTATAGTATTTTTTAATTTACATGCGGACCTTTATGCTCCACCCATGCTCTGCCCCAACTCCACCTCTATACACATCCACAGGGAAAATATGCGTGATCAACCCGATGCATGATTTCAGAATAGTGGCTACCTATATGACTAAAATACTTAGGTGCACAAACATGCATGTAAATCTTGACGTGACTTATAAAACTATCCCGTATGAGGGTCATTCTAAAAGGTTTAGTCATGGTTTGGACCTCTGCAGACATGCACGTGGACGTCAAAATCACAGAACGTCTCCGTAACCATTCCACAAATGCCGTTTGCAGATGTCTTCAATACAGGGATGTTCAAGTGGGCACAGGGGTGTGGTAGGGGCAATGGACTTACACATCCCCATTTGATCTCAGAAGCAGTAGAGCTGTCTGCGGGCACGTGCATGTTTATTCCTGCTCCAGGCACGAATAGGCATCGGGAAAGTGCATGTTTTCACCTTAAAACATCCAGAGAGTGTAGAGAAGATGGAGGATTAAGTGACTAGCTTTAGATTACCAAGTTCCACACTGAGACTTGAACACTGACCATCAGCTCTTAAGCCACTACTCTAACCATTAGGCTATTAGACACCTTGGTCCAGAAATACTCTCCTGGGGACATCTATATAAACATTTGATACACGTGCATATCGAGCACGCCCACATTTCTGGAATTGTGCCTGAACTTGCATGTGCCTGCCTTTCTTTTCAGACGTTCTGGCTTTGGCGTCCCAGATTGCACTTGGACGTCCCGTTTGAAATGTGCCTCTAAGTGAGTATTTTATAACGTATATGTGTACATCGCAACTATACCCCTGCTCTACCCAAACTGCACCCCTGGGAATGCCTATGTGCAGTCTATCTACAAGTCGTTATACTCTTGTTCCCACACATCATGGTATGTGCAGGTACATCTGTGTCATTTTAAAAGAGCCATTTGCCTCATGCTAAACATGCTTTACATACAGAAAATGACTACCCCCGTATGCTTTCTCAGTGGTCATTCAGTCTCACCTAGACCTAGTAAGGATTTCTGATTATTCATTTTTCTTGGCTCCCCAGTATAATAGAGTGGTAGTAAATATATTCTTTAACTCTTAGGACCAGAGGCAGTCCCAGAGTTGATTCAAGGTGTTGGCACCCTAGGCAAATCTCCCCTCTGGCTTTCAGAATCTATTGTTTCCTACTTTTCCTTCTAATTATCAACCCATCTCCCTCCTCCCCTTCATTTCTAAACTACTTGAACTCGTGGTTCACTGCCGCTGCCTTGACTTCCTCTCTTCTCATGCCCTCCTGGATCCTTTACAATCTGGCTTTCGTCCTTTATACTCTACTGAAACGGCTCTTGCCAAAGTCTCCAGTGACTTGTCCTGGCAAAATCCAAGGACCTTTACTCTGTCCTCATCCTTCTTAACCTCTCTGCTGCTTTTGACACAGTTGACCACAACCTTCTCCTTGATACCCTGTCCTCGCTTGGTTTTAAGGGCTCTGTACTATCCTGGTTCTCCTCTTATCTCTCCCATAGCTCTTTCAGTGTTTGTTCTGGTGGCTCCTCTTCTGCTGCTATTCCGCTCTCAGTTGGTGTACCCCAAGGATCTGTCTTGGGTCCACTCCTTTTCTCTCTTTATATCCAATCCCTTGGTACGCTCATCTCTTCCCATGACTTTCAGTACCATCTTTATGCCGATGGCTTCCAGATCTACCTCTCTACGCCTGAAATCTCTCTGGCAATCCAGACCTGGATCTCTGCCTGCCTTTCTGACATTGCTGCTTGGATGTCTCACCGCCGCTTGAAATTGAACATGGCCAAAACTGAGCTTCTTATATGAATATAGGTTACCTAAAAGTATAGTGAAACCTCCTGAGCGCAGAGACCAGATCAGGCTTAAACCCTTTTAACATATAATTTGGTATGTTTTATCCAACATGTTCAGATAGAGAGAGAGAGAATATTACTATTTGTGGAAAGTGTTTCTATAACCTAGAAGTAGAGTCATTACATGTTTATTATGGACCATTTCCACTTATAAAACAGAAAAACATCATTTCTAATATTTCTATTATGTTATGCAAAGATTTTTGCCTCCCACAACAAACTGACATTTCTTTAAATTCTCAGATATATTCTTTATTTGAAACTCCATATAATCAAGGTTTAGACACAAATCAGGGAAATGTTAAACCAAATTAAATTCCCATAAAGCACTTTTTTATTAGTAATGTTAAATGAGTTGTTAGATGATTTTCCTGTGTTTCATAATAATGGTCATTTGGGTTGTCCCTGGGAGATAGTCTTATGCAGATTGAGTTGGATTTGTATATTCCATAAGGCTCAGGTCTCTCTGGTGATTTAGACAGCTATAAACATCTCCCTTTTAGCCTCCTTCCGCCCCTTCTTTAATTAATTCTGGTTAAGAAGTACTGAGTTTATGGCACATGAAGCCCAGGGCTCACTGTGGGAAAAGTCACACCTTTTGAACAGCTTCTGATGCCATGTAAATGAAGGAACAAGTCCAGGAAATGCTTTCATCTATCACATGTCCAACCCCCTAACCATTAATTCCAAAGTTTTAATTTGTTTGAGAGCAATTCATCTCAGGGGACTGTGAACTGCACATAGTGTGTTTCAATGTGTCTACGTGTTTCTAGCATCTATTTGCTGGCCTTAATCAATCCCATTACATGTTCTTTCTTATTCTTTAATAGTTTTTTTCCTCTGTCCTCCACCAGTAAACATGTCCATGTCCATTAAACTGAATGCAATACGGTAGGCAACTTTGATTTTATAGACTTACTATTCTGCGCGGTCATTCCCGTGCTCGTTGTCTTTGAGAAAACAATCAACCCGTTG
The DNA here is from genome assembly GCA_033557465.1 of Ichthyophis bannanicus. NCBI lineage: Eukaryota > Metazoa > Chordata > Amphibia > Gymnophiona > Ichthyophiidae > Ichthyophis > Ichthyophis bannanicus. The sequence continues at coordinate 908,450,427 of CM066034.1, forward strand.
CACTACCACCTAGAGAAATTCCAAGAGGACTAAATATTTATTTATTTATTTATTTATTATTTATTTGCAAGCTTTTTTATACCACCCCTTCCAGAGATCAGGGGCGGTTTACATAGAACTGGAAGCCATAATAATGATGACATTGAACATGAGAAACTATTTACAAGGAACAATAACTTAGAGCTTTTGAACTAGCTGTTGAAATGTGAAATGTAGCACAGAAAAATACATCACCACAATAAGAGCAGATACACCGCCAACTACCTCAACAGCACAGAGACGGATCTTGTTAGTACTCACCGAAATCTTGGATTGTGCTTAGATGGATTCTGCATTTTCTACCATGAAGTCCCCATGTACCGCTCTCTGGAAGCTGTGTATTCAGGGAGCATTTACTCTCTTTCCAAGATGTTGATTCATAAATTATATTTCATTAGATTTTCACCAACTATCACATTTCGGGTCACCATTACTTTGCCCTTCCATTTTAGATCTCTCACCAACATAGCTGATTATCTGCTCTGGGAGAAGAGTGCCGACTCCAGACAATTCATGCACCTTGAGCTGAGCTAATAAGACTAAAATCTGAATCCCTCCCAGTCAATCAACTGCTATATTAAATGCTACATTTTGCAGCTCTAGGACAGTTATATTAGTTCTAGCTGGACTATACAGTAGCTTCCTAACTTGCTTTACATCTTCTACATCAGAAAAAATATCTGTAGCCACCTTTGTAAACACTACAGCATCGCTGTACTGGAAAACATAGTAACATAGTAAATGACGGCAGTTAAAGACCAGCATGGTCCATGCAGTCTGCCCAGCAATACGGCAAGAGTAGGTGCACCTGACGCTCTGTGCAGGTCACGCCTCCCCATGTCTTTGTTTAGGGGTGGACCCACCACTCCATGTAGGACACCCCTATTTGTTGAGAAGTTAGATGGTTCCATTTATTTTGTTTTTATCCTTTTGCTGTAAAGGGATCCGCTGTGCTTGTCCCATGCTGTTTTGAATTCCGTCACCGTGTTTGCCCCCACCACTTCCATCGGGAGAGCATTCCAAGCATCCACCACCCTTTCAGTGAAAACATATTTCATGACATTGCCTTTCAATTTTCCACCTTGCAGCTTCATGTTATGCCCTCTAGTTTTGCAGCTTCCCTGTCTTTGGAAGAGGTTTGTTTGTTCATCGTTCCTCTTTAAGTATTTAAAGGTCTGAATCATATCTCCCCTATCCCTCCTCTCCTCCAAAGTGTACATATTTAGGTCTTCAAGTCTCTTCTCATAAGGTTTCTTACGCAGGCTCCAAATCATTTTGGTCGCCTTCCTCTGAACACTTTCCAGTCTTTTTACATCTTTTGCAAGATATGGTCTCTAAAACTGAACACAGTATTCCAGGTGAGGCCTCACCAGCGACCTGTACAGTGGCATAAGTACCTCTTCCTTTCTGCTGGTAATCCCTCTTTGTATGCAGCCCAACATCCTCCTGGCTTTTGCCACTGCCTTGTCGCATTCTTTTGCCACCTTGAGATCATCAGAGAAGGAACAATATTATACAAAGTTCTTCTGATAAATAAGCAATATTTTTTAGCCAGGGAAAAATTGGCAGCTGTTTCCTAAATGTTTGAACTTTTACCTGTTTTCTTATGAACCTTATCTCTGCAACTTACACCAAAAGAAATACGATTACTAAATATGCTTCTGTTGTTCAATGCTTCTTAGAGACAGGGTCCCATTTGTATGGCATCAATATTGGTCCAGTTTCTGCAAGTCACTCATTTTGCATTTTCTAGTTTGATAGGACGCAAGGAACATCAACAAATCTAATGTTTCTTTGCAAACAGCTAGCCCTTGGAACCTGTTCTTATCTGTTAGCCTTCAATTGGCTTTAATGTAGGCTGTTAATTAACATAATGTTAACTGCAGGTGATGACTGATTTATTTGATTGTGTAGGCTGCATAAGGCAGCAGAATCACATTTACCAGAGCCCTCTGAAGCGAGCAGCTTAACCAAGAGAGAGAACATGGAAGCAAAGTGGCATCAGTTCCACCCAAGCAGCCCTGCAGTGCAAATGGGTCCAAAGAAGAATGGGAACCAATCACGGCTGCTCCTGTATCTTCTGATGTATGTCCTCCTGCTCTGGTGAACATAAGAACATAAGATATGCCATACTGGGTCAGACCAAGGTCCATCAAGCCCAGTATCCTGTTTCTAGGTCATACGTACCTAGCAGTTTCCCCAAAAGACACAGGTTCCGCAATGCTTGTACTGGGTCAAGCAGTGATATCCTGGGTCCCTTCTTAATAATGGTTTATGGACCTTTCCTCCAGGAACTTGTCCAAACCTTTTTTAAACCCAGGTACACTAACAGCTTTTACTACATCCTCCGGTAACATATTCCAGAGTTTGATTACACGTTGAGTGAAAAAAATATTTTCTTTTATTAGTCTTAAATAGTTTACCCTGTAGCTTCATTACATGTCTGCTAGTCTTTCTATATTCTGATAACGTTAACAATCGATCTACGTTTACCCGTTCCACTCCGTTCATTAATTTATAGACTTCTATCATATCTCCCCTCAGTCGTCTCTTTTCCAGATTAAAGAGCCCTAACCTTTTTAGCCTTTCTTCATAGGGGTATCCTTCCATCCCCTTTACCATTTTGGTGGTCCTTAATTTGAACTTTTGCCACTGCCAAGGCCTTCATTTATAGAAGATGCTCTCCCCTTTTGTGTCCATTGGAATATAGATCAGATATCCACAACGAATGCGCACGTACTGCAGGCGCGATGACAGAACGAGAGTAAGAATCCATCTACTTTGAGAAGAAATTTATAATTCAGATGGAATTGTCTTTTTATACTGGAAAATAGGATGTTAATGCTGGTCAGACACTACTTTAGATTGGTGGGTACAAACTCACATGCAAATGCTACAGTAATTTAAAATGTAAAAAAGACAAACATTCAAATGAATGTGTTTTGAATTTCAATAGTGATAATACTATTGTCAGGTGGCATTTTTGAAATAATTGTCTGTGCTGTATTGTTAGATGTATTGTCGGCTTGAAGCATCAAGGAGTGGAGGAGTGGCCTAGTGGTTAGCAGGGATGTGCACGGTGCAAACATTCTTGGTCTGTTTTCAGTTCATTTGGTCTTTTTTCCAGATTTTCAGGTGTTTTTTAAGAATTTTATATGTGTATTCAATGCATGGCAATCAAATTAACATGCATTAAATCGATTTACTTCGCACCACATTTTTTAATTCATGTTTGTGAACCAAATGTGCACTAATGAAGATAAATCACTAGTGGTGAGAGCAGCAGACCAAGAGCAGGGTTCAAATCCACCATCTGCATTGATGCTGTTTGTGATCCCAAGTCACTTAACCCTCCATTAAGTGTTTTTCAAGCTGGTCCTGGTGTATCCCTAGCCAGTCTGGTTTTCAGGACATCCACAATGAATATGCGTTAGACAGATTTGCATGCACTGCCTCCATTGCCTGCAAATCTGTTTCCTGCATATTCTTTTTGGATATCCTATAGACTAGACTGGCTAGGGGAAACATCAGGACCAACCCAAGAAACACTTACTAAGATCATTTTTCTGCCCTAGAAGGCTTGCATCTGCTTACCTGAATTAACGTACCTTGAGCTCAGATTTGGAAAAGCAATAATTAAATCTAATATCCAATGCAAGCATACGGGCGCCATTGTACTCTTTAAGGGTAAACATATGCATAATCACATATCCAGAAAGCCAAAGTCATGTACTCTTGGTATGGAACCACTCATAGAGTTGCTTCTACTACTACTACTACTGAGTATTTATATAGCGCTACAAGTCATACGCAGCGCTGCACAGACATGCTTCTGTCACTTTGATTCCTTGGTGCTATGGTCCAGTCTGCCCACTGGAACATTGCCATACCACTACCATTGCTGCTTTGATCCCTACAGGCATGGCCCTAAACCAGTCACCATGGCCACACTGATTTGTGGCTACTGGACCCCGACATACCTTTATGAGATTCTGCTGGCGATGCTGTCGTCAATAGTGAGAGTGAGAAATGCCTAAGGAAAGTGTGAGACAAAATAATGACTGTAACATACCTTGAACTACTACTGCAAAGGTGTAAGCTAAGTACTAAATAAATAAGACAGCAGCATGAGCGTGAGAAGATATGGCAAGAGATACTTAGTGAGAGACAATGCATGGTGACAGCATGCTTGAGAGAGAGAGAGAGAAAATATATAGCGAGACTTTGCCTGAGAGAACAGAATGAGATGGTGAAAAGGGGCCTGCCAATGAAGCGCAAGAATGAATGGTCACGCTGTGCCTGAGAGAGTATGTGAGCGAGAAAGAGAAGATGAATGAATGAAGTAAGGCTGAATGGTGAGATGCCAGGAAAAGGAGCACCAAGTGAAATCCCTAGAGAGTGATAAGAAAAAGTGGTGGAGAAAGTGGTTGGTAGGAGCCCTGGAGAATGAGTGCACCACGTGAATCTAGAAGAGACGGTATTTACTGATAAACCTAAGAGACTCCACACAACCAAATACTGTGCCACATGTAGCTTGTCCATATACAGATTTACTGATGCCGAATGCATTTCTGGAGGTTTACATCGGTATAGTTGATACATATTGAAATATGAGCATACTGTACAAGCGTACAGGTGCTAGGGATACACATTTGGTTTCCAGTTTGGTTATGGAAAATTTTAGGTAAATGAAGACTGTGCATTACATCCAGGGGCTCTTTGACTAAAGGTTTTAACCTGTGCTAAGTGCCCACAGCCATTTAAATTTTATGGGTGCAATGGCACTTAATGTACACTAACTTCATTAACATACGTTAACCTTTTGTAAAAGGGCTCCCAAATGTGTGTACATAAAGCTTCTGAATCAATAGGAGTAAATTTGGTTTTCAATGCATTAGTTTCTTAAACAAAACGCAAAATGTCTGAAAATAGCCCAAAAATCTTAAAAAGAACAGAAATTGTTTTCTGTGCCCACCTCTAATAGGTGCACACATTTATATAGTTAAACTGAACGCATAGCTGTGGAGGAGTAGCCTAGTGGTTAGAATACTGGTTTGGTACCTAACAGACCAGGGTTTGATTCCCACTAACGCACCTAGTGACCTTGGGCAAGTTAGTTAATCCCCCCCCCCCCCCACCCACATTGCCTCAGAAGAATGGCCTGGCAAAATTACTTGTGATCACACTGCCAAAAAAAATCCAGAAGCCAGCATTGGCTTGAAGGTGCATTTTGCATATACCTGTTAATTGACTTTTACTTATATCAGGAACGTTCTCTCTATATCAGCAGTTCTCAACCCAGTCCTCAGGACATACCCAGCCAGTCAGGTTTTCAGGAAAGCACAATGAATATGCACACGAGAGATTAGCATACAATAGAGGCAGGGCATGCAAATCTCTTTCATGCATATTCATTGTGGTTATCCTGAACACCTGACTGGCTGGGTATATCTCAAGAACTGGGTTGGAGTGGAGGAGTATTCTAATGGTTAGAGCACTGGTTTAGGAACCAAGAAACCAGGGTTCAGTTTCTACTAGCACTCCTTGTGGCCTTGGGCAAGTCACTTAACCCCCCATTGCCTCAGAAGAATCCAAGTTATCAATGTACATTACCAAGTTTAAGTTACAATGTAAACAGTTTTGACTAAATGATGAAGCGGGATTAAAAAAACTCAATAAATAAACCCTTGCTCTACATAGAAGCAGCATGGATAAAAGTCATTGAGGAAAGCTACAATTGCTTCTTACTCTGGCTGTAAAAGAGGATAAATAAAAAAAAAACAGTAGTTTTATTACAGCAACCGCCAAAAACGAATTTCTGCTTCAGTGACTTGTAATGCAGAATCAGCTAGTAAAGGAAAATAAAAGCACTTTGTATGGATATTATTTGTAAGTACCTACCATGTGTAATATCTACATACACACATGTGCACAGTGGATTTCCTGTTTCCCATTTTCTCCAAGCACTGCGGTAATAATTATTTGTGCAGTACTCTGTGACTGGCTTCCTTTTTCTTCTTTAGCTATGTCCCATCTGTGGAATATGCTGAAATACCGCTTTCTTAATTTTCAGTGTTTCATAATAACCTCTCAGACTGAAGGGTTTCCAAGTTCCTTGAATTTAATAAGCTAACACAGCATCTTTTTCATCGGCTTGCTTCCTCTGGCTTCTATGTTTTTCCAGATCCAGGGCCTACCTATTTATTTATTTAGGCTTATATACAGCTTTTTTCTACCAGTCAAAGCGGTGCACATTCAGGTACTCTATATATATTTTTCCCTTGTCCCCGAAGGGCTCACAATCTATGTTTTTTGTACCTGAGGCAATGGAGAGTTAGGTGGCTTGTCCAAGGCCACAAGGAGCACCTGTGGGACTAGAAACCCGAGTCCTTCCGGCACAAGGTTGCTGTCCTCTAGAGGGATATGAACCCCTAGCTCTCCCAATGGCCAATGTCTGGTACCATGAGTTTTCATTCACTACTCAGGGATTTTTCCCTCATTTTAAAATTTGTCTCCATCCCACCCCTTTCCGCTCCAGCCAACATTCCTATTCTGGTCATTGAAATGATGTTTCTGGGCAGTAATGGTCCTGCAATCATGGGCTTTGAATCTGGCCACTAGGTGTCACCCTTAACCAATGATCACAGCTCCCTTCCTTTTGTAATTCTGTTCCTTGCTTTGACCAAACTGGAAAGGTGAACAATAAATTAAAATAATATATTCAAATAAATTTAAATAATAACCATTCAAAAGAGTTGCTGTCATTTCAAAAGAATCAGGTATCTTTGATGCTCCCATAACAGGCAACAGTTGGGCATGCAACTCTCCTTTTCTCATTTAACCTTGTTGGTAGATTGGTGTTGGGTTGGGAGACCCTTGGAAATCTCTTTTCTCTTTTTCTCTTCTTTGGATGGGAGAGATGGACATAAATCTCCTTCCAATATTAACAAGTCTAATTAAGGGGAAACTTTCTTCTCTAGTTGCCAGATCTGACTCTTACTCTGAATCTGTAACTAAAATTTAGTTGGGTAAAAGGAAAGAGCTCTGGCACCTACTAAAACTAATTAAAACGTCACACAACCTCTTGGGGTCTCTGCTAATATGGAGCAAGGAATCAACCATTACAAGAACCCAACAAGCGGAAGTTGAAACAAAGATGGTATAACCCTCTATTACCCTATCTGGTATGACTGAGCTACAGATACATACTACTGCTACTGTTCACAAAATGCAGTATACAAAATGATATAAATAAAATACGAGGTTGGTGAGTATTCCAGTGGGGCCTTCCACAGACAGGAGGAACAATATATGCAAATCTCTCTCATGCACATTCACTATGGCCATCCTGAAAATCTGAAAATCAGACTGACTAGGGGGCATTCCAGGACCTGCTTTAGAAACACTGTTTTAGCAAATTCATCATGCTCATATAGATAATCCTTTCTCAGTCTACAGTAAGAGACCACATCCAATAATTTCCCTAGAGTAGGGGTCTCCAACTGCAGTCCTGGAGGGCACCAAACCAGTTAGGTTTTTGGGATATTCCTAATGAATATGCATGAGATATAAGAACATAAGATATGCCATACTGGGTCAGACCAAGGTCCATCAAGCCCAGTATCCTGTTTCCAACAGTGGCCAATCTAGGTCATACGTACCTAGCAGTTTCCCCAAAAGACACAGGTTCCGCAATGCTTATACTGGGTCAAGCATTGATATCCTGGGTCCCTTCTTAATAATGGTTTATGGACCTTTCCTCCAGGAACTTGTCCAAACCTTTTTTAAACCCAGCTACACTAACAGCCTTTACTACATCCTCCGGTAACAAATTCCAGAGTTTGATTACACGTTGAGTGAAAAAATATTTTCTTTTATTAGTCTTAAATAGTTTACCCTGTAGCTTCATTGCATGTCCCCTAGTCTTTCTATATTCTGATAACGTAAACAATCGATCTACGTTTACCCGTTCCACTCCGTTCATTAATTTATAGACTTCTATAATATCTCCCCTCAGCCGTCTCTTTTCCAGGTTAAAGAGCCCTAACCTTTTTAGCCTTTCTTCATAGGAGTATCCTTCCATCCCCTTTACCATTTTGGTGGCTCTTCTCTGAACCTTTTCTAATAACGCTATATCCTTTTTAAGATACGGCAACCAGAATTGCACACAATATTCAAGGTGCGGTCTCACCATGGAACGATATAGAGGCATTATAATATCTTTTGTTTTATTTTCCATTCCTTTCCTTATCATACCTAGCATTCTATTTGCTCTCTTGGCCGCCACTGCACACTGGGCCGAGGGTTTTAACATGTTATCCACAATGACGCCTAAATCTTTTTCCTGGGTGGTGGTTCCTAATGTGGAACCTTGCATTGTATAACCATAGTTTGGGTTGTTCTTCCCTAGGTGCATAACTTTGCACTTGTCCACATTAAATTTCATCTGCCATTTTGATGCCCAGTCTTTTAATTTATCAAGATCCTCTTGCAATTTTCCACAATCCTCTTGGGTTTTAACAACTTTAAATAGTTTTGTGTCATCTGCAAATTTGATAACCTCACTCGTTATTCCACTTTCCAGGTCATTTATGAATATGTCAAAAAGCAGCGGACCCAGCACAGATCCCTGGGGTACACCACTATTCACCTTTCTCCATTGGGAAAATTGGCCATTTAGCCCTACCCTCTGCTTTCTATCTTTTAACCAGTTCCTGATCCATAATAGTACACTGCCTCCTATCCCATGACTCTTTAGTTTTGCCAAAAGTCTCTGATGAGGGACCTTGTCAAAGGCTTTCTGAAAGTCCAGATACAAAATATCAACCGACTCACCTTTGTCCACCTGATTATTCACTCCTTCAAAAAAACATAACAGATTAGTAAGACAAGATCTTCCTTGTCTAAAGCCATGTTGGCTGTCTCCCATTAGGTCATGACTATCTACATGCTGAGCAATTTTATTCTTTATGATGGTTTCTAGCATTTTTCCCGGTACTGATGTCAGGCTCACCGGTCTGTAGTTTCCCGGATCACCCCTGGAACCCTTTTTAAAAATTGGTGTTACATTGGCGATCCTCCAATCTTCAGGTATTAGAGATGATTTTAATGATAGTTCACAGATTACTAATAGCAGGTCTGCAATCAAATATATATTTGCATGCACTGGCCCAGTGTATTCAAATGTATCTCATGCATATATTAGGGATATTCTGAAAACCTCATTAGTTTGGTGCCCTCCAGGACCAGAGTCAGAGACCCCTGCCCTAGAGTATTCTATGGTATCAAGCAACTGCATTGCCACCTATGTCAGATCACTTGAAGGCACTTTGCAGATAGGACATGGAGAGTAGAATTGAGATGCTGAGGTCAGGACTTTTACAGTCCTGCTTATTTTGTAGAAAGGGCTATGCTAAATGTGGAGACGTTTCTAAAAGAGGTATCCACATGCTGCAGAAAGAGACATTTAACAAACATACACATGGGAAATGTCGACGGAGGAAACCTGGAAACTTAGACATACAAGTGGCGGCATTTCACAACCTGCACCTGCAGGGTTGGCACTACCATGAGGCAAACTAGGCAGTCGCTTAGAATGCTGACCCTCTGAGGGTGCACATTGCAGCCCATTGCCACCGCTGCCCTCCCTCTCCAGGACTGGCAGTGGTGACATTGGGTCTTTTTCTGCCATCATTTACTATGCAAGTATGCTGCTAGGAAACTGCAAAGCAGCACTTACCCACCGTTTCTTGCACAATCTGCTGCTTCCACCCCCCTCCAATGCAGCACTGGAGAGGGGCAGAAATGGTAAATTGTGCAAGAGAGAAACCGCGATGCAGCCCCAGAGATGTTGGTAAGTGCTGTGTCGCAGTTTTGGGGCATTGCCACCACTGCCGGCCCCAGAGAAGGGTGACAGCAGTGGCAATGGGCAGGGGGGGGGGGGGGGAACACCAGGGGAATGGGGAAGGATTGCAGAATAGATGGCCCGCTTAGAGTACCTCCAGTGCTTGCATTGACCCTGCACAGGTCAATGTCAGCACTTGCACAAGAGGCGGAGTCATCTTGCTGCAAACCGAATTAAGAGAGGCCACATTTTCTATCTAAATACAATTTGCAGTCAGGTATAAACTAGGGGGTATTGAGGGAGCTAACCCCTTTGATCCTTCCTGTAAAGGGCAGGGGGAAACGGACACTTTCCTAAGAACTGCATGTGACAAGGGGCAAGTGTAAACATGGACATTCAATATTGTAACCATACACTTGTATTCCTTTCCTGAAATGGATGATGCACATGTACAGTTCGGAGCTGTCCTGGTCACTCCCTGATCACGCCTCAAATGTGCCTTTGTGTAACTGAGACATTATTGTGACAGCCACATGTAAATTGAACCCTTTTGAAAATCGCTATTTAAAGGTGGCTGCCATTTGCACTTGTATGTGCTGGCACACACACATGTAAAAGGCGAATAGAGCTTCTAAAATATCCCCCTTAATTACCATAGCTGAAAATGATCTTAATTCATTTTGAATCATAATGCTCCTTGCAGTTTAAAATATCTGATTTTGTTTTGTAGACTGTGGATTTCTATACAGTTCCTTCACTGATTCTCTTTCTGTTGCATAATTAATACCAGCACTCAGGGCCGTACCAACGGTGAAAAGCGCCCTGTGCGAGTTGCACATCGGGCGCGCGCCCCCCTCCTGCACCTCCATCTAGCCACTTTATGGGGGCGGGAGAGAAGAGGCGTGCACCCGATGTGCAACTCGCCGGCACACTAAGCAGGTCTGGAACCTCCCAGAGAGACCAGACCTGCTTAGTGTGCCGGCGAGAAGACTTGGGCCCATTTTGGCTCTCTGCCACTGCCTGCCACCGCTAAAGTGTCAGCGGCAGGCAACGGCAGAGAGCCGAAATGCGCCCCTTAAGTCTTTGCGTCCTGTGCGGCCACACTGCTCGCACAGGGCTCGGTACGGTCCTGCCAGCACTGATAGAGATAAACATTTATATAGACAAAATTAGGATTTTACTTTGAATATGCATATGTCTTTCTTCCCTCACTTGGTTTGCAGCTTGTTGTGCTGTGAAGGCGTCTGCGCATCAGTGATGCTGAGGGCTAAACTATCGGTAGCTTAACTACTGACAGATGGACAAGTCTCAGCTGAGGTGCCATACTAAGACAAACCACTTATCTGGGCAGCAGCAGACTGAGATGGTGTTGGCATCAGAGGATCACATTTCTGTGACAACACTAGCATTTCTGTAACAGCACTAGCATTACCTGCACGGAAGAAAGCCTGGCAATCTACTTTCATGTCTTGCCATGAAAACCCATTGGATTGTCACAACAAAACAAACTGCACTATACTGCTGGAAGATGAGATCCCCATGTTGGAAGGCACTCAACTGGTTACTGGGGATGAGATGAATATTTTTCACAGTAAAACCAGCATTTATGATGCAGTTGGATCAAAGCCCTTGGGATGTCTGACTGCTGATGTGGTTGCCCTGAAATGAGAATCAAAAGCTGCAAAGATGTCTTACATATAGGGACATGGAATGTACGAAGAATGAACCAAGAGAAGTTTGGAGGTGGTCAAGAATGAAATGGAACGTGTACAAACCACCAGGCATTGATCATATTTCCATTGAAGAAAGGGTATTACAGCAATCGGATACAGTTGTTTACCATACTTACAAGGCTCTTTAGAAATTTAGAAGACAACATCAAGGCCAGCTGATCGGAAAAAATCTGTGTTTATAACAATACTGAAGAAAGGTCATCCAACTGACTGTGGAAATTATCACACATTCACTCTTATCCCATATGCCAGCAAGATTCTACTCAAGATTATTCAACAGAGACTACAAGCATACATGGAAAGAGAACTGCTTGAAGTGCAAGCAGGGTTCAGGAAAGGGTGAGGAACAAGAGACATCTTCACAGATGTGAGTTGGATCCTTGAAATGACAAAAGAATACCAAAAGGATATATGTATGTATTTTATTGACTACAGCAATCATTTTGACTCTGTAAAGCATGAGAAACTCTGGGCCACATTAAGAAGCTTGGGTACATCAGAACACCTGATAGTTCTCTTGTGCAACCTTTACATTGATCGAGAAGCAACAGTTCAGACGGAACAAGAAGAAACAGAATGGTTTAAAATCAGCAAAGGTATACAACAATGCTGCATACTTTCCCCTTACTTGTTTAATTTATATGCAGAACAAACCATCAGAGAAGCAGAACTATATGAAGACAACCAAAGTGTGAACATTGGTGGAAGACTCACCAACAACCTTTGCTATAACTGATGATACCACAATACTGGCTGAAAGTGAAAACGATCTGAAATATTAGCTTCTCCAGATCAAGGAATATAGTCTCAAAATGGACCTGCACCTTAAGGTAAAGAAGATAAAGATCCTGACAAGTGGCCAAATCAGTAAGTTCTTCATTGGTGGAGAAGAAATTGAAATAGTTGACAACTTTAACCTGCTTGGATCATTAATCAATAAACAACAAGCAGTCAAGAAATCCGACAATGCATTGCTCTTGGCTTTTCAAGAGCAAAGATGACTTTTTCCATACAAAGATTCAACTTGTCCAAGCCATGGTATTTTCAATAACGTCATATGGATGAGAAAGTTGGACAGTGAAAAAGATACCAAACACAAGTCAAGTAGCAAAACAAGCTTTATTCAACCTTATAAAAACCAGAAAACTACCAGCGAAGAAACAAAGCACGACACAACTGTGTTTCGGCATGACCTTACTCAGGGGCTTTGGTCTAAAACTTTATGCGCAGTCATGGTATGTTGTTTTCCAGTATAAAGAAAATCAATCACTGATGTATAACTTGCATACCAATCACACTCCACAGCCGTGTTGGTCTTTATTTCTTCACTGGTAGTTTTCTGGTTTTTACAAAGTTGAATAAAACTTGTTTTGCTACTCGCCTTGTGTTTGGAGCCTTAGTACTTGCAAGTACTTGTGCCTTTTTGTGGACGCCCAGTGAAAAAGATACAGGAAGAAAATCAATGCCTTTGAATTATGGTGCTGGCAAAGAATACTGTGTATACCATGGACTGCCTGAAGAACAAACCAGTCAGTACTAGAGGAGATCAAACCAAAGCTTTCTTTAGAAGCACAGATGACAAGATTTAGACTTTCCAACTTTGGACACATCATGCGAAGAGAGAGATCATTAGAGAAAGACATCATAATTGGTAAGGTTGAAGGTCAATGCAAAAGAAGAATGTCAGCAATGAGATGGATCGGTACAATAACAGCAGCTATGGATGCCACTCTATCAACAATGAGCCGCCTGACTGAAGACCGAACACAGTCTAGGACAACTATCCAGAGGTTCGCATGAGTCAACACCAACTCGAGGGCACTTAACAACATGCCTTTGTTTAAAGCCCCAGAACTGTTTGCAGCCATTTGTTAGTAATGTTACTTAACCAGCCCAATATACAAAGGACTTATCTGAATAGCAGCAGCCACTATACAGATAAGTCACTTATCCATAAATGTTCAGTGGCAATGGAGATAAATTTATAAACTTTTCATAAGTAAAATGCCTCTTATAAAATTAGATCATGCCTAAATTAAGTGCATATTGGTAGAGTACGGGGATCTTTATTAAAGCATGCTAACTGTTATCCTGAACCTGTGCTAATGGCTACCGTACCCTAAAAACAGTCACATGGTCAAAATCCCACACTAACTGCTTAGAGCAGTTTGGAGCAGATTATCAGCAGAGATAGGGTGTGAACAGCATCAACAGCTAGCATGCGGTACATTACTATACGCTATCAGGGCTGTTCAAGAGGTGGCATTAAGTGCTCCCATTCTACCAGCAGCCAAGTAGCACAGTTGCTCCTGAAAGGAAAAACAACTTAGATCAGGAGAACATATGCAAGCTTCCCCTGAAGATGTCCTGATCCTTTGATATTCCCCTGATGACATTTCCACCATGACAACTTCCCCTGCTGATCACCCCCCACCCCCCATGAGATCTCTCTGCCAAATATATTCTCGCTACTCTCAGCCCCACCCAGCACTCAACCAGAGGTAGCCCTGGTAGTCTAGTCTAGTGTACGGGGCAGGAACAATACTCTCCTTTCACAATTTCCCTTATGTGGAAGTTTGACCTCCATCAGTTGTACCATGAGACCACCACTAAGTGGCATAGCTGAGCAGTATGAGAGGAAGATGACTCCTGCCTGGACACTAGGCTACCTCTGAGTGAGTGCTGGGGGGTGGGGTCGGAGGAGTGGGGAGAGGATCAGGTGTTGAGATGAAAGGGAGAGTGAGGGTGTCATGGGGGGATGAGGATGCTATTGAAGGGGAGGCCACATCATCAGGGGATCACATATGTGGTCACAAGAGTGGTTGGTTGCTTCAGCAGTGCTGGGACCCAAATTAAATGTCAGATAGTGTTAATGCTTTTTTCAATTCAGAAACGGTTCTCATCTTTGCCACCTCCGCAGGGGGCTATTCCATGCATCCACCACTCTTTCATAAGAACATAAGATATGCCATACTAGGTTAGACTAAAGGTCAATCAAGTCCAGAATCCTGTTTCCCAACAGTAGCCAATCCAGGTCACCAGTACCTGTCAGGTTCCCAAAAGGAAGACAGGTTCCATGCTGCTCGTCCAATAGGTAAGCAGTGGATTTCCCCAGTCCACTTTAATAATGGTTTCTTGACTTTTTCTCCAGGAACTTATCCAAAACTCTTTTACTACATCCTCTGGTAATGAATTCCAGAGTTTGAATATATGTTGAGTGAAAAAATATTTACTTTAATTGGTCTTAAATATGCTACTGTAGCTACTGTTGCATGTCTCCTAGTCTTTCTGCTTTTTGAAGGAGTAAACAACTGATCTACATTTACCTGTTCCACTCCACTCATTCTTTTTTAAACATCTATCATATCTCCCTTCAGCCATCAATTTTCTAAGCTGAAGAGCCCTAACCTTTTAAGAGTTTCCTCGTTGGGGTATCCTTCCATCCTCTTTATCATTTTGGAAATTGAAACTTGACCTCTCCCTTTAACTCTTTAGAATTTGAGCTGGGATATTTGGGATGGCGTATTATTCCTTTTGACCCGATTCCGTCCCAGTCATACAAGCCCTCTGTATGCCCAGTCTGAACCGGACGTACAGAGGGCTTCTACGTCCAGGACGGAATCGGGCATCTTTTAAATAATTTGTTGATTTTATAGTAATTTTATTAACATGATTATTTTTAATTTTTTATTTAATGGCTTCTCAGCTTGTCATTAACAAATTGATCTCTTAGGTAAAAAGTTGTTCAGTTTTCATTTTATGCCATCAGCCATCATTTAATGATTGTATTTGTTTAGTCTATTATTTACTGTCTGATTTTATTTATAGTGGATACACACATATTCATTCAAATTTGGATCTTTTTCAGTGCTTTAAGTTTAAAGGTAATCTTTATTTATATTTGTTAAAAAATGTTTTAATTATTTAAATTGTTGTGGCAACAATGATAATTATGATTATTTTATTAACTTATGTTACAGAACTATTGTACATTTTGACCCCTGAGGAAGGCTTGGTTATGCTGGAACATGCCTATGTAGGGTTGTGTCTGAAAATTCAGAGGGTCGTTTACTAAAGGGCACTACCTGGTAGGGCATATTCTGGCATATGTTAAAGGCAAACTGGAGCATGATTGGGCAGGGTATGGGCAGAGAGTGGGGGTGGTGAGCTTTAGCATGGGTTCACCTAACGCCACCTCAATAGGTACACACGCTATGGGGCAGGGCTCCGTATTAACTGCCAGTGAAATGCTTTCCATGTCCTCAACAGTTAACATGGGGATATTATGTAAAACGTCATGGTTTCAGTGCTATTCATGCGTTAGGTGAAACAACTTAGTGCCCGTTAGTAAAAGACCTCCTCAACGTTTGTATCCCAATTAAAGATCTGTTTTACATTACATCTCATAACACTTCTTTTTTTAGCTGTTTCTCTGGTGCCTTTATCTGGTTGCAGCCAGGATGTAAAAGGGCCATTTTACTAAAATGTGCTAAGCAGTTAGCGTGTGACTTAGCATGCATGGTTAGTACACAAGTGCAGTAATCCTTATCATGCTGGCATGACAATAGCGTGCTATAGAGAGAAATAGGTGGATTATGGGTGGGCAATGGGCATGACTACACATTGCACTTACCATGCAGTGCAGAACTGTTCTGTGGGGTAACTGTATGGGAGCATGGAGGGTGTGCCCCCGATAGTTACCACATAAGCTTTGCACTTACTTTGCGTTAATTGTTTTTGCATCTAATGCACACTAAGTGCAAATCTTTACCACTGTTTAGTAAAAGGGCCCAAAGTTATGCAGATTTTTATTTGTATAACTTTACAGTTGGGGTCAATATTATTGGCACCCTTGCATTTTGTGTCGTGTACAATATCTTGAGAAATAATTGAAAACATTCCAACTGTATGTCATCACAATATTGTAATAATATGTTCAAAGGTATACAACAACAAAAAAGATGTCTGTGCAACTTAGATGTATCCTGGTTCTCTTCTTATCACTCCCATCGCTCTTTCAGTGTTTGCTCTGGTGGATCCTCCTTTACTGCTATCCCACTCTCAGTTGGTGTACCCCAATGATCTGTCTTGGGTCCTCTCCTTTTCTCTCTCTATATCTCTCCCTTGGTGCACTCATCTTCTCCCATGGCTTTCAGTACTGTGACAACTTAGGTCAGTCACACTACATGTCCCAGAAGCCCTTGGGATAGGAAGGTTCTCCCCAGGAAGGACCAGGAGAGCCAATTAGGAGAGGACACACAGGTGGATAGGGGCCATAGGGCTAGTAATAAGCAATCAAGGCCTCTTAGAGTGTGGCAAGCATATGGTTGGAAGGCAGTGCGAGTGAGGAGAAGCCCAGGAGGAACCCATGGAAACTATTGAGTTTTGGGAACAAGAAACCATTGAACCCATGGATATTTGAGGTACAATAAGAAGCAGTCTGTGGGAGGGTTCAGGTTGATAGTGCACTATCTGAAGAAAGGGAGGGAGGGCTGCTTTCACAGCCAAATGAGCTGTAGCATACGGTTTAACTGATTCTTCTGGTGGAAGGAGCTGAGAACTATGCTTTTCATCTGAGGACTTATAAACTACCTGAATCTGCGTCAGGCTTCATTCCTGCCCCTTTTCAAATTCATGCTATAAGCTCAACTCTTTGAGACCACTTTTGGATCCTGATCTGCTTAGACTCCTTTGTGTCTTCTTACCTTCCCTAATTGTTTCCTTGTCCTTAACTGCTGTATTGTCTGTCTTGACTAGATTGTAAGCTCTGATGAGCAGGGACTGTCTTTACATGTATCTGTGCAGCGCTGCATACGCCTTGTAGCACTATATAAATGATCAGTAGTAATAGTAGTAATTTCTGAGAAAAAAAACAAAATATGACTTGGACAGAATTAATGGCACCCTTCACTAATATCTGGTTGCACAACCCTTGGCAGTGATGACAGCCTCCAAACATTTCTTGTAGCCATCTATAAGTTTCGTACATCTGTCTGCTGGTAGCTTCTCCCACTCTTCAACTGTGATTTGTTCCAGTTCATGAATGTTTCCAGGATTCCTTTTACAAATGGTAGATTTCATCTGTTTCCAAAAGTTCTGAATTGGATTGAGATCAGGACTCATTGCTAGCCAGTTTAAAACGGTCCATTCTTTTGTACTTTTGGATATATGTTTTGGGTCATTGTCCTGCTGGAGGATCCATGACCTTCGACCGAGACCTTGCTTTCTGATACCAGGTAGCACATTTCGCTCCAAAATACCTTGGTAGTTCTTTGACTTCATGATTCCTTTAATACTTTCCAGGCCTCCGGTTTTTGAGGCATTAAAAGAGCCCCACAACATTATGCAACTTCCACCATATTTAATCGTAGGGAGGGTGTTTTTTTCCTTATAAGCATCATTTCTTCGCCTGTAAGTGAATCCCTGGTCTGCATTGCCAAAGAGTTCAAGTTTGGTTTCATCTGTCCACAGAACATTTTTCCAGAAGGATTGTGGTTTCTCAAGGTGGGTTCGGGCAAAGATCAAGTGTGCCTTTTTAGGTCTGTCTTTGAGCTCTGGGGTCCTCCTTGGCCTTCACCCATGAAGTCCTTCTTTGTTTAGTGTGTGGCATATGGTGCAGGTTGAAACCACCACTCCAGATTGCTCCAGGTCAGCCTTAAGCTCTTAACATGTTGTACGTGGTGTTTTTCCAACAGTTCATACTAACCTTCAAAGACTTCTTGAATTAATTTTCCTCTTCCCACCATGTCCTAGGAGGTTCTTGACAGATCCATGAGCAGAAAACCTCTTAATAATATTGCAAACAGACACAGGAATCCCAAGATCTTTAGAGATAACCTTGTACCCCTTTGAAATTAGATGTTTGGTGATAGTGTCTTTTCTGATGGTCTCAGGCAACTCTCTTGTCTTCACCATTGTGAAAATGAAACAGGGAGTGAATATGGCCATTTTAAACATTAGAGCAATCATTCACTGGTTGATTCAAGTCATGTGAGTACTGATGATTGATCACAGGTGTGTCTAATTTTACTGCAATGGAAATGTGATTCTTCTGTTCAAACTGATTTATAAAGGTACCAATAATCATGTCCTGGCAATGTCCCAGTTTTTATACTATTTCCTTTTTAAATTTGTTTTGTTTTATTTGATTGTTTTGTGTCAAATATGTGTGCATATATAGAAGAAAACCATTTAATTGGCTACTTTTTTTAGGAGATACCGGACATTAAGGAGTACCAATAATGTTGACCACCACTGTACACAGGGCTGGCCCGTCCATTGAGCAAGAATGTTTTTTGCACAGGGCCCCGCATTTCAGGGGGCCCCGCGCAAAAAACATCTTGCATCATCCCAGCTAGGTTAAAATAACACAAACCGGCTGCTGCTGCTGTGGCAGCGGCAGAATCGACCATCCTGCGGGGTCCCCCCGCCCTGCAGAGTTCTCCATGCAGTCTCAGTGTCAGCTGTCAGAGCCGCGCGAAGAGAGAGCTTCTCCTCTCGCGGCTCTGTTAATCCCGCCGCGGGGCTGATGGGATTTCAGCCCACTTGTAGTCTTAGCCCCCCCATAGCCCATTATCAGTCCTAACCCCCTCCCCCCCCCCAGCAGCCCAGCTAGGTTAAAAAAACAGCGGCAGAATCCACCATCCCACGGGGGTCCCCCTGCTCTGCAGAGTCCTCCATGCGGCCTCAGCTCCCTCAGCGTGGGCTTTTCAGCCCCGCGGCGGGATTAACAGAGCCGCGAGAAAGGGAAACTCTCCCTTCGCGCAGCTCTGAAAAGCCCACGCTGAGGGAGCTGAGGCCGCATGGAGGACTCTGCAGAGCAGGGGGACCCCCGCGGGATGGTGGATTCTGCCGCTGCCACGGCGACAGCGGCAGCAGCAGCCAGGTTGTGTTTTTGTTTTTTTAACCTAGCTGGGCTGCTGGGGGGGGGGGGGAGGGGTTAGGACTGGTAATGGGCTATGGGGGGGCTAAGACTACAAGTGGGCTGATGGGGGCATTAGGACTGGTAATGGGCAATGGGGGGAATAGGACTGGTAATGGGCTGAAGTGGGGGTTAGGACTGGAAGTGGGCTGATGGGGGCATAGGACTGGTAATGGGCTATGGGGGGCTAGGACTGGTAATGGGCTGGGGGGTTGCTAGGACTGGAAATGGGCTGAGTGGAAGGGGGCTTGGAATGGAAATGGGCTGTGAGGGGAGGGAGCTAGGACTGGAAATGGGCTGAGTGGGGGGGCTAGGACAGGAAATGGGTTGATGGAGGGGCTAGGATAGGACTGGAAATGGGCTGTTGGGGGGTGCTAAGATTGGAAATGGGCTGTGGTGGGGGCTTGAATTGAAATGGACTCATGGAGGGGCTAGAATTGGAAGCAGGCTCATGGGGGGGCTTGGATTGGAAATGGGCTGAGTGAAGGGGAGCTAGGATTTGACATGGGCTGATGGGGCTAGGAAAGGACTAGAAATGAGTTGATGGGGGGCTAGGATAGGATTGGAAATGGGCTGATGGGGGACTAGGACTGGAAATGGGCTGATGCAGGGACTAGAAGGGAGCGGATGCTGGGTGGGGCTGGAACTAGAAGGGAACTGATGTTGGGGGAGGATTAGAATGGGATGGAGCTGGGAGAGTGAAATGGAGAGGGAAAAATATTTTGTGTGGGAGGGAAGACAAATCTACAATTGTCCGGATATTGGGAGAGTAAGTGGGGATTGAGGATGGAGGGCTAAATTTGAGTGGATGAAATAGGAATGAGGAAAGAGCAAAAGGAGAAAGATTAGTATGTTAAAGCAGATGTAGAGAGAGAATGAAAAAAAAACTAGAAGAGAGAAGAAAGGACAAATGGACAGCAGACGATGGAGAGTTAGCAGAAGACACGAAGAAACCAGAAGAAAGTGGCTGGAGCAATTGCCACTGAAAAAAAATGCACAAAAGGTAGAAAAATATCTCTTTTGAATTTATTAACTGGAATATGTCAGCTCTGGGAAATGTGCATCATTAAGTCTGCCCCTTGTTTAGTACAAGAGGAAATTAATTTATGGTTTTATTTCTACAGTGTTGTACATTCCAAGTTTGGCTTTTGGGGTTCCCAGTTTAATTATGGTCTTCCTGTTTCTAAATTGTGATTCCTTGTTTGGTGATGGTCTATGTTCTGCATGTGTAACTGAGCTGAGGTATTCTGTTTATGTAATTCCTATTTGACATTGCCACTTGTTCTCTTTCCCCAGTAGGTCATGTATTGTTATTCTCTGAAATGTATTGGTTTAATATTTGCAGTGTTGCTTTTTGATAGTTAGGGTATGGTGCTTTGTGAGTCCTGGTAGTGCTGTTAGCATACGGCGGGTTTGCTATGGGTTCTAAATGGGCAGTGTTTTGCAATAGTTCCTAATGTGCCTGGCGGTTGGTACTGGATTATAGCAATGTAGAAATCTTTTAGTCTTTCTTTATCCATACACTCATTAAGAGGCATGTTTACTAAAAGTTAGTGTATGGTAACATTATGCAAATATTTATGCAAATGAGGCCCCGCACCGCATCTCCACACATGGCCCCGCACTCCCCTTGGGCCGCCCCTGACTGTACATGAATATTCAGCCAGGATTACCCCACTCCTGTCCTACACAAATCCTTCTTCACTTTAGCCACATTAATCTTGGCCATAGAAACCTACAAAATAATGGCAGATGAAGAACATATGATCTATCCAGTCTGCCCATCCATATAAGTTACTAAACTCTACATTTCTTTCCTCTTCCTCGGAGATCTTCTGTACTTGTCCCATGCTTTTTAAATTCAAATATGGTTCTCATCTCCATCACCTCCACTGGGAGGCAGTTCCATGATCCACCATTCTTTCCATAAAGAAATATTTGCTAAGATCACTCCTGAGTCTATCCCCTTTTATCCTCATCTTATAATCCTTGTTCCAAAACGTCCTTTCAATTGAAAGAGGCCCACCTCCTATGCATTTATACTATGGAGATATTTAAATCTCTCTATCATATATCCCCTCACTTGGTTTGCAGCTTGTCATTCTGTGAGGGCTTGTGTGTATCAGTGATGCTGAGGGCTAAGCTATCGGTAGTTTAACTACTGGCAAGGTCTCCCAAGATGGACAGGTCTCAGCTGAGGTGCCAGACCAAGACAAACCACCCATCTGGGCAGCAGCAGAATGGGACAGCTTGGTGGCGGAGGATCACATTTCTGTGACAATGACAACAACACTAAACTTAAACTGCGCGGAGGAAAGGCCTGGCAATCTACTTCTGTATCTTGCCATGAAAACCCAGTGGATAGTCATAACAAAACAAATTGCACTATAGTGCTGGAAGATGAGATCCCCAGGTCGGAAGGCACTCAAACTAGCTGCTGGGGAGGAGCTGAAGACTTTTCAGAGTAAAGCCAGCATTTATGATGTGGTTGGATCAAAGCCCTCGGGACGTCTGACTGCTGATGTAGCTGTGCATGAAATGAGAGTCAGAAGCTGTCAAGATGTCTTACAAATTGGGACAAGGAACATACGAAGCATGAACCAAGGGAAGTTGGAGGTGGTCAAGAATGAAATGGAACGTGTACAACTTGATCTGTTGGGTGTCAATGAACTGAAATGGACTGGTATCGGGCACTTTGCATCAGATGATCACATGGTCTACTATGCTGGAAATGAAAGACAAAGAAGAAATAGTGTCGCATTCAATGTTCCCTCGAAGCTGCGCTGGGTCCGCTGGCAACATTCCTGCCGCCGGGGGGTGCAGTGCGACACAGGGTCTAACACAACACAGGGTCCGCTGGCAACATTCCTGGCGGGGGGGGGGGGTGCAGTGCGACACAGGGTCTAACACATGCTGCAGCACCCTTGCAATGTTCACTTTAATCTGCGCCAGATCCTCCGCTGTCATTCCCGCCAGTGGGCGGAGGGGCAGAGCTTTGATCGCACTGCACACCCCCCCCCCCTCCACCGGCAGGAATGTTGCCAGCGGACCCAGCGCGGCTTAAAGGGAACATTGGTTGCATTTATAATAAAGAAGAAACTTGCAAGAACTGTAATGAAATACAGTACAGTCAGTGAACTTAATTTCTGTTCGTCTGCAAGGCATGCCTATCAACACAACTATAATTCAAGTATATGCCCCAAAAGCAGCTGCAGAAGAGAATAAAATTGATGAGTTCTATGAAAAAGTACAAGCTGAAATTGACAGAACATGCAAACAGGTTATCTTGATAGTCATGGGTGACTGGAACGCAAACGTTGGCAACAAAACGGTTGGAAAATATGGACTTTGCAACAGAGATGAAGCTGGAGAAAGACTGATAGAATTCTGCAAGACCAATGATCAATTCATCTCAAACACCTTCTTCCAGCAACACAAGTGGCGACTGTACACATGGACTTTACCCAATGGATTGTACAAAAATCAAATTCACAACATCTGTGGAAGTCAACGATGGAAAAGCTCTATAACATCAACAAAGACAAAACCCGGAGATGACTGTGGTACAGATCACCAACTACTAGTATGCAAACTCAAGCTAAAGTTGAAAAACAGCAAGCCACTCATGAATGTAGCAAAATATGACCTTGAGAATATACCAATGGAATTTTAAACACTGCCTGCAAAATTGATTTGCTGCTTTAGATACAAATGGAAGAGCTCCAGAAGAGTTATGGAATGACATCAAGAAGGTAGTGTTGGAAGAAAGCGAGAAGTCTCTTCAAAAGGTGAAAAAGCAAAAACGGCCAAAATGGATGATGGAAGAAATTCTGAAAATTGCCCAGAAAACGCAGAGAACCTTAAGCCAGAGGAGAAAGAGAGGCAATCACAGAATTCAACAGAGATTTCCAACATGCAGCAAGACAGGATAAGGAAAAGTACTACAATGACGCATGCAAGGAAATAGAAGCAGAAACTATTAGAGGAAGAACAAGATCGGCTTTCCTAAAACTACGAGAGTTAAAGAAAAAATTCCAGCCTCAAATTGGAATAGTACAAGATGCTCAAGAATCTATGTTGAATGATGCTGAAAAGATCAAGAAAAGGTGGAAAGAATATACAGAGTTTTTTAATATAATAAAGATAAGAGAACCAACAGCCATTTCAACCTGTACCTTATGATCCAGAACCATTGGTGATGAAGGAAGAAGTCGAAGCAGCATTGAAAGCCTTATCAAAGAACAAAGCACCAGGCATTGATGGCATTGCCATAGAAGTATTACAGCAATCCGATGAAGCTGTTACCATACTTACAAGGCTCTGTCAGGAAATTTGAAAGACAATATCATGGCCAACTGATTGAAAAAGATCTGCATTTATACCAATACTAAAGAAAGGTGATCCAACTGACTGTGGAAATTATTGCACAATCGCTCTGATCACACATGCCAGCAAAATTCTACTGAAGATTATTCAGCAGAGACTACAACCATACCTGGAACAAGAACTACCTGAAGTGCAAGCAGGGTTCAGGAAAGGGCGAGGAACGAGAGACATCGCAGATGTGAGATGGATCCTTGAAAAGACTAAAGAATACCAAAAGGATATCTATTTGTGCTTTATTGACTACAGCAAGGCTTTTGACTGTGTAAACCATGAGAAACCCTGGACCACATTAAGAAGCATGAGTATACCAGAACACCTGATTGTTCTCTTGCACAATCTGTACATTGATCAAGAAGCTACAGTTTGAACGGAACAAGGAAAAACAGAATGGTTTAAAATCAGCAAAGGTGTACAACAAGGCTGAATACTTTCCCCCTACCTGTTTAATTTATATGCAGAACAAATCATCAGAGAAGCAGGATTATATGACGACAACAGAGGTGTGAAGATTGGTGGAAGACTCATCAACAACATTCACTATGCTGATGATACCACATTACTGGCTGAAAGTGAAGATAATCGGAAACATTTGCTTCTCACAATCAAGGAACATAGTCTTAAAATAGGCCTGCTCCTTAATGTAAAGAAGACAAAGATCATGACAACTGGCAAAATCAATAAGTTCATTGCTGATGGAGAAGAAATTGAAATCATGGACAACTTTAACCTACTTGGATCAACTATCAATAAAGAAGCAACAAGCAGTCAAAAATCCGATGACACATTGCTCTTGGCAAAATGGCTATGAAGGATCTAGACAAGATTCTGAAGAGCAGAGATGTCTGTCTCCATACAAAGATTTGACTCGTTCAACCCATGGTATTTTCAATAACATCAAAAGTACATTGATGAGATGCTTCTTGCAGCAACCAGGCTCTCCAGCACAGGAGAAGATGGGTGCCAACAGAATGTCGATGGTTGGACAAAAGTCACCAGAGCCTGCAAAATCACCAATCCAACTTCTCCAGCCCTTGAATTGAAGAACCATTATGCAGCCCTGGAAGTGGAGGAGGTGAAAGCATCCCTGGAAAGGGAAGAACCAGAGTTCAAGTACCCCATAGTTGCGGAATCAGTGACCAGAAGGAAACGAAGGGTAGTGGTGGTTGGAGACTCTCTTCTGAGGGGTACTGAGGCATCCATCTGCCGACCAGACTTGATGTCCAGAGAGGTATGCTGTCTGCCTGGTGCCAAGATCCAAAATGTTACGGAGAGTTTTCCGAGACTCATCAAGCCCACTGACTATTACCCAATGTTGCTAATCCATGTTGGAACAAATGATACTGCCAGGTATACCTCGGAACATATCAAAAGTGACTTCATGGCTCTGGGACAGAGGGTGAAGCAGGTAGGTGCACAGGTGGTGTTCTCTTCAATCCTCCCTGTTGAGGGTAAAGGCCAAGGCAGAGAGGCTCGCATCCTGGAGATTAATGCATGGCTGCGTGGATGGTGTCTTCGAGAGCGTTTTGGTTTCCTAGACCATGGGATGCTGTTCCAAGGGTTGCAGAGCAGAGATGGCATCCATCTGTCCAAGAAAGGTCAACGCATCTTTGGTAGTAGACTGGCTAATCTACTGAAGAGGGCTTTAAACTAGATTCGTTGGGGATGGGTGAAGAAAGCCCCCAGGTAAGTGAAAGCCCCCAGGTAAGTGATACATTAAATACCTTTATGGAAATGGGTAACAGGGGTAACATATGGAAAGCAGTGTGTATTAATGCCCGTAGCATGGGAAATAAGATCTCTGAAGTTGAAGCTTTGGTGGGAGTGGCTGACTTGGATTTAGTGGCAGTTACAGAAACATGGTTCACAGAAAACCATGACTGGGATGTAACTATACCTGGCTATACTTTATTCAGAAAGGACAGGGTAGGAAGAAGGGGAGGAGGAGTGGCACTATATGTAAAAACTACTATTAAAGCTTTGGAATTACAGAGCTTAAAAGGGAGAGAGGAGGCATTGTGGGTTAAACTAGAAAGAGGGAAAGAGAAATCTATTTGCATTGGTGTGCTATACAGACCTCCCTCACAAGAGGAAGAGGTGGACAGAGAGTTAACTGAAGACATACGCAGCATTGCTAGGAAAGGGGAAGTGCTACTGCTAGGAGATTTCAATATGCCAGATGTTGATTGGCACATTCCTGCTGCAGTATCATCTAGGAGTAAGGAGATCCTGGATTCTCTACAGTGAGAACTATTCAGGCAATTGGTAACAGACCCCACACGTGAAGGGGCCATACTGGACTTGGTGCTTACCAATGGTGAAAGTGTTTCTGATGTTGTAGTGGGAGATCATTTTGCATCCAGTGATCACCAGATGGTGTGGTTCAGTATTAGGACTAGGGCTGTTAGAATCCATTCCAAGGTGAAGATCTTAGACTTTAGGAAGACTAACTTTGCGAAGATGGGCCAATACCTCAGGGAGTTGTTAGTGGGATGGGAACAACTGGGGGATGTAGAAAAACAGTGGGCAAAACTGAAAGGGGGTATTTTAAAGGCAACCAATCTTTTTGTTAAAAAGGTAAATAAAGGCAAAAGGAACAGGAGACCGCTATGGTTTTCAAAGGAAGTAGCTGAAAAAGTGAAGAAAAAGAGGGAGGCCTTCATGAAATACAAGAGATCACAGAGAGAGGAAGACAGGCATCTGTATTTGGAAAAACTTAGAGAAGCTAGCAAAGTAGTCAAGAAGGCAAAGATTCAAAAGGAGGAGGAAATAGCCAATGCAATAAAATGGGGGGATAAGACATTTTTCAGATATATTAGTGAGAAGAGGAAGGGCAAAAGTGGCATTGTCAGACTCAAGGGTGCAGGGGGGGAATATGTAGAAGCTGATAAGGATAAAGCGGAATTGCTTAACAAATACTTTTGTTCTGTGTTCACAGATGAAGAACCAGGAGCAGGACCTCAGAAAACACCCACAAATAAGAACAGAAGCGAGGGACATCTTGAACAATTTTCAGTAGACTGTGTTCGTGAGAAACTAGCTCAACTTAAAGCAGACAAAGCGATGGGACCGGATGGGATACACCCTAGAATACTGAGGGAACTTGGGGACATTCTAGCAACTCCACTGACTGACCTTTTCAATGCCTCATTGGAGTCGGGAGTGGTGCCAAAGGACTGGAGAGAGGCTCATGTGGTGCCTTTACACAAAAGCGGTAGTAAGGATGTGGTTGAAAACTACAGGCCGGTTAGTTTAACTTCAGTGGTAAGTAAATTAATGGAAACGCTGTTGAAAGAGAAAATAGTGAGGTTTCTGGAGTCCAGCAGATTACAGGATCCGAGGCAGCATGGATTCACCAGAGGCAGGTCTTGTCAGACAAATCTGATTGATTTCTTTGACTGGGTGACCAGGGAGTTGGACCGCGGGAGAGCTCTAGATGTGGTGTATTTAGATTTCAGTAAAGCCTTTGACACTGTTCCTCACAGGCGACTTATAAACAAACTGAGCACCCTAGGGATGGACCCTAAAGTTACTGCTTGGGTTAGAAATTGGTTGGGTGGGAGGCGACAAAGAGTACAAGTAAATGGAGCTCACTCTGAGGAGAAGGATGTTACCAGTGGTGTGCCCCAGGGATCTGTCCTTGGTCCGATTCTTTTTAACATCTTTGTTAGTGATATAGCGAAAGGGCTGTCGGGTAAGGTTTGCCTCTTTGCAGATGATACCAAAATCTGCAATAGAGTAGACACACCCAGGAAGGTGTAGATAACATGAGGAGGGATCTAGCTAAGCTTGAAGAATGGTCTAGAATTTGGCAACTGGGATTTAATGTTAAAAAATGTAAGGTCATGCATTTGGGCTGCAGCAATCCAAGGGAGCAATACAGTATAGGAGGTGAAGTACTTTTGTCCACTAAAGAAGAGCGGGACCTAGGCGTAGTTGTGTCCGATGATCTTAAAGTAGCTAAACAGGTAGAAAAGGCGACAGCAAAAGCTAGACGGATGCTTGGGTGCATAC
Source organism: Ichthyophis bannanicus (assembly GCA_033557465.1). Taxonomy (NCBI): domain Eukaryota; kingdom Metazoa; phylum Chordata; class Amphibia; order Gymnophiona; family Ichthyophiidae; genus Ichthyophis; species Ichthyophis bannanicus. The sequence goes on from CM066034.1 coordinate 908,478,361, forward strand.
GGAGAGGAATAGCTAGCAGAAAAAAGGAGGTGATAATGCCTCTGTATAAGTCTTTGGTGCGACCTCATTTGGAGTATGGTGTGCAATTCTGGAGACCGCACCTTCAAAAGGATGTGAACAGGATGGAGTCGGTGCAGAGGGTTGCTACTAAGATGATTAGTGGTCTTCATTATAAAGCATATGAGGACAGACTTAAGGATCTTAATATGTACACCTTAGAGGAAAGGTGGGATAGAGGTGATATGATTGAGATGTTTAAATACCTCCGTGGCATAAATGTTCAGGGAGAGAGCCTCTTTCAATTGAAAGCAAGTTCTGCGACGAGGGGACATGGGATGAGGGTGAAGGGAGATAGATTCAGGAGTGATATGCGGAAATATTTCTTTACGGAAAGAGTAGTGGATCCGTGGAATAGTCTCCCAGTGGAGGTGGTAGAGATGAGGACAGTAACTGAATTCAAAAAAGCATGGGACCAACACAGAGGATCTCTAAAGGTAAAAAGTGGACTGTTGTAGTTGTTGTTATGGAAGGACAGACTAGATGGGCCTTGTGGTCTTTTTCTGTCATCATGTTTCTATGTTTCTATATGGATGCGAAAGTTGGACAGTAAACAAGATAGGAAGAAAATTGATGCCTTTGTATTATGGTGCTGGCGGCAAATACTGCGTATACCATGGACTGCCCGAAGAACAAACCAGTCAGTACTAGAGGAGATCAAACCTAAGCTTTCTTTAGAAGCTCAGATGACAAGACTTTGACTTTCATACTTTGGACACATCATGCGAAGAGAGAGATTAGAGAAAGAAGGTCAACGCAAAAGAGGAAGGCCAGCAATGAGATGGATCAATACAGTAACAGCAGCTACGGGTGCCAGTCTGTCAACAATGAGCCGCCTGATTGAAGACCGAACACAATTTAGGACAACTATCCAGAGGGTCGCCATGAGTCGACACCGACTCGATGGCACTTAACAACAACATCATCCTATTTCCTCTCTCCCACATTTCCTCCAAGGTATACATATTGAAATCTCTAAGTCTATACCCATATGCTTTATGATAAAGAACCAACCATTTTAGTAGCCACTCCATTCCGTGTTATCCTTTTGAAGGTGCAGTTTCCAGAACTGTACACAGTACTCTAAATGAAGTCTCACCAGAGATTTTACAAAGACACTATCAACTCCTTTTTTGTGCTGGCCATTCCTCTCTCAGTGCACCCAAGCATCCTTCTGGTTTTGCCAGTGCTTTTTCTACCCGTTTGGCCACCTTAAGAACATCAGATATCATTGCCCTCAGGTCCCACTCTTTTGTGCACTGAAGTACTTCATCTTCTATACTGTAATGCTCCCTGGGGTTTTTGCAGCCTAAATGCACGATCTTGCATTTTTTAGCACTAATCTTATCTTCCAAATTCTCAGCCATTCCTTAAGCTTCACTGGATCCCTTCTCATGTTATCCACATCTGCCAGGGGTCTACCCTATTGCAGATTTTGGTATCATTCTCAAAGAGGCAAACCTTTCAACAGATTTTCTGCAATACCACTTACAAAAATGTTAAAAAGAATGGGACGGAGAACTGATCCCTGTGGCACACCACTGATAATGCCCCTATCCTTAGAGTGAACTTTACTTACTACTCCTCTGTCGCCTCCTACTCCACCCGTGTCTAACCTAGTCAGTCACTTTAGGGCAAATCTCAAGGGCTGTCAATTTATTTATGTCACCATCAGAAGTCACCTAGTATTTTAAGTGGAATGGTGTCAAAGGCCTTGCTGAATTCTAAGTATACCACATATAGTGCTCTCCCCCTATCCAGTTCCTTAGTCACCCAGTCAAATCAATCATATTCATCTGCCAAGACTTACCTCTAGTAAAGCCATGTTGTCTCAGATCCTTAAATTCTTTGGATTCCAGAAACGACACTATCCTCTGCTCTAGCAGCATTTCCATGACTTTACTCATCACAGAGGTCAGACTAACTGGCTTTTAGTTCCCAGCCTCTTCCTTACATCACTTTTGTGGACAGGAACCATATCCACCCATCTTCAGTCCTCCAGGATCACTCCCGACTCTGAAAAATCTTTGAAAAGGTCAGACAGTGGAGCTTCCAGAACTTCCCAGATAAGTGCTAGGAATTTTTGGAAAAAACCCTTCTGCAGTTCACACTGTCTGTCAACCTAATTACTGCTTCAGAATATCATCCCTAATTTGGTTACATAAAACCTCTCCCAAAGCTGATCGCCAATAATATTTTTCATTGCACAGGCTGATACAGATTATCTTTTCTTGTTAATAATTAATCAGCAAGTTAGAAGAACATAAGATGGTGTTACAGCAAATGACAGGAATAATTGCTAACTTTCCTCTTATCTCTCCCTACACCTCTTCTTTGGAACTCCACTCTTCCGGCAGATCGTTTCTATCTGTGCCCTTCTCTTCTACTGCCAATCCCAGAGTTTCGATCTGTCCACCATGCTGCTCCTTAAGCCTGAAACAATCTACCCGACTCGTTACATCAGGCTTCATCTCTGGCCTCGTTCAAATCTAGGCTAAAAAAGCACCTATTTGAGACTACTTTCGAATCCTGATCCCTTCAGCATCCTGTTCACCTCCTATGTATTTCCTTACCATTCCCCTTGATATATCCTAGTTCTCAGTTATTGTGTTGTCTGTCTTGACTAGACTGTAAGCTCTCATGAGCTGGGAATGTCTCTTACCTGTGTGTCTACAGAGCTGCGTAAGCCATGTAGTGCTACACAAATGATAAGTAGTAGTAGTAGTGCTACCACCAAATGTCAGAAATATCTTATATTTTTATTGAATCTTCATAATATTTCTGTTATGTTTGCTCTATTACATAGTAACATAGTATATGACGGCAGAAAAAGACCAGTATGGACACATCTAGTCTGCCCAGCAAAGTGGCAAGAGTAGGTGCACTTGCCGCTCTGTGCAGGTCACCCCCTCCCCATGCCTTTGTTTAGGGGTGTACCCACGGCTCCATGTAGATCACCCCTATTTGTTGAGATATAAGAGATAGTTATGCTTATTTTGACTTTATCCTGTTGCTATAAAAGGATCCACTTTGTCTGTCCCATGCCATTTTGAATTCTGTTACTGTGTTTGCCACCCACCCACCCACTTCCATCGGGAGTGCATTCCAAGCATCCACCACCCTCTTAGTGAAAAGGTATTTCCTGACATTGCTTTTCAGTTTACCCCCTTGCAGCTTCATGTTATGCCCTCTAGTTTTACAGCTTCCTCGGCTTTGGAAGAGGTTTGTTTGTATTTAAAGGTGTGAATCATATCTCCCCTGTCCCTCCTCTCCTCCAGAGTGTATATATTTAAGTCTTGAAGTCTCTTCTCATAAGTCTTCTGAAGCCGGCTCCAAATCATTTTGGTCGCTTTCCTCTGAACTGCTTCCAGCCTCTTTATATCCTTTGCAAGATACAGTCTCCAAAACTGAACACAATATTCCAAGTGAGGCCTCACCAGTGACTTGTACAGTGGCATTAGTACCTCTTCCTTTCTGCTGGTAATTCCTCTTTGTGTGCAATCCCAGCATCTTTCTGGCTTTTGCTACTGCCTTGTCATACTGTTTCACCACCGTAAGATCATCAGAAACAATCACACTGAGGTCCTTCTCTTGGTCCGTGCATACCAATCTCTCGCCGCCTATTGCATACAATTGCCTTGGATTTCTGCTTCCCAAGTGCATGACACTACACTTCTTCACATTAAATCTTAACTACCCAACATTAGACAATTCTTCCAGCTTCTGTAGATCTTTCCTCATGTTCCCCACTCCCTCAGGAGAGTCCAACTCTGTTGCAAATTTTGGTGTCATCTACTAAAAGACAGACTTTCCCATTCAGCCCTTTGGCAATATCACTCATGAATATATTGAACAGTACCGGTCCTAAGACTGAACCCTGGGACACACCACTAATCACCTTCCTTTCATCCGAGTGAGCTCCGTTTTACCCTCACCTTCTGTCATCTGTTAGTCAACCAATTTCTGATCCAGTTCACCATCTTGAGACCCATCCTCAAGCTGTTGAGTTTATTGATAAGCTTCCTAGGAAGAACAGTATCAAAGGCTTGGTTGAAATCTAGGTAGATCAAATCCATCGCATGCCCTTGATTTAGTTCTCTGGTCACCCAGTCAAAACTCAATCAGATTTGTTTGGCAAGATCGTCCTTTGGTAAAACCATGTTGTCTCGGATCATGCAACCTGTTGGTTTCGAGAAAGTCCACTATTCGCTCTTTCAGGAGCGTCTCCATTACTCTTCCCACCATCAAGGTAAGGCCTACTGGCCTGTAGTTTGTCACTTCTTCCCTATTACCACTTTTGTGGAGAGGTAACACGTCAGCCCTTTTCCAGTCCTGTGTAACTTCTCCTGTATCCAAGGATCTATTAAAAACATCTTTTAAAGGCCCTGCAAGAACCTCACTGAGCTCTTAACAGTATCCTGGGGTGTATCCCATCTGGTCCCATAGACTTGTCCACTTTCAGTTTTGCAAGCTGTTCTAACACATCATCTTTTGTGAATAGTGTGGTATCTACTCCATTCCCATTTGTATATTTGTCAATCACAGGTGGTCCTTCTCCAGGATTTTCTTTAGTAAAAACAGAACAGAAGTATTTGTTTAGCATTTTTGCCTTTTCAGTGTCACTTTCCACAAATACGTTCCCAGCGCTTTTGAGTCCTGCAATTCCACCTCTGATTTTCCTCCTCTCCTGAATATACCTGAAAAAAGCATTGTCGCCACACTTCACATCTTTAGCCATCTTTTTCTTCTGCCTTTGATTTTGCTATCCTTATTTCTCTTTTTGTCTCTTTTAGTTTGATCTTGTATTTTTTTCTGTGTTCCTGTTTGTGAGCTTCTGAATTTTGTGAAAGCTGTGTTTTTGCCTTTATTTGTGCAACCACTTCTTTGGAGAACCAAATAGGTTTCCTTTTCCTCTTGCTTTTATTTACTTTCCTTACATATGTATCTGTTGCCCCTTTTATTGCCTCCTTTAGTTTAGCCCATTGCAATTCCACTTCCCTTATCCCCTCCCACCCTGCCAACTCCTCCCTCAGGTACTTGGTCATTTTACTGAAGTCAGCGTTTTTGAAATCTAAGACTTTGAGTTTGCTGTGATTGGATTCCACCTTGGCTTTTATCTCAAACCACATCGTGTGATGATCGCTGCTGCTCACATGGGCACCACCTGGATATTCGACACGCTATTTCCATTGGTGAGCACTGAATCCAGCACGGAGCTCTCCCTGTTCGGCTCCATCACCATTTGTCTAAGTAACGCATCTTGAAGGCATCCACAATTTTTTTACTTCTTTGCAGATTCGCAGAAGGAACACTCCAGTCCACATCGGGTAAAGTCACCCAATATGATCACTTCCCCCTTCATGGCTAACTTTGCAGTATCAACAATCAATTCACTGTCCATTTCTTCGGTTTGAGTTGGAGGCCTGTAGACCACACCAGTATGGATGACAGTGCCATCTCCTCTTTCCAACACAATCCACAGCACTTCTTGTTTTCCCCACATCCAATGCATTTCAGCAGCTTTAATATTGCTTTTGACATACAGGGCTACTCCTCCTCCTTTTCTACCCTCTTTATCTCTTCTAAATAGATTATAGCCATCTATGGCTATATCCCATTCATGTGACTCGTTAAACCATGTTTATTTTATTTTATTTTTTTCAGTTTTTAGAAACTAATTACAACATTAATAAATGCTTCCAGGAAATACATCTGAGAATAAAATCCGAAATATTTTTAAAGCATTATTCAAAACCTGTGTGGTAACTTTTGGGTATGTGGCCAACATGTGCTCTGCAGTTACCACAAAGGGCAGACACTGCATGGTAAATGCATCGGAAGATGGCATGGTAAGTGCATCTATACTATTTGCTGATGCAGTTATTGCAGCCCTATGCATTAAGAAACAAAGTCCTCAAACATCATCCCCCATTCCCTACTTCCTCTGAAAAGCATAACTGCATCTGATTACCATCCTGACACCCTCCCTTCTACTCTCCAATGTGCATAACTGCAGTTTTATTATGGCATCTTGTTGACTTAGACATAGGTGCAGTACTTCTGCATTGGTTTGTGTCCTTTTTATCAGGCCGCGAACAAACAGGTTTCCTTTCCACACAACACTTTGACCTGGTATAAGTTAGATCATGGTGTGTCTCATGGCACAGCCTTGTTGGTAACTTTGTTTAAACCTGTTTAATATCTATTTAAAATTAATCTAAACAAAAAACCCCCGCTCAAGGCAAAATATCAAAGAAATAATGCTAAACCTTAGCGTACGAAGACCTCCTATATCCCGTTGTATTGTTTTTGATTTCTTTTTTGTTGGAACAGTCATACAAAAGAGAGGAGGAACAATGACCTCCCCCTCGCTGTGACTGCTCCTTTTAATCATTTTAAACATGCAATATTGTAAAACACTTAGCTTATCATAATATTTGGAGCTCAATGAAACCACAAGGATCAAGATGAATCCTCTTTATTACAAACTGCTCCACTTGACACCAGCTTCTCCCTCTCATAAGTGTACACTATGGATGGAAATCTGGAAGATTCTAGAGTTCCCAAGAATCATGGGAGTTATAATCTTCTAAGATTTCCATTGATGACTCTATTTCCAGGATATCGGCCGCACCTTATTTCCCTCAAACCCTGGCCCTGTGTGTTTTTTCATTTAATGAGACTGCTATACTATCACATACCTCCCCCTCCACTTTTTTTTAAGTGCCTTACTCTTCAATTTCTTCATCTTTAAGGAAACAGGAGTAATAATCTGTATAATGACCCCTATTTCATTAATAGGCAGCTGGGTTTCTAATCTTCCAGAGTCTCTCCTCAAAATCATGGCAATTACAGCAAGCCTAACATTTCAAAGCGAGGGTATGAATGGGCCATATATGCCCCAGACCCTTAACCATTTTCTCCTATTGGAATTCTTAAATGTTCCTATTTCTCTTTCCTCCGTCCAGAATAGCCCTAATGAATTTTTCATTAATGTTTACATCTTGAATGTATCTCTGACCTGCTCAACAGTGGGCCATCATCCATCAGAAGAGCAGTCTAAGAAAGGGTAATCTGTAGGTTTATGATGACCTGCTCCCTGTTTCTCTTCTCTGAGTTCCCTTCATCCAGAATCTCTTTCTGAAAATTGACAAACTCCCTTGTGTCTAAATACTTTTACTGTGTAGTGTGGCCTCTGAGACTCATTGGAGCTTTTCACCCTATCCAAGTTTTCATGGAATTAGGAAATACAGTAGGTAAAGATATAATACTACACAGAGATTTTCACACGCTGAAGTCAACAACAAGCCATGCTCTTTAACCTTCGTATACAACTCTGTATCTTTTTGCCTTTCTAAAATTTTAACCACCTGAAATGTCTCCTTTACAACATCATAATCTAAGACCTGGGGCTTTATCTAAGGCCTGATATGCAGTTTTGGCCTGCCCAGATAATAAGGGGTTAGTCTAACAGCCCACTGTTCTCAAGATCTGCAAACCACTTCGGTCGCCCTCTCAAATGTGATCAGAAAGGTTTCTGGATCAACACCCTGTACTAATTTTGATAACTACAGTCCCCAGCTAAATATAGAAACATGATGGAAAATAAAGCCCATATTGCCTATCCAGTCTGCCCTTCCATACCAACTGCTAAGCTTTACAGTCCCTTTTTTACCTTTAGAGATATTCTGTGTTTGTCCCAAGCTTTTTTGAATTCAGATACAGTCCTCATCTCTACTACCTCCTCTGGGAGACCATTCCATGCATCTACCACTCTTTCAATAAAGAAATATTCCCGCAAATCACTCCCGAGTCTATCCCCTTTCATCTTGATCCTATGCCTGTTTGTTGCAGAGCTTTTAATTGAAAGAGGCTTTCCTCCTTTGCATTTATGCCAAGGAGGTATTTAAACATCTCTATTATATCTCCCCTCTTCCACTTTTCTTTCAAAGTATAGATATTGAGAAGCCCACTGGCCATGTTGGTGACCACCCTCCATCCTCTTTATATCCTTTTGAAGGTGTGATCTCCAGAATTGCACACACTACTCAAAATGAGGTCTCACCAAAGACTTTTCAGAGGCACTGCTTCTTTCTGCTGGCCATTCTTTTCCCTATGCACCCTTTCACCATCACCTTCTCTACCTGTTTAGCCACCTTAAGAACATCAGAAACAATCACCCCCAGGTCCTACTCTTCTTTCGTGGACAGAAGTACTTCACCCCCAGTACTGTACCACTCCCTTGGATTTTTGCAGCCCAAATGCACGACCCTGTATTTTTTTTTAGCATTAAACCTCAACTGCCAAATTCTTGACCATTCTTCAAGCTTCACTAGATCCCTCCTCACGTTAACTACGCCTTCTTGGTCTACGTGCCTGACACAAGATTCCGGCATCGGTGGAGATCTCCTGAAGCCAGTGCTATTGCTATTGTGTTCATAAAGCTCTGGTCTCTTTCATTTGTCCCTTACTGAGGCATGGTAAATGTTTTTGCTGTTCTAGCTGTTGCAGCATTCATTTCACCATCCCATGTGTGGTCTCTTGTTGCTTCTGGATTTGTTCTAATATCCAGTTTAAGATGCTTTTCATTGACATATTGAAGAATCTAAATAAAACACAACATCTAGTGCATTACAACCACATTATTTCTTTAGTTTTTCCCAAGCCCTCCAAGGTCAGGTTACTTTACCCTCCCAACCCCTGTTTGCCAAGACTCACACTGCTGTATATCCCCCAATATAAGTTACTTTTACCTTATTTCTTCTTGTTAGTATGACTTGCAAAGGATTCACGCTTTCCCCAGTCATGATTCTCTTTCTGTGTTGAGTTTCTGGATGCCATTACTGACATCATTCGCCCATCAGTCACAAAGTATAAGAAGAGACCAAGCACGAAGCCATACAGAATACAACTGACAGATCTAAACTCATAGTTAATACTAAAGAACCCAGAGCATCCTTGAAGTAACCGACACATGAAATAGAAAAGGTTTACAGAAAAATGAAACCTAGCCAAAGCAAAACACCCACGTGCTTTGCACCTCGATCCTCTTCTAGGTGAGGGGGTGAGAATGGACGTTGCTAGATCCTTCTCTCTGCTGGTTATTTTCCCCACTGTCATCATGCTTTTGCTGTGGGCGACATCCACTTCTATGTGCTACCCCCGTCCTCTAGTTTACATGCCTGGTAACATATTGCCAGAATGTCTTAGGATCCTTTTTCCTGCCACAGAAAGATGCAGGCCATAATTATGGTCCCCAGCATCTAGAAATCTCTGTGCCTCAAGGGTACTAATTTTGGCCAGGTCGTTTGCCCCCATATGAATTATAACATGATTTTACAATCATTCAGACTGATATTCAACAGTGACCCATCCATGTATTTTCAAAACCTATACAGATAAGGGCCCTTTAAATGGCCAAAAGGCTCACAGAATCCATATAAAAAAGGGGCAGGACGAGGGTGGTCTAAAAATATTATCCAGATGATGGCAATATGCAGCCACTAGTCAGAAAAATAAATAAACAAACAAAACTTATTTAAACATACTTGATACCCCACTCATGCCCAATCAAGGACTTAAAATGGCTTACAAAATAAATACAGACACATCAAAACACAGTTTAACAACAACAAATACTCCTCATACCCCCACACACCCCTATTTACTTCTCTTCCCCAAATGTCCTCAAATATAATTAAGTCTTCACCCTTTTCCAACATCACAGAAAATGCAACTCTTCCTTAACGTCCAATGGCAAGGTGTTCCACAGTACAGGTGCAAAACATAAGTTGTACGTTTGGTTTAGACCTGCCGAATAGTGGACCTAAACTAAGAGGATGGTGCTGTTACAACGACCACATTATCTGTATATTCAGCTCTGCTATCTATATGGATAGTTCTGCTAAACATACGGCTTAAGGTAAAAGCTATGGCTGGCATTCATTTAAAGCCAGCCACCATGCCAACTGAAATTGGACCCATTATTTTCTGCTTTGATTGTACTTAACTATTTGGTTCATAGTCCTGCTAGCTGTTTGCAATATGCCTGTTTTCATAATAAATAGTTTCCAATTAACACATTTTTGGCTGTGGCTTTTTCAATTAGTGAATATGAAAATGCTCTGTCTCCAGCAAAACAAAAGCAGTTACTATTACAAGAACCAGCTCTCTCAATGGCAACAGTACAATCTACAGTACGTCTCTTTGCACATCACATTCATTTTAACACTTTTACCAGCCAAGGGGGACGCTGTACATCGATGTCTATCTTAGGATGAGTTCCATAAGAGTAATGAGCTTGGCAGAAGTGCTTCATGTCACTGCTATCTTTGGCCTAACATTCTGCCTGGTTTTATCAGCAGTGAGCTTATTTAAATAGGTTCAAATATACAGTGAGTGAGGTAGATGATAAGAAGAGAGGAATATGTTTTTATTTAGAAAAAGAATGAAGGATAATTTATTTAGATTGTGTATAAAGTTTTTATTATGATTTTAATATGTGTTATAACTATAATCTGCTTTAATATTGACTGTAATAGATGGAAAATACAATTAATAGATTAGAATAAGTTGTGTAGGCATGGTCAGAGTTTTAGTAGCTGCTGGCCAGCAAAATGCTGCCTTGGAAGACTGATAGCAGAATTCTTTGTAGAAACACCAACCTTGCGATTCTTGTTTTTTCTCCCTTGACCCTGCATTATTGCCTAGTAACAGGTAAAGGATAAAGATACTGTATTTGTGTAATTAGCCAGGCTTTCCTAACAGGGGCTCTACAGATCAACCAACAGTAAGGATTTGAGGATATATTTTATTAAATTGCTAGCTCTCTGACTGGGAGCTCTTAAAAGGGTTTTTGTATATTTTTAAAGCAAGGTTACTTTCTTTTTGGTGCTTTTAGTGGAACTTTCCTTGAGCAGAGTAGGCTGTTGAACTCTAGTAACCTCCTCAGCTTTGGGAACTGCTAACACCTAATCAGGTGTTAGTTCCCTCCCTACCCACCCCGACTCCCACCCACCCCTAGTGAGCAGCCTTGCTTTATAGGGCACCTCCCCATTTAACAAAGCACAGAGAATTGGACCAGCACACTTTGAATATAATTAAAGAGATTTAACTGCTTTTTCTCTGAAAGGACAGCTGGGAAACCGGCTGGTACTTGGTAGATCTCTCTCTTTTGCTTTAACAGATACCTAAGCTCCACGAACAGAACAATGGCTGGGAAAAATCGTATCGCTAAAGCTCTTGCCCCCATTACAGCTTCTGCCTCGGTCCAGACAGAGGTCCAAATGCCAGTTAAAGGACCGGTTCCATGTGCAGGGTGCCTGCATGCTGAAGCTCTGAAGAAACAAGTGGAGGAACTCAGAGAGGAGGTGGCGAGGCTGAGGAGCATTCAAGACAGTGAGAAGTACATTAATGAGATGCTTCTTGCAGCAACCAAGCTCACCAGCAGAGGAGAAGATGGGTGCCAACAGAATGTCGATGGTTGGACACAAGTCACCAGGGCTTGCAAAATCACTAATCCAACTTTTCCAGCCCTTGAATTGAAGAACCATTATGCAGCCCTGGAAGTGGAGGAGATGAAAGCATCCCTGGAAAGGGAAGAACCAGAGCTCAAGTACCCCAAAGTTGCAGAATCAGTGACCACAAGGAAACGAAGGTTAGTGGTGGTTGGAGACTCTCTTCTGAGGGGTACTGAGGCGTCCATCTGCTGACCAGACTTGATGTCCAGAGAGGTATGCTGTCTGCCTGGTGCCAAAATCCAAGATGTTATGGAGAGTTTGCCGAGATTCATCAAGCCCACTGACTGTTACCCAATGTTGCTAATCCATGTTGGAACAAATGATACATTCTGAGGTATACCTGGCAGTATCAAAAGTGACTTCATGGCTCTGGGACAGAGGGTGAAGCAGTTAGGTGCACAGGTGGTGTTCTCTTCAATCCTCCCTGTTGAGGGTAAAGGCCAAGGCAGAGAGGCTCGCATCCTGGAGATGAATGCATGGCTGCATGGATGGTATCATCAAGAGCGTTTTGGTTTCCTAGACCATGGGATGCTGTTCCCAAGGGTTGCAGAACAGATATGGCATTCATCTCTCCAAGAAAGGTCAATGCGTCTTCAGTAGTAGACTGGCTAATCTACTGAAGAGGGCTTTAAACTAGATTCGTTGGGGATGGGTGAAGAAAGCCCCCAGGTAGGTGATACATTAAATACCTTTATGGAAATGGGTAGCAGGGGTAACATATGGAAAGCAGTGTGCATAAATGCCCGTAGCATGGGAAATAAGATCCCTGATGTTGAAGCTTTGGTGGGAGTGGCTGACTTGGATTTAGTGGCAGTTACAGAAACATGGTTCACAGAAAACCATGATTGGGATGTAACTATACCTGGCTATACTTTATTCAGAAAGGACAGGGTAGGAAGAAGGGGAGGAGGAGTGGCACTATATGTAAAAACTACTATTAAAGCCTTGGAATTACAGAGCTTAAAAGGGAGAGAGGAGACATTGTGGGTTAAACTAGAAAGAGGGAAAGAGAAATCTATTTGCATTGGTGTGATACAGACCTCCCTCACAAGAGGAAGAGGTGGACAGAGAGTTAATTGAAGACATACGCAGCATTGCTAGGAAAGGGGAAGTGCTACTGATAGGGGATTTCAATATGCCAGATGTTGATTGGCACATTCCTGCTACAGTATCATCTAGAAGTAAGGATATCCTGGATTCTCTACAGGGAGAACTATTCAGGCAATTGGTAACAGACCCCACACGTGAAGGGGCCATACTGGACTTGGTGCTTACCAATGGTGAAAGTGTTTCTGATGATGTAGTGGGAGATCATTTTGCATCCAGTGATCACCAGATGGTGTGGTTCAGTATTAGGACGAGGGCTGTTAGAATCCATTCAAAGGTGAGGATCTTAGACTTTAGGAAGACTAACTTTGCCAAGTTGGGCTAATACCTCAGGGAGTCGTTAGTGGGATGGGAACAGCTGGGGGATGTAGAAAAACAGTGGGCAAAACTGAAAGGGGATATTTTAAGGGCAACCAACCTTTTTGTTAAAATGGTAAATAAAGATAAAAAGGAAAAGGAGACCGCTATGGTTTTCAAAAGAAGTAGCTGAAAAAGTGAAGAAAAAGAGGGAGGCCTTCATGAAATACAAGAGATCACAGAGAGACGAAGACAGGCAACTGTATTTGGAAAAACCTAGAGAAGCTAGCAAAGTAGTCAGGAAGGCAAAGATTCAAAAGGAGGAGGAAATAGCCAATGCAATAAAATGGAGGGATAAGACATTTTTCAGATATATTAGTGAGAAGAGGAAGGGCAAAAATGGTATTGTCAGACTAAAGGGTGCAGGGGAAGAATATGTAGAAGCTGATAAGGATAAAGCGGAATTGCTTAACAAATATTTCTGTTCTGTGTTCACAGATGAAGAACCAGGAGCGGGACCTCAGAAAACACCCACAAACAGGAACAGAAGCGAGGGACATCTTGAACAATTTTCAGAAGACTGTGTTCGTGAGAAACTAGCTCAACTTAAAGTAGACAATACTGAGGGAACTTGGGGACGTTCTAGCAGCTCCACTGACTGGCCTTTTCAATGCCTCGTTGGAGTTGGTAGTGGTGCCAAAGGACTGGAGAGAGGCTCATATGGTGCCTTTACACAAAAGCGGAAGTAAGGATGTGGTTGAAAACTACAGGCCGGTTAGTTTAACTTCGGTGGTGAGTAAATTATTGGAAATGCTGCTGAAAGAGAAAATAGTGAGTTTTCTGGAGTCCAGCGGATTACAGGATCCAAGGCAGCATGGATTCACTAGAGGCAGGTCTTGTCAGACAAATCTGATTGATTTTCTTTGACTGGGTGACCAGGGAGTTGGACCGAGGGAGAGCCCTAGATGTGGTGTATTTAGATTTCAGTAAAGCCTTTGACACTGTTCCTCACAGGCAACTTATAAACAAACTGAGCACCCTAAGGATGGACCCTAAAGTTACTGCTTGGGTTAGAAATTGGTTGGGTGGGAGGCAACAAAGAGTACAAGTAAATGGAGCTCACTCTGAAGAGAAGGATGTTACCAGTGGTGTGCCCCAGGGATCTGTCCTTGGGCCGATTCTTTTTAACATCTTTGTTAGTGATATAGCGGAAGGGCTGTCGGGTAAGGTATGCCTCTTTGCGGATGATACCAAAATCTGCAATAGAGTAGACACCCAGAAAGGTGTAGATAACATGAGGAGGGATCTAGCTAAGCTTGAAGAATGATCTAGAATTTGGCAGATGTGATTTAATGTTAAAAAATGTAAAGTCATGCATTTGGGCTGTAGCAATCCAAGGGAGCAATATAGTATAGGGGGTGAAGTACTTTTGTCCACTAAAGAAGAGCGGGACCTGGGCGTGGTTGTGTCTGATGATCTTAAAGTAGCTAAACAGGTAGAAAAGGCGACAGCAAAAGCTAGAATGATGCTTGGGTGCATACGGAGAGGAATGGCTAGCAGAAAAAAGGAGGTGATAATGCCTCTGTATAAGTCTTTGGTGCGACCTCATTTGGAGTATAGTGTGCAATTCTGGAGACCGCACCTTCAAAAGGATGTGAACAGGATGGAGTCGGTGCAGAGGGTGGCTACTAAAATGATTAGTGGTCTTCATTATAAAGCATATGAGGACAGACTTAAGGATCTTAATATGTACACCTTAGAGGAAAGGCGGGATAGAGGTGATATGACTGAAATGTTTAAATACCTCCGTGGCATAAATGTTCAGGGAGAGAGCCTCTTTCATTTGAAAGCAAGTTCCTACTACGAGGGCACATGGGATGAGGGTGAAGGGAGATAGATTCAGGATTGATATGCGGAAATATTTCTTTACGGAAAGAGTAGTGGATCCGTGGAATAGTCTCCCAGTGGAGGTGGTAGAGATGAGGACAGTAACTGAATTAAAAAAAGCATGGGACAAACACAGAGGATCTCTAAAGGTAAAAAGGGGACTGTTGTAGTTGTTGTTAGGCCATGTGGTCTTTTTCTGTCATCATATTTCTGTTTCTATATATTTTTGTCATATTTGAATGAAAATGCCTTTATTTAGACAGAATTTTCTTTTTTAACATATCTCCTTTACTTATCAACTAATTTTGATAAAATAGGAAATGAAGGGTGTTTTCTTTATTTTGGAGGCTCCTGATATTTCAAAGCCGGTAGTTTAGTTTGCTTATTGTTTAATTTGTGACTGAGGGATTGCTAGGGCATGCATTCTCTATAATATAGTTCTTCTCTTTCATTATATTTATCAGGTTTTATACTGCTTTATCATTTCCGTCAAAGTGTTTTACATTGTAACTTAAACTTGGCAATGTGCATTAGACGGTGATAATTTTGGATTTTTTTAAGGCAATGGAGGGTTAAGTGTCTTTCTAAGGCCACAAGGAGTGCTAGTGGGAATTGACAACTTGGAGGAATGGAGACAAGGGTTCATCTCTGATTATAATAAAGCAAATATGTTGGTGGGTTGAGGCAACTAACTAAAATGGTGGCTCCTTGGACTATGGAGTTCTACTGTACTAGGGCTCTTTTCATCATGTGGAGGAAAAGAAAGAGGAGAATTGTTTCTAAACCTCTTACCTCAGGCCCTGTGGACCGACATTTGTAGTGTCTGTGCTATACTGATGTTCCATCTTAAGGAAGAGATGCTATCAGCGTTCATCCTAAGATCTGAGGTATCATTGAGCTCCAGGGAACAAACTCCCCCACTAATCCCAAGAGCAACAAGACAGTCAATGGTCAGCAATGTGCTCTCCATCCCATTGTGTGATAAAGCAGCAGTTACAACAGAAGCCACATCTACTGGATGGAGACTTATTGTCATTGCTGTATTTGTAAAGGCATCTCAGGCAGCAATATTGGATATATCCCAAGTGTCTAGAAGAGTCTTTGTCCCAGGAAATCTATTGTAGCCTCCACAGAGTTCTTTCCAAAGTAAGGAAGGACAGGAACATCTTGGAGTTACCATCTCAGTTAATTTACTTTGTCGCTGTTGACATTTCACCACCTGATGTTACTCTGGGCCAAATATGGGCACCATTCTTCAATAGAGAGACATCTTTGATTTTAGGATAAGGTGGGATACAAATCCATTTAAATAAATAAAATAAAATATTTAATTGTATTCTCCAGTTGTGTGAATAAACAGAGGTCTACTCTGAAATTTTCTTCTCAAGAATCTTATCCAGAAACAAGAGAAGTGGCTACTTGGCTGTGAAGCTAAAGCTGCACCCTTATCAGTTCTCATTATTGAGTACCATCAAGTCAGTTGATTCCTGGCAACCCTGCAGATAGATGCCCATAACCACTGAGTTTTCTTGGCAAGATACAACCAGATTCTTTCTTACACAGAGTGTTTACAGCATCTGGTATTCCAAGGCGGTCTTCCATCCAAGTACTAACCAGGCCCAACCCTGCTTAGCTTCCAAGATCGGATAAGATGTGACATGTTCAGAATGGAGTGGCCATAATTGCTAGCCCTTAATGCTGCCCTTTTTAAAGGTAACACTGCACTAGAGAAGACAGCGACCCTAGAGAACTCTACTAGGGAAAGAAATTTTATGTTATCCTTGCTGATATAGATATAGGTCTGCCTATATTGACACCCAGGGCCCCTAACATGCACCAGCTCCCACAGGATTGCACACATTTCCTGTACCCTCAGCAGATCATGGGAAAATTATAAACTCCAGGGGACAAGATGCTGTCTGATAGTAATAGTATGGCCATCTGGTTCATGCAGACACAAATTGACAGGCCAGTTGCAGAGTGTGGACTAAGGGTGCCATGGTTAGAATCTTCTGACCAAGTTGTGTGGGCTGTTTGGACCAAGCTGTTACCTTGTTTCCATGTTTGCACTGGAGCACTTATAGGAAGCTACCAGTGTTGCCGATGTGCAGATACAGCAGATCCCTCTTGCGGAGCCACATGGAGTAGCTACACAACTGTTTGGCTAACATCCTATTTGGAGTCATGTTGCAGCAAATAGCTATGAACATGTGCCTCCTTTCTGGGACAAGGTGGATATATGGGCATAGCATCTCCAGCACAATGCAGCTATCAACACACAGCTGTATTGTATAGTGTTATAGATGGGCTCCCATACAGGGTACCCATGTGTAATCATGCTTCTGGCTAAAGGCCCCAGGCACAAAGGATAACACCAGGTAGAGAAGATGGAGATAAATTGAGGAATTGGTGTAACAGTGACAAATGCTCTGGAGACCATATATATGCAAATAGAGAGAGTTTTATTATGAAAAAGCCAACTGCGCTGTTGTATGGTTCAAAACAATTGTTTCCCCATTACATTATAATGTAAGGCTATATGACTATGTTCCCCCTCTCCCTCGGCAGGATGGGCAGAAGTATGTGCCAATAGCTGCTGCAGCACTTGGAGGATAGCACATACCTTTGTCTGTATGTCCTCCAAATGGGTCACTATGAGACCCATGGAGTTCTGAAGATCCCCCAAGCCCCGCTGCATCTCACATCACAAGTCCTCTGGCATTTCAAGGGGACCCATCTGGTTGAGTAAGGAGGCAGAGTGGATGGCTTAGGATAATAGCAACTGCAGTGGGTCCTAAGGCTGCCACTCTTCTTCCTTCTACCCTTCTTCATCATCCTCTTCTTCCCATCCTCCTCCCCAACTTCTTCCCTTCCTCCTACATCTCCTCCTCCTCCTGCACTTCCCCTGATAGTGTCCACAAGCAAAGAGGTGCTGATGCCTCTACATGTGGGGCAGTTGCTGAGATTGCTGCTGCAGAGGTGGTACTGCTCTGACCTATGCATATGGGGCAGTTGCTTGAGCCTGCAACTGCTGAGGCTGCTGCAGTGGAGGTGGAGACACCACCAATTCAGGCTAGGTTGTAGGTAGTTGCAGCCGGAGCTTCTGCTGCTACTGTTGCTGCTTCTTCTTGTCCTTGTCGTCCTCCTCCTCTTTCTCTTCCTCCTCTCCCCAGTGAGGAGCTGTGATTCCAGTTGCATGAATGACAACAACAGAACTGATCAGCCCTGTCTCAGACTACCCATGTTCAGCCACAATGCTTGTGTGGGAGAAACAGATGGGGCCCTATATGGCTGGGAACAGGGGACTATGAGTACCTACCCCAGGCCCCATATTACAGGAGTAGATACAGAATAAGGTGACTGCCTTTGTATTGCAGCAGATATGCGGATGTGTGTAGGATGGCACAAACACTGATGTAGTTTGGTAGTCCCTCCTGTAACCCTTTGCAAGTTATGCAGTGGCTGTGGGGCTGATGTGTGTGACAAAATGCATTCTCCCTTTCTGGACATTAGCTATGGCAGTGGTGCAAGGCCCTTCCAAAGATTCCCATGAGACTGCATAATGCTGCACTGTGTGTGTCTGTGTCTGTGTCAGTGGTGAATGTTAGATCAGGTGTTTGTGTGGCAGATACCATGGACAATCTTAGTACAGTAGCAGTTTCATGGTTGTATTTGTGTGCGAATCTCCATGTGTCTGCAGGCGCATGCATGTTGACAGTGATATTTAGCCATGTTGTACTTGTTGTCTGGTACACAGTCAACCTGGAGGGGGCAGCAGCCATTGCTGCAGCAGTCAGATGAATGGATGTGTCATGTCCCATTGCTCACTCTCTTCCCTCCACATGTGAATGGGACATGGTAGAGGTTGTATGCACACCATCCAAACAGGGTGTTCATCATCCTATATACACTTTCAGACTGAGCCCTCTTTATGTGACCTCTAGGTCCAGGGCAGACCTCTTGCACATCTCAGACCCTTCTCATTACCCAGTGTTCTCATGCACCACATATGCATATCTGACCTTTACTATTTACTACTATTTTTATCCATTGCAATGCCTCACATGGGTGTCGATCACATGTCACTTTCCCAGGGGTGGCAGCCTACTTTATTCATGTGTGTGGCTATCTGTAAGGCTACAGCTTATACATACTATCAGACGGCTGCCTGGGTGAGAATCTTCACAGTCTTGACAATGCATATATTTATATGATTTTTGCAAGGTATTGTGGGTAATGTAGTTCATTCACACCAGACACAGCTGCTGACAATAATTTAGTTGTGCACAAGTGTTAAAGCCAATAAGATACTTCTTTATTTATGGGGTTATTTCTCCCAGCACAGATATGCTTGGTAGCACATAAATTAGGTTACTTGCTTGCAGTGTTTAACTTGGTAAAACAAAGTCAAAAATCAAAATCAGGAAAACAACCTTCAAACTTGTCAGGCAATTAGCTAATGTTTTCTTAGCATATCTCTAACAAACGAAAAGCCACAAAGAAAGAAATAAACTGTTCTTGTAAGGTTAACTTCTGATTACTTTCCACACAGATTCAGAAGTAATTCTCTCCTAGCTCACAAGCAATTAGGTGCAGCTCAATTGCTATCAGTTATCCAGCTGAAACCCTTTAGCAGGCTGGCTTTCTACTGTGTGAGTCAAATCCTGCTTCAGGAGCTTTTCTTAGTGGAATAAAGAACAAATTTATATTTCTTTGTGATGGCTGCTGTGCTTTATCACAGAAAGTTACCAACGGAGTTTGGATAGAGAGCAGTCCATATAAACAATATCTTGATCTGCTATTATTTCCCCTTCATCAACAAGCATAGGGTCACTATCATGAATTGGCACAGATGAATCTTTCAATGGAGCACTTTCAGGAGAACACTTATTTCCCTGCTGTCTTTCAAGGTTATAGCTAGGGCATAGATCAGTGTTCATACCTGAGCTTCCATTGTTGCTATAGTTCCTCTCTATATAGCCTGGCCAGTATGTAGTCCAGTTCTTATGTCCAGCCTTCCAGTCCTGATCACTGGACACTGGATCTCTCTTCACATACCTTCTGGCATAGGTCTTAGAGCCCCTTCCACGTGCAGCCGTCTCCCTCACAGGTAGCCTCTGGTGATTCCTTGTCCTGCAGCACCATTCCTCTGGCTTTCCCCAGTCCAATGGTATATGCTGGCCCTTGAAATACCTCCCAGTATACGTACTGCCTTGGACTCTTCTAGACCTCTCAAAGGCTTTTCTCCTCTTCCTTCCAGAGGGTTTCTTTCCTTCTCTATCCGTCCAGTTTGGCTTCTGCTTCTGCTGATCCTTCAGATGAAACTGATGATCCTTCTCTGTATATCCAAGGTGATCCTGAAGATGGTCATCTGTAGAATAAACTCTACTCTTATTCTGCTTAGATGAGTGATCCTCCCTAACACAGCGCAGCTGTGCTGAATCAGGCCCTGCCCTTTGAGATGAGTGCTTAGGGATTACCTCATAGCCCTCCTGATTGAACACACGTTTCCCCACTTCAGCTCCTCTAATGGCTCTTGGAAACCTGGTGCATTCTGGGACTGGTAGTCTTTTATGGCAAAATTCTGTTTTCTCATTTCTACCAGCACTGACAGGTTGCTTGTTCAGAGACACTTCACCTTTTCTATAGCTCCTTCCTGAGCTATGATAAGCTTCCTTATCACAATACCTTGCTGATCTTCCAAGCTGTCACACTCACTGCAGTACTTTGGACTGGACTCTTTGGATGGCCCTGAATCACGTCTTATAGGCCTCTAGATCCCAGTGTATGCTGAAGCATCTGGAGAAGAGAGGGTTGTGCATTAATGTTTAGGTGTTCCCTATATATGGATGGTCCCTATCACCCTCAGAGTGCCTTTCACTGATTGTGCAGGACATCTTTGTTGTGAGTGTTTTCCTGCATCTGGATGACTGTGGCTGTAGCACCTGGCCTGGCCAGGTTGGGTTGAGCCACCAGCCTGGGCAAGCTAAGAGAAGTCCATGACTGCTATATTAAAGGTAACCTGCATCTCCATGCATGGTTTTGAATACATCTCTTTCTTTGTGCCCTGTAAGGGCCTGGACTAGACATGTGGCTGCTTTCAGAGCACAGGGTGACTGCATAAGCTATGCCACCATGGTGAGTGTGTCGTGTGGAATGGGAGGCACTGGAGTAGTTGGACCAAACATGTCTTGCTTGTGCTACAGTCTGCATCACGGCCATCTTTGGGTGGCATGGATGATGTCTACATATATGATATGCTTGTGAGCAGATACATGGCAACTTTGCTCACTGTCCATATGCATGCAAATGGCAGTTTCAGAGGCTACGGGATTTGCAAAAACCTGACAAGCCATTGCAATTTATGGAGCATGTGTATGTGGTGACAGAAGCCCTCATTGTGACCAAGGAACAACCTAAACTATCTACCCGCTGGAATCGATGCACCTGACTGCACACCATCATTACACCACCAAAAGTAGACTCCATCGCCTCCCCAGCAAGCTGACCCTATCTCCAACCAGGCCTGCCCCAGGATCTCAAGGTACTCTTGAAACCATGTCACCCTTCCTGATTCCAGCATACCTCCTAACACCATTCCCGCTTAACTTGTCATACTGTTACATCATTGCCAACACACGCCCAAACCGCTCCATTCCAAACACTACACCTGCCCATCCTACAAACATCACCAAATCCCCCTTTACATGGGGTAGCGCATACACACCTCCCACACCAACCCACACCTCTACCCTCACAAACACTCAATCTCTTTCAATCACTCTAATAAATGCATGCTCAGTTAGAAACAAAGTCCCCATGCTCCAAAACCTGATCATATCTCAAAAAATTGATATCCTCTGTATAACAGAAATGTGGCTGACAGATTCCAACACAGTACTCATGAAACAACTAACACCTAATGGATACAGTATGCACAACTGCTCACGAGCACACGCCAGAGGATGAGGAGTAGCCATCATAGCGAAATCCAACCTCCACCTGAGAAACCACGCATCAGAAACAACCAATGAAGAGGACATACTCACAATCACCAAAAAACACCTCTCCATATGTCTAATCTACCGAGCACCCACTGCATCTCCCGATCTATCAGACATACTAAAGCATATATCAGAGAGTGCCATCACCACAAAAGAACAACTAATCCTCGGAGACTTCAACCTCCCCTCATTGCAAGAAAAGCATGCCGAAGCCTTCATCAGTGCTATGGAAGCAATGGACCTGACTCAAGTCATACACGAATCAACACATGAAAAAGGGAATACTCTAGACCTGATATTCCTCAACTCCCAAAACACCATCTCATGCAAGAACCCAAGGATCACAAACGTTCCATGGTCTAACCACCATCTCATTAACTTTACCTGCACCTACCAACATACCAGCATCAAAGAGAACATTCATCTCGCAAGAAGATTTAAACCATTTAACAAGGAGGACTTCCTTGCCCAAATACTACCTAAACTACAAACAGACTCCTCCAAAATCGAAGACCTAATCAACGACTGGAATACTACAATCTCCTCAGCAGCATATACAACAACAAACAGCACCAAAACCAGAGCTAGTGCAACAAGAGCCCGATGGTTTACTCCCAACCTATGGAGACTAAAAACCCAACTCAGGAGGACCGAGAGAAAATGGAGAAAGATCAAAAAAGAAACAGACAAAGCAAGATACATGAGTGAACTAGATACCTACCGCAGAGAAACAGATAATGCAAAAAGGGCCTACCACTCAAAAATCATAAATACTTCAATTAACAAACCACATGAGCTCTTTGAGATTGTTAAGAAGCTAACAAAGACACCCAACCACTCTAACCAACTCCCGAACATTCCACCGGAACAACTGGCACGTCAATATAAACAGCTCCAACAACCACTCAACTCACAAGTGAGTGCAACAATGATAACCTACCCTACAGCTAAGGGCACAGAATGGAGTACATTCGAAACTGTCACCAAAGAAAAGATAGAATCCACTATCTCATGCCTGAACACCGCTACCTCTCCATTAGATCCCCGCCCTGTGGAGTGGATAAAGAAAACCAAGGAGGACATAAGCACAGCCCTAACCCACATAGTCAACGAATCTCTCAAGCAAGGACACATGCCAGACAACCTCAAAACCTCTATCATTCGCCCAACCCTTAAGAAACACAACCTGGACCCCCTTGACCCCGCCTCCTTCATGCCAATAGCAAGTCTCCCTTTCACTGCAAAAGTCATTGAGAAGATAATTCAACAGCAGCTCCAAGACCACCTGGATATAAACAACTTCCTGGACCCACAACAACACGGATTCCGCCCGTCGCATGGAGTCGAGACCCTCATGATATCACTACTGAACACCCTAATCAAAGGTACGTAGACCAAACACTCTGGATATGCTATGGTCTTTCTAGATATAGCCGCAGCTTTTGACACAATCTCCCACTACACCCTCCTACGAAGACTACAGGAGATTGGCATAG
This sequence comes from Ichthyophis bannanicus, assembly GCA_033557465.1. Classification (NCBI taxonomy): domain Eukaryota; kingdom Metazoa; phylum Chordata; class Amphibia; order Gymnophiona; family Ichthyophiidae; genus Ichthyophis; species Ichthyophis bannanicus. The sequence continues at coordinate 908,501,728 of CM066034.1, forward strand.
AGGACATCGTATTACAGTGGTTCCACTCCTACCTGACCAACAGACAACAACTGATCCGCACAAGCATGGCAACCTCTCCTCCCCCTTTTTGACAGCATCAAGGTGTACCCCTAGGCTCCACACTCTCCACCATGCTCTTCAATATCTACCTGCAGCCACTCTGCTCGATAATACGCTCTCACAACATTAACTACCACATCTACACAGACAACATTTCTGCTTTATGAACCCATCACAACCACAAACCCAACAAACTGTCACCTATCAGACTGCTTCATTGATGTCACTAACTGGCTACAAGAGAACAACCTATCCATTAACTTTAAAAAAAAAAAACCAGAAGCCCTCATTGTGACCAAGGAACAAAACTTCACCCCACCACCACACCTTATTTTGGGAACCACCCAAATACAAGTTCAACCCTATATAAAATACTTGGGAATCATCATCAGATCAAGCGCTTACATTTCAAGCAACAGATTAAAAGGACTGCCAGAACAATATTCCACAAAGCAAAGATGGTACAACGACTCGGACCACTCATCGACCCACAGGATTTCAGAACAGTCATGCAGGCTATGACGCTTCCTCACCTGGGCCACTCTAATACAATCTATCATGGACTACCTGCCACCCACACCAACCCCCTAAGGACCGCCTTAAACACCACCGCAAGAATCATCCAGAGGGCGAAGAAACACGATCACATCACTCCAGTCCTGAGAGAGCTTCACATCCTGCCTCTCGAAGCAAGGATTAAATACAAATCTCTCCTACTTATCCACAAAGCCCTCCACCAAATACAGACTTCCCAACTCCGGACTCTACTCCCTCAGCCTACTCTCAACAGACCAACCTGGCAGACCACCAACAACACTCTCACTATTCCTCACGAACGAACTAATTTCACTCAACAAACCTGTAACAGGGCATTTGAACTGTACGCGCCCTCCCTCTGGAACTCCCTCCCGAACTAGATCCAAAACAATAGAGACCTCTCCACATTCAGGAAACAATTAAAAACCCTTCTGTTTCATAAATATCTTGGATCTGAGATGGACATCTCTCACTGACTGCAACATCCAGACTCAATCTGTTCTAACCCCTCTGCTACCAACTGAGAGACTTGCGTCAAATGTCTAGTACTGTTAATTTCTGTTCAGATCATCAATGTTGACCCCCCTGGTGTTGGCCCCCCTCCATTTCTCTGTTGAGCTGATTATTGTACCCCCCCCCCCCTTTTTATGTCAAACCGCTTTGACCCGGTGAAAAGTGGGATATAAATGCAGTTAAGTAAATAAATAAATGTGTTCTCCAGCAGGCTGCAGGGAGCAGTCTTGAGAGCATGGTGGTATCATCCCTGAACTAGCATGTGGCCTTACAGGTATTTGGGTATATTTGGGAGTCAAGGTTTGAACTTACCTGGTCAGAACCATCTGGATCTTCTGAAATATCCTCTATGCTGCAGAGTGGGGTGGTCTCTGACCCCGGGCCAGAAAAGCCTGTGCTCTTTGGAGAGCACTAGACGCACTAGTAGGTTGCTCTCCACATTGGAAAAGTTGCACTCCCTACTGGCCATCGTGTCGGTGCTCTCCAATATTTGATCCTTTAGTAGCTGCTGCAGTGTGCAAGGACCAGAAATATGTCTACATGGTTCCTCAGGGGAAGACGTGCCATGAGGATGTAAAGTAAAGTGAAGGTAGGCACATTCATTTTGCCATCAGGTAGCATTTACACATCTAATAGACATGTATAACAGCCAAAAAACATTCATTTGCACATGTAGATCCACCATTGGCCGCCTCTTCTCTACATGTGTATCTTGTTACCCATGCTCAGATATATATATATATATATATATATATATATATAGATAGATAGATAGATAGATAGATATAGATATATATGCTGATTTCAAGAGATGTTTGCACATTTTTCCATTGCATGTTCTTACAGAGATTTATATGTGTAAGTGTTGCTATCTTGCTTGGCTTCCATGTATATTTGTCCACTGGACATTTTTTAAATTATGTCCATTTTGAGGAGCAGAGATAAGATGATTTTTTTTATCGGTTTCTCACATATACACCCTCTCTTTCAAAATTGACCACTTTTTTCTGCACGTTTCATTTTCACATTGCAAAATCCTTCTAAATAACCTGTGAAAAATGTGCCTTCATTTGCTGATTTTTGGTACTTCTACATATGTTAGAAATACGATTTAGAAGCAGGAAAATTGAACTAGTCGAGCCAGATATATAATTTCTACATAAAAGTGCTAATATTTGGCTCTTCTACATGTGAGTAATACAGTACATACAGGTTCCAATATTCTGCACTCCTATGTAAAAGATATATGTGTACCGAGATGTATACATGTATATTCAGCAGCACTTACTATACATATAGCACTTCTGAATGTGCCAAATAATTTTAAACATATTGTTTTGATATTGCAAATTATTCCCTTGATGTCCTGCTTAATATTGGGTTCTCTGGCGATAATTTTATAAACTTTTTTTGCACATAAGACGCCTCTTATAAGATTATGCTTAAAAGTACACGCGGTTCAAGTAGGCATGTATTTGCAGAGTAGGCAGACTCGGGGAAGGATTCTGGGTAGAGTGTTGGCGGAGTCATGATTTACACTTGTACAATATGTGTTAACATTTATGCCTGTCAACACCCACGATCTAGGTTCATTGCTGCGGAATTTGTGTTAGTAGGTAAATATATGCCTTTATAAAATAGGAATTCTCTCTACCTCCAAACCTCTGTGCCCTGTTATAAAATTACTCTTTGTATTACAATGATAAAGTCTACCTAGAGTTGACTAGGGTAACCAGCTTATATGTAGGATCCTTCTTCAATTTGCAACAGCGCATGGTGGCTCTGGCGGTTATGTTTCCCACAAATTTTCTGCCAAGTAGATAGTGCAACTTGGGAATAATAGCTTTTTCTTTTTTGATCCTCAGCAGTTGAAGACGTATACAGCCTGATTCAGAGAAGGGGACGTCCGGACCGTCTGGATGTCCCAGAGAAAGATGGGCCCATTAGGACCCAATTCTAGACCGTGGGAATCGGGCTCAAGGATGGCCCGGCATGCCCCTGCCTGCATGCGGGGACATCTTCCCCGCAGGCTCCCCTGGCTGCTGTGGCTCGGCCTCCCCCCCCCCCCCTTCCACGTCGTCCGACCCACGACTAGCCAGCCGGGGCCTGGATCGGGTGACAGGGACTTCCTCGCACCCAGCCCCAGCCCTGGGGGGGGGGGGGGGGGGGTGGTGATCTCCGGGCCCGCTGGCAAATTAGTGCTGCTTATTCCACCTCAGAGGTAGAATAAGCAGCACATCGCCTTTGACCCAGTAGAACTTACAGGGCCATAACTGGAATCGGCCCTGTACGTCCTGCCAAGCTGGCCTGCCCCTGCTCTGCCATGATCCCGCCCCTTCCCACACCCCATTGGCTCCCCCTGTCCTACTGCTCCTGGGACATGCAGCCTCGCAACCTTCATCTTTGCTCCCTTAATACACAAAGGGCCTGATTCAATTACCTACTAACCACTTTGATTGCTGATTCGGGGATATCCAAATAATTCAAAATGGTGTAGTATATTGTTTAGTGTGTTTTCCCACCATTTTTTCTTTGTTTTTTCTCTCTTTATTCTAATATGAAGTTCTCTCTGTTTTTGTTTTTTTATCTTTTGAAACTTAATATCAAGGCATTAATATTACTTTTTATGATATAGAATAATTTATTGTCTGTTTCATTTTAATTTTGTATGAAGGAAGGATGGCAAGGCAATTCACAGTACTGCTTTTTAACTTTCAAAAAGGAAACTATGATAAAATGAGGAAGATAGTTAAGAAAAAACTAAAAGGAGCTGCTGTAGAGGTTAAAGATTTACATCAAGCACAGGCGTTGTTTAAAAATACTATCTTGGAAGCCTTAACCTTTAAAAAGGAGATAGAGCAGCTTTTAAACTAGATAATAGGGGAAAGCCGACATTCGCCCCAGAGCAGATGGTTCGGAAGAATGTATCCTTGAAGGATACTACCAAAAGCAGAGAGGTTCCAAAAAAAGAGTAAAGTAGCCCAAATGCCCTCGAGTATGGAGCAGACAGAGCTTAAAGATCCCAAATTACCCATGTCTACCAATAGCCAAATTAATATAAATAAAATACAGTCTCTAAAATGCTTGTATGCAAATGCTAGAAGTCTAAAAAATAAGATGGGAGAGTTAGAATATATAGCACTAAATGAAAGGTTAGATGTGATTGGAATATCAGAGACATGGTGGAAGGAGGACAACCAGTGGGACATTGTGATACCTGAGTACAAACTATATCGTAATGATAGAGCTGATCAAATTGGTGGAGGGGTTGCGCTCTATGTTAGAGAGGGCATTGAGTCAGAAAGGATTAAAGTTTTGCAGGAAACAAAATTTGCTGTAGAATCTCTATGGATTGAAATTCCATGTAAAAAGGGGAAGGCGATGGCGGTGGGAGTGTACTATCGACCGCCTGGCCAGAATGAACAAATGGATGAAGAAATGCTCAAAGAAATCAAGGAAGCTAACAAAAGTTACAGCGCGGTAATAATAATGGGCGATTTCAATTACCCCGGTATCGACTGGGTCAGTGTCACGGCAGTACATGCTAGGGAGATAAAGTTCCTAGATGACATAAATGACTGCTTCTTGGAGCAGCTGGTTCATGAACCAACCAGAGGGGAAGCCATATTAGATCTAGTCCTTAGTGGAACACCAGATCTAGTGCAAGAGATAAGGGTGTTGGGGCCACTTGGCAATAGTGATCATAGCATGATCGCCTTTGATTTAATTAGTGGAGGAAGGATAGTAAGGAAATCCACAGTACTACCTTTTAACTTTCGAAAGGGAGACTATGATTAAATGAGGAAAATAGTTAAGAAAAAACTAAAAGGAGCAGTTGCAAAGGTTAAAGACTTACAACAAGCTTGGGTGTTGTTGAAAAATACTATCTTGGAAGCCCAGACCAGCTGTATTCCACGCTTTAAGAAAAGTGGAAGGAAGTCCAAAAAACTGCCAACATGGTTTAAAGGTGAGGTCAGAGAGGCTGTTGTTGCCAAGAAAGCATCTTTCAGGAAATGGAAAAAAGAGCCAAACGATGAAACCTGGAAACAGCACAAGCACTGGCAGGTCAAATGCAAGGCATTGATAAAGAAGGCAAAGAGAGAATTTGAGAAGCAGCTTGCTGCGGAAGCAAAAACGCGAAATAAAGATTTTTTTAAGTACATTTGTAGCAAAAAACCTGTGAGAGTCAGTTGGACCATTAGATGATAGAGGAGTTAAAGGGGCACTAAGAGGCGACAAGGCGATAGCGGAGAGACTGAATGAATTCTTTGCTTCGGTCTTTACTGAGGAAGATGTAGGGATGTTACCCATGACTGAAGTGGTATTTAAAGGTGCGGAAGAATTGAAGGAAATATCGATACATCGGGAAGATATATTACAACTATTAGATAAACTGAAGAGTAGCAAATCACCTGGGCCGGATGGTATACATCCAAGGGTGTTGAAAGAACTGAAATATGAGATTGCAGACCTGCTATTAGTAATCTGTGAACTATCATTAAAATCATCTCTAATACCTGAAGATTGGCGGATCGCCAATGTAACACCAATTTTTAAAAAGGGTTTGAGGGGTGATCCGGGAAACTATAGACCAGTGAGCCTCACGTCAGTACCGGGAAAAATGGTAGAAACCATCATAAAGAATAAAATTACTCAGCATGTAGATAGTCATGGCCTAATGGGAGACAGCCAACATGGCTTTAGACAAGGAAGATCTTGTCTTACTAATCTGTTATGTTTTTTTGAAAGTGTGAATAAACAGGTGGACAAAGGTGAGTCGGTTGATATAGTGTATCTGGACTTTCAGAAAGCCTTTGACAAGGTCCCTCATCAGAGACTTTTGGCAAAACTAAAGAGTCATGGGATAGGAGACAGTGTACTACTGTGGATCAGGAACTGGTTAAAAGATAGAAAGCAGAGGGTTGGGCTAAATGGCCAATTTTCCCAATGGAGAAAGGCGAATAGTGGTGTACTCCAGGGATCTGTGCTGGGTCCGCTGCTTTTTGACATATTCATAAATGACCTGGAAAGTGGAATAACGAGTGAGGTTATCAAATTTGCAGATGACACAAAACTATTTAAAGTTGTTAAAACCCAAGAGGATTGTGAAAAATTGCAAGAGGATCTTGATAAATTTGAAGACTGGGCATCAAAATGGCAGATGAAATTTAATGTGGATAAGTGCAAAGTTATGCACCTAGGGAAGAACAACCCAAACTATGGTTACACGATGCAAGGTTCCACATTAGGAACCACCACCCAGGAAAATGATTTAGGCGTCATTGTGGATAACATGTTAAAATCCTCGGCCCAGTGTGCAGCGGCAAATAGAATGCTAGGTATCATAAGGAAAGGAATGGAAAATAAAACAAAAGATATTATAATGCCACTATACCATTCCATGGTGAGACCGCACCTTGAATATTGTGTGCAATTCTGGTCGCCTCATCTTAAAAAGGATATAGCGTTATTAGAAAAGGTTCAGAGAAGAGCCACCAAAATGGTAAAGGGGATGGAAGGATACTCCTATGAAGAAAGGCTAAAAAGGTTAGGGCTCTTTAACCTGGAAAAGAGACGGCTGAGGAGAGATATGATAGAAGTCTATAAATTAATGAACGTAGATCGACTGTTTACGTTATCAGAATATAGAAAGACTAGGGGACATGCAATGAAGCTACAGGGTAAACTATTTAAGACTAATAAAAGAAAATATTTTTTCACTCAACATGTAATCAAAATCTGGAATTTGTTACCGGAGGATGTAGTAAAGGCTGTTAGTGTAGCTGGGTTTAAAAAAGGTTTGGACAAGTTCCTAGAGGAAAGGTCCATAAACCATTATTAAGAAGGGACCCAGGATATCAATGCCTGACCTAGTCTTTTGGGGAAACTGCTAGGTACGTATGACCTAGATTGGCCACTGTTGGAAACAGGATACTGGGCTTGATGGACCTTGGTCTGACCCAGTATGGCATATCTTATGTTCTTATGTTCTTAAGCCCAGAGCAGCTGTATTTCATGCTTTTTCAGAAAGGTGGAAGGAAGTCCAAAAAACTGCCAGCATGGTTTAAAAGTGAGATCAGAGAGGCTTCCTGGGTGTCTACTCTATTGCAGATTTTGTTATCATCTGCAAAGAGGCAAACCTTACCCGACAGCCCTTCCACTATATAGTGATATAGCGGAAGGGCTGTCGGGTAAGGTTTGCCTCTTTGCGGATGATAACAAAATCTGCACTAGAGTAGACACCAAGGAAGTTGTAGATAACATGAGGAGGGATCTAACTAAGCTTGAAGAATGGTCTAGAATTTGGCAGATGGGATTTAATGTTAAAAAATGTAAGGTCATGCATTTGGGCTGCAGCAATCCAAGGGAGCAATATAATGTAGGGGGTGAAGTACTTTTGTCCACTAAAGAAAAGCGGGACTTAGGTGTGGTTATGTCTGATGATCTTAAAGTAGCTAAACAAGTAGAAAAGGTGACAGCAAAAGCTAGAAGGATGCTTGGGTGCATTCGGAGAGGAATAGCTAGCAGAAAAAAGGAGGTGAGGGTGCCTCTGTATAAGTCTTTGGTGCAACTTCATTTGGAGTATTGTGTGCAATTCTGGAGACTGCACCTTCAAAAGCATATAAACAGGATGGAGTCAGTACAGAGGGTGGCTACTAAAATGGTTAGTGGTCTTCATTATAAAGCATATGAGGACAGACTTAAGGATCTTAATATGTACACCTTAGAGGAAAGGCGGGATAGAGGTGATATGATTGAGACGTTTAAATACCTCCATGGCATAAATGCACAGAGGGAGATCCTCTTTTGATTGAAAGCAAGTTCTGCTATGAGGGGACATGGGATGAGGGTGAAAGGGGATAGATTCAGGAGTGATATGCGGAAATTTTCTTTACGGAGTGGTGGATCCGTGGAATAGTCTCCCAGTGGAGGTGGTAGAGATGAGGACAGTATGTGAATTCAAAAAAGCATGGGACAAACAAAGAGGATCGCTAAAGGAAAAAAGGGGACTGTTGTAGTTGTTGATATGGAAGGACAGACTAGATAGGCTATGTGTTCTTTTTCTGTCGTCATTTTTCTATGTTTCTATCTTTCAGGAAATGGAAAAAGGAGCCAAATGACGAAAACTGGAAACAACATAAGCACTGGCAAGTTATATGCAAGGCATTGATAAAGCAGGCAAAGAGAGAATTTGAGAAGAAGCTTGCCGTGGAAGCAAAAATACATAAGACTTTTTCAAGTATATTCATAGCAAAAAACCTGTGAGAGAGTTGGACCATTAGATGATAGATGGGTAAAAGGGGTACAAAGAGGGGACAAGGCCATAGCAGAGAGACTGAATGAATTCTTTGCTTTGGTCTTTACTGAAGAAGATGTAGGGAAATTACCCATGACTGAAATGGCATTTAAAGGTGATGCATCGGAAAAATTTAAAGAAATATTGATAAAACGGGAAGATATATTACAGCTATTTGATAAACTAAACAGTAGCAAATCACCTGGACCAGATGGTATACACCCGAGGGTGTTGAAAGATCTGAAATATGAGATTTCAGACCTACTATTAGTAATCTGTGATGAATTCCAGTCTCTTTTCTGGCACTTTTCCCACTCCCTGGAAACATTCCTCAGTTTGCCCACTTCTCAGAAAACCGCCCTTTGATTCCCTTGACCCCCATTCACTATCATCCAGTTTCGAATCTCCCTTTACGCTCAAAAATTCTTGAAAACGCTGTTTTCTCTCAATTATCTCACCACCTTGACTCCATCTACTTTTTCCATCCTCATCAGTCTGGTTTCTGTCCCAGTCATAGTGTTGAAACTATTCTATTTGCGTTCCTCAATGAACTCCATACCTTGCATGATCACGATGATGTTTCTGTGTCAGTGTTTCTGGATCTTTCTGCGGCCTTTCATCTTGTGGACAACTCCGTCCGTCTCTCTCGTCTGCGTGATGCTGGTCTTCGGGGCATGGTTTATTGCTGGTTCCACTCTTTTCCTCTTCTCGTGGTCTCTCTCAGTCACTTCAGGCACCACCTCTTCTGTCTCGGTTCCTCTCCATTGTGGAGTCCCTCACATTTCTGGCACCTCTGCTGTTCAATGTCTTTCTCGCACCACTCACTCTACTTATCCAGCAATTAGGGCTGTCAGCATACTATTATGCCAACGATATTATTCTGCTTCATCACACAAATCCATCTCAACCCAATCTTTCTCCCCTTAACATTTGTCTGTCTCAAGTTTCCAACTGGTTAACTGCTAACTGCCTTCACCTTAACATATTTAAAACGTCGGCTGTATGGTTTGCACCTGGTGGTACCTGTCCTTTCATGGCCCCAGTTCTCTCCAGTTCCCCTATTCCTCTAGTATCTTCCCTTTGCTATTTGGGTATAATTCTTGACTCTGATCTGTCTTTCCACAACCACATCTCTGCTCACCAAAAGATTCTTTTATTATCTTCGTCAAATTTGTGCGATCCGTCTTTCCTCACACCTATAGCATTAACAACTCTTCTTCTGTCTCTAGTCATGTCCCATCTTGATTTCTGTAATCTTGCTCTTGCTGGTAACCCCCAGTTCCAACTTCACTGCCTCCAACTGATTCAAAATATGGCAACCAGAATCATCTCACACGCCTTGCGTCAAGATCATATCACACCACTCCCTTTTCAGCTTCATTGGCTCCCCATGGAATACCGCATTCACTACAAGATTCTTATACTAGTACATCAAGCTATATATACCCATACCCCGCAATACCTGACATACCTTCTCCAATTCCACACTCCCACATGCATTCTCCGTTCAGTACACATTAATTGTCTCCATCTCCCTTCACCATCCCATGCTCACTTACAAGCCACACGCCAGTCAGCTTTCTTTCTTTTTTAAGTCCATCCCTACGGAACTCCCTTCCCACTGCTCTCCGAGTAGAACAGACGAATTCCAGATTTAATTCTCTTCTAAAAACTCATCTTTTCTATTCCGCGATCTTCCTTACTCCATTACCTGACGTTATCTCTGTCCTCTGGTCTTTCCTCTCTTGCACGATTGATTTGCCCTTTCCCTTTCCTGTCCAGTATTGTAGTTCTTTTCCTTTTTCTGGTTTTGATTGCACCTGTATGTTTATAAATTATACCCCACCCTGGTGGCATGAAGGAGCAGTATATCAAATATTCCAATAAACATAAACTATCATTAAAATCATCTGTAGTACCTGAAGATTGGCGAATGGCCAATGTAACACCTGTTTTTAAAAAGAGTTCCAGGGGTGATCCGGGAAACTACAGGTCAGTGAGCCTGACATCAGTACTAGGAACAAAATTACTGAACATGTAGATAGTCATGGTTTAATGGGAGAAAGCCAACATGAATTTAGCCAAGGAAGGTCTTGTCTTACTAATCTGTTACATTTTTTTGAAGGCATGAATAAACAGGTAGACAAAGGTGAGCCAGTCAGTATAGTATATCTGGATTTTCAGAAAGCTTGTGACAATGTCCCTCATGAGAGACTCTTGGTGAAGTTAAAAAGCCATGGGATAGGAGGCAGTGTACTATTGTGTATCAGGAACTGGTTAAAAGACAGAAAGCATAGGGTAAGGCTAAATGGCCAATTTTCCCAATGGAGAAAGGTGAATAGTGGAGTACCCCAGGGATCTGTGCTGGGCACGCTGCTTTTTAACATATTCGTAAATAACCTGGAAATGGGAATAATGAGTGAGAGACTCAAATTTACAGATGATACAAAATTATTCAAAGTTGTTAAAACACAAGAGGATTGTGAAAAATTGCAAGAGGACCATGATAAATTGGAAGACTGGACTTTCAAATGAAATTTAATGTGGACAAGTGCAAAGTTATGCAGAAAGAACAACCCAAACTATGGTTATGGTTACACAATGCAAGGTTCCACATTAGGAACCACCACCGAGGAAAAGGTTTTAGGCATCATCATGGATAACCCAGTGTGCAGCGGCAGCCAAGAAGGCAAATAGAATGCTAGGAATCATAAGGAAAGGAATAAAGACTAAAACACAGGATATTATAATGCCTCTGTATTGTTCCATGGTGCAACTGCATCTTGAGTATTGTGTGCAATTCTGGTCGCCATATCTTAAAAAGGATACAATGGAATTAGAAAAGGTATAGAGAAGAGCCACCAAAATGGTAAAGGGGATGGAAGGATACCTCTATGAGGAGAGGCTTAAAAGGCTAGAGCTCTTCAACATGTTATCATAGGTTATGATAAGACTAAGCAGATAACATCTAAGAGAGCTCCCTCGCTACTGGTGCCTGCATTATGGAACTCCCTCCCCATGGACTTAAGGACCCTAAATGATATCAAGGACTTCCGCAAAGCTCTCATGACCCATCTCTTCATCGAGGCCTATGAGCAACCACCTTAAGTTGCCAAGCACTAGATACCACCCAAGTGGCACACTAGCTACCCTCACCACTTAGCCCCAACCGCCCATCCCCATTTAGACCTATAAGTAGATAACTTTTTACGTATGTGAATTGTATCTCCTCCTGTTGAATGTATGCCTCCCAATGTCTTGTTGACCACTTTGATTGAAGGATAAGGTAGTATACAAAACTGTCTAAATAAATAAATAAAAAAAACATGGAAAAGAGACGGCTGAGGGGAGATACGATAGAGGTCTATAAATTAATTAATAAAGTGGTACGGGTAAACGTAGATCAATTCTTTAGAACATCAAAAAGTAGAAAGACTAGGGGACATGCGATGAAGCTACAGTGTAACCCATTTAAGGCTAATAAGAGAAAATATTTTTTACTCAACACATAATCAAACCCTGGAATTTGTTACCAGAGGATGTAGTAAAAGCTGTTAGGGTAGCTGGGTTTAAAAAAAGGTTTGGACAAGTACCTGAAGGAAAGGTCCATAAACCATTTTTAAGGAGGACCCAGGTAATCCACTGCTTTCCCTAATACAAGCATTATGGAACCTGTGTTTCTTTTTGGGAAACTGCTAGGTACTTGTGACCTGGATTGGCCACTGTTGGAAACAGGATACTGGGCTTGATGGAACTTGGTCTGATTCAGTATGGCATTTCTTATGTTGTTGGTATTTTTCTTTGATTTTTTTTATGAATCTTTGTAAACCACTTTGCGATTTTGGGGATATTTGCTAAAATGCACTAAGCAGTTAGTGTGAGATTTAGCAGACACTAACCATCAGCACAGGCCAATAGTAAATGGCTACTGAACAGAAACAACAGCCAGTGCACTAAAAATGTTGCCCTAACTGTTTGCCGAGATATAGGGTAGGAACCAGATGGGTTATGAGCAGAGAATGGGCGTAGATTGTATAGTTAGAACAATTTTGCCCTTATTTGGCAATGTGATGCCCAGGGTTTAGTACAACAAAATTTCGGCTAGGGGTCATGGGTTCGATTTTGGAATCTAGGGTCACCATGAGCAGGAGCGACTGGGGATCGCTGTTGCTTCTACTACACTACCAATGATCCCAATGAGGATGGAATCAGGGGGTAGCCTGGTGCTAGGAACTGGGGGATAGGGCCATGTTATATGGGGAAGTGGGGTGATCTGATATCAGGGGGGAATCAGTGATTTAGATGATGTGGATGTCAGGTGTGCGATCTGAAGTCAGTTGGGGTTGGGGGATCAGGGAGTGAACGGGATCCTCCAGGCATAATTTAGGACCTTGTAGCCAATCTGGGTGCTGTGCTGGTCTATTTGGCATGTTTTAGGACGTCATAGGTGACCAAGGTGCTGTGCTGATCCTCTTGGCGTAATTTAGAGTCTTGCAGTCAATCTGGGTTTTGTGCTGACTGGTCCCCTTGGCATGTTTTAGGCATAGCAGTCAATCTGGGTGCCATGTTGGTCTCCCTGCCATTTTTACTCCTCTCAAAGTGCCTTGGTGTGCTTGCACCAATTGTGGTGCTACTCTGCCCTTTTCCACTCTCTTGAGGTGTTCGTTGTGCTCTTTCTACCATTTTGCTTTTCTGATGGTGGTTTCTGATACTCATGCTGCCACTGTATTTATTCTTTGCCTCTATTCTGGTGCTCCAGGTGAGTTTGTGACACTCATGATGGCTTGAAGTGCAGTTAGAGATGTCTGCCATCACATTTCAAGGAGTTTTAATTGAAAATAGATGGCAAACCTTACTGTTCCATTGTAAAATAGCTTCCCCCATAGACTTAAATGGGGACAAATAGGATGAATGGAACGGCTCCCAAAGACTATCCGAACGCATCTATTCTGACAATAAAAATGAGCATGAAAATATTTGGTGTGCACATGCATAATAAACATCATAAGCACTATTGCAAAATCACTTTGCACTTTAGTACATAGGAGCCTCAGAGAAGTTCACATCTAGCAACCCGATCTCTGAGGAGTTACTGTACAACTAAACTAAATGCAAATGATTACCAGATATGGAAATGTTGCTGAATAAAAATTAATTATGGGATATGATTTTCAAGGTCAGACCTTCTGTAAATGGAGAGGACTGGGATGAGAGCAGAATCTAGGATTTATCTTTTCAGAAAAGACAGTGACCCAATACATCTGAGCATAAAAGCACCTTGAAAGGTATATGGGAATCACTGAGAAAATTATTATTAATAATTAGTAAGCTGTTCTGGCTTCAGAAGCTTTAGTGTATGTTACTATGAAACTGAAAGAGTGCTGGAGAAATGTTAAAACATCTCACTGCTGTATTAGAAATAACAGACTGAGATGCATGGGAGAAAATTTGAAAGATAATCATGAGACAGCGATATTCTTGAACTGCCCACTAAGAAATGCTATAGAAGGAAAAGCAGAACCTGAATTATCTTTGGCCAATTTTAAGAGAAAGCTCGTAGCAGAGTTCAGCCAAAGAACAGAAACTGAAACTATGAAGCAGCTCAGCCCAGGAACAAAAGAGATTTTAAACAACGTTTCAACAGCTCTCACTGCAAGACGGGCTGGAGCTACTGGGCAGAAACCACTCAACAGAGTTGAAATTCCTTGTGTAGCAGGGGGGGAAAGCTGGTAGGCCTATGCAGACTAGAAAAGGTGAAATTGTGTCCACAGCAGGAGGTGTAGCTGATGGGTGGTCACAACCCAGAGGGTTTTTTTTTTTTTTAGCACAGCAGGGAGGTGGAACTTTTGAAATAGAACTGTCCAGCTTGTAAATCTGAGAATCACCAGAGTTACTGAAACAAAAGCGGCTATTAAATGTGTAAAGATGATAGAGGCTGATGGCACTTTACAGACGAACCAAGATCTTGGGATTGTTTCAGAATATACATTAGTAAATAAAAAATAAAGCCAATTTATTGAGCTCTCAGCTTTGTCAGAGAAGAGTCCGCTTTATCAACTAAAAAAAACAAAACGGTCTTTATACTATGAATGTACATTCGCTTGAAAGTGATGTTTATTTCCATTTTCATATAATATAAAATGAAGGCAGCAGTAAAATTCTTTATTTTCTTTTCATTTGACATAGAAGTCTATGCAGAAACAAAAGTACTGCATAGCTACTTTTGAACCTAGAAAGCCAAGAGCCACTGGAGGATGAAGAAAGGAGCAAACCCAATCCCTTGCAAGTAGGTTCCCAAACAGCGAATCTCCAAATGCAACTAAAACAGAAACTACCACAGCCACTACCGGAGTTGCCAAGTTCCCCAGTTCCAAGAGAGGGGTTTTTAAGCCAGTCCTGGATTTCTGACAATCTTGATCTGATGCCTTATGGGACCTGCAGCATTGATTCCAATGGGCAAAATCAGGGATGACAAAAACCATACTGCTTTGCAATGCAAATTTAAAACCAGAATGGGCAAAAAATCTCAGTCCTGGAACTGGGTAACTTGGCAACTCTGCACTAGTTTCTGGACAAAGCTTTCATCCAGTCATCACAAGGATTCAGAAACTCATCTTATTGCTGTTTAGAGCCAGAGAAAAAGTTTTAAAAAGTAATTCAGGAGGGAAGGGTTGCAGATCTTTTGCTATAGCGGTGCGTTGTTGTGCTGCTGTTTAATATGCATTGTGCTCTGTGTACAGTGCTAGTACAGACTGTACGTTTTTTGAAGCCTAAGCATAGCTTTGAGCTTTGTTAAGCTACAGCAGTGGTTCTCAACCCATTCCTCAGGACACACCTGGCCAGTCAGGTTTTCAGGATAACCATGAAGCATATGCATGAGTAAGGGTGCCAACTGGCTCCAGGCTTGATGCAGTCCTGGTTTTACCCTGTTGCATGCAAGGACTTGTAGTCTTGCTTTTCTTAGGCAGTGTAATAGAGAAATAAGAATGACATATCTCTGCATGCAATGGGGTAAACAGGGGCGGCCCAAGGGGGGTGCGGGGCCATGTGCGGAGACTCGGTGTGGGGCCTCATTTGCATAAGTGGCCTTATTTGCATAAATATTTGCATAATGTTACCATACACTAACTTTTAGTAAACATGTCTCTTAATGAGTGTATGGATAAAGAAAGACTAAAAGATTTCTACATTACTATAATCCAGTGCCAATCGCCAGGCACATTAGGAACTACTACAAACTCTTCCCATTTAGAACCCATAGCAAACCCGCTGTATCCTGACAGCATTACCAGGACTCACAAAGCACCATACCCTACCTATCAAAAGGCAACACTGCAAATATTAAACCAATACATTTCAGAGAATACTGGGGAAACAGAACAAGTGGCAATGTCAAATAGGAATTACATAAACAGAATACCTCAGCTCAGTTACACATGCAGAACATAGACCATCACCAAACAAGGAATCACAATTTAGAAACAGGAAGGCAGTAATTAAACTGGGAACCCCAAAAGCCAAACTTGGAATGTACAACAACACTGTAGAAATAAAACTATAAATTAAATTTCCTCTTGTACCAAACAAAGCGCAGACGTTAATGATGCACATTTCCCAGAGCTTTCATATTCCAGTTAATAAATTCAAAATAAAGAGATATCTTTCTACCTTTTGTGCATTTTTTTCAGTTGCAATTGCTCCAGCCACTTTCTTCTGGTTTCTTCATGTTTTCTGCTAACTCTCCATCGTCTGCTGTCCATTTGTCCTTTCTTCTCTCTTCTAATTTTTTTTCCATTCTCTCTCTCTACATCTGCTTTAACATACTAATCTTTCTCCTTTTGCTCTTTCCTCATTCCTATTTCATCCACACAAAATTTTACCCCTCCATCCTCAATCCCCACTTACTCTCCCAATACCCGGCCAATTGTAGCTTTTTCATCCCTCCCACACAAAATATTTTTCCCCTCTCCATTTTACTCTCCCAGCCCCATCCCATTCTAATCCTCCCCCAACATCAGCTCCCTTCTAGTTCCAGTCTCACCCAGCATCCATTCCCTTCTAGTCCCTGCATCAGCCCATTTCCAGTCCTAGCCGCCCATCAGCCCATTTCCAGTCCTAGCTCCCCCATCCATTTCCAGTCCTAGTCCCTTCATCAGCTCATTTCCAATCCTAGCCCCCCCCATCAGCCCATTTCTAGTCATTTCCTAGCCCCATCAGCCCATGACAAATCCTAGCTCCCCTCCACTCAGCCCAATTCCAGTCCAAGCTCCCCCATGAGCCTACTTCCAGTTCTAGCCCCTCCATGAGTCCATTTCAATTCAAGCCCCCACCACAGCCCATTTCCAATCTTAGCTCCCCCCAACAGCCCATTTCCAGTCCTATCCTAGCTGCTCCATCAGCCCATTTTCAGTCCTAGCTCCCTTCCCTCACAGCCCATTTCCATTCCAAGCCCCCTCCCCATCAGCTATTTGCAGTTCAAGCCTCCCCTTCCACTCAGCCCATTTCCAGTCCTAGCAACCCCCCAACCCATTACCAGTCCTAGCCCCCCATCAACCCACTTCCAGTCCTAACCCCCCATCAGCCCACTTCCAGTCCTAACCCCATCAGCCCATTTCCAGTCAGCCCCCCATAGCCCATTGCCAGTCCTAACCCCCCCATCAGCCCATAGCCCATTACCAGTCCTAACCACATCAGCCCACCTCAAGTCCTAATCCCTCCCCATCAGCCCATTTCCTGTCCTAGCCCCCCATAGCCCATTATCAGTCCTAACCCCCCCATAGCCCATTACCAGTCCTAACCCCCCATCACCCCATTTCCAGACAGCCCCCATCAGCCCACAACCCATTACCCGTCTTAACCCCCCATAGCCCATTACCAGTCCTAACCCCCCCAACAGCCCACAGCCCATTACCAGTCTTAACCCCCCCCAACAGCCCACAGCCCACCTCAAGTCAAGTCCTAACCCCCCCCCCCCATCGGCTCATGGTGCCGCTGCCGCAGCAGAATGGAGTGTCCCGCGAGGCCCCCTCTGCCCGGCTGAGCCCCTCTGTGCCGGCTTTCAGATACGCGAAGGGAGAGTGTCTCCCTCGTGTCTCTGTTAAGCCCACAGGGGCAGATGGGAAATTTCCCATCAGCCCCTGCTTCCCATCAGCCCCTGCGGGCTTAACAGAGACGCGAGGGAGACACTCTCCCTTCGCGTATCTGAAAGCCGGCGCAGAGGGGCTCAGCCGGGCAGAGGGGGCCCCACGGGACACTCCATTCTGCTGCTGCCGCGGCGGCAGCGGCCAGCTTTTTTTTTTTTTTTTAATTTAATTTTTAAAAAAGCAGAATGTTCTTAACGCGGAGCCCTGTGCAAAAAACATTCTTGCTCAATGGACGGGCCGGCCCTGGGGGTAAACCCAAGACTGGATCAAGCCTGTCAGGCGCACCTGAAGCCAATTGGCAACCCTATACATGAGAGAGATTTGCATACACTGCCTCCATTGTATGCAGATCTCTCTCATAGATATTCATTGTGGTTATTATGAAAGCCTGACTGGCTAAGTGTGTCCTGAGGACTGGATTGAGAACCCCTGCTTTAGAGTGATAAATATATAAGTAGGGCAGCCGAGAGCAGACAAAGTCCATATCAGAATTGTTCTAGATTAGAATGTCTAGGAAAGACACACAGACATAGCAAGTTTGTCTTGTGTTGTCACTGTGCACCGTAAGGGCTCTCTACGGCTCTGTCTGTAAAGGTCAACACAGCAGCCGAAACTCAGAGTCTGAGTTAGTAGTCAGTGAATTCTACTGTTTTTCTGACAAAAGTTATTTTGTGTGTATTGTAACCAGTTCATTTTTCTTTGAAAAAAAAGGTGCCAGTACTCATATGTAGGGCTCTTTCATTAATGCCTGGAGACCCATAGGCAATTATAGGAGGCAGTGAGAAAGGTGACGGTGCTCCATACCACCACATACCCCCTCAAAAAAAGCTCAGATTGTAACATTATAAAAGCCAGCCTTCCCCTACTAGATCTGGTTTTTTCTGAAGGTCCATCTTGTTAAGGAGGAGATGTGGGAATGAGAAAAGCACAGAAGTCTGCAGAAAGGAGAGCTGTGCCAGCAGAAGCTGAAGTGGGCTCTACTAGCAGCAGTGGCAAAGTTGAGAATACCGTGCATTCTTGGAGCAACAGACTATATGGGGGAAAGCAGTGTCTGTTGCCCTGAAAGTTCATTGTTTCTAAGAGGGCCAGGGAGGAGGGGCAAAAAAAAACAAAAAACAAGGGCTGCTTGAGGTCCACCCACTGGCCATGAAATTAAGGAGGAAAGGCTTCTAGCACTAGGACCTGTGGTCTGTGCCACACCTGCAGGCTAGAGATAGAGGAAATTGGAAAATCTCCAACACACTAGTCAGAGGCCTGGGGACTGACATCACCCCTACAGTACATACGCACCATCTTGTTGCAGCCCTCCTGGTGGTGGATACCGCTGCAGAGTCAGAGCCCAGGCCTGCCAAGGAGATGGAGTCACTCACACCCATCCCAGTAGGATGTTGCTCACACCCAGCTTCCCCCACTAAGGCATGGGTGGAGGAGGCTGCTTTCTCTGGGCTAGGTGTAAGTTATTCTGACTGTTTGCTGTTGCTGATGTCCTTTGCTCCGAAGATGCACTGTAACCATAGATTAGCAGCAGCAGCAGTCCCCTGGCCAAGATCAAGTGTGATATTTAGAAAAGAAAAAAGCATCAGAAGAACTTGCAGGGTTGATGAAAAGCAGGAATCTGTCTCCATCTTCACTGTTCAGTTGCAGGTCCAGGAAGAGGCACACTCAGTGAAGGGTGTCAGCAGCATGGGAGTAGCACCAGAGCTGCAGAAGAAGGCAGCAGCATTTATAAAAACGGCATCTATCGGTGCTGGTTTCAGAGGAGGCTGGTCCTAGTTTAAGGACCCCATCTTTCACTCAAACAGTAGCAGCAGGAAAGCTATAGGATAAGGGAAGTCCATCGCCTATGGTGACTCCTAGGGCGCTTCTCCCAGTGAGATAGCAGGTCAGCAGCCCCCAGAATTATTTCATTAGCAGCACTTTAAATGAAAGAGATAGGTGATGTCCCGCATCATTGTCCTGGAACAAGGGGTGGTGAAATGATTGTCCTGTATGAGCAGCCCCTGAAAGTGGTAGAAAATGTGGGATTTAAGTGGCTGTTGCAGCTGTTGAAGTGCTCTCCAAAACAAACTTGAGCCAGCACAATTCTTTCCTGAATGTAGGTCAAGGCACAGGTGAAGAACAATCATTTTATGAGTGACATCTGTACCATCCTGAACGTTTCCTCATGTGCCTATTTCTTCCTGATGACACCATTGAAGGCAGCTGGTGGAGGCAGAGACAGCTTCTAGTAGGGGCACCTTAGCTTGGTAGAAGAGGGCTGTGCTACACATCTAGCTAAGAGTCAGAATCATACCAAAGTCCACATCTTAGAGGTAATCAGAAGGATGATAGACAGGAATACTCGGGGGGGGGGTTGTTACAGATGGTATCAGCATCTCGGCCAAGGCAGCGGACAATGGTTTATACACTTGCTACACCTAGGAGTAAGGGATGCTCTTGGGCTGGAGGAAGAGCAAGGCGGGAGGTAGTTCCATCATACAGGATTCAGTAGAGAGGTATGGCAAAGTCATGGAGTATTCAAACTCAAGGTTGGCTCAACCATCAGGCAAAATATGCAGTCACCTATGGCAGCAACTTCTGGGGGGCATCAAAGAGTAGGGCATTCAAAGCTAAACAATAGATTTTGACAGCCAAGAGGCAGGGCAAAGCTTAAGATCTGCCCATGGTGTCCACACCTTGAACCAACTCTGGGGCCTGCCCTTTTTGAACCACAGTATGAAAAATGGATAGCAGCTACAAGAAAAGCAGGAGGTAGTAGGGGTGCCTCTGAACCTCCTTACTTAGGATGTGGGCACTAGATGGAAGTTCACCTACCTCATGATGCAGAGGTTAATGAAGCAACAGATCCCCTTCCAAGAGTTGTCATGGGAGGCCAATATTGGTTTGGATCACACCAGTGGTGTCAGGATTGGTTACACATGATCTAGGTGGTACACTCACTGAAACCCTTCCAGGATGCCAAGAAGGCCCAGAGTTCATTAATGTACCTGGGCAAGGTCTTTCCTATTCTTAAGCTATTGGAAGATAAGTTACACGATATCTGGCAATAGCAGGGAACTGCACCAGATGTTTTGGTACTGGTAGAGTACTTGCTGCCACAACTGCAAATTTGGTTTGTATCCCTTATCCAACTAAATTCTTACATGCTAACCACCTTGTATGACCCAGGGATGAAAAGAAGCATTGCCCTCCAGTCTCATGCTATGATTTACTGGAAGGAGGAGCTGGTGGCTCAAGTGCTGGAATATAATCACAAGAGGCATGGGGCAGTGAGAATACATCACACTTCCCATGGTCATCATAAGATATTTTCAGCAGTTGGAAACAGAGGCCCTAATCCTTCCTTTCCTGTTCACAAATGTCAGTCACGTGGCTCCTTTCAGAAACCATCAACAATCACAGACCTCCTTGGCATACAAGACTGCACTCTGGCTAGACCTCACACCAAAGTCATCCAGCATTTCCCCAACCAGCATGCCTATTGAATGGGTATTCTTAATGGTGGGGGGACATCATGAGTCTACTTCATTCATAGCTGGCACAAGAGCTAAAGAAAAAATGTGGTCTCCATTAAGATAAACCTCCCTCTGCTGGGTGTTCCTGACTTTCCAAGTGGATAATAGTATCAGTATCCCGATATGTTGTTGCCACATCTGCTGTTGTACAACCTGCTCCACAAGGGTGCTTTACCTCCACTCTCATCTCCTCTCCCCAAAAAAAAAAACTTCTTTAGAAACAGTTTAAAAAGCTATATGTGATCTATGGGGGGAGGGGATATTCAGCGGCAGTGACTGGAGCTACTAAGATGGCTAGCTGTCGCAGCTGAAAACTAACCCTGGATATTCAATACTGGGGCCATATCCTGCCACCGGCATTGAATATCCAGGGTCACTGCTCGGTTAGCGATGGGTGCTGCCTCCACTCCACCCTGGAATGCCCCGATGCTAACCATAGAGCATCAGGGCATGTACCAACAGCACCAGGGTCAGCCCATCTAATAGGTGGGCTAGGCTGATGCCTAGGGCAGCAGATCACGGTTGGCATCAGGCGATGTGCTTCAGCACACACGACCTGCCATCCCCCAAGCACTGAGCCTTTCCCTCCTGTGCTGAGCTGTCCCCTGCTGCCGCTGATTCTGGCAGTAGGGGGGAGGATGGCTAGGCTCAGCGACAAGCCATGCGCTTTGGCACACATGGCCTACTGCTTCTGATCCCCTCGGTTATGTCAGAGGGGGGGTCAGAAATGGCAGGCCATGTGGGCCGAAACACTTGGCTTGCTGCCGAACCAAGCCACACCTCTCCCCTCGACCCCCAAGGCTCAGCATGGGGGGGCACAGCTAAGTGCATGGGGTGGGGTGGCATGGCTCAAGAGGGTAGGGCAGTATGGTCAGGGCTTCTGCCTAGGGCAGCAGAAATCCTTGGACCGGCCCTGGGCGGCACCCACGGATATCCAGCGACACTTATCATGTTAGTGCCACTGAATATCTCACTAACTGGCATTTACACAGTTTACAGGTCTGAATATCCTCCCTATGTATCTTTTATTACATGAAACTAAGGGACCTGTTTACTAAAGTGCACTAAGCCATTAACATAGGAATTAGCACATGGTAATTGTTAGCATGGGCCTATGCTGTTCCCATACTGGCATGGTAGTTACTGTGTACTTATTCCTGTTTTAACTACACATCGCGTAATGGGGCAGTGACAGGCAGAGTTAACGGTGGAGACTGGGCATGTAGTGCACATTGTTAGCGCGGGATACATACCGTGTGCATATCGGCAGTGTTGCAATTAACACAGGTTCATTTAATATCACTTCAAGGGGAGGCTTTAAGTGCATCCACGTTAATTGCAAATGCTGCTTCTGCACATTAGGGCACTTTTCAGTACAGTAATGCCGCGACCATGTTGGCCACATCCCCAACAGTGAGAAACAAAGTGTACATTTTAGAGAATAAGGTGAATAAATTCTTAGAATGCTGGATTGACAACAATGACTACTTCAGTGGATAGATTAGAAAAGAAAACAGGAAAACTATATTTCTTTAAATCTATGATTGCCAATGAAATCTTATCTACTGCCAGGAGGACTTAATCTCTTCAGTATTATACTCAACTGAAAAATAACAGGGTGATACATTTTCCATATGTGGAGCCTAATTCTGGGTTGGAATTATTTAAAAAAAAATATAAGAAGGGAAACTTTGCCTCCTTTATCCAAGGTGATTATCTTTCTCCTAAACCAGCTGTTCCTCTGAAAATGTTGTCAGTGGCACAGAAGTTGGACTCGTCAACTACAGAAGAAATTCCTAAAAAAGGAACTTTAGTTGTCCCTTTTACCCAGGAGCCTGCCCTTTTCATGGGATGATCTAGACATTTCATGCTTGATTCAGAATAAACAAGAGAATTTTCTGTCTATGAATTCTGAGGCTTTGAAGGAAGGAGCTACTTTTTTCCCTGAGATGCCTTGCTAAATTATGTTCCATATAAAAATGCTAACTACATTTAGCATCTTTGTTAGTGATATAGCGGAAGGGGTGTCTGGTAAGGTTTGCCTCTTTGCGGAAGATACCAAAATCTGCAATAGAGTAGACTGGAAGGTGTAGATAATATGAGGAGGGATCTAGATAAGCTTGAAGAATGGTCTAGAATTTGGCAGCTGGGATTTAATGTTAAAAAATGCAGGGTCATGCATTTGGGCTGCAGCAATCCAAGGGAGTGATACAGTATTTATTTAGACAGTTTTGTATACCACTTTATCCTTCAATCAAAGTGGTCACAACACAATTGGGGGATACATTTTTTTAACACGAGGGGATATGAGACACACTAATACAGGGGTCTCAAACTCAAATTGCTTTGAGGGCCAAATGAGGACTTGTAAGGTAACCCACGGGCCGCATAAGATGCGGGGCCTCATTTGCATAAATATTTGCATAATGTTACCATACAAAGCGCAGATGTTAATGATGCACATTTCCCAGAGCTGACATATTCCAGTTAATAAATTCAAAATAGATATTTTTCTACCTTTTGTGCATTTTTTTTAGTTGCAATTGCTCCAGCCACTTTCTTCTGGTTTCTTCGTGTCTTCTGCTAACTTTCCATCGTCTGCTGTCCATTTGTCCTTTCTTCTCTCTTCTAGTTTTTTTTCCATTCTCTCTCTACATCTGCTTTAACATACTAATCTTTCTCCTTTTGCTCCTTCCTCATTCCTATTTCATCCACTCAAATTTTACCCCTCCATCCTCAATCACCACTTACTCTCCTAATACCCGGCCAATTGTAGATTTTTCTTCCCTCCAACACAAAATATTTTTCCCCTCTCCATTTCACTCTCCCAGCCCCATCCCATTCTAATCCTCCCCCAACATCAGTTCCCTTCTAGTTCCAGCCCCACCCAGCATCCGCTCCCTTCTAGTCCCCACATCAGCCCATTTCCAGTCCTATCCTAGCCCCACCATCAGCCCATTTCCTATCCTAGCCCCACCATCAGCCCATTTCCTGTCCTAGCTCCCCCCCACTAAGCCCATTTCCAGTCCTAGCAACCCCCCCAGTCCATTACCATTTCTAGCCCCCCCATAGCCCATTACCAGTCCTAAGCCCCCCAACAGCCCACTTCCAGTCCTAACCCTCCCATCACCCCATTTTCATTCTTAGCCCCCCCATAGCCCATTACCAGTCCTAACCCACCAATCAGCCCACCTCCAGCCCTAACCCCCATCTGCCCATTTCCAGTCCTAGCCCCCACCATAGCCCATTACCAGTCCTAACCCAACCCCCCCGCTGCCATTAGCCCACTTGCTGTCCTAACCCCCCATTACCCCATTTCAGTCTTAGCCGCTCCATAGCTCATTACCAGTCCTAACTCCCCCCCCCATCAGCCCACCTCCAGTCCTTCCTAACCCCCATCAGCCCATTTCCAGGCCTAACTCCCCCCCATCAGCCCACCTCCAGTCCTTCCTAACCCCCATCAGCCCATTTCCAGTCCTAACCCCCCTCCCCCCATCAGCCCAAGTAAATAAAATAAAATAAAAAAACCCTGGCTTCTGCTGCTGCCGCTGTCACTGTGGCAGCGGCAGAATCAACTGTCAATTTTTAAAAAACGGGCTTCTCTTGCTGCAGCCGTGGCAGCGGCAGAATCAGCTGTCCCGCGGCCCCTTCCCCTCTGCTCGGAAGAGCCCTGAGTCTGCTCCATCAGCGGCGGGATTTTCAAGCCGCGAAGAGAGTATTTCCCTCTCGCGCAGCTTAAGCGTATTAACTTTTCAAGCCACGCGAGAGGGAAATACTTTCTTCGCGGCTTGAAAATCCCGCCGCTGATGGAGCAGACTCAGGGCTCTTCCGGACAGAGGGGAAGGGGCCGCGGGACAGCTGATTCTGCCGCTGCCACGGCTGCAGCAGCAGAAGCCAGTTTTTTTTTTTAAATTGACAGTTGATTCTGCCGCTGCCACGGCAGCAGCGGCAGCAGGAGAAGCCAGGGGGGGTTTTTGTTTCCCTCCGTCGCGGGCCGCACAAAGCTCTCTCGCGGGCCGCGTGTTTGAGACCCTGGCACTAATACTTACAGGGAACATGGGCCATGGAGGGTTAAGTGGCTTGCCCAAGACCACAAGGAGCACATGTGGGACTAGAAACCCCAGTCCTTCCAGCCCAAGGTTGCTGTCCTCTAGTGGGACAGTATAGGGGATGAAGTACTTTTGTCCACAAAAGAAGAGCAGGTCTAGGGCATGATTGTATCTGATGATCTTAAAGTAGCTAAACAGGTAGAAAAGGTGACAGCAAAAGCTAGAAGGATGCTTGGGTGCATAGGGAGAGGAATGGCCAGGAGAAGAAAGGAGGTGATAGTGCCTCTGTATAAGTCTTTGGTGCAACCTCATTTGGAGTATTGTTTATTTATTTTATTTTATTTAACATTTCTTATATACCACCTTTCATGATATCAAGGCGGTTTACATTGAACAAACTGAAATTACATTGAACAGGGCATTATAACTTGGAGATAACTATTTTACAGGGAACATGGGCTATGGAGGGTTAAGTGGCTTGCCCAAGACCACAAGGAGCACCTTTGTTCTGTGGGACTAGAAACCCCAGTCCTTCCGGCCCAAGGTTGCTGTCCTCTAGTGGGATTTGAACCCCCGACCTTCCGGCCTGAAGTACCTTGCCCCAACCACTAGGCCACTCCTCCACTCCGTATTGTATTGTGTGCAATTCTGGAGGCTGCACCTTCAAAAGGATATAAACAGGCTGGAGTCAGTACAGAGGGTGGCTACTAAAATGGTTAGTGGTCTTCATTATAAAGCACATGATCTTAATACGTACACCTTAGAGGGAAGGCGGGATAGAAGTGATATGATAAAACTAGATAGGCCATGTGATCTTTTTCTGTCATCATGTTTCTAGGAACTCTTAGAGCATCACAATAGAAACTTAGGACCAGATATTCAAAGGCATTTACACAGTTTACAGACCTATAAACTATGTAAATACTGCTTAGAGGGATATTCAGCGGCACCAACATGGTTAGTGACGCTCGAATATTCCCAAGTAATGCCACTACATGCCCCAATGTTAACTGTGTCATATCGAGGCATGTCGTGGGCATTCTGGGGCAGAGCTCATCGCTAACCAAGCTTCAGTGGCATTGAATATCCGGGGTTAGGTTCAACAGCGATGGCTCTGTACTGTAGAAGCACATAGCTGTCGACGCTGAATATCAGGCCCTTAAAATGTTGGGCAGCTTGTCACTGGTTATATGATACTTCATCACCAGAGGGAGCTCAAGCAGGCATAGGAGAACTCTGAAAGGAAGTGAGCACATGATAATGCTAGGAGATGTACTTTGTGAGGATCCTGAACAAATGAGACTTAAGTTTATATTGGAGAATAGTCTGAGCACATGTGTAGTCACACATACCTCTGTTCTTCCTAGTTACAGCATGAGTTTCTGAGTTTGGGAATTAACAAACAACATGTAGGGCATGAATAGCTATGGCATGTTCCTGCTTACAGTATCTTCATGCCTTCTTTGTCCCATTCTTGGTGCCTCGGGGGGCTCTTTTCTCTGTTGCTAATGCCTGCCTGTGAGTTCTATAAAATAAAGATGGAAAATCCCAATGTTAAAGTCAAAAACAAAAAGAATTGCTTCCCCAATTAAGTTTAGTGGGAAATCTTTTTTTTTTTTAGTTTTCATCCTAAATAGCTAAGCAAGAATCTCCCAGAACAATTTTTACATTTAAGACTATGTGGATATGGGAAATGTGGGCCCGTTTTCAGGAAAGATTTGTCATATTCAGTCAGATCACAGGACCATCAAGCCCAGTATTCTGTTTTCAGTAGTGTCCAATGCAGGCCATAAGTACTTGGCAGGATCCCAAAGGTAGTGATCACAACTATAAACAAATACTTAATTCAAAAAGTCCACAGATAGGAGAAATTGAAAAAATTAATTCCAAAAATTATATGTAGTAGAAAAGGATCTCAGCATCTATTGAGCCAAGTATCATGGTACACACTTGCTACATCAACGATCCAAAAAAACTTCTTTTTAAGTGCTTAAATTAGAATTTTTTTATACTGTTTATAGTTTTTCAAATCATTTTCCGTGTTATTTTGTAAATTCTTCAAATAAATTATTTCAATGTATTTTTCCATATTATTTGGTAATTTTTCAAATAAATTATTTCAATGTATTTTTCCATATTATTTGGTAATTTTTCAAAAAAATTATTTCAATGAAACATTGTCTTTCAGGCCCCACACCACATGTGCTAACACCAGAAAAGCATTTCTTCACTGACAAAGCTCCATGAATAGCGACAAAATCACTTATCTGTAAGTTAAGAATGGCCCCAACGCCACCTATGATGCCAAATTGGGCATTTCGCTGATGCTGTTTCAGGGGACTAGAAAATCCTCTTTAACAAAGGACATGCTTAAAGAATTGATGGGCATGTTCCAAGGAGCTGTAACACTGGCACATTGTTACACTAGAGAAAGTTTTCCTGTCTGTGGACTTTTTGAATGAAGTATTTGTTTATGGTGGTGATCACTGTTTCTTCATTCTAAGATTGGAACTTTGTACACGTGAGGATTCTCAATGGAGGATCCCAAAGGTAGACAGATTCCATACTGCTTATCCCAGGGATAAGCAGTGGATTTCTCCCAGACTAGTTGGTCCAAAATACGGCCGTAAAGTTGCTTCATGGGGTGGCCACCATGACCATGTGATTCCCCTTCTTATCTCTGAGCATTGGCTGCCTGTCTCCCATCGTGTTATTTATAAGGTTCTTATTCTTACCTTCCATACGCTGTATGTCAGTCACCTCTCTGCTTCGGTCTTATGTTCCGTCTTGGTCTCTTCGTTCTGCTTTTTCTAATTCTTTGGTGGTTCCGGATCCGTGTTCCATTCATTCTGCTGCTGCTCCTACTTCGGCTTACTGGATGGTGCCCGCTTCAAGGCAAACCTTAAGAGGCATCTTTTTTGTTCTACAAGCTTTTCCTTCTATGACATCTTGACATCTGCTTCCTTGGCCGGCTCATGCCCGCTGCTCACCTGCCCTGGCATATGGTATGTCTTCTCCTTTCCTTTCGTGTGCTTACTGGATTGTTTTAATTTTGTAACATAGGTCTCCCGTCTCCTTCTGTTCAGTCTGTTCACTGTCTGATTGTTATTTGTTTTTGTTGCATTCTTTTAATTGTACCCGCTGAGATATGACTTTTGATCACCAGTGTATCAAATTAATAAGCTGTAAACTGTAATAAATATTTAAGGACTGTTCCTCCAGGAGCTTGTCCAAACTTTTTTTTTTTTAATTTTTTATTTATAACAGTATATAATATTACATCCAGGTAAAAATACACTTGAATGAAAAGAAAACAATGGATGTTTAGATGTATAGAACCAAAAGGCAAACATAACAAAGTCACAAAAATAACATCCCAGCCATATCATTTAGACCTCAATCAAAAAGAAATATATAATGGGGGGCGTCTTAGGAAATATAATATCAGGCAAAGGTAAAATTTACCAGTACCAACAAAGAAACAATGTATCCAGCGAACAGGTACAGACTTAAATGTCAGCCGTATGGGTCAGTTTAGATGCTTCAACAATAACTTCCTCCCTAGCTATTAAGAAATCAATAAGCTGTCTGGGTTCAAAAAAGACATAACCTTTCTGCTTATACACCACACAGCATTTGGCAGGAAATTTCAGTTGAAAAGTCGCCCCAAGGGCTAGGACCCTGGGGCGGAGAGCCAAAAGGCTTTTCCTTCTCAACTGCGTACTACCTGCAACATCAGGAAAAACACGTACTTTCGAACCCAGAAAGTCTACATTGATATTCTTAAAGTATAATCGAAGAATAAAAAACTTATCTGACTCTAGCGCCAAAGTGACCAGTAAGGTAACCTTATCCGTGATGACATCTAAGGAGGACTCTAAAAACCCTGTTAGGTCCCCCTTTCCAACCAGAGCAATGGGAGAACAGGGAACAACATCCCTTACCCCCGAGGGCAGATACTGTGCCCGGACCAAAGGTGGAAACTGGTCCTGGGGAAGTTTAAAAACCTCTCCAAAATACCTCCTTACCATCTCCAATGGAGACAGCAAGGGAGACCGTGGAAAATTTAGAAAACGAAGGTTACAACGTCTAACCTGGTTTTCCAAATATTCCACCTTTCTAGCAGACACAGTCCTGTCCAAAGCCTGGGCATTCACTATACCCTGTAAATGCCCGACTTCCTGCTCCAGTTTGGATAGTCTCTCCTCCTGACCCACCACAGCACTGGTCAGAGTTCCACAAGTGGCTTTAACCTCAGAGACTTCTTCCTTCACAGCTCCAAACGCAGTCCTAAGGGCGGAGTTGAGTGAAGCAATACCGTCCCACAGTGATTCCATAGTTATTACCGCCGGTTTTACCAACACCATTTCTCCCAGAAGGTCTCCTCCCGGAGCAGCCTTCCCAGCACTCTCTCCACTTACTGCTGTTCCAGCCACAGTTGTTCTCCGCCGCAAAAACGGCACTTCCAGGGGGGACCCATCAGGCAGAGCTCCTCCCGAAGACCCCTCTTTCGGCGTGCTCGTCGGCCTGTCGTCGAGGGATCCAACCACTGCCTGAACAACGCTTCCGGGTCGTGGCGGAGGGGTTCACAATTCAGGCGAAAGCCAAACCCCCGAGACACTCAGCGCAGACTCTCCATCAGCCGTCACTGCCGAAGACACAGCTGCCGCTCCGGGCCCAAAGCCGCAATCAACCAAGGTTCGCTGGGCCGAAGGGTGCAAAGCATTTGCCCCGGGAGGATCAACCACCTGCTTGCGCTTCCTCCTCCCCATAACAGCAAGGTAGGAGAAAGCAACACGGTTCCAATTCGCCCAGGTGCTGCAGCTCCGAGATTCAAAGCGTCCTGACGCAAGCTCGTCACGCCCCCCTGTCCAAACTTTTTTAAAACCCAGCTACATTAACAGCTTTTACTATATTCTCTGGCAACAAATCCCAGAGATTAATTATGTGTTGAGTGAAGAAATATTTTCTCCAATTGATCTTAAATGTATTACTTTTTTAACTTCATCAAGTATCACCTAGTCTTTGTCCTTTCTGAAGGAGTAAACAGCCGATTCACACTTACTCGTTCCATTCTACTCATTATTTTATAGACTTCTGTCATATATCCTTGAAGGATCTAATCTTTTAAACCTTTCTTCATTGAGGTATCCTTCCATCCCCTTTATCATTTAGGTTGCCCTTCTCTGTATGTTTTCTATTTCAGCTATATCTTTTTTTAGGTGCGGAAACAGAACAGCATGCCATACTCAAGGTGTGATCTCACCATGAAGCGAAATCGAGGTATTATAGCATCCATTGTTTGATCAACCATTCCTTTCTTTGTAATTCTTGGCGTTCTATTAGCTTTCTTTGTCACTGCTGCACACTGAGCAGAGGATTTCAATGGATGGTGACTCCTATTCTGTAACCTTGCATCGTTGTAACTATAATTTGGGATGTTTTCCCTAAATGTATAACTTTGCACTTGTGCATATTAAATTTCATCTGCCATTTGGATGCCCAGTCTCTGAATTTCTCAAGGACCTCTTGCAACTTTTCACAGTCTTCTTGTGATTTGGATACTGATCTGCTTAGACTCCTTTGTGTCTTCTTACCTTCCCTAGTTGTTTCCTTGCCCTTAACTGTTGTATTGTCTGTCTTGACTAGATTGTAAGCTCTGATGAGCAGGGACTGTCTTTACATGTATCTGTGCAGCGCTGCATACGCCTTGTAGCACTATAGAAATGATCAGTAGTAATAGTAGTAATTTCTGAGAAAAAACAAAATATGACTTGGAAAGGATTAATGACACCCTTCACTAATATTTGGTTGCACACAACCCTTGGCAGTGATGACAGCCTCCAAACATTCCTTGTAGCCATCTATAAGTTTTGTACATCTGTCTGCTGGTAGTTTCTCCCACTCTTCAACTGTGATTTTTTTCCAGGATTCCTTTTACAAATGGTAGATTTCATCTGTTTCCAAAGGTTCTCAATTGGAATGAGATCAGGATTCATTGCTGGCCAATTTAAAACAGTCAATGTTTTCTTTTTTAACCATTCTTTTGTACTTTTGGATATATGTTTTGGGTCCTTATCCTGCTGGAGGACCCATGACCTTCGACCCAGACACTAGGTATCAGATTTTGCTCCAAAATACCTTAGTAGTCCTCTGACTTCATGATTCCTTTAATACGCTCCAGGCCTCCAGTTCCCGAGGCAGCAAAACAGCCTCACATCATTATGAAACCTCCACCATATTTAACTGTAGGAAGGTTGTTTTTTCCCTTATAAGCTTCATTTCTTTGCCTGTAAATGTATTGCTGGTCTGCATTGCCAAAGAGCTCAAGTTTGGTTTATCTGTCCACAGAACATTTTCCCAGAAGGATTGTGATTTCTCAAAGTGGGTTTGGGCAAAGATCAAGCATGCCTTATTATGTCTGTCTTTGAGCAGTGGGGTCCTCCTTGGCCTTCGCTCATGAAGGCCTTCTTTGTTTAGTGTGTGGCATATAGTGCAGGTTGAAACCACCACTCCAAATTGCTCCATGTCAGCCTTAAGCTCTTTGGATGTTGTACATGGTGTTTTTCCAACAGTTTGCGATAACCTTCAAAGATTTCTTGGATTAATTTTCCTCTTCCTCCACATCCTGGGAGGTTCCTGACAGTTCCATGAGCAGAAAACATCTGAATAACATTGCGAACTGTTGACACAGGAATCCCAAGATTTTTGGAGATAGCATTGTACACCTTTGAAGTTTGATGTTTGGTGATAATGGATTTTCTGATGGTCTCAGGCAGCTGTCATTTTAAACATTAGAGCCACCATTCATTGGCTGATTCAAGTCATGTGAGTACTGTCAATTGATCATGTTGTTGTTGTTAAGTGCCGTCGAGTCGGAGTCGACTCATGGCGACCCTTTGGATAGCTATCATAAATTGTGTTCGGTCTTGAGTCAGGCGGCTCATTGTTGACAGGTACCCGTAGCTGCTGTTATTGTATCGATCCATCTCATTGCTGGCCTTCCTTTTTTGCGCTGACCTTCTATCATGCCAAGCATGATGTCCTTCTCTAATGATCTCTCTCTTCGCATGATGTGTCCAAAGTATGAAAGTCGAAGTCTTGTCATCTGAGCTTCTAAAGAAAGCTTAGGTTTGATATCCTCTAGTACCGACTGGTTTGTTCTTCGGGCAGTCCATGGTATACACAGTATTCGCCACCAGCACCATAATTCAAAGGCATCAATTTTCTTCCTGTCTATCTTTTTCACTGTCCAGCTTTCACATCCATATGATGTTATTGAAAATACCATGACTTGAACAAGTCAAATCTTTGTATGGAGAGAGACATCTCTGCTCTTGAGGATCTTATCTAGGTCTTTCATAGCCATTCTGCCAAGAGCAATGCGTCGTCTGATTTCTTGACTGCTTGTTGCTTCTTTATTGATAGTTGATCCAAGTAGGTTAAAGTTGTTCACGATTTCAATTTCTTCTCCTTCAACGATGAACCTGTTGATTATGCCAGTTGTCATGATCTTTGTCTTTTTTACATTAAGGTGCAGGCCCATTTTGAGACTATGGGGTATGTTTACTAAACTGCGATAAACGTACATAACGCGTGTTATGTAACGTTAACGATTGTTAGCGTGTCATAACGCGCGTTATGTAACGTTAACGATCGTTAGCGCATCATAACGCGCGTTATGACGCGCTAACGATCGTAATGCTCCGCGGCGCGGTAAAACACCGCAGAAGGTGGAGAGAGGGCGGAGAGAAGGGGTCAATGGGCGGAGAGTGGGCGGGGAGAGGTTCCCCTCACACTAACGCGCTGAATTTCAGGCTGAATTCCAACACGAATGAAAACCTGCCGTTAAAGGCACATTACAGGGGAGAGAAACCATTTCAGTGTCAGCAATGTACAGCCCAGGCAGGGAAACCAAAAAACAGTGATAAGTGTGATACATGTGCACAGAACAAAAGGGCACAGAAACACTGAAAATGACTCCAACAGACTGGAAAAAAACAATAACCAAGCTGGCCAATAGTGGTATCAATGAGAAACATCAACCCCTCCCCTCCCCCCCGAGTAAGCTCCATAGAACAGATATAAATCGTGGAAGGGTCTATACGCCGTCCCCATACAAGGTGAATGAGCCCACAGTGACATAGCGCTGCTCAGGGTTTTCCCCACCATCAGACAGGTGCACATGTCCCGCAACATCAGGGTGGGCATGTCAGAACGGCAACTGGACAGATGCCGGAGAAGGGGATACAGAGGGCCGCAGGCGGCACATGCTGTGGTGGAGCTGGGCCACATTGCGGACTAGGGTGATGCCTAGGTGGCCCATACGAATGCTGAAACAGCGGAGCAGCCAGACAGCAACCGCTGAAGGTCCAACATGGGCACGAGTGGGTTTCCCAAAGTGTCACAGGGAATAGTACCCAACAGCTACCCCCAAGGGCACGGAACATTGGCAGGCGGGGCTGGGGGGGAGCATGGATGTCTATGCAGGCACCCCTACCCCAGAACCCGCACCATAGGCAGCCGCCTACCTGCACACTGGATGGCCTGAGACTGCGCACCACCAGCTCCACCAGCAGAAGGGCATGTCAGCATGGTGGCTGAGGGATACTGGTGGTGGAGGGGGCAGTGGCAGCTGTCCAGAGCAGACCGTGGCCTAGCCCTGTGTAGGTGGGTGCCATGCACTGCAACAGACAGGCCCTGTCTGACCAACAGTCATGGTATCACCAGGGAATGCACCATCTCTGTGATAACATGGTGGTGCAGTGCACAAAACCAGCGTATTCAGAAGCAGAAGGTCACAGGTTCAAGTCCCAGCTGTGGTTTCTGCCAACCCAGTCCTCATATTTTACCCACTACTATAACGTGCTAATACAGACAGAACCTTTCTTGCAGATGACGTAAACATGCCCAAAACACCTACATTTTACCCTACAGAGCACAGACACCATAAACATACACATTACCTAGAGCAGAGCCTCCCAAATGCAGTCCTGGAGGTCCAAACACCATTCAGGTTCCATGCTGCCTCTGATAAAGTTGCCTGTGCTGCATTTCTATGTGCCACCTCCATGGTATGCAGATGTATCTCATGCATATTCATGAGGGACAGCATGAAAACCCGAACAGTGTTTTGCACCGCAGGACTGGAGTTGGGAACCTCTGCCATAAAGCAGCAGCCAACAGGGGCAGACACACCCGCACCCACAGGCCCCATTATCCAAAGCCTCCTGGAGAGGCAGGACTTTGGGCTCTGCGTGCATCTCCCAATACTAGCACTTGCATACCTTAGTAATGCCACCCTAAACCTGGGAATATGGTACACAGCTAACAAAAGGTTGCTATGATTACTGGCAGATAGCAATTCCTAGGTTAAGTACAATTTTCGGAGTGAGCTGCATCATAGCAACCTTTCTGATGTCTGTGGAGTGTGCTACAGGTCTTGTGTCTGACAGTGTTTACCAATATGGGGGTTGACTCCTACAGTATTGCGTACCATAGCCATGCCTGCACTGTGCCCAGGACTGGTGTGGTGGCCTGGGCTGCCCAACACCTCTATAGTTGCACAATGCTGGCATAGGTGTGGGCAGTGTGTGTCTGTCTATCCAGTGTGTGGTGGCTGCCAACACCCTCCACAGCCCACACTGCTAACACTGTTGCCAGTATTGGCCTGCCAATGTGCATAATGAGGAGCAAGGTACTGTGGGAATAGCCTGGATAGGGTGGCCTGGCCTGGCCGCATCTTCACAGGGCATAGGGCAATGGCCGGACATTGTAGTGCCCGGTACCACCTGCACGGACAGGGTGGCCATAGCATGTCCTGCTGGGAGGTCACTCTCACCCTGACTGAGCAGTGACCATGGCATGGCTAGGTTTCCCCATAGTGCTATATAGTATTTCTCTTATGTGATATTTATGGGTTTCCTTTTGGGGCCCAATCACTGACTTATCTGCTTGGTGTGTATGCTGATATCCCCGTTCTGGGTACATGCATCTTCTCCAGGACCATGCACTATGGACTAGCTGGTGGACTGTCTGCAGCTAGTATGTGTCTTGCTGGAACACCGTGCAGGGTGCAGCGGCTGGAGGCTTGCTGCTGGAGAATGTCAGATAATGGTGGGCAGCTGAGCATTTCCAGACCTGCCGTCTGTCTGCTATTGCGTTATGGATGTGTACTGCTCTGCATTGCCTGCCCTGTAGGGTGTTTGATCCCTAGCAGGACTGGGGTGATGGTCCCCTCTACTGCCACCATTGCAGGGGGGTAGAAAGTGGATCTGTGGGTGGGAGATCCTGTCCCCCACCCTGAGCCCCAGAGGGTGGGTTGGGTGGTGGTATGTAATCTCCCTGGTAACCACAGCAGAATGTGGGTGTGGTGCCGTGCAGTCCTCCTGTAGCCAGCCAGGTGTTTATTAGCAGCTCTAGCCCACTGGTTACTTCACTGCCCATGGAGCCAGAGGTCATGGGTTCACAACCCACAGTGGGGTTCATCGATAGGGCTGTCTTAGGCATTGTCTATTTTTATTATATATTAGTGCTGCCAGCAGAACCACCCTCAGGGCGCCCTATAAAGCGTCTTATATGTGCCCTATGGAGTGCCTTATGTGGCACCTTAGGTTACGTCACTGTGAGGGTGTGTTTGCTGGCAGCACTATTACAGTACAACTAAACTTCCTCACAGCCCAATACTTAACCCTTTCCAGGCCAAGCCCAAAACTTTTGGGATCCAAACTTCTGCCTAAATATTCCTATCAAATGGTATATAATACATGACCATGGCAGAGGGAACGTCACTATTGGGACATATTGAATAAGACGGGTACAATTTTCCTGACATATGCAAACATTAACCCGGCTGCAGACTGTGGATTAAAATATTATTGTAGGCTTTCAAAGGGTTACACATGACGCCTCAGCCAGCCCTATTCATTAGGCACACTGGGGAATCGAACCCATGACCCTTGTACCATCGGTCTGTGTAGTAACCATTGTGCTACAGCTCTGTTTCTGTATTTGGGTGTCTGCGCGCCTTCTTACGCTTAACGCACAGTAATGCGCCCTGTAACGATCGTTGCTGCGCGGCACGTTATAATGCGCGTTATCACTAACGATGTACCGCCCATGTCCTTTTTTTTTTGGCATTTCTTCCACTAACGCTGCTCCTAACACGAATCACACTAACGCAGTTTAGTAAACATACCCCTATGTTCTTTGATTGTGAGAAGCAAATGTTTCAGATCATCTTCACTTTCAGCCAGTAATGTGTTATCATCAGCATAGCGAAGGTTGTTGATGAGTCTTCCACCAATCTTCACACCTCTGTTGTCTTCATACAATCCTGCTTCTCTGATGATTTGTTCTGCATATAAATTAAACAGATAGGGGGAAAGTATGCAGCCTTGACTTACACCTTTGCTTATTTTAAACCATTCTGTTTCTCCTTGTTCCGTTCGAACTGCTGCTTCTTGATCAATGTACAGATTATGCAAGAGTACGATCAGGTGTTCTGGTATACCCATGCTTTTTAATGTGGCCCAGAGTTTCTCATGGTATACACAGTCAAAAGCCTTGCTATAGTCGATAAAGCACAAATAGATATCCTTTTGGTATTCTTTAGTCTTTTCAAGGATCCATCTCACATCTGCAATGATGTCTCTCGTTCCTCGCCCTTTCCTGAACCCTGCTTGCACTTCAGGTAATTCTTGTTCCAGGTATGGTTGTAGTCTCTTTTGAATAATCTTCAGTAGAATCTTGCTGGCATGTGGGATCAGAGCGATTGTGCGATAATTTCCACAGTCAGTTGGATCACCTTTCTTTAGTATTGGTATAAACACAGATCTTTTCCAGTCAGTTGGCCATGATGTTGTCTTCCATATTTCTTGGCAGAGCCTTGTAAGTAAGGTAACAGCTGCATCAGATTGCTGTAATACTTCTATGGGAATGCTATCAATGCCTAGTGCTTTGTTCTTTGATAAGACTTTCAATGCTGCTTTAACTTCTTCTTTCATCACCAATGGTTCCCGGTCATAAGGTACAGGTTGAAACGGCTGTTGGTCCACTTGATCTTTATCATATAAAAACTCTGTATATTCCTTCCACCTTTTCTTGATCTTCTCAGCATCATTCAACATAGAACCTTGAGCATCTTGTAACATTCCAATTCGAGGCTGGAACTTTTTCTTTAACTCTCGTAGCTTTAGGAAAGCCAATCTTGTTCTTCCTCTAATAGTTTCTGCTTCTGTTTCCTTGCATGCATCGTTGTAGTACTTTTCCTTGTCCTGTCTTGCTGCACGTTGGAAATCTCTGTTGAGTTCTGTTATTGTCTTTCTTTCTCCTCTGGCTTTAGCTTCTCTGCGTTTCTGGGCAATTTTCAGAGTTTCTTCCATCATCCATTTTGGCCGTTTTTGCTTTTTCACCTTTTGTAGAGACTTCTCGCTTTCTTCCAACACAACCTTCTTGATGTCATTCCATAACTCTTCTGGAGCTCTGTCATTTGTATCTAAAGCAGCAAATCGATTTTGCAGGCAGTCTTTAAATTCCAGTGGTATATTCTCAAGGTCATATTTTGCTGCATTCATGAGTGGTTTGCTCTTTTTCAACTTTAGCTTGAGTTTGCATACTAGTAGTTGATGATCTGTACCATAGTCAGCTCCAGGTTTTGTCTTTGTTGATGTTATAGAACTTTTCCATCGTTGACTTCCACAGATGTAGTCAATTTGATTTTTATACAATCCATTGGGTGAAGTCCATGTGTACAGTTGCTGCTTGTGTTGCTGGAAGAAGGTGTTTGAGATGAATAGATCGTTGGTCTTGCAGAATTCTATCAGTCTTTCTCCAGCTTCATTTCTGTTGCCAAGTCCATATTTTCCAACTACTTTGCCTTCTTCTTTGTTGCCAACTTTTGCGTTCCAGTCACCCATGACCATCAGGATATCCTGTTTGCATGTTCTGTCAATTTCAGCTTGTACTTGTTCATAGAACTCTTCAATTTCATTCTCTTGTGCAGCTGTTGTTGGGGCATATACTTGAATTATAGTTGTGTTGAAAGGCATTCCTCGCAGACGAATAGAGATTAAGCGTTCGCTGACTGCATTGTATTTCATTACAGTTCTTGCAAGGTGTGTCTAATTTTACTGTAATGGGAATGTGGTTCTTCTGTTCATACTGATTTGAACCATTTATAAGGGTATCCATAATCATGTCCCAGTTTTTATATTATTTCCTTTATTAATTTGTTTTATTTTATTTTCTGCTTTTATGTGTCAAATATGTATGCATATACAGTCCAAAGCCATTTCATTGGCCACTTTTTTTAGGAGCTGTTGGAGATTAAAGAGTTGAACATCAAGGGTGCCAATAATGTTGACCACAAATGTATAAATATATTAAAAAGCAGTGGACCCAGGACACATCCTTGGGTTATTCCATTATTTTTTTATTTTTTTATTTTTATTTATGCAATTTTCCAAAAAAACAACAAGAAACTAACAATTCCTTGCAAGAAAATAGAGTACATGTCAACAAATCCGTAATCTCACCAACATAATATAAGGATAACAATTCAAACATTACTCCAAATAGTCCACGTAGTGGGGGAAAAAGCAAAAGAAAAATACTTCCAAACAGAGGTATTTTGGAAGCAAGTGTATAGGATAAAGTAATTAATAGATAATCCATGAGGCGCGGAGGACCCAAGTACTACTATTTCTTAAGAGAACATACTACAGTTGACATTATCATTCTGGCAACACGGCTGTTGAAATTCTAGCATTGATGAAGGTATTAAGATCATTTGGGTCTGAAAAAACATACTTAACATTCTTAATTATTACCAAACATCGACACGGAAACCTAAGAAAAAAGGATCCCCCCAACTGAGTCACACCTGCCTTATATAAGAGGAACTGTCTCCTCCGCTTCTCGGTTTCTTTAGTCAAATCAGGAAACATTGAAATAGTAAAACCCATAAAGGATTCTAAGCGTTTTTTAAAAAACAGCTTCAAAAGCCAATCCTTATCTGAGATTAAAGCACATTGAACTAACAATGTAGAGGCAATACAGTTTTCCCCCTCAACATCAGAAATCATACCAGAAATATCTAGAGCTTCAAAATTAACTTCAGATACAACTACTGGGTTCTCAGCATTTTTCTTAGCTATTGGGAGATAATATACTTTAGCCAAAGGGGGAATCAAGCCCTCAGGGATTTTTAAGACTTCCAACATATATCTTTTAAACATATCTAACGCTGTAACACCAGACACACGTGGAAAATTCAAAACACGTAGATTTGCAGCCCTGGAAGCGTTTTCCAACACTTCCAGCTTATACTTAATTATCCCCTGATCTTTCAGCAAAGCTGAAGAAACAGCAGAGAGATTATCTAGCTGGGATCCCAGATTATTAGTCTGACTCTTCAATTGTTCATTAACAGTCATAACAATGTCGATATTAGCAGCATTCCTCTGGATAGCAACATCATTTTCATGAACATGAGAGGCCAAAGTCATAGTTTGTGAGATAATCGCTGAAGATAAAGTGGCAATAGCGTCCCATATGGATTCCAAAGTAAAAACCTTAGGACGAAGGAGAAGAGGAGAGTTCAACGAGACAGGCGTCGAAACAAGCACAGAGGATCCTTCTTCACACATAGAGAGTGTCGACTGAAGAGCCGCCGCTCTATTCTCACCCGAAGCCTCCCCGGAATCACCGGGGGTCAGAGGAACCACACCAACAGCTGACACCCTCTCCGCACTCGGGGTTCCCTTCCCGGAAAACATCGAAGCTGCCGTAGCTGAACCAGGGTCCGACGCAGCTGGGCGTGGCGGCAGAGTTCTCTGTGCTGGGGAGAGAGAAGTCTCTGAATCCGACGGAAGCGCCCGAACCTCACCACCAGGCGAAACCAAGCCGGCTCGAATCCCCTGCTTCTTTTCCTCAGGTAGATGGACAAAACGGTCCATAGGACCCGAAGTGGGCTGTCGGGGCTCAGAGGGAGCAGCCCGCAACTTCCCTTTCCGCTTAGGCATTCAAACTGTGGAAACACTCCGTGGCCATCTTAGGAATACAGCTCCTCCCCCATGTCGGGTTATTCCATTATTAACTTTTCTTCACTGAGAAAATAGACCATGTACAGTACTACTCCCTGTTTTCTATCTTTTAACCAGCTCTCAATCCACATAGAACATTACCTCCTATCCCATGACTTTTTAATTTCCTCAAGAGTCTCTCATGAACGACCTTATCAAAGGATTTCTGAAAATCCAGATACATTATATCAACTGGCTCACCTATATCTGTTTATTCACACCTTCAAACAAATGTAGCAGATTTTATTTATTTATTTATTTATTTATTTATTTATTTCAGTTTCTTATATACCGCACTTTTTGGGATCAGCGCGGTTCACATGGAACAACAACTAGCACCGGAACAACAGGCTGTTCAGTGTTACATAAAACAGGGGTAACAACTTGGATTAAACTGGGAGAGTTATATACATGGAATATGTAGTATGTTGATTAGTAAGGCAAGACTTCCCTTGGGTACATTTATGTTGACTTTGTCCCATTAAACCATTACTAACTATATGATGAACTAATTATGTTCTTTATAATGGTTTCTACCATTTTCCCTGGCACTGACATCAGACTCACTGGTCTGTAGTTGTCAGGATCACCAATCTTCAGGTACTATGGACCATTTTAATAATAATTTAATAATTACTAATAGTAGGTCTGCAATTTCACTTTTGATTTCTTTCAAATTGCCCAATTACATCTTCCAGGTTCACCGAGATTTGTTTCAGTTCTTCTAGTTCATCACCTTTAAATATAATTGATAGCATGGGTATCTCCCCTATGTCTTTTTCTGTAAAAGCCGAAGCAAAGAATTCATGTAGGGGCATGTTTACTAAAGCGTTGCAAGTAACATGGGGCTAACATGTGAATAGCTCATGTTTTTACCATGCCAGGGCATAGCAGCTTTGACCCGGTGAAAAGCGGGATATAAATACAGTAAAATAAGTAAATAAATAAAATAAAAATAGCAGCTACTGTAGATGCAGAGGGTGTGCCACAGTATGCTACTAGTGTGGTAGTAGCAAATGTGTGGCCATAGCGAATGCTCATAATGCACATGGTCACAACATGCATCGGGAAAATGAAAGCTACAAGTGTGATATTAGAGAAGATGTGAGCTTCAGCATCACTGTGGACAGTAAAAAATATGCCCCAAGCACACATATGGGGTGCTATCAACTGGCCAGTTCCGGATACAGAGGGATGACCAGAAATGGACTTAACTGCCTACATAGCTCAGAGCATAGGGTCTAAGTAAAAGAAGGCTGGGTTTGCAACTCAGCAAAGCAAACACATGAAGAGCTGTGTCTCAAACCATAGGTGATAGGGTGCAAATATGGCATCTAGAGATGCAGGCAGCCTTGTATAGGAACAGGAAGGGTGTCCACAGTGTCCAACAAGGCAACAGGGATATGAACCTCCCTCACCTTGAGGCACCAAGGGTGCTTGTCCACTTAGGCTGCAGGGAATACAGTACAAGGCCTTTGACCTATGGGGGAGATGGACTCTATGGCTCATTCCCTCCTCTGCTTATGGCTTGGGCAGCAGCATAGCCATTGTGGAGTTTATCCCCCATGTTGGGGGAAGGGGGTTGCAAGAGGCAGGAGGGTCTGGAGACCACAATGAGCACACCTACCCAGCGAAGCCTGCACATGGGGGGCCCTAGGGTCAGGAGGTATCTCCATGGGCCATCATATAGAACAACCCCCCCGTGTTCTAGCCTCTGTTCCAACCATCTACTCACAGAGAGCCCCCATGCTCCCGCCCACCAGACCACAGAAGATCAAAAGAGCTCCCCAGGACTATGGATTGTACCTACCAATGGACAAGGAGGACAGGCAGGGGACACTGATCAGTAAGCTCCAAACACTGGAGGCCCATGTTCAGTGATAGAAGCATTATGCAGCTGCTCAGAGCTGGTAGGCTTCAGTCACATCCTCAGTCTGTCAGGGTGAGACCATCTGCCCACAGAACAGGGCCCATGGCAGCGGCATGGTCCCACAGGTACATGTATGCACTGCAACATGCCTGCCCATGTGAGGGAGGGGGGCAGAGGTCAGACAGCTATTATGTTGTCACATCGTCATGTTGCCAGTAAGTGCATCACCTAATTTGCATGCCTTTTCACCCTTCCCATACACTCCAGGCTCCATCTCTGGCTATGAGGCCGGTACTGGTTGCAGCATAGAGTCCAAGCCCTATGTCCTGACATCTTCACAGCACACAACACCAGCAGCCCTCTGACAATTAGCCATTGCATAAGCTAACATTAATAGCAGTCCTTCAGGACAGCTGTTGATGTGTCTGTGGATGTTTGCCCACTGTTCCAACAGGGTCACTCCAACAGGCTCTGTTTTTGTGGTAGTCAGGCTATTGTAGTTATTGCCGTGTCAGCTGCACCATGCAGCCCCTCCAAACAGGTGGCCTAGGCAGGCACCTTGGTATTCAGCCCACATCTCCTATTACCCCAATATTATATATTTATGCTGCTTCTGTCCTTTATATTTCCTAACACTCGTTGCTAGCATGGGATTTTTAGCATGCTCACCTTTGGGCTACTTGACCCAAACACTTGTTAAACCCTGTGCTACCTGCTAATGCACTTTAGTAAACATGCCCCTCAGTTTTTGTGCTATGACTTTGTCCTCCTTTAGTGCCCCTTTTTCATCTAATGGTTGAACTGACTTTCTCACAGTTTTTTTTGCTTTGAATGTACCTGAAAAAGTTTTTATTATCAGTTTTACTTCCATGGGAAGCTTCTTTTCGAATGCTCTCTATCCCTGCCTTATCAATGCTTTGCATCTAACTTGTCAATGCTTATCCTGTTTTCTTTAATCAGATCCTTTTTCTATTTTTAGATAGGTTTTATTGGCTATAAAACAGCCTCTCCCACCTCACCTTTACATCATGCCAGCAATCATTTGACCATATTTCCACTTTTTTTTTAAAAACTTGAAATAGATCTGTCCTGAGCTTCCAAGGTGGTATTTTTAAATAATGTACAGGCCTGATGTTAATCTTTGCAGCTGCTCCTTTTAGTTTTTTTCCTAACCATTTTCCTCATTTTATTATAATCTTCCTTTTGAAAGTTAAATGCTAGTGCAGTAGACTTCCTTGCTGTCCTCCTTCCATTTATTAAATCAAATTTGATCATGTTATAATCACTATTGCCAAGTGGCCCCAACACCCTCACATAAAAACAAAAGAAATGCCATACTGAGTCAGACCAAAAATCCATCAAGCCCAGTATCCTGTTTCCAACAATGTAACAATGACCAATCCAAGTCGCAAGTACTTGACAGGTTCTCAAAAGGCTGTTTATCCCAGGGGTAAGCAGTGGATTTCCCCAATCTACTTTAATAATGGTTTATGGACTTTTCCTCCAGGAACTTGTTCAAACCTCTTTTAACCCCAGCTACACTAACAGCTTTTACTACATTCTCTGGCAACAAATTCCAGAGTTTGATTATGCACTGATTGAAAAAATATTTTCTGATTTATTTTGTGTCACCTCTCGCACCAGATCCTGCGTTCCTATAAGGACTAGGTCCAAAATAACTCCCCTCGTGTCAGTTCCTGAACCCAGCTGCTCCATGAAGCATTCATTTATTTCATCTAGAAACTTTATCTCCATAGCATGTCCTGATGTGACATTGACCAAATCACCAGTGAGGTAATTGAAATCACCCGTTATTACAGAGTTGCCAATTTTGTTAGCTTATCTCATTTCTGTTAGCATTTCATCATCTATCTGTTCATTCTGGCCATGCGAATGATTGTACATCCCAACTACTATTTTCTACCTCTTATCCTACAGAATTTCTATCTATAAGGATTCTACAGTACATTGCAATATAATTTGTACCCTGATATCACAGTGTCCCATTGGTTATTCTCCTTCTTCCAGGTTTCTGAGATGCCAATTATATCTTACCTTTTATTCAGTGCTATATATTCTAACTCTCCCCTCTTAGTTTTTAGACTTCTAGTATTTGTTTACAGGAATTTGAAAGTATGTTTTGTGTTCATATTGATAAACTTCTTATTAAGATGGTAGGAGTGACTTTGAATCTTTCAACTCTGTCTGCTCTTTACTTCAACAGAAATAATGGAACAATGAACAAACAAACAAAATCAAATCTATGCTCTTAGAAATTGAAAAGGTAATAAACTAATGATAAATAGTATTGATATATCCTACATAGCTATGTTTTGGCATGAGCCTTCATCAGGGGTGTAAGATCAATATCTGAAACAAAATAAAAAGATTTCATATAAATCAACCACAAGACATATATAACACAATTACAGCATAAATAAACTCATTTGAGCATGGTATGATTAAGAATCACAAATATCGTTCTTTTCTCACGTATTAAAAGGATTCAAATATAGCAGATATATTATTGATAAAGGTTGTATTTATTTGTAATGTCAACAACATGCAAAAGTCCACTACTGCTGGCTTCCCATAAAATCATTCACTAAACCACCAAACAAAAAAACTGAATACCTTAAGCCTCCGCAACATGTAATTATATATAAATTTAGTAAGTATACAAAACCTTGCATACCTCAAGGAAATTTTCCACTTTGTCTCACAATAGAAAAATGATCTCTTCATGTCCTAATTAAAAAATAAAAATGAAAATAAGACTTCTATTAAAATACTCATCTGTTATCTGTAAGCACTGTTGCTATTTGACATTGTAAATAGTTC
The DNA here is from genome assembly GCA_033557465.1 of Ichthyophis bannanicus. Taxonomy (NCBI): domain Eukaryota; kingdom Metazoa; phylum Chordata; class Amphibia; order Gymnophiona; family Ichthyophiidae; genus Ichthyophis; species Ichthyophis bannanicus. The sequence goes on from CM066034.1 coordinate 908,546,636, forward strand.
TGAGGAAAAGTTCCATTTAAGCAAAGTTATGTTCACTGTAAACAGCCTTGAGAATCTGAAAGGCGGTATATAAAAAATGTTAAATAAATAAATAAATAAATAAAATAAAAAAACACACTATGGGGCCCTTTTACCGAAGGGCACTATGGTGTTGCATCTAATGTGCAGATGGTGCCCAAACCATAGTGCATTAGGTGCAACCCCACTGTATCCACTATCAGGGGGCATAGAAAGCATGTTCCTGACAGTTAATACGTTGCACCCTGCCCTAACATGGGCCACAATTAGCTCGGGTGTACTTACCTCCACCTAAGGAGATTGTGGAAAGTGCACGTGCATTAATTGCTTGTTTGCAATTAGTATGGGTATGCCGACTGCAAGGCGCTCTCTCCTCCCACTCTCCAGCCCAATATGCCCACTTGCACCTTCAATGCACTATGTACAGCTACTAGCTACCCCCCTGCAGTAAAAGGGCCCCTATATAAAGAACCCTAGGACCTCTCAAAGATATAATAGGCATTTATCACTGTATAATATTCCATCACATGTTTTAAACCCAATGAGTGTTTTGCAGCTTCTCAACATAGAAAACAATTCCAAAACACACCGCTGGATAAATGGAACAAATGCTAAACTATCACTTTTATATTCAATTTATATTACTGCACACGATAGGAAATTATAAAAATTTACCAAATTTAGAGAACCTTCAAAAACAGGTAATTATAGATAGCATATCCATTCCATGTTAAATGGACCATGGGGTTGCAGAACACTTGTCATAGCTCATTAATTTTACCTAATATATATTCTCTTAATCTTTAATTTGAAAAAAAACCCCCTAAGGAGTTATTTAAATGCTCTATTAAAAAGTAAAAACATCACAACAAAATAGCATAAAAAAGCTTTTCTTACCACGTTCTAAATCAAAAGCGGCATATTGGCACTTCCGAGCATAAAATAAAAATCACCCTGCTCTAGAAGCATTTTAAAACCTTTGGATATTTATGTCCATTAGTCTTGTATATACACATTTTTTTGGTTATACATTTGTTTTCGTTACTTTTACAGCCATTTTTAAAGGGGCCTTCCCGAATCCCGCCATTAATGGGCGGTAACCATCGTGACCATACTAGTCATTATGGTGTCAACAAATTTTCCCAATCCCAATAAACAACCTTCTCTTACTCTTGATATATATAGGGGGTTATTTTGAAAATCCTATTTGTGCTTTGGACATCTGAAAATGGGCATATAGACATAGAAAGCACAGAGCCATTGTAGACGTAGGGTCTGTGGACAACCCTAGTGCAGGGACATCAGAGTCTGAATGGGGGTGTGGTGGAGGCATCGCCGAGGTGTTCCTAAGAACCTGGACGTCCCTGCCCGATCTCAGAAACACCATGGACATCCAGCGTCATCTTTAAGGTTAAACCTGCTGCAGGCATGAACAGGCATCTTAAAAGTGCTCATTTTGTCAGGCAAAGGTCTGGAAGGTGTAGGAGCTACACTAATACTGTATGTAGTTTGCAATATGTCAATGAGCACTGACAGGGAATGGGGGCTCATGTATATATTTCGCTATGCCGTAGGATGTCCCCTTATGCTAGCTTGCCTCAGAATTCTCCGACCCAAGCTTTACTAATAGGATGTCTATATGGCCACTCGCATGCACGTCCATATCAAAGACGTCTATGTTCCTGAAATCGGCCGGTGACATAGAAGTCTTTAGCATTTTTCTGCATGTTTCGCCCTGAACGTCCCTGATTGGACTTGGATGTCCTTTTTAAAATGCTACTTATAAAGTCTAATGCCTTTATATTAAGAACAATGACCATATAGCACACATATATGTTGCAGCCTTTCAAGAGAAGTTTCTTACATATAAAATTATGGAAATGTTATGTATATGTATGTATATGTGTATATGTATATATATATATATATATATATATATATTTATATTTATTTATTTATTTAGACAGTTTTGTATACCACTTTATCCTTCAATCAAAGTGGTCACAACACAATTGGGGGATACATTTAACACAAGGGGATATTAGACACATACACTAATACTTACAATCTGGGAGAGAGATAGCTACACTTTACAGGAGTTCACAGAATACGAGAGACCAAAATTTACAATTCCTGTGCGGATATCCAGTTTAGTCCTCCACAATCGGGTACTGCCCCTCTCACTGCAGCCTGTAGACTGGACCAATCAAATCTTCTGTAGTACATATCCAGCAGGAGCTCCCAGAAGCCCCCCAGTGTGTCCAGTCTCGTTGCAGTGTGTAGACGTAAAAGTGTGTCCTCTGGGCACACTTAGTGACCTTTGCAGGAGCAACACTAGTTAGTTGTTTTTAGGGTTTGTTTTGGGGCATTTCTCTACTATTTTTGTTTTTGGTAGCTAGCTGTGCCTTTAAAAATAAGAAAGACAAAAGAAGCCTGTCTCCCTGGAGCTGTGCTCAGGAGACTAGGAGAAAGTCAGACCTGCTGGCTGCTGTTGCCTGCCTAGCACATTTTATCAGCCCTGGGTGAGCTTCCCCTAGACAGGACGGGGAATTGCCATACCTATAAGGCAGTGCCTGGTACTGGGAGATTGTGGCTGAATCTTCTGTTCCTGAGCTGGTAGGAGTTTGCATTTCATTTTTTCTTTCTTGTGTGCAATGCTCTGTCTGGGATGCCAGCGTTTCTGTAGGCTCTCCTGAGCCCATTTGGCAGTTTTTATTCAATCTGCTCGTGTGCCCTGTATTAGAGGGTCGTTTTATTTGTTTTCCATATTATTTGGTGGTTTTTATATTTTCGCGCCGTTTTTTACCGCGGGTGAAAAAGTGCGGCGGCCATTTTGGATTTTAAAAGTGCTTTTCCAGGCATTTTTGATCGCTGTGCACAGGTTCCCCTAGCGTTTTTGGGGTTCCTCTTTCTGGCGATTTTGCTCAGGGCCCCCCAGGGATCCTGGGATATATTTTGTTTCTTGTAAAAAAAAAAAAAAAAAAAAAAGTTAAGTTTCTTTTAAATCGGGGCTGATTTGCATAGGATTGCCCAGGTGGTGTGGGCTTTCCTGTGGCTGTCTTATTCTATTCCCCTGGGCAGAGGTGGCCTTGGGATGGCTTCCAAGCCCCAGTGTGTGATTTGTGGGTCCCGCAGGACGGCAGGGACTGACTCTGGCATCTGCAGGGGCTGTGCTGCAGTGCCCTCTGAGTTAGAGCAATCTGTGAATGTTCAGGAACAGGCTACCCCTGGGGATGCTTCTACTTCCGGGGACAGCGTTCTTTCTCCAAGCATCCCTCAGTCTGGCTCGGTTCCTCCGGCCAGCGGTTCAGTGGCTGCGCTCCAGCAGGCGGCTGTTGCTGCCTCAACTATGGACTTCTCCCCTGATTTTGTACTCCTCATGCATCAGGCATTTCGCCTGAGCAGGTCCGGACAGTTGCCGGCTGTCTGGCCCCCCTCCCTCCCCTCGGGGTCATTGGGGGCGGCTCAGTGTCCCTCACCGCCCGGGGGCAAGCGGCTTCGGTTGGGGGGACAAGAGCAGGACGCCCTGGGTCTCCTGGATTCCGAGGCAGAGGGCGATCCTGAGACTGAAGCGGAGGATTTGGAGGATGGGGAGATCCCTGGGCCGGAAGATCAGGCTCGGGTCATTCGAGTGTTCCGTAGGGACGAGCTGGTTCCTTTGGTCACGGAGTCCCTTCAGGCGCTAAACCTTTCGGCGGTGCGGTCCCTGGAGGAGGAGGGTCTTGAGGATCCTCTGATTCAAGCAGTCAGGGATGCCCAGGTGGTTTTTCCCGTCCACCGCGTGGTGGATCAGATGATCCAGGCGGAGTGGGAGCACCCGGAATCCGGTTTGAAGGGGATTCGGACCATGAATCGGCTTTATCCTCTTGCTGACAAGGACAGGGACTTGTTCAGGTCCCCCCGGGTGGATGCTGCGGTCTCCGCAGTGACCAAGAAAACCACCATCCCGGTTGAGGGGGCGGCGGCCCTCAAGGACGGGCAGGATAAGAAGGTTGATAACTTGCTCAAGCAAACCTTCGATACGGATGCCGTGTCATTGCAGGCCTCTATCTGTGGGGCTTGGGTGGCTCGGTCGTGTCTGCGGTGGTCACAGCAACTGCGCTCGAGCCCCGGACTAGACCAGCAGGGTCTGGTGGAGGTGACCCGGCTGGAGTCCGGCTCGGCTTACCTGGCGGATCTGTTTTATGATTTGATCCGCGCGTTGGCTAACAGTATGGCATCCGCGGTAGCAGCGCGCCGGTCCCTCTGGTTGCGCAGCTGGGCGGCGGACAGTTCTTCTAAGGCCCGCCTCAGTAAGCTGCCGTTTAAGGGCAGATTATTATTTGGGGAGGCTCTCGAGAAATTGGTAAAGGATCTCGGTGAGTCCAAAGGGGGCCGGCTTCCGGAGGATAAACCAAGGTCCAACCGGTCCACCTCGTCGGCGCGGGGATCCTTTCGGGATCAGCGCAGGTTTCGGCCCTCCCGCCAGTGGTCCTCGCAGCGGGGCCGGTTTGGAGTCCGTAGCCAAGGATTTCGGGCTTTCAGGGGAGCCGGCAGAGGCTTCTCCGCAGCCGGCTCTTCATCGGGTTCTTCCTTTGGACGCAAGCCACAATGACGCCAGGCAGGCTCTGGAGGGAGGACCGCTTGTCGGCGGTCGCTTGCGCGACTTTCTTTCCTCTTGGGCCCAAATAACGTCGGATCGCTGGGTGCTACAAATTATAGAGGAGGGTTACGCTCTGGAATTTGCGTTCCCACTTCCAGATTCCTTTGTTCTGTCTCCCAGCAGGGGCGAGCAAAAGACGAGGGACATCCGCGTGACCCTGGCTCGATTGTTAGCGCTGGGAGCGGTGATTCCAGTGCCTCCCTTGGAAAGAGGCGCTGGTCGCTACTCCATCTATTTTGTGGTACCCAAAAAGGGCGACTCTCTGCGTCCGATTTTGGATCTCAAAGGCGTGAATCGCGCGCTCAGAGTGCCGCATTTCCGCATGGAAACCCTGCGGTCAGTCATTGTAGCGGTGCGAAAGGGGGAGTTTTTTTTTTTTTTATAACTTTATTTTTATTGAAAGAAAAAACAAGTTTTTCCCCCTCCCCACCCAAGTGGGGAGCGGGTACTAATTAACAACACATTCAAATAGTAATCATACAACTATAAAGAGATCACAAGGTACATATCCAGCGATCATATAACCCTAGTAAACATTCTAGTAAGCATATAATCAGAACCCAAGTAAGTACCCCCTCCCAACCTCATTCCATCTCCTCCCCTCCCCCCCCCCCACCTTCCCCTACCCCCTCAGACCTAACCCCCCCATGCCCCCCCCTGTTCTTCCTATCCCCCCTTCCACCCCCACCCCCGCCCCCCCAATGCTCGTCCCTTACCCCTCCTTCCGTAAATATTCCAATAAGGGCTTCCACTGTGTATCAAAGCTGGCCTCCTTAGCTCTACGCAGCATCGTTAATCGTTCCATCAGGACGACCCTGCGCAGCCGGGTCACCCACGCCTCCAAGCTAGGAGGGTGGGGCTGTTTCCATCGCCAAGCTATTTCACACCGAGCCGCTATTAAGCAGGCTCGAATCGGTCGAGACCAACAACGTGGTAAATCCTCCGGCCATATCCCCAGCAGAAAGAGAGGTGGAGAAAGAGGGAAAACTGCCCCCAAAGCAAATATCTCGCAGATTTTATCTTGGATCCCCTCCCAATAGCCCTGTATGATTTCACAAGCCCACCACATATGCAGATAAGTCCCCTGTGCCCCACAGCCCCTCCAACACCGATCTGACGCTCCCAACCCCATCTTACTATAACGAACAGGAGTATAATACCAGCGCATCAGGATCTTATACGAATTCTCCTTTATTATCGTACAGACCGAGGAGCGCTTGATCTCCCTAAAAATCCGGCTCCACTCCTCCTCCCCCCAGATTACCCCCAGGTCTTGCTCCCACTCCGTCATGTACCGAAATTTCTCTCCGTCCGCCCTGGATAGGCTCAAAGTAGCATAAAGCACCCGAATTAGACCCCGGGATTGACCATGTCCCCACCAGATCCCCTCAAGCCCATTAAGACCATCTTTAATCACGGCCAGATTCGGTTTAGTTTGCAAAAAATGCACTAGTTGTAAATAGGCAAAAAAAATCACGGGTTCCCAATTGGTACTCCCCTTTCAGCTGAGAGAAAGATTTAACCTCCCCGGAGTCAAGCAGATGTATAAATCTATCCAATCCCTTCACCGCCCACTGACGGAAAATCCCTTCCCTCCCGGGCCCAAAAGCCTGAGTGCAGCCAATGGGGGCCAGCATGGAGACCGAATCTCGGGGCCTGGTATTAATCCTTCGCCACCCAGCCTGCCACACCTCCCACAGATGTCGAAGGTACGGATTCTCCGTCCAATTCCGGTGCACCCCCCCCTGCGACAGCCATGGAAGAAACTGCAAATTATGCTCCCCAGCCCAGAACTGTTCAATACTCCCAAAGCGCTTAGTTCCCTCAGGCTCTCTCCAGTCCATTATTTGTCGCAATTGCGCCGCCATGTAATAGATCCCTATCTCCGGCATACCCAAGCCCCCTGCAGTAGCGGTACCATATAACACCCTCCTCGCCACCCTGGGCGGCCGATGTCGCCACACAAAGAGAAACATCTTCCGCTGTAGGGTTTGCAACACCAATCTCGGCACCCTCAGTGGTAACACCTGAAAAAAATATAGTAGGCGCGGCAACACCACCATCTTTAAGGCTGCGATACGCCCTAACCAAGACAGATCGTCCTTATGCCAGCGCAGAAGATCTTTGTCGATTTGAGCAATCAGAGGGGGATAGTTTGCACCATACAGGCCCTGAAAATCCCTATGCAGCTGAACTCCAAGATACTTAATGGACCTCTGAGCCCAACGAAACTTGAAGGTCCGTTGGAGATGTTGTTGTAAACCACTACGGAGGGACACATCCAAGGCCTCTGTCTTGTCCCAATTAATTTTAAACCCGGACAACCGCCCAAATCGCTTCAGTTCCAACATATAATTAGGCAATGCCAACAATGGTTGTGTAATAAACAGCAAAATATCATCCGCAAATAACGCTATCTTATGTTCCTCGCTCCCGATCTTCACCCCTGATGCATCTAGATTCCTCCGCAACCGTTCCGCAAGCGGCTCCATCACCAGGGCAAAAAGCAGTGGAGATAGAGGGCACCCCTGCCGCGTCCCCCTCTGCAATGGAAAAAATTCCGAGTAACGGCCATTAATCTTCACCGCTGCTACTGGCTGCGCATACAACGCCTTGATCCATGCCATTAAGCCCGGTCCCACCCCAACCCTATGCAGTACTGAAAACATAAAACCCCACTCCACGCGATCGAAAGCTTTCTCCGCGTCAACTGCTACGAGCAACATTTCTTGCTTTAAAGTCTGGGCCGACCATATGATCTGCAGAGCTCGTCGGACATTATCCCCCGTGCAGCGGCCCTGGACAAAGCCGGTCTGGTCTGGATGTACCAATTTCGGCAAAACTCGGCCCAACCGAGCGGCCAAGACCTTCGCCAGTATTTTGCCATCAGTATTTAAGAGCGATATGGGTCTATAAGACCCACAAACGGCCGGGTCTCGACCGGGCTTGACCAGGATCGATATTCCGGCCTGTAACATAGAAGGCGCTAAACAATTCCCTTCAAGCACGCCATTATACACCCTCTGCATCACCGGTGCCAGACGCTCACAAAACTTTTTATAAAAGCCCGCCGGGAGTCCGTCCAAGCCGGGAGATTTATTATTTGCCAGATTTTTAATAACCATAGTTATTTCCCCGAGACCGATCCGCGCATCCAACAGCTCACGCTCGTCCTCTGTCAATAGTCCCAACCCTTCCGTACCCTTCAAATACTCTTCCACGTCCTCGAGCGAGCTCTGCGTCTCACTGGAATAGAGACTTTGATAGAATTGCCGAAATTGCTCACGAATACCGCTGGCCTGATAAAGAACTTTATCCTTCGCCCCCTTGATTTTAATGATATTGGTCCGGCGCTCCCTCTCCCGCAGCCGCCTGGCCAATAAAGAGCTTGCCTTGTTATTAAACTCATAGTAATATTGATTAAGCCTATTCAATTGAAATTGTATTTGCGACAATTGAAGCTCCCCCAACTCAGCCCGGGCGCGCTCTAGTGCCTGCCGAACCCGTACCCCCCCATTCCGCATATGCTGCTGCTCTAACTCTATGATCAAGTTGGTGAGGCGCTCAACCTCTTTTAAACGTTCCCGTTTTTTCCTAGCCCCCCACTTCACTAATACCCCCCGCAGCACAGCTTTCAACCCATCCCATAAGATTCCCACAGACACCTCATCTGTGTCATTCTCCTCCAGATAGTGGGCAATGGCGTCCTCTATCTCCTCCCGCACCCCTGGAACCTGCAGCAAGCTCTCATTAAGCCGCCAAAAGGTGCGCCCGCCCGTGTCCACCTCCCCCAGGAAATCTCCCCACAGCGGTCCATGATCAGACCAAGTTTTTGGCCCTATCTCCACCTGCTCCACTTTTTGCCCCCATGACTCGTCGCCCAGGAGGAGGTCAATCCTACTATAGCTACCATGCACCGTGGAATAATATGTATAGTCCCTACGCTGCGGGTACCGAGTCCGCCATAAATCCTGTAGTTGTTAGCGCTGTACCAGCTCCAATAAGCCAGCCCTCCCCTTGGTCCCCCCTCTATTACCTCCCCCAGACCTATCCAACCCAGGATTCAAAACTTCATTGAAATCCCCCCCAATCAATAAAGCCCCATGTATCTTGCCCTCCAACCAATCCCCCACCTCCTTCCAGAAATCTATCCCAGAGTCATTGGGGCCATAGATATTAACCAACGTGACCTCCTGGCCCTGCAGCTCCCCCCAAACCAGCAATACCCTTCCCTTAATCCCTTTCAACACCCCCCCCAGCTGAAAGGGCACATCACCCCGTATTAAGGTCGCTACTCCTGCCTTTTTAGTAGTACCCTCAGCATTAAAAAGCAAATGTGGAAAAGCCCCATTGCGCAAGAGATGTTCATCCTTCGGCAACAGGTGTGTCTCTTGAAGAAACACAACTTGCCACTGCCATCTCTGCACCTCAGCAAATAGCAGTTTCCTCTTCTGAGGAGTATTTAGCCCACGCACATTCAAAGATCCGATACGCAACCCCCCCGTACCAGTTCCCCGCCCTCCCCCTACCCGCTGCGCCCTTCTCCCAGTATCCCCTCGTTGGACCCCCCTCCTCCCCCGCCCAGTATATCCCATCCCCCTCCCCCCTCCTCCCCCCCTCCCCAACCCACCAGCAGACCCTCCTTCTGCTGCGCCTAGCTCAGAGGACATGACCCCCACCTCCCGGGACCACCCACACCTTTAAATAACCTCTCGTTCTCCCCAATCCACCCCCAAACCCCCCCCCCCATCCCTTCCCGAATCACCCCTTATCACCCTTCTAATGAATTATAACAGAATAACAACTGAACAACATTCATACATTCCCCGTTAAGCCCTTTAGTATTGCTAACTAGCAAGTGCCCCCCCCCCCCCCAGCCTCCACAAAAGAAACATAGTGAGGAAAACAGTAGGAAAGAAAAACCCCCAGCAGGATCATAACCATGCGCTTAATCCACACCTCCCCGCGCCCTTATACACCCCGGCCCACCAAACATACAGCCATCTAACATCTCCTCTTTCTCAGTTCACGTTGTTCCAGCCTGATGGCTATTGCTATCACTGTCACATCCATTCGCCTGGTCCTTCGATAAGCGCCGTAAGCGGTGCCCCTTCTCCGGGAGGCGCTGCCATCTCAGTTTGTCCAGCACTTGTCCCTGCACAGGTTCTGATGCAGAGGGCAGCCTAGGCCGTTCCGGCAAGTTGGGAGCCTTACTCTTCTCCAAAACCTCCCACGCTTCCATCTCAGTCCGAACTCGCTTAGGGGATCCCCTAATTTCAAATTGAATCCCAAAAGGGAAGAGCCATTTATATTTGATGTGCTCACGCTGCAAGTAGGCCGTCACAGGTCGAAGGGCTCGTCGTCGTTGCAAAGTGGAGGGCGCGAGATCCTGAAAAATCTCAATGAAGGTATTCCCCCAGGGCATCTTGCCCTTCTTTGCTGCCCTACGCATGATGTCTTCCTTTAGCCTGTAACTCGACAGACAAGCGATAATGTCCCTCGGTCTGTTGGGTAACTGGGGTCCCAGCGCTCTATGAGCCCGGTCGATGCCGATGTCTGGGAGCTCGGCTGTCGCGCCCTCCTCCCCATCACGCAGTAGGGCCTCACAGATATCTTTGACAATCTGTCCCGCTTTCTGAAATTTAGCGCCCTCCGGGACCCCTCTTATCCTGATATTGCAGCGCCGTGATCTATTCTCTAAATCCTCCAACTTATCTTTCAGGTCATCCCGTTCTTTCTCCCAGCTGCTAAGTGTTGCTTGCGTGTTTTGCGCCGCCATCACCACCGCATCCACGTGCTCTTCAAGATAATCAACCCGCTGGCCCAGCGCTTGCAGGTCTTGGCGTAATTCTTTAACCACTTCTTTAACTTCAATCTTCCCAACGATTACCTCTCTCTTAAGCTCCTTGCACCAGCGCCAAAGGTCTCCCCTCGTGCACTGCTCCTCCGCATTGTCAGGCTCCTCATCTGTGTCGGCCTCCACTCCAGCACCGCTATCACTTTGAGACGCCAGTGGGGCATAGGAGGATCGGAATTTATCCAATTTTTTCCTCACAGACATTGTAGAGGACTCCCCGACCACGATCCGTTGCACAGGACAATAATTAGAGGCCAACTGCTCCTGCTAGTAGCTCTTAACTCTCCGTCCCGAAGAGAGCTCTCGTCTCAGGCAGCCATACCAGTCGGTGACGTCACGTCCTCTCCGAAAGGGGGAGTTTTTGACGTCCCGCGATCTTACCGAGGCCTATCTGCACATTCCGATACACCCAGCCCATCAGCGGTTTCTCCGCTTCGCGTTCCCGTGGGGCCACTTTCAGTTCCGGGCCATGCCGGTCGGCTTGGCTACGGCCCCGCGCACTTTCACAAAGGTGATGGTGGTGGTTGCGGCGGCCTTGCGCAAGGAGGGCATTTTGGTCCATCCTTACCTGGACGACTGGTTGATACGAGCAAAATCCGGTCGAGAGTGCCTGCGGGTCACGAGCAGGGTGGTAGCTCTGCTGCGATCCCTCGGCTGGGTGGTGAACGAAAGAAAGAGTTGTCTGCGGCCCTCGCAGGACCTGGAGTATCTGGGGGTGCGCTTCGACACTGCTCGGGGGCTGGTGTGCCTTCCCGAGCGCCGCGTCCTGACGTTGCGGGCTCTTGTCCGACTATTTCGGGGGATGCCCGCTCCGTCGGCGTGGTGGTACCTACGGCTTCTCGGAACGATGGCGGCGACCTTAGAGGTGGTTCCGTGGGCGCGGTTCCACATGCGCCCGCTACAGAGGGCGCTCCTTCGTCGCTGGTCCAACCAGTGCGATTCCTTGCACAAGAGACTGCCCTGCCCGAAGGCAGTGCGGCGGTCGCTTCGGTGGTGGCTCTCCTCCGAGAACCTGACGCGGGGAATTCCCTTGGAGCCTCCTCTGTGGGTCCCCCTCACTACGGATGCGAGCCTAGTCGGCTGGGGAGCACACTGCGAGACCCGCTTCACGCAGGGGGTGTGGTCCTCGCAGGAAGCGTCTTGGTCGATCAACCGCCTCGAGCTTCGGGCGGTCCGACTAGCCCTGATGGCCCTGGAACCTCTGCTCCTGGGCCGGGCGGTCCGAGTCTGGTCGGACAATGCGACCACGGTGGCGTACATCAATCGCCAAGGGGGCACAGGGAGTGTGGCCCTGGAAACCGAAGCGACGGCCTTGTTCAGCTGGGTGCAGACTCGGCTGCCGGCGATCTCGGCGGCGCACATTGCAGGCGCGGACAATGTCCAGGCCGACTTTCTCAGCAGAGTGCGGGTGGACCCCGGAGAGTGGGAGTTAAATCCTCAGGTGTATGCGCAGATAGTTCGGCGGTGGGGTCCGCCCATCATGGATCTCATGGCGACCTTCCAGTCGGCCAAGACAAGTCGCTTCTTCAGCAGACGGCGGGAGCGGATGTCCGAAGGACTCGACGCTCTCATTCAGCCGTGGCCGACGTCCGGGATGCTGTACGTTTTCCCCCCGTGGGCCCTGATCGGTCGGGTCGTCCAGCGCATCGAGGGCCATCAGGGCCGGGTGCTGCTGGTGGCTCCGGATTGGCCCCGGAGGCCCTGGTATGCCGACCTCGTTCGGCTTCGAGACGGCGTGCCGTGGCGCCTTCCGGCGCTACCGGATCTTCTTCTTCAGGGCCCCTTGCGGATGCCCCAGGTGGCTCGGTTCTCGCTTACGGTTTGGCCATTGAGAGGGCTCGGCTGAAAAAGAAGGGTTATTCGCCCGCGGTGATTTCCACCTTACTGCGGGCAAGAAAGTCGTCCACTTCTCTTACTTATGTTCGAATTTGGAGAATTTTTGAGGACTGGTGCTCCCGGCGTGGAGTTCGGGCGGCGGCGACGGTCTCGGTGCCCGTCGTGCTCAGCTTTCTGCAGGATGGCTTCGAGAAGGGTCTCGCGGCCAGTTCCCTGAAGGTCCAGTTGGCCGCGCTCTCTTGCTATAGAGGCAAGGTTTTGGGCCGCCTTCTTGGCGCTCATGCGGATGTGCGGCGTTTCTTGACCGCCGTGTTTCATTTGCGGCCTTCCCGCAGAGCGGTGATTCCTCCGTGGGATTTGAATTTAGTTCTGCGGGCCCTGGCTCGGGAACCCTTTGAGCCCTTGCGGAGGGCATCCTTGAAGGATCTCACGTTGAAGACGGTTTTTCTGGTAGCCATTTGCTCGGCACGGCGCATCTCGGATCTACAGGCCTTGTCATGCCGAGAACCTTTCTTGTCTTTTTCTGCGGAGCGGGTTGTGCTCCGTCCGGTTCCCTCCTTCCTGCCAAAGGTGGTGTCTCCTTTTCACCTGAATCAGGCAGTATTTCTACCAGTGATTTCGGCGGACTCGGTCGAGTCGGTGGACAAGGGGCTTCACCGGCTTGATGTGGGCCGCACGCTGCGTCGGTATTTACAGTCTACCGAGTCATTTCGGAAGACTGATCGGCTTTTTGTGCTCTTTGGGGGTGCACGGAAAGGGGAGGCGGCGGCTAAGGCCTCCATTGCTCGATGGCTTAAAGAAGCGATCGCCTCCGCGTATCTGTTGCAGCGGCGGCCGGTTCCGGAGGGGCTCCGGGCTCATTCTACTAGGGCTCAGGCGGCCTCTTGGGCGGAGCATGGTCTGGTTCCACCAGCGGAGATCTGTAGAGCGGCCACTTGGTCGTCTCTGCATGCTTTCAGCAGGCACTATCGCTTGGATGTGTCAGCGGCTCGGGATTCCTGTTTTGGTTCGGCGGTTTTGCGCGCCGGCCTACAAGGTCCCGCCCGGTCTTAACTGCTCTGTTACATCCCGATTGTGGAGGACTAAACTGGATATCCGCACAGGAAATGGAAATTACACTAACCTGGTAATTGTAGTTCCTGTAGGATCCAGTTTAGTCCTCCTTCCCTCCCGAATATCTGCATGATCTTGCGGCGCGCTATCCCGAGCGGGAGATTCTAAGATAGTTTTGCGTCCCGTTCGGACCTTAGCGGCAGTCGTGCTTATAGCTATGGCTCTTCCCTTTCTTTTGGGGTTCCGTAAGCTCCTTAGTACCTGGGGGGAGCTCTGTGTCAATTTAGGGGCGTCGATTCCGGCGCCGTGCAGTGTTCTGACTTCCTCGTTTGGGGAGGGAGTTGGTTATTCCAGGGGGGGAAGTACAAGGTTTAATGTTAATCTGATAATAATCTGATGTGTTGCTTCGTTCAGTATGCTTTGTTACTAGTACACTGGGGGGCTTCTGGGAGCTCCTGCTGGATATGTACTACAGAAGATTTGATTGGTCCAGTCTACAGGCTGCAGTGAGAGGGGCAGTACCCGATTGTGGAGGACTAAACTGGATCCTACAGGAACTACAATTACCAGGTTAGTGTAATTTCCATTTTCTGGTGACCTATAGTGCCTATGAAATTTCGTATTTAGACATTTTAATTAAGAATGGTTCTGATGGCTTTAACACTACTCTTTATCGGAAAGCCACAGACAGAAATAACTTTTTACATTACAAAAGTTTCCATACAAGATCTCTCAAAAATAATTTACCCATCAGCCAGTTTTTGTGCATTAGAAAAATATGTTCACAACAAGAGGATTTTGAATTACATTCATCTGTCATGATAAATAGATTTAGAGAAAGGGGTTATCCTATGACAGGATTACTCTTGAATTCTCCACAGGGTAATCTCCAACCTCCCTTCCCCCTTTCACTCCCAATTCAGTTCCTCAAACTCTGTCACCCTTTCTTCCTTTTCTAACATCACCAAGGAAGAAATAATACATCTTCTTTCCTCCTCTAAACTTACTACCTGTCCTCTGATCCTATTCACTCTGCTGTCATCCCTTCCATTTGTCATATCCTCAACAATTTCTAGCGGAGTTGGCCCGTATAGCGCTTACTAAGAATTATTTTATTTTTGACGGGACATATTATCAGCAAATTAAAGGTACTGCTATGGCTGCCGCCATGGCACCTGACATAGCAACCCTTTTGGACTTCCCATTTTCCACTCAGGTGGTATCCTGGAAGCGATACATAGACGACATTCTGGTCTTGTGGAAATGGAATATTGATCAATTAATGCAGTTTTATGAATGGCTCAACACACGTGATTCGAAGCTCAGGTTTAAGATGCGGTTTAATATGGATGAAATTCCATTCTTAGACATCCTCATTAAAAAACCCACACATGGATTTTTCACCACCATTTTTCACAAACCCACTGATCATAACAAACTCCTTAAGATTGACAGTTTCCACAGTAGTCATTTGAAGAAGAATTTACCAACCTCACAGTTCCATGGTTAAGCAGACTGTGCACAGACATCACCGAATACAACAGACAATCTCTTGATATGGCTAAAAGATTTGCTGTTCGTGGTTATGTAATTGAACGCTACAATAGAGTTCACCTTGCCTCTAGACAGGATTTACTTTCATCAAAGAATAAAACTTCTGATAAGTACATCAGTGTTATTCGTTTTTCATACCTCTCGTCACGCATTCAAAAGATCATGAAGAAACACTGGCACATTCTACAAACTCACTCCTGCTTTTCAGATAAGCAGCTTGTTGTGGCTGTCCATAGAGAGCGCAATTTAGCCGATACTCTACCTTCCTCTTTCATGCCTGAAGTTCGCAATACTCCATTTCATACCATGGGACACTTTAGATGTGGCAGCTGTTCTGTTTGTAATCATGCTATGGTTTTAAACACTTTTGAACATCCAAGTACCAAAAAGAAATATAAGTTATACCATCGGACAGACTGTAAATCTATGGGTCCTCAATAAACATTATTGAAGTTTACTTTGGTGTGGCCGTGCTCTTTCTTCTCCTCTTGTACTTGGTATTTGCCCTCCTACGGAGAATGTACTCTCTCCTTCTCCTTTGATATCCTCAACCTATCACTTTCCACTGCAATTGTTCCTGCAACCTTCAAGTGTGCTGTGGATACACCTCTCCTAAAGAAACGTTCACTAGCCTGTACCTGTCCTTCTAATTAGCGACCCATCTACCTCCTCCCCTGTATTTCTAAACTACTTGCACATGCGGTTCACCATCATTGTCTTGACTTTCTCTCCCCTCAAGCCCTTTTGAATCCACTGCAATCTGGCTTTCATCTTCTACATAATGCTGAAACGTTTCATGCCAGAATCTCCAGTGACTTGTTTCTGGCCAGATCCAAGAGCCTTTACTTGATCCTCATCCTTCTTGAACTTTCTGCTGCTTTTGACACTTTCTCCTCCATACCCTGTCCTCATTTGGATTTAAGGGCTCTGTTCTGTACTGGTTCTCTTCTTACCTCTCTTGCTGCACTTTTAGTTTATATTCTGGAGGATCCTCTTCTACTGTCATCCTGTTGTCAGTTGGTGTACCCCAAGGGTCTGTCTTGGGACCTCTTCTTTTCTCTCTACACCCAGTCCTTTGGTGCATTCATCTCCTCCCATGGTTTTCAGTTCCATCTTTATGCTGCTGACTTTTAGACCTACCTTTCTACACCTGGAGTCTCTCAAGGAATCAAGGCCCATATCTCTGCTTGCTTATCTGGCATTGCTGCCTGGATATCCTGCCACCATCTGAAATTTAGCATGGCCAAAATCGAGCTTCTTATCGTACTCCTAAACTCACATCCCCTCTTCCTCATTTCTCTATTTCTGTAGATAACACTCTTCTCCTCCCTATTTCCTTGGCTTACAACCTGGGGGTCATCTTTGACTCCTCCCTCTCCTTCTCCCATCCACATCCAACTGATAGCTAAAACATGTCATTTCTTTCTCTGTTACATCAGCAAAATTCGCCCCTTCCTTTCTGAACACATAACTAAGACCCTTATCCACTCTTTAGTTACTTCCTGTCTAGTCTAAGGCAGCCTCCTCCTTGCTTATCTCCCTCTGAATCATCTTTCTCTCCTTCAATCTTTTCAAACTTCAGCTGCGGGGCTAATTTTCTGCCAGTCTCGCTATCCTCATGTCACCCCTCTTCTCAAATTGCTTCATTGGCTCCCTATCCATTTCTGTATCCAGTTCAAACTTCTCCTACTGACCTATAAGTGCACTCATTCTGCTGCTCCTCACTACCTTTCCTCTGTTATCTCACCTACACCACTCCTTGGGAACTCCACTTTTCTGGCAGATCGCCTCTATCTATGCCCTTCTCTTCCACTGCCAGCTCCAGACTTCATTCTTTCCATCTGCTACTCCTTATGCATGGAACAAACTATCCAAGTCGGTACATCAGGCTCCATCTCTGACCCTTTTCAAATCCAGGCTAAAACTCACGTCTTCTAGGCTGCTTTTGGATCCTGATCCACTTAGTCTCCTGCTCTCCAATTATGTGTTTCCTTACAATTCTCCTAGACATATTCAAGTCCTCAGTTTTGTTGTTTGTCTTGATTAGATTGTAAGCTCTGATAAGCAAGGACTGTCTTTGTACAGCACTGCATACGCCTTGTAGCGCTATATAAATGATTAGTGGTAGTTAGTAGTAATAACCATCATGGCCCTACACAGCAGGCCTTCAGCACATGCTATAACATGTGTTGCCTGCTAGTGCCCCTTAGTAAAAGACCCCCTTATCGTAATCTTCTTGCTTGTGCAGTTTGTGTATATCCAGTTCCAACTTTTACTATGTGATTCAGTCATTTGCCTTCTTTTATGGCTCCCATCGTATATTCATTATTTATTTATTTATTACCTTTTATCTGTATGGATTCTTTGGGCTTCTATATTTTTCCATGGATAAAAAAAAGACTTATTTTTCCTATGGACGAATCATAAGTCAGAAGATCTTCACCAGAAGAACTAATCATAAGTTACCTTTTTGTCTCTTGGGTACTGGTATCAATGCTGTTAGCAATGTTGGATTTTCAAGTTACAATGTTTAACACCCAATGGTCTAAATGAAGAGATGGAATGCTTCTCTTTCTTATGAATTTTTAAGTTTGATAGGTACTACCTAAAAGGCACTTACAAATACCTTGGAGCATGTATAGTTGTTGCAGGGAGAATGTTTTAAAAAGTACTTATTTTTCCATTGTAAAATAGGAAACACATTTATGTTTTCTTGACTGCCCAAACCATGCACGCTTTGAATCTACACATCCCATGCCGTCTACATGTGTAATAGCACTGTCAAATCTACCTTTACACAGGTAAGCCATTTACGCACGCAATTGCATTTCTTCTAAAATGACCTCCTAAAATAAAAGGTTAACTGATATAAGTTATTTCTCCCTAATTTCCCAATGCAACAACTTCCAAAGGCCTTTCACACCATTATATTTGACAAAAATGTCTCTTCAACATGAAATGCTTGTAAGATGACTACAGGAGATTCTTTGTGTGTGATTGCCTAAGCACCCAGATAAATATTTTTCCACACTTGCATCCAACCTAACTGAATTCAACTCTGAGAGCAATAATGATTTACCAAGTCAAAGATATGCGTCCAATCAATAACAATGGCTTCCACTTAATGAGAACTATGTAAAACATATTGATAGTGCAATCTGAGGAACACCAGTGGCGGTGAGATAAACAGATAAGAAACCCCAGCTGAGATGGAACAGTCAATTTCATTCTAAGCAAAAAAGCACATTTCCTGAGAATTTGTATATATTCACTCAATTTAGTCTGAGCAAACAGAGCAGTGGGTATGCCAATGATTACTAATTAAACATAACTTCCCCCATGCTCTGAATTACCTTTTGCATGGTTCGAATGAGCATAGGTCTATCCATGAAAAAAATAAAAAACAAAAAACAACAACATTTGAAAGAGTTGTGAATAGTATTGGGCTGGCAGAACTCACTGCAAAGAATTTTAGATACAGGGGCAAGTTCCCTTCATTCACCCCTTTCCCAGAATCCAGAAGTAGCCATAGCACATGAAGCATTGTCCATAAACAGAGGCACGGAACACATAGGTCTTCACACAAGGGCAAGTTCCATTTAATCACCTCTTTGCAAGAGTCCAGCAGCAAGCATAGCACATGAAGTATTATCCTTAGACGGGGGCATGGAATACATAGGTCTTCATACAAGGGAAAAGTTCCCTTCGCTCACCCCTTTGCAGGAATCCAGAAGTAAATATAGCTCATGAAACATTATCCATAAACAGAGGCAAGAAATACATAGGTCTTGATACAAGGGCAAGATCCATTTAATCACCTCTTTGCAGGAGTCCATAAGCAATAATACAGTTCAGAGACAGAAGTACTGATAAGGAATCCAAGAAAGTACAATACACTGCCAGCTGAAGTCAGGGCATGTACCTGGACCAGGACCAGGAAACACAGCCAGATGGAGTCAAGGACATAGAGACCAAGGAATCACAGACTACAAATAGTGACTCAGCACTGGTCCAGCCCAGAGGCAAGCCATTTAAATCCCTGCCTTCTGGGCTGGGCTCAGCAAGGCTAATCAGGCAGGATAGGAAACAGGAGGGCGCACCTAGCTCACACGGAAACATAAGGGATGGGAGCAAGACGTGGACTGAAATCAAGTAATGAGCAGCCTAGTTGTTAGAGCAGTGGTCTGAGAAGTAAGGAGGTCGGAGTTCAAATCCCATTGATGCTCCATGAAGTCACTTAACTCTCTATTGCCTCAGGGACAGACTTAGATTGTAAGCTCTCTGGGGACAGAGAACTACCTAACATGATGCAATGTAAATAACCTTGAACTACCACTGAAGTGTGAGCTAAATCTATAAATAAAGCGTGGATCACAATGTATATGGCGATATCATTAGGAAAACCATAGGGGTAGGTTTACTAAAGCATGATAGGCTTTTGCAGCCAACATCAGGTGATAGCTGCAAAAGTGCCGCTGTATCCGCAGGGGGCGCTCCCAGCATTTCCCCTGCAGATACCATGGAGAAAACAGGAATTTTGAAGGGAACTCAGCCTCCACTACCTGGGGAAAGATGATGTTATAAGGGCTCATTTAATCCTAGCTATGCCACTGGTTGTCACTCATCCCAAAGGTGTCCAATAACCAATGGGATGTGTACATATAATAAAATTTATTTACTGAGTGATCAAAGTTAAATAGTTAATCTCTTGGACTTCACAGGCATAGACAAATCAAAAACTACAGAAAATGCTAAATGATACTTTGTTTTCATCTCTGAACTGGAACTTCACTTTTTCTCTTCCTCTGTCAGAACTCCTCTTCTCTAGTTCATAATAGGTCAGATCAAAGGTCCATCAAGCCCAGTACACTGTTTCCAACAGTGGCCAATCCAGGTCACAAGTACCTGGCAGGTTCCCAAAAGGTAGACAGAGTCCATGCTGCTTATCCCAGGAGTAAGCAGTGGATTTTCCCAGTCTACATTAATAATGGTTTATGGACTTTTCCTCCAGGAATTTGTCCAAACCTCTTTTAAACCCACTAAGAGCTTTTACTACATGCTCCGGCAGTGAATTCCAGAGTTAGATACAGGGGCAATCAATTTTCTCCCAGTAGTCTTAAAGTTGCTACATTGTAGCTTTATTGTGTGTCCCCTGGTCTTTCTACTTTCTGAAGGAGTAAACAACTGATCTGCATTTACCCGTTCCACTCCATTCATTATTTTATAGACCTCTATCATCTCTCTCTCCTCAGCCATCTCTGTTCCAACCTAACCTTTTAAGCCTTTCTTCATAGGAGTCTCCTTCCATCCCCTTTATCATTTTGGTCACTCTTCTCTGTACTCATTCTCTCTCTCCCCCTTCTCTGTAGGTCCCCTGAACCCAAAGAGACTCCTCTTTAGTATTCTCCCATCATCAGGCAGGTTGGACGTTTGCGGTTTATCCTTTCTCCAGCACACATCACCACTTACAGACTTGTACCTCACCACTCACAGGCTGCACATCCTTTTTTTCCAGGGAACCTCCACCACTGGTCCTAGACTGTCAGCAAAAATCTCATAGGCTGTACATTCTTTCCTCCAGAGTAATCTCACACTGGTCATATGCTTCCAGCCAGCATCTTTGACTTTCTTAAGGTGGAAAGGAGGCAAAACCAGTAGTCCCACTTTTCACTTATCCAAAACCTTTTTCAGCACCAAGGACCCTACTGACCAGCAACCCAGTACTTCTCCTTCACAATATAACAAAAAGAAGGCAAAGACAATTCTCTCCAAAGCACTTGCAATCCTGTAAACTATGAATTCTCATATATTCCTCCCCTGGCTATTCCCAACAGAGAGAGCCATCTTTGTGAGAGCGGAGATAGGTATAAGGCTGGTATGGATGCATTTTCATTCGCAGATGATAAATCTCATATTCTTTGTGCTGTTTTGCTTCTAAAACGATATAAACCACATAACAAAACTTCATTATGTAGTTTGTCTCTTTAAGGATACCTGTCTTTAAAAAAAAATCAACTTATACTTCAATGAAGATGGTAGAGTAAATGGTACTCCTGCATTAACATATTACACAGCAGATCATTAGAAAGAAGTGAGGCTCACAGTAATGTTCAGAGCATTTCATGACTCGGGTCACGTTCTCCCCTCCATAAAAAATTCAAAATGAGGAACAATATCTTGGTAAACATTCTCAGTTTCTAAAAGGAAACTCAGTCTTAATGTCTGGAGAAGAAGTGTATGCCGTTGAGTTAATGCTGACTCCTGTTCTTCTGTGCAGTAAGTCTACAACACATGATATTCCAAGGTGGTCCCCATCCAAGTACAAGCCAGGCCTCACTGTTACCTTCTGAGATCAGCTGAGATCATGTCAATCAGGGAAGCAAAGCCATAGCAATGTTTGGAGGAAAATAGTTCCCAAAATAATTATGCATTTATATTTAGCCCACATCTTTTCATTGGTAGCTCAACACGAGTTACTTTCAGGTGCAGTAGATATGGGGCTGTGGCTCTTGATTGTGATAACAATGCAACGTGTGCCTTTGAGTCAGTCCTGGCGACCCAGAAGCTCCTGGGGTTTCGTGGCAATGTGTCACTGGAAGCAGATTGCCAGGCCTTTCTTCTGAGGCAATGGAGGGTTAAGTGACTTGCCCAAGGCCACAAGGAGTGCTAGTGGGAATTGAACTCTGGTTGCTTGGTTACCAAGCCAGTGTTCTAACCACTAGGCTACTCCTCCACTCCTGATTGTGATAACATAGTGTATTATTTAGGCATAAAATACATACACAAATTCTCTTATTTGCATAACATTACTACATTTTAAATTTTATCAAACATTCCAAAAAATTGAAAATTAACAGAAGTAGACTGCTGGTCATGGTTGTTTATAGGATTTTATTTAGTATTTAGTTCACATCTTTCCATTAGTAGTTCAAGGTAAGGTACAGTAGGTATTTCCTGTCCCCTGAGGGCTTAAAAGCTAAAGAGCCCTTTTACTAAAGTGCATTAGGTTTTTGCACTTAACGCATTTTAGTTTTAGCCCTAAACATATGTTAAATGCAAAACCTCAGTACTATTGGGGGCTTGCCCAGCGCATTCCCAGTAGTTAATGTGCAGATGAATATCTTAATGAATGACTCAATTACTATGGGTGCACCTAACTCCACCTATTGTGGTGGCTTAGTTGCACCCACACTAATTTCAACATTGACAGCATGCAATTTAACTATTCTTTTACTGAGTACTTAAACTTCAACATAAAACTATGGGGAATATTTACTAAAAGGCGTTACGGTAGCAGGCGTTAATGGCAGCGATAAGGGGTTTTACATGTGTGGAGGGAGGAGTGGCCTAGTGGTTGGGGCAAGTTACCTCAGGCCGGAAGGTCAGGGGTTCAAACCCCACTAGAGGACAGCAACCTTGTGCTGGAAGGACTAGGGTTTCTAGTCCCACAGGTGCTCCTTGTGGTCTTGGGCAAGCCATTTAACCCTCCACTACCCATTTCCCTGTAAAATAGTTATCTCCAAGTTATAATGCCCTGTGCAATGTAATTTAAGTTTGTTCAGTGTAAACTGCCTTGATATCATGGGCAGGAAGCATTCAGTGTTAAGGGTGCAATGGGCCATTTAACATGCATTAACAGGACATCAGCTGTTAAGGTGTCAAGCATGCACCTTAATGTCCAAAAATGGCTGTCACCCTAATGCTGGATAAGGGAGCACCAAGAAAAGTCAATGGAAGGATGATGGATGGAAGGACAGGTGGGAGCTGATGGACCTACCAGATCCAAGAGCACCTTATGTGGTAGCCAGTAATTTGGATGAGCATGTGAGAGGCAACTGTACTGATGTAGCAGCGAAGTGCAGACAATGAATAAATCCAGGAGTCAATTTACAGGGTCCAAGCCAATTTATTGTGCACAAGGCCCAGTTAGTCAAGCTTCAAAAAGGACTGAGCAAAGTTCTTACAGAAACATATTCATTTATACATTTCTTTTCAGTTTGATGCATGCAGACTTTCTATTGGCCCCAACACCCCCTGCATTTGTCCAATCGGAGATCCCTCCTGGGCCTAGCACCCAGCTCCCTCCCTTAGGACCATTCTAACAATGGCACAGTTTCTAGGTTTGGATACTTCTCTACTGCAAGGTCGTTTCTGGCTCTAGGAATGCAAGTATTGAAACATTTCTATCTTCAGAACACAAGAGAATAATGAAAGATTTATGAATTCATATAAAACTTCTTATTAAACAGTTTAAAACAGTTTTCTTATTTTTCACAGATTTTTGGTTCTTTCTAGCTATGATGGGGGTTGGAATCAGGGCCTAGTTTACAGGCCTTTCATATTTGCAGGCTATCGTAGGCCACAGCCTGCCACATTCCCCCCTTTGATTATTCTCACCCGCAAGTGAGAAAGGGTGAGAATTAAATCATACATTATACTGGTGTAACAGCACCACCTTGGGGTATAGGGTAATATTGCCACATAGCTAATATTTTCGTAGCTGCCTTCTGTTCTACAGTATTATCAATAACTGAGGTTATCATGCGTAAGCAAAGGGGTAGGAGACATGGGAGCAACAAGCATACAGCTAATATGAATAATACAACAAACACTAGGGTCTTCAGACCACCTAACCATGAAAACGCTGAACCAAACCACCCATCGAGCTTCAGGCCATGCCAGGTCTGAACAGGCACATATGCTTGTGTGCGCATTTGAGTAGCTATATCTTCAACAACGTGCCCATTATTATCAATCTGCAAACAACAGTTGGTTAAATTCAATTTTCCACACACTCCACCTTCTGCTGCTAACAAATAATCTAGAGCTAAACGATTCTGATAAATAGCTGTGCGCATTTGTGTACTTTGCTTAGCCAAAAGAGTTAGTGCTTTGCTAGTTTCATTGGTTATTATTTCAACAACAGCTTGTAAGCGTATAATACGATTTATCATATACACAGGAGTACGATATCCCCATGTCCCATCTTGCGTCCAAGTAGCAGGTCCATAGTATGAAATGATTCTCTCAGGTGTCCACCCCTCATCATTCCATTTGTCCCATTGGCCTATTTTCAAGGCCTCTCATTTCTGTCGACTCCTGTACACAGGAAAACCCACTTGTTCTCCATGGGACGTAGGCAAAAGGAAAAAGGAAGGACGTATGGTTCCCAATGCACATGCTCCTCCCCAGTGGTGAGGAAGCCTAGCATATGCTCGGGTTCCACAAATCCAGTACAGTCCAGGTGGTGCTTTCCAGGTATAAGATGCTAGATTAGTCCAGATGCTGGCAAGATTAGGGAAACAGACTAAAGGGTTGGTGGGCTCTGGAGCGTTGATTCGTGACCACCAGGACGTCTTCCTCGTGGTACTGTTGTAGAACTTCTGATTGAGACAGACCAGCTGTCCAACCTCCATGTTAAACTGTGGTCCAGAGCGAGCAAAACACAAGTTACCAACAATGAGGTGGGCCAGTACCCACTCACTAGTAGTATTATGTAAATCAGTCTGATTATAAGGAATAGAATAGTTCACTTCTTGCGCCTCCCAGGGCCATTGGTCTCCCATCTTAGTTCCTCCACAGAAAAAGCAGTCCGAAATGTGGAGACTAGATGCTACTGCCCCAGCAAGCTCAAGGAACAAGTTTTGGGAAGCATGAGGAATCTCAAACTCTGCTTTCATGGCCTCATAAAAAGAGTGATGTATTCAATAAGGTGCAGATACATGAGTCTTAGTATTCAGCTGTATATGTATAAAAGTTCCAGGATCTATACCTCCTCCTGCTATTCGTAACCCAAATCTATACCCTTGCTTCCACTGGCTGGGGTTAAGTATGATGAGCCGCACCGGATTACAGGCACCTTTCTTACATTTCTGGGGCTCCGGCAATGATAATTTTTCCAAAATGGCTACTCGTTTATCTCCATCTCGTCCCATAGGCGCACCAGTCCAAGTAGCATAATATACGCATTCCCACTTGGGACAGTAGTAAGCATCTTTAGATGATGTACTGTAGACGGTTGGGGAAGATTTCCCAGTACACTTTCCCCATCCGTATGCTCCTTCAGGACACATATATTTATCATCATAGTAGTAGGCTTGCTCCCAATATCCACACTTGTGATAGGCATTTCTGTTTATCACATCACAAGCATCAAAACTCAGGGTAACATGCTTCGTGGGATCAGGGAGCTGTCGTGTGGCATTTATGAGGGCTGCATCCTCATCATTCCACCGAATCTCAAGTACATAATAGGAGGGATTCTGCTGGGGGTTATAACAAGTCTTACTTTTCCCCTTCGTACAGATATTTAACTCTGTACCATTATATACACACCGGCTAACTATACCAGTGCAAGTATAGTAGGAATGATAAAGTAAAGTCTGAGTGACCTTCAGTCCAGTTCGGGTGGTGGTTATACAAGCTGCACAAGGGGGTAAGGCAAAAGTCTTTCCCAGGAATCCCAGGACCATCACTCCCATAAGACAATAGTGGAGGAACATTGTGATTACAGTCTTTAGAGGTCAACTGAAATGTTGGGTACGATGAACTTGTAGGGTCTTTTCTTCTTCTTCTCTGCTTCAACTGCTACCCTTGCACAACAGGGGCAGGATAATAAGATCTAGAGACTCTTACAACGCTGGTTGTCTCCGCAATGTGAGTCACAATGGAGTCTCAGGGTCATTTACTGAAGTCCATTGACCAGGTTCAGGAGCAGCTGCCAGCTTCACTCGACTGTGATGGATCCAGGGTTCGAGTTCTGCAACTTTTACTGCAGTTGGGGTTGACAAGATGACAACATAAGGTCCCTTCCAATGCGGCGCCAGTGGGGTCTTTCTCCACTCCTTGATCCACACTGACACTCCTGGCTTGAAGGAATGCAGAGGCTCTGTTAGGTTAATGGGCAATCGATCTTGCACCCAGGTATGAAGACTCTGCAAAACAGAACCTAAAGCCAATAGTTCTTGTCTAGTTATTTCAGATCCAATTTGTCTCATATCTCCTTTTATCCCCTGTACAATGGGTGGGGGTCGCCCATACAAAATCTCAAAAGGGGAAACTCCTAAAGACTTGGTTGGAGCAGAACATATCCTAAGAAGGGCTATAGGGAGAACCTGGAGCCACTTTAGGTGTGTTTCTTGACAAAGCTTGGTCAACTGAGATTTCAGGGTTCTATTCATACGTTCTACTTTCCCTGAACTCTGGGGTCTGTAGGCAGTGTGCAGCTTCCATTGTATCTGTAGAGCTCGAGCTAACTGTTGAGTCACTTGGGACACAAATGAGGGTCCATTATCTGATCCTATAGTCAATGGTATTCCAAATCGAGGAATAATCTCATGGAGCAGCACTCTAGTGACTTCTCAAGCTTTCTCAGTTCGGGTGGGACAGGCTTCTACCCACCCAGAAAATGTGCAAACTAGAACTAACAGGTAGTGATATCTGTTTGCTCGTGGCATTTCAGTAAAATCCACCTGAATATCACTCATAGGGGCCACCCCTACCGACTGAACTCTTGGGGGTGGAATGGGACCTTGCTTTGCATTATTCCTGGCACATGTCAAACACCGCTGTGCCACTGAAGCGGACAGGGGTCCTAATAGTGAGATACAGAAATGGGGCCTTAGGGCACTCTCCATGGCCGTTTTCCCATAATGTGTGGCCTGATGAAAAGCGTGAACAAAGGCTGGCCCTAATGCTTCAGGAATGACTGTGGGACCTGGAGGTGAGCTACCCTCTGGAGGTGGCAGCACTATCCAACCTTTTTCTGTTAGGACCCCTCCCTCCTTTTCACAAAAATAATTTAACTCTCTTGTAGTGTATCGGGGAGCCCATGAGCTAAGGGGCACAGGGAATAAAGCTGCTTGCATCGGAGTATCTTGGGTCACAGCTCGACCAGTCGTAGCTGCTTTTCAGGCTGTGGCATCAGCAAACCTGTTCCCTCGGGTAACTTCTCCTGCTCCTGCCTGATGACCTCGACAGTGCATGACTGCAACTTGCTTAGGGGCCCACACAGCATCTAATAATGTCAATATCTCAGGCCCATACCTAATGGACTTGCCCCCTGAGGTGATCAACCCCCGTTCCCTATACAAGGCTCCATGTGCGTGCAAAGTTGTAAAGGCATACTTGGAATCTGTGTACACATTTAAGCGGAGTCCTTCTCCTAATGTCAGTGCTCTAATGAGAGCTATCAGTTCAGCCTTCTCTGCTGAAGTTCCTGAGGCCAGAGCTGAGGACTCAACTACCAGATCAAGGGTCACCACTGCATATCCGGCACAACGATGTCCATTAATGACAAGACTGCTTCCATCTACAAAGAAAGTCCGTTCAGGGTCCTCCAGAGGGACATCAGTCAAATCCGGGCGACTTGAAAATACAGTGTCCATAGTTTCTAAACAGTCATGATCAGGGGGCCCAGGACCCATCGGGAATAACGTAGCAGGATTCAGGGCTTGACTGACCTTTAACTGTATCTGGGGGTTTTCGCACAGCATACTCTGATATTTCAACATTCGTGAATTCGTTAGCCAGAAACTTCCTTTGTGTTCCATGAGGGTCAGGACAGAATGTGGCACAGTAACTTGAAGATTCTGTCCCAGAGTGAGCTTGTCTGCTTCGCTCACTAAAAGGGCTGTTGCTGCAACAGCTCTCAAACAAGGGGGCCAACCTCTCGCTACCGCATCCAACTGTTTTGACAAGTAGGCTACTGGCCGTTGCCAAGATCCAAGAGATTGAGTCAGCACCCCCAATGCATTTCCTTTTGACTCATGGACGTAGAGATGGAAAGGCTTCTGGACATCTGGGAGACTCAGAGCTGGTGATGACATCAGAGCGCTTTTCAGAGATTGGAATGCTGCATCCTGTTCAGGTCCCCACTCCAGTGGAGACTTTTCCATTCCTTTGGTAACATGATACAATGGTTTTGCTAGCAGCGCAAAATTGGGGATCCATATGCGACAGTATCCTGCGGCCCCCAGGAAGGCTCTTACTTGCCTCCTGGTGGTTGGAGTGGGAATACTGCATACAGCTTTTTTGCGTTCAGGTCCCAAGCGTTGAATTCCACTGGACAACTGGAACCCTAGATATTTAACTTTAGTTTGACATAGTTGCACCTTGGCTCTTGAGACTTTGTATCCAGCCTCATTCAGAAGGTACAGGAGTTCACTGGTGGCTTGTAGACATTCACTTTCTGAATTGGTGGCTATGAGCAGGTCATCCACATACTGAAGGAGAACCCTTTGTCCTGGGTTCACTGAGTAACTTGAAAGATCTTGATTCAGGGCAGCACTGAAGAGAGTAGGTGAATTCTTGAATCCTTGAGGTAATCGAGTCCAGGTAAGCTGGCCCCGCCTCCCTGTTGTGGGGTCTTGCCATTCAAAAGCAAACAAAAGTTGACTGGTGGGGGCTAGGCGTATGCAGAAAAAGGCATCTTTTAGGTCCAGGACGGTGAAATGAGTAGCCTCAGCGGGGATCAGTCCCAAGAGAGTATAAGGATTTGGTACCACTGGGTGTATAGTTTCAACTGCATCATTTACCCGCCTTAAATCTTGCACTGGGCGGTAATCCCCTGTCCAGGGTTTCTTGACTGGGAGAAGAGGGGTGTTCCAAGGTGACTGGCACTCCTTGAGAAGTCCATACTTCAACAATTTCATCAGATGGCAGTGGATTCCTTCAATGGCTGGTCGGGGAAGAGGATACTGCTTCACATGCACTGGTTCCGCTCCTGGCTTGAGGGTGACAATGACAGGGGCTATGTTCTTTGCTAGGCCAGGTGGATTATCTTCTGCCCATACTTCAGGCGGGGCTATAAGGTTGGTGGGTATACAGGAACTGGTTGACTTGATTGGAGGTGTACTATAGAACCGCCATTCTTCTTCTCGGGGAACAGTTAGCACCATCAATCCAGCAGGCTTTGGGTTCACAGTCATCTGCATTTCTCCCCCTTCAGCGAAGGATATTTGTGCCTGAAGCTTAGCAAGCATATCTCGGCCCAAAAGTGGAATAGGGCACTCAGGCATATACAAGAACTGGTGCGTTATTTTCTGTCCCCCTAGTTCACACATACGGTTCTGCAGGAATGGCTTGGTGGCCCTGTTCCCAGTGGCCCCAACAATGGTGACAGATTGAGAGGAAAGAGCAGCCACTGGCTTTGCCACCACTGAATACTCTGCTCCTGTATCTACCATAAAGTCCATATATTGGTCCCCTACTTTCAAACTGACCATAGGCTCCTGGGGGGGACTCAGGGTGAACTTGGAGCCTGGTCTGGCCTAGTCTTCATCCACTTCATCCATGTCATAGCCCATTGCTACTGCCACTCCCTCAATGGCTTCTTCTCTCTCTCGCTGGAACTGTGCTCGGTTCATTCCTCCACGACTCTGAAATCGGCCTCCTGTTCTCCAGGGACTCCCTCCTCCCCTCCTGGGGGTGGAGTCAAGATGCGGGCATTCACTTCTCCAATGTCCTTCTTCTCTACAATGGGCGCACTGATTCGCACCCAGTGGAGACCTGCTATTTCCGTGGCCTCTTCTATGTTCTCTGGTCCTTTGGTTAGGAAAACCTCCTCCACGTCGTTCAACTAAAGCGGCAGCAAGAAGATCTGCTTTCTTCTTCATTTTACGTTCACTTTCTCTGTCACGTTCATATTCACGATTCACAAACACTTTCTGAGCAACTTCCATTAACTGTGCTGTATTCATGCCCGCAAATCCATCCAGTTTCTGTAATTTTCGTTTTATATCTCTCTGGGACTGACTAACAAAGGCTGCATTTACCATGCGCAAATTCTCCTGAGCGGCGGGATCGTATGGGGTATATAATCTATAGGTTTCAGACAACCGCTCATAAAAGGCCGCTGGGCTCTCATCTGGACCCTGGATAACTTCAGATACCTTCCCGATATTCATGGCCCTCTGGCCTCCCTTCCTCAGGCCCTGCAGCAAGGCCTGGCGAAATCGCGTTAGGGCCGCTGCCCCCCTGTCATCATTTGGGTCCCATCTAGGATCTTCATTTGGGAAAGCTGCAGTGGCTGCTTGTGGGAGATTCAGATCCCCCACTCCCACGGGATTCTCTTCTAACCAGCAGAGGGCTGCTTGCACAATTTGCGCTCGCTCCTCAGTAGTAAAGAGAGTGGACAGGAGCTGGCGACAATCGGCCCAGGTAGGCTGATGAGTTTGCATTATGTTAGACATTAACTCTGTCAATTCCTGGGGTTTTGATGTATAGGATGCATAATGCTCTTTCCAGTTTAATAAATCAGTAGTGGAAAAAGGCACGTAGACTAGACTGGTTGGTCCTGGTGCCATCTGGCCCTGTTCATTTAGAATAGGTACACCAGGCACTTGACGCAATGGCATTAGGCACCCTGCTTTCTCCTTCTTCTTCGGGGTTACACTTCTTAAATCATACGGCTCCCGGTATAAGCTTCCTTGGTGGGTGACCCTGAACTGGCAGGAGAGCCTCCGCTTTCAGTATCGTCGGAGGACCCTGGTTCCCCCGACGTGCTTGGGCCAGACTCGGGGCTATCACTCGGGGAAGTGGGCTTCTTTGGCTGCTGCAGCGGTAATTGCTGGGGTACCTCATCAGGTTCAGCTTCAGGTAGCGGAGCTGGGGAAACTAACCTATGTGGGTACTGGGGTAAACAGGCCAGGATTTCTGGGGACTCTGAGGCGGAATACACAGGCGGCTTCCCCTCCTCAACCTTCCGGGATCCCCTAGTGGTTGCTACTAATATTCTACACTGTTCCTCATAGCAGCGCTTTACCCAAGAGGGCTGCCTTTTGCAAGCACTCAACCAGGAATCTATGTAGGGGAACTGGTCAGGGTGCATTTTTTGTACAAGCTGATGAACATGGGAGACTATTTTTACATCAAAGGTGCCCCCACGGGGCCATGAAGTAGCTAGCACAGGCCACTCCCTATCACATAGCATTCTTAATCTAGACGGAGACATTCTTATGCTGTAGTCTCCTGAAAATCCTTTACGGAAATTCTTGATCATACTTTCCAACGGAGTTTGCGTGGACTCCGTCCCTCCCATAATCGTAATGGCGTACACGTAATGACATACAAGACAACAAACAGTAAGGGTAGGTAGTATGGCTGTAGGTAAGGGGTCCGTACAGCCCACAGAACACTGAGGGGAACAAACACCACACGCTTCCTCCTTTTCGCGACCTGGGCGCGGTCGCCCGGCCAGGAACTGCGCTACTCAGGAGTCCGCTCTCACTCGGTCTGTGTCTCAAGACCTCTCAATCACGCAAGCAATCATACCATCACAAGAAATTATTTTTCAAATGCCCAAGGTTTTCTGGTCGGTGGCTTCGGCTTCCGCTAACCCTTATGCGGAGTGTACTAGGACCGTCCTTATGAGAGGTGATCAGGCTCTCTTGTCTCGCGCACTCATGCGAGACTTTCCCAGTTAGTCTATACCAAATCAGTCTCGCGCACTCATGCAAGACTTCCCCCAGGCTTCACTGACTAATAAACAAGAAAATGTCTACTCACCGGATCCGGTTCCCGATACCAAACCAGTTCTTGGGTTGGATCCTGGACTCCCCTCGGGTTCGGAGGTGTTGGCCGGCCGGACCCTGTGGCCTGCTGAGGCAAGGCGGAACCCTCTCCAATACAAAAGGACCGGCGACGCCTGAGGTTTCCCCTGCGGTCGGACAGACACGGTTCCAACTGGGCCAAACCTGGAGGCGAATTACGTGGAATATTCGCTTGAACACCATTCACTACTCGCACATTCCCGGCCAACGCACCAAGAATATGTAGCAGCGAAGTGCAGACAATGAATAAATCCAGGAGTCAATTTACAGGGTCCAAGCCAATTTATTGTGCACAAGGCCCAGTTAGTCAAGCTTCAAAAAGGACTGAGCAAAGTTCTTACAGAAACATATTCATTTATACATTTCTTTTCAGTTTGATACATGCAGACTTTCTATTGGCCCCAACGCCCCCTGCATTTGTCCAATCGGAGATCCCTCCTGGGCCTAGCACCCAGCTCCCTCCCTTAGGACCATTCTAACAATGGCACAGTTTCTAGGTTTGGATACTTCTCTACTGCAAGGTCGTTTCTGCCTCTAGGAATGTAAGTATTGAAACATTCCTATCTTCAAAACACAAGAGAATAATGAAAGATTTATGAATTCATATAAAACTTCTTATTAAGTAGTTTAAAACAGTTTTCTCATTTTTCACAGATTTTTGGTTCTTTCTAGCTATGATGGGGGTTGGAATCAGGGCCTAGCTTACAGGCCTTTCATATTTGCAGGCTATCGTAGGCCATAGCCTGCCATACTGATGTACTGGGAGGGGGTGGGGGGGGGGTGCCAATGTAAAATGCACAATGTCAGTGTGTGGTATAGGATGGGGAAGACATGTCCCCCAGTGGAGTCAGAAGTGGCAGGATGTGTGCAGTGAAAGGAGGGTGAAGCAGGGGTGGTAACATGCAGATCAGGCACAGGAGAGGCATGCATGAAGAGCTGAAATGCAGAAACAGTACCTGTGTAGGCCATGGTGTAGCAGCTTGCATGAGAAGACATGACTGCACATAGCTGACAGAGGTAGATGGATGGATGGACTGAAGGAAGGATGGCAGCAGAGGAGAGGATGGCATGAGCTGGCAGTACAGATATGCTGTAGGTGCCATCCCCAACATATTTGTACTATGTGGGAAAATGTGTGTCAGTGCTGTAGGGCTGGTACCCCTGCACTTCTACACCTGCAGTTCTCCGGCCTGCTCAGCAACTCAGGCCTGAACCAAGTTGAACAGACAAGATGGATTCCTCACTACACTTTTGCTGTGTTCAGCTACAAACTTGACCTCCAAGCAACTGCTTGCGCAGCGTTATTATGTGTGCATACAAAAGCCATTGTCCCTGGCCAATTCACTGCCCACATGCATGAACATTTGCTTCTCCGGTGCTTATCTATAGCTAGTTCTACTGGCCTTGGACACTTGTACCTATGCCCAGAAAATTACATACTGTTTTCTCAGCATGACATCTTACTATGGATCCTTTGTCTGCAAGAAGATGCCCATCATCTACCTCCTGATTCGCTGAGAACACCTCTGACTGTCTTGTGCCAACCAATCATCGGACCTATGATGGAGAATTCTCACAAAGAATAATACAATCTGCGCAGGAGAACTTCTAGGCTACAAACAATACATCGACTCACCCACTCACACTAAGGGAGGTAAACTAGACCTCATTTTCGCACCTCATTTCAACACCTCAACACACCAAGACCTTGCACTGTCGGTTCTACACAAATGACCAATTGGTGTCAGGACAACAACCTCGCAATAAACTACAACAAGACTGAAGCTTTAATCATCACTCGGAACCAAAGCTTCATACACCCACCGAATATAAAGATACAAAACACTACTATACCAATAAGGTCAGAAGTGAGATACCTCGGGGTTACGCTGGACAATAAACTCAATCTCAAGCCACACATAGGCAAAACAATACAAAAAGCCTACTACAAGATGCGAATCATCAGGAGACTGAAACCACTCCTCGCCCCAGAACACTTCCGTACCGTATGTCAAGCTCTGATAACCCCACTACTGGACTTCTGCAATCCGATATACCTTGGTCTACAGAAACAAGCCATCAAACCACTCCAACTGGCACAAAACACCGCAGCACGAATCATATCCGGAACTGCAAGACAGGAGCACATCACACCCACCTTAAAGGACTTACACTGGCTTCCAATCAGTGCACGCATCAGATACAAAACTATCATAAACCTATACAAGATAAAACAGCACACATCAGCCAACAGCCTGCACACCCTCATACAACCAGACACCAGTACACGTCCAAGAAGAAAACAAACTCACAACCGAGTCAGCACCCCAAGTGAATACAAACACACACGCAAGGACACAACAGACCGAGCACTCTCCATGGCTGCTCCAACAATATGGAACAAACTACCGGACGATTTGAGGGCAACTACAGACCTCAAGGACTTTAAGAAACAGCTGAAAACCATGCTGTTCATAGAACACTATGGACACATCACATAGTCTAAATAGCTGTATATCAGCACACGTCACCGCCTAACACTGTATGTATATAAGATGTTTTTAGCACCACTGTATATAGCCCACATTGTACATAACTCAAACTAATCTAGCACACAACACAACACGCACCCAACTAAATTTTCACCCTCACTGCATGTACAACACACTCACACTACCAGATTGTTTGCTGTGATACCACCTTGATTATTATGATAAGGCGGTTTAGAAATACTGTTAAATAAAATAAAATAAATAAATACCAGTGCCATGGTCAGATCACAACCTTATCCGGTTTAATATACCCACCTTTACTTCTCGCAAGAGCCAAATACCATCTAACACATCTGGAACCCACACAGCTCGCTTTCAACCTCTCAACCGCGACACTGTCCTACAAAGTCTACAACCACTTGTAACTAAC
The DNA here is from genome assembly GCA_033557465.1 of Ichthyophis bannanicus. Lineage (NCBI taxonomy): Eukaryota > Metazoa > Chordata > Amphibia > Gymnophiona > Ichthyophiidae > Ichthyophis > Ichthyophis bannanicus. Next base: position 908,581,068 of record CM066034.1, read on the forward strand.
ACCACCCTCAACTTAGATGACCTGATAGCCAAATGGGATGAGAACCTCAGAGCCGCCTCATGTCCATTGTACAATGATAAGAAAACGAGAACACGCGCCATGGTTCTCTACTGACCTGCGTACATCTCTCAACCACCTACGCAAACTCGAGAGAGAGTGGCGAAGAACCCACTCATCTGAGGCCCTTGCAGAATATAATTCATACTTAGCTACCCACCGTGGGAAGATAACACTGAGTAGGAAACTCTACCACACAAACTTATTGAAACGCTCCATCAATAAACCACATGCACTATTCAGGTTAGTAAAATCCATAACAGGAGAGCCAGTTTCAGCCCAACCTGCAATGCCTCAGCCACAGGACTACGCGAATTACCTGCAATCAAAAATGATTAAGGCCAGCACGAACATAAATATCAACAACCCCTCCGTAGCGCTCAAGGCATCCCCAATAACACCATTTAGTAATTTCAACACGGTATCAACTAGTGAGATTGAGAACATTATCGCCTCCATCAATCCTAGCACGGCACCTAATGACCCATGCCCAGCCAGCTGGATCAAAGAACTGCGACACGATCTAAGCCAAATCCTATGCAAGATGCTGAACCAGTCCTTTCTAACTGGCTCATTCCCCCAGTGTCTGAAACACACCTCGATCAGGCCCCTTCTAAAAAACAGTAAACTTTTTGATCCATCCAAAGTTGAATCATTTAGGCCAATCTCGAGCATCCCCCAACTTGCAAAAATAATCGAGAAAGCTGCTCAACAACAGATCCAGCATCACATTGACACGGAAGCTCCACTAGACCAATCACAACATGGATTCAGAGAAGCACATGGAGTCGACACAATCCTTACAACCCTATTCAATGATCTGATCACAGGAATAAACAGCATCCAACAAGGATTTGTCCTCATCTTTCTAGACATCTCCACCGCCTTCGACTCTGTGAATCACGACATACTTCTGCAACGCCTGATAGAAAAGGGGATTCGAAGCACAGCACTGGAATGGTGTAAATCCTACCTTTCCAATAGGTGGCAACAAGTCAAGACAGACCATGAATCCTCGGAACCATTCCTACAATCTCAAGGTGTACCGCAAGGATCTTCCTTATCGGCACTCATGTTCAATATATATGCAGCCGATATGTGAATTGATCCGATCCTTCAACGTACAATGCCTGGCATACGCAGATGACATCCTCATATACATGCCGTTCAAAATTGACCAACCAGTGTTTTCCCCAATAACCAACTGTTTCGGAGCAGTAGCTGAATGGCTGCTGACACAAAATCTACAAATCAATCATAGCAAAACTGATGTTCTTTTTATTACAAGGAATCGTAAGTTCATACCACCTCCATCGCTACTGGTCAACAACATAGAATTAAAGTCCAAACCCACAATCCGATATCTCGGCATCACACTGGACCAGCACCTGGACATGACAACGCATGTGAAGAATGTGACAAAAACTATATATCATAAAATCAGAACACTACGTCACCTCCGCCCCCTACTTGATTACACTGACTACCGATCAACCTTCCAGGCATTAGTCCTCCCACATCTAGATTTTGCTAACATCATCCTCCACGGGATCTCTCAATCAACTTTAAATCCGCTTCGCCTGGCTATGAATGCAGCTGCAAGGGTCCTCTCTGGGTCACCAAGATCTGCTCACATAACACCTATCATGAAAGACCTACACTGGCTACCTCTACAAGCCAGACTCCACTATAAGTCACTAATCCTGACCTTCAAAGCCATGAATAATTACCCACCCACACCAATCAGCAACCTAATTCACAGCACCCTCGAAAATAGAAACAGGAGAACTACTGCTACGAACACCTTAATAGTTCCTAAGATGATGACATCATGTACTAAAGATACATCAAACAGAGCTTTCTCAATATTCGCCCCTCTAAACTGGAATACACTCCCCCATGAAATCCGTGGCATCAAGAGCCTAATACAATTCCGAAAAGCCGTGAAACACCATTTGTTCACAAAATGTTACCCAGAGGTTATCCTGGACACTCACACATCTACCAAGATTCCCACATACCCCAGATGCATTAGCACTCTAATACAACCAGAAAATGGTTAGATTACACGATAGCCCACCAGATAACCAAGATGACCACTTATCTGCCATACCCAAATGTCTCACGCACAATATCCAATCGAGTTTAGAATATTGTATATAGTTAAAATATATATATAGTATAAAGTTAACTGTACATAGTTTCCCCGGTTATCCCATGTATTTATCCTTCCCTGTTCTATGTAAACTCAATGTTGCTTGTATGCATTGCAGTATGTTTTGTTCATTGTACACCGCACTGATTTTAATAGCGCGGTATAGAAGAAATGTTAAATAAATAAATAAATAAATAGACACTTTTCTGCCACAGACACGCTTTTCCACACTTTAAGAACGACTGTTACACAGGTTTTCCGCTGTCTGTACCCCGCTGACCTGTTTCCTGCGACCTGATCTGTCTGCAAGATAGCCACATTACGTGTGGGCAAGGCTGTCCTCCAAAGGTCTGAGATAAGACTTTCACAGATACCTCCGGTTCTGTGTCCTACCGCAGCTCACCTCCGAGAAGGGCTGTAGCCTGCGTTACCTAGCTCAGCTGACTTAGAACTGGTGCTGTTCCAGAGTCTCCTGACGTCCGCCCGAGTGACAGGCGAAGCTAAAGGTACTGACTTATCTCTTCCCCTCCTGGATGGGTAAGGGTTAGCTAAAACTTATTCCATAAATTTTCTCAGTGCAGAGCGAATCAGTGATGTCTGGTTACTAATTAGTGATTTATTACTTTGTCCACCTGTAATGCTGTGTCGTAACAAATTTCTACCTCATGTTCTAATTATATATATGTGTTTGTATATTTTTCTACCTGGCTGTCCATAATAAAATCTAAGATATATATATATAGACCAGACTTATTTCGTGGCTCATTGCCAGAATAGCTTACAGAACTTTGGGCTGGGTATCAGTAGCCAATTTCCCCTGGACAACTGAGAGTCTAATTTATTTTATGCTACTAATAATCCCGATATCATTATGTCAGTGCCATATGGAAGGCCTGATACCAGACATGTGGGTCTCACACCTGTGTTGCCCACAGATCCACTATACACAACCCTAGACAAATGTGCAAATAACAAATGGATAAGTGTCATACAAACTGGTCAAATAGGGAATGTGTGGACATGAGGTGATACCTGCAAGTGGCTATCCGAAGGGTAGGATGTGTCCACCTGTACTGCAGAGATGTGATAGAGCCAAAGCTGTACAGTCACAGTCATGACGTCATATTTGACTTATGTCTCACACGTAGGTTACAGCTGAATGCATGTAACTGCCTGTTAGTATACCACTCTATCAATACAGTCATGTTGGGGTATATCTTACTGATGAATTCGTAATGTCAGATGATAAAAAGGGACTGTACGGACCTGCAATCAGCTGAGCCACTGGTGGGTTAAGTGACCTGCTCAAGGTCACAAGGAGCTGTTGTCAGTCCATGAAGATTGAGACATGTCTGACCCCCCTGCAATGAACTGCAGCTGAGCCAATAAAACCATGCTCTCAGAAAAGCATGATGGGGAATAGCATGTTAGCTGACTCTAAGTATGGCCAGAACGCATAACAAAGTAGAAGGATGTGTGTCTGCAAGTCACAGCATAGCCTGGACTATTACAGGCAGGGAAATGACCCTAGTAGCACACAGGCCCAAATTTGAACAAGTGGGAATCAAACCCTTGTCCCCTACTAATGGGGACATTGCACTAACCAGTAGGCTACACCTCCACACCTCTCTGCCCAGCAATGTCTGGATTCAAAGAGACTGCAGAGTCACTGTCTAAAATGTCTGCTATGTGTGCCAGTATAGATTATCCCCTCCAGTACCCATGAGGTACTGTACACGTGGGACAGCAGTCTGCAGCTGATCACCAAATGGAAAATGCACTGATCCATCACATCAGCTCAGTAAGACGCACTGCCAGAGTGTGCTACAAGCACAGAACAGCTACAAACCGTGCTACTGAGCAGTTTCAGCGGTCACCCTAAGGGTGAAGATTGGCGCACAGCACCTGGTCTCCAGAGCTTAAACTATTAGAGATGGTCTCTGCTGGTTGTGCTGCAGATCCACATCACTGCCAGTGTGTGGTAGATATTGTCTGCAGTGTTTTATGCTAGTCACCTTGTTTCCTGCACAATTGCAGTATGCTGTAGGTGCCTGTCACATCTGAGCCCTGTGTCCTGCCCCTGTTGGACAGGGACCCTCCTAGAACAGTGCATGTCAGTGCCCATTGTTGCAGCAGCCGATGCCATGGATGCCAAATGCAGTGGGGGCTTTTAGGCTTGCATGGGGCTGCTGCTACCATCCTGTTGGTCCTGCCATAACCACAGTGAGCAAGCCAGAAACAATCGCTTTCCCAACCATCTGGAAATACCAATCCACCACAGCAAGCACAGTTAGACTGTACCTGCTGCCCACCACAGGGCTATTTCAGCCATGCACATACCACCTGTGGCTGGTCAGTACACAATGCATGTGTACAGTGCAACCATGTACATCCTGGCTTAAGACAAACACCATGGTCACCCAACTGTTGGGCTTCCTGGATAGGGAGAGCACCCACATTACTGGAGCTGGATACCATATAAGCACTATGTGGATACACAGACATGCCAGGGTCACAGCTTGGTCAGAGTGAGAGTGCACTTGCAGCATGAACTGCTGTGGCCACCCAGGCCAAGCATGTGACAGACAGGCACTACGAAGTCTCAGCCATTGATCCAACCTCCAATGAAGACACATCCTGGGCAAACCGCTGTGTTTCAGGCCATACCCACAATCCTCTGCTCCTCATCATACACATTTGCAGACTAACACTGGGAACAGCCTAGGCAATGGGGGGCATAGTGCAGTACAGAAGGCCACAGAACTCTGGACATACACACATATACATACACTCACATCGCCGCACAGTGCAAAAGTGGGGATGGTTATCATTCCTGCATGCCACTTTGGCACATTGTTAACCTGTGCTCATTAACAGGCACTTGTAGCGTGCTTTAACATTCCTGCCCATTGTTAACAGCCACTCAGTGTGCCAGTGCTGTCAGTCTGCCTTTCCATCCATCTGTGGATAGTGGAGCCTGTCTGTATGGCTGATGGCCGAGTCATTCAGGGTTGCACATGCTGGTGCTGTATCTGCACTTTAAGATAAAGTTTACCCACAGGGACATGATCCACAGCCAAGTCTTGAACCTGTGGCCCTCCGCTCATATACACATACTGGCTTTGTGTGTTGCACCACAGAGCTGCCATATAGAGTCAGCTGTCCCTGGGTAGAGCTGTGATCATTGACAGGGTGAATGCAAGCATGAGTAGGGGGTCTTCCTATGTCTGATGTGATCTCTGCATGCCCTGTGCCATACCTGTCTGACAAGGTGTGTTTGGTGGGTGTTGGAGATGGACGTGCTGTCCAGTCTGTATGTCACCATGGCTCTGTATGCTGCTGGCAGCAGACACTACACCTGCAGCCAACACCCTCACACCATGTAATATGGTTGTTTATAATGTAAACTGCCCTGATTACACGATAAGGTGGTATATAAGACACACAAATAAATAAATAAATGCTGACATGGCAGCATGCTGTCAGTGGGGGTGGTGTGCAGCCCCAACCTGTCTACAATGCAGCTTAGGATGGGGGGCATAAGCACACATGGGCAGCCATGCTGCCCCCAAACAACTGCTGCCAGTGTAACCCCATCCCTGCCAGCTGCAGATACGTCTCAGGAGAGGCGGACAGCTGTAGCAGTGGTATTTCCCTGGGCAGCTGCTTTTTGCAAGCAGATGGCTCTTGATGAAGTCTTTGAATAATTTATTATCATAGATGCTCTTCCAGAGTTCTTGGTATAACTAGTCATCCCTGTTGGTCTCCATATAGTACATCATGCTTATTGGGATGTAGGGATACTATAGTCCAAAATTGTTTCTCACATAATTTCGCACCGTCTTTTGAGCTCTGGATCACCAAGTTAACTGGCTTCTCCCAGACTTTCCTGGGGCACACCAGACATGATCACACATCTCGTGGGAAATGTCCACACATGGAGTATTTCCTCACTAAACCAACCCATTAGCATGACAATCTTGGCTCTCTGCCATGGAAGTTACGTTTTTATCGAAATACCACAACTCATTGGCCACAGCAGTGGTGTCAGGCTGCTACTCTCCTCTTCCTGTAAAACTTCAGCCCTTTCTTCCACCTCAAACATATTCCTTTTCTTCTTTTGAAATCTATTCCATCTGCCTATTCACGCCACCACTTCTCTGGATAGTGTCATTTATCAACCCCATGACAAGTCCCCCTCTTCCTTTCTCATTAACTTTAACTTCTGGTTTTCCTTCTTTCTTGAACAATCTTCCCCTATCCGTGTTCTTGGGGACTTCAGTATCCATGTCGATGACCCCTCTGACTCATTTATTTATTTATTTACATTCTCTTATATACCGCGCTATTCTGCATCAGCGCGGTTTACATTGAACAAACTGAAATTACATTGAACAGGGTATTATAACTTGGAGAAAACTATTTTACAGGGAACATGGGCTATGGAGGGTTAAGTGGCTTGCCCAAGACCACAAGGAGCACCTGTGGGACTAGAAACCCCAGTCCTTCCAGCCCAAGGTTGCTGTCCTCTAGTGGGATTTGAACCCCCGACCTTCCGGCCTGAAGTACCTTGCCCCAACCACTAGGCTGCTACTCCACTCATGCCTCAAAGCTTCTTGCACACATTTACACCAAATTCAGAGCAGATGTCAAATGTGTGTATCAGCATTTGCATGCTACTGGGAAAGATCTGGGATTCCTACTTTATGAAAGGCATATGGGTGCCTATGTTGCCTTTATCGAATAGGCTGAAAATAGGTTTTCTGTTATAAAATCATGTCCTAAGACTCAATTGGAGTACAGAGAGAGATTTGACCAGTTAGGAGCTATGGGGGACAAAGCTCTCAAATCATCCCAGATTTTAAATTTCAGTTAAGAGAGAGAAGGAAAAGCAGAAGTGCTGCCCGTGACTCTGCCCAATTATGCCCGATGTCCTCTACAAGAATCCTACAGTGAGTAGGCCAGCTAGGTTGATCAGCAGGAGAAAAAAAATACAAGACAGCTTGGGATGAGACTAGCAGTAATTCTTTAGGCATTTCAGTATCACTTCTCTCCTGAGCCCCTGCTGTTGCTGTGGTTGTTGAAATCTGCTACCCGTCCCCAGAGTGCTGGTTGTTGTAGTCTGTGTGCAGAGGATAATGGTCCTAAGGAGCACAATGTGGAACACTACTCAGAAGAGGTCCTTGGAAGAATGAGCAACCCTTCATATACACACACAGGGAAATTGGTGCAAGAGGCTGGCATACACCTTTTGCTGAGTCATCAGACTTTATTCCTGTGAGATCCAACACTGCCTTGAAAATACTTCAATTCATCTGCATCCTTCATGAGCCCATGGATTACTGCTAAATCCTAATTCTGTGTTCTTTCTTGAATCCCTCATCCCATCATAGTACCCGGGGGCAGAAGGAGCGTCCCTTCCCATATCCGAGTTAAATTCTAGGCAGAAAATGTTATAAGGGGGGCCATGAAAGTTGGTGCCTTGAAAAGGGTAATTTAGTCATTAATGCTCGTAAATGGCCTCTTATAAAATCGCACCTAGCATAATGTATGCATGTAAATTTCATAGCATGTACCTTCACTATGGGGGTGGAATTCGGTGCCGGCAAATATGGGTGTAGATGATAAAATTTCTTAATTTATGTGTGTACTTGCAAAAAGTAAGCACAGTCATTTCCAGCAGCTCTAGGGCAGATGTAAGTGATCAGGCCTTAATGTAAGTGCATTCTTTCCTGCTTATGTTGCATTTTATAAAGCCAAGCACATACCCACTTGATTTTATAACATAAGCACATGGAAACACAAGTTAATTAGGCGTCACTGTATAAAACTGCCCTCCATATGCGTTTCATTAGAGCCCGTTTCTCTCAGAAAAGCTGAGGACAATTGTATATGTTCATCTATGTATACTAATAGGTCCCGTTATTAGTCTAAATAGATACTCTCAAGAAATATAGTAAGCTTACTGACAATCTAAAGGTATATACCAGGCCTTGGTATCAGTAAAGGTATATACCTGGTATCATATTATTCATATAGCCTATTTACATATTATTCATAGTCTATTGAGACAGTATCACTGAAAACCAGTATGCAGTGTATAGATGTTCATACTTATCTATATATGCAGCGTTATTACTACAATCCTGCTTCTGACATAACAATTTTATTGTTATATTTAATATTTATAGGTTTGCAGGCAGAGGGGTTGGGTATAAATCTAGAATATTAATTTTAGCAACAGGTTCCCTCAGATCTATTCACAGAGGGGAGATCCATCATTAGATAACCCACATCCCTGGATGGGGCTATATTTAGAGATTTTGGTACGGTATACTCAGAATGTGACATCATATCTACCTCTTTTGTTCCCTCCAGTAGCCCAAGAATTCTAATGTTGCTGAACCAACTTCAGTTTTCTAGATCTTTCAAATCTTTCTGCAATGAAGTTATAGTTTTACATTTGCTTTAAAGACCAGCAATCTCAGCTTGCAAATTCCTTATTCTACCCTCAAGAGTTTCAATAAGTTTGGACAGCAGAGAGCTGTTGATCTCTTGAGTGGCTTCATGGTTCACCTGAAGCATTTCTTTCTGTCAGTGAAACTCCTCCATTATGAAATCGCTAAAGGAGCCTCAGCTTCGCCAGCTACCTTTTGTTTATTGGAGAAAGAGCATTATAGTTCTAGCATTTAACTTCTGAGAGGATCACAATACCCGTGCCAGATTTGTTATTTTTGTCTGAGGACATTATGACAATCTTGGAATAACTTAAAAAGAAAAAGAAAAGTGGCAAGGATGCTAAACTTAAGATATGCAGCTATCCGGAAGCAATGTTACCACGTGACCTTTCTTTAAAGGGCTGGTGGGCTCTTCCTCATCCTCATCATCCCCCCATTACTCTCCTTTGCAGGAAAGGTACTGTACTCCCCTCATGTCTCCTCTCTCTTGGATTTTAGAATAGATAGGAGCCCTTGTATGGCAGCTTGACCTCTAGCCGTTATATCAAAAGACTACTACTAGGGGTCATGGGCATCATTTTGAGCCCAGTGCCATGACGGAGAGGAACGAGTGGAGATCTCTTCTGTCACGCTTCCCCTAGATTATCAGGGATTCTTGAAGTTAGGCCCAAGGTGGCCTTTCAGGGTGGGGGTGGGAGGTTGTGATTCAATGTAAGAGCCTAAGAAATGCCATACTGGGTAAGACCAAGGTCCATCAAGCCCAGTATCCTGTTTCTAATAGTGGCCACTCCAGGTCACAAGTACCTATCAAGTTCCAAAAAAGGCACCCAGGTTCCACAATGCTTATCCTGGGGTAAGCAGTGGATTTCCCTGGTCCTCTTTAATAATAGTTTATGGACTTTCCTTCCAGGAATTTATCCAAAACGTTTTTAAATTCAGCTACACTAACATCTTTTACTACATCCTCCTGTAATGAATTCCAGAGTTTGAGTACTCATTGAGTGAAAAAATATTTTCTCTTATTACTCCTAAATGGGTTATATTGTAGCTTCATTGCATGCCCCCTAGTCTTTCTACATTTTGAAGGAGTAAACAACTGATCTATGTTTACCTGTTCCACTTCATTCATTAATTTATAGACCTCTATTTTATTTCCCCTCAGCTGTCTCTTTTCAAAGTTGAAAAGCCCTAGCCTTTTAAGCCTCTCCTCATAGGGGTATCTTTCCATCCCCTTTACCATTTTGGTGGCTTTTCTCTGTACTTTTTCTAATTCTACTATACCCTATTTAAGATACGGCAACCAGAACTGCACACAATATTCAAAGTGTGATCACACCATGGAACGATACAGAGGCATTATAATATCCTTGTTTTTGTTCTCCATTCCTTTCCTCATGATTCTTAGCATTCTATTTGCTTTCTTTGCCACTGCTGCACATTGGGCAGAGGATTTAAGCGTATTATCCAAGATGATGCCTAAATCCTTTTCCTAGGTGGTGGTTCCTTATGAGGAACTTTGCATCATGTAACCATAATTTTGGGTTGTTCTTCCCTAACGGGTAGATTCTGAGTCACATTTAGCAGGGATGGACATCCATCACTGATAAAAGCCCAGGATCGTATTCCCTGCCCAAAGCTCCCCGCACATACATAGGAGATGAGTGGGGAGCTCTGGATGGGGGCAGGGAGGGGGGCAGCAAGGAGGAAAGTGGGCAGGCTGGGGATGGGGTGCACAACCCAGAAGTACAGGGCCAATTCTGGTCATGGCCCTGTACGTCTGAGATCGCCATTATAGACAGGGGACTAATTCTACCTCTGAACTGGAATAAGTCCACCTGGACATCGGGGGACTTATTCCATAAAAGGCCCGATCGGGGGTCGGGCTGTGGGAAAAGAATGGTCTGGCAGGCGGCCGATGATCGCTGCTCCTGCATGCATCCACAGTGGCATCGCAACGGACACCATGCCACTGCCGCTCCATGCAGGAGCCTGGTTGAGTTAGCCAGGTAGTGTGCCGGACATCCAGGAGCCCAGAATCGGGGTCTGGCCTACACATTCAGGCCGGTTGAACCAGATTCTGATCCCATGGGGGTTAGAAGTCCCCACGGGATCAGAATCGGGTGCAACTCCTGGCTGTCCCGATTCGACACATCTGGACAGGCCAGATACATAGAAACATGATGGCAGAAAAAAAACACATGCCCTATCTAGTCTGCCCTTCCATATCACCTATTACAAGAGTCCCCTTTTTTCCTTTAGAGAGCCTCTGTGTTTGTCCCATGCATTTTGAATTTAGATACTGTCCTCATCTTTCCCACCTCCTCTGGGAGACTATTCCACGCAACTACCACTCTTTCCGTAAAGAAATATTTCCATATATTACTCCTGAATCTATCCCATTTCACCCTCATTCTATGTCCTTTCATAGCAGAGCTTGCTTTCAATTAAAAGAGGCTCTCCTTCTGTGCATTTATGCCATGGAGGTATTTAAACATCTCAATCATATCACCTCTGTCCCACCTTTCCTCTACAGTATACATATTAAGGTCCTTAAGTCTGTCCTCATATGCTTTATAACGAAGACCATATGCTTTATAACAAAGATCCTTCGAGCTTTTCCTGTCACTTTTTCTACCGGTTTAGCTACTTTAAGATTGTCAGACACATTCACGCCTACGTCCCATTCTTCTTTCGTGGACAGAAGTACGTCACTCCCTATACTGTACTGCTGCCTTGGATTGTTGCAGCCCAAATGCATGACCCTACATTTTTTAGCATTAAATCGCAGCTGTCAAATTCTAGACGATTCTTCAAGCTTAGCTAGATCCCTCCTCATGTTATCTACACCTTCCTGGGCACATACAGCATGGAATTGGCCTCTAAGTGGATACCTTTGCACTTGTCCACATTAAATTTAATCTGCATTTTGATGTCCAGTCTTCCAATTTTTCAAGATCCTCTTGTGTTTTAACACCTTTGAATAATTTTATGTCATTTGCAAATTTGACCACCTCACTCGTTATTCCCATTTCCAGATCATTTATGAATATGTTAAAAAGCAGTGGGCCCAGCACAGATTCCTGGGGTACTCCACTATTCACCTTTCCCCAATGGGAAAATTGTCCATTTAGCCCTACTCTCTGCTTTCTATTTTTTAACCAGTTCCTGATCCACAATAGTACACTGCCTTCCATGACTTTTTAATTTTGCCAAGAGTCTCTCATGAGGGACCTTCTCAAAGGTTTTTTGAAATTGGCATTACATTGGCCATTCTCCAGTCTACAGATTTATTTATTTAGACAGTTTTGTATACCACCTTATCCTTCAATCAAAGTGGTCACAACACAATTGGGGGATACATTTAACACAAGGGGATATGAGACACATACACTAATACTTACAGGGAACATGGGCAATGGAGGGTTAAGTGGCTTGCCCAAGACCACAAGGAGCACCTGTGGGACTAGAAACCCTAGTCCTTCTGGCCCAAGGTTTCTGTCCTCTAGTGGGATTTGAACCCCTGGCCTGCCAGCCTGAGGTAACTTGCTCCAACCACTAGGCCACTCCTCCACCTATAGATGATTTAAATGATAGTTCAAAGATTACTAATAGTAGGCCTGCAATCTCATCTTTCAGTTATTTCAACACCCTCAGATGTACACCATCCTGTCCAGATGATTTGTTACTCTTCAGTTTATCATATAGTTGTAATACGTACATCTTCCTGGTTTCTCGATATCTTTCATTTCTTCTGATACATCACCTTTAAATACCATTTCAGACATGGGTAACTTCCCTACATCTTCTTCAGTAAAGACTGAAGCAAAGAATTAATTTAATCTCTCCGCTATGGCCTTTTCCTCCCTTAGTGTCCTTTTTATCCATCCATCATCGAATGGTCCAACTGACTCTCTCACAGGATTTTTGCTATGAATGTACTTGAAAATGTTTTTCTTATGTGTTTTTGCTTCCAGGCAAGCTTTTTCTCAAATTCTCTCTTTGCCTGCCTTATCAGTGCCTTGTATCTAACTTGTCAATGCTTATGTTGTTTCCCGTTTTTGTCATTTGGCTCCTTTTTCCATTTCCTGAAAGATGCTTTTTTGGCCACAACAGCCTTGCTGACCTCACCTTTAAACCATGCTGGCAGTTTTCTGGCCTTGCTTCCATTTTTCTTACAGCATGGAATACATCTGGTCTGGCTTCCAAGATAGTATTTTTAAACAATACCCATACCTGATGTAAATCTTTAACCTTTTCATTTGCTCCTTTTACTTTTTTCTTAACTGTTTTCCTCATTTTATCATAGTCTTCATTTTGAAAGTTAAAAGGTAGTACTGTGAATTTCCTTCCCATCCTCTCTCCATTTATTAAATCAAATGCGATCGTGCTATGATCACTATTGCCAAGTGTTCCCAACACCCTTATCTCTTGCACCGTATCCTGTGTTCCACTAAGGACTAGTTCCAAAATAGCTTCCCTCTTATCGGTTCATGAACTAGCTGCTCTAAGAAGTAGTCATTTATTTTATCTAGAAACTTTGGGACTTGTTTACAAAGCCGCGGTAGCAGTTTCCGATTATTATCGGAGCTGCGGCCCCATTGATTTCAATGGGGCCGTGGCTTTGATAACGATCGGAAACCGCTACTGCGGCTTTGTAAACAAGCCCCTTTATCTCCTTAGCATGTCCTGCTGTGACATTCGCTCAATCGATACCGGAGTAATTAAAATCATCCATTACTACTGTGTTATAACTTTTGTTAGCTTTCCTGATTTCTTTGAGCATTTCATCATCCAAATGTTCATTCTGGCCAGGTAGTCGGTATATACCCTCACTGCCATTGCCTTCCCCTTTTTATATGGAATTTCTATCCATAGAGATTCCATAGTGTATTTTCCTGCAAAACTTTAATTCTGTGTGACTCAATGCACAATGACTCAATATAGAATGCAGCCCCTCCACCAATTTGATCTACCCTATCATTGTGATATAGGTTGTTCCCAGGTATCACCATGTCCCATTAGTTGTCCTCCTTACATCCGTTTTCTGAGATGCCAATTATATCTAACCTTTCATTTAGGGCTATATCGTCTAACTCGCCCATCTTATTTGTTAGACTTCTAGCATTTGCATACAGGCATTTTAGAGGTTGTATTTTATTTCTATTAATCTGGTTATCAGTTGATAGGGGTAATTTGGAATTTTTCAGCTCTATCTGCTCTGTACTGAGGGGTATCTGGGTTATTTATTTTTATTGGAACTTCTGTATCGGGATGCCCTAACTTCCCTCTTTGTTAGTCTCTTCAAGGATACATCCTTCCAAACCATGTGCTCTTGGGTGACTGTTGGCTTTCCCCTGTTATCTAGTTTAAAAGCTGTTCTGTCTCCTTTTTAAAGGTTAATGCCAGCAGCCTGGTTCCATCCCAGTTAAGGTGGAGTCCATCCTTTCAGAAAAACCCCTCCCTACCCCAGAATGTTGCCCAGTTCCGAACAAATCCCAAGCCCTCGTCCTTGCACCATTATCTCATTCATGCATTGAGACTCCAGAGCTCTGGCTGCCTTTTGGGTCTTGTGCATAGGAATGGGAAGCATTTCTGAGAATGCTATCTTGGAAGTTCTGGATTTCAACTTCCTACCTAAAAACTTAAATTTGGCCTCCAGAACCTCCCTCCCACACTTTCCTATGTCATTGGTAGCAACATGTACCAGAACAGCAGGCTCCTCCTCAGCACTATCTAAAACCTTGCCTAGGTTTTGCATGAATTCCACTACCTTTGCTCCAGGCATGCATGTTACAAGGTGATCCTCATGTCCACCAGCAACCCAGCTAACAACATGCCTAATAATTGAATTGTCAGCTATAACAGCCCATCTAACCCTTCCTTCATGGGCACATGTCCCTGGAGAAACCTCCTCAATGCAAAGAAGTTTTTATATCATCTGAAGGACAGTTTCTAGCTACCGGTTCACTTCCTGCCACACTGAGGTGATGCTCTCCTTTGTTCACATCAGGATCAACTTCAGGGCCTTAATTAATTAAGCTCTGCCTGATGAGGATGACTATTAGGGGTTTAATTTTTTGATGAGGATAACCAGCTATACCTGAAAGTGAATTTGACTACCTCTGTCCCTGTAAGAGCCTATAAATCTAAGATTATGCCCGAGGTGGGTGAGAGTTTGGGTGGGTGAGAGTTTGGGTGGGCAGGAGGGAAATAAACACTTACTAGAAACCGGCTTGCTAAAACAGTGCCCTGTGTGACTTTAAAAAAAAACACAGAACGTTTAACTAGACAAATATTTCATCTGTACAATTGCAGAATTCTTTCCAGCAAGAGCAGCTTTTCTCAGTAGACCTGGCTGAGGGGGAAGGGATCGTAGCTTGGCCTTCTTTTCTACCAGCACTGGCCCCTTTAAAAAAGGTTCCCCACAAGTTAGAGACTCCTGCAGTAAACTAAGCTGCAGTAAAAAGTGATATAAGCACTGGCAAGTTAGATGCAAGACATTGATAAGGCAGGCCAAGAAAGAATTTGAGAAGAAGCTTGCTATGGAAGCAAAAACACATAATAAAGACTTTTTCAAGTACATTCATAGCATTAAACCTGTGAGAGAGTCAGTTGGACCATTAGATGATAGAGGGACAAAAGGGGCACTAAGAGGAGACAAGACCATAGTGGAGAGACTGAATGAATTCTTTGCTTTGGTCTTTACTGAGGAAGATGTAGAGATGTTACCCATGACTGAAATGGTATTTAAAGGTGATGCCATAGAAGAATTGAAAGAAATATTGATACACCAGGAAGATGTATTACAACTATTTGATAAACTGAACAGTAGCAAATCACCTGGACCAGATGGTATACATCCAAGGGTGTTGAAAGCCACCCAGCTATCTACATGCCTAATAATTGAATCACCAACTATAACAGCTGTCTTAACCCTTCCCTCATGGCCACATGGCCCTGGAGAAAAGTCCTCAGTGCGAGAAGGTTTTACATCACCTGGAGGACAGGTCCTAGTTACAGGATCACATCCTGCCACATCAGGGTGATGCTCTCCTGTCACGTGACCTCTCTCCTCCATGGCAACAGGGATGCTACCAGACTGGAGGTGGGACTTCAGGACTATATCCTTGTAGGTCTCGTCCATGTACTTCTCTGTCTGTCTGATGTCTTCCAGGTCTGCTACTCTAGCCTCTAGAGAACGGACTTGTTCCCTAAGAGGAAAGAGCTCCTTGCACTTAGTGCATAAGTAAGACATCTCACCAACTGGGAGAAAATCATACATGTGACACTCAATGCAAAAGACTGGAAAAACCCCATTTCGCTGCTGGACTGTTGTCTGCATCTTAGTTTAAAGCTTGTGTTTAGGACTTTAAATTTTGTACTTGCTAAGGGTTGGTGTAGATGCTTATACTAATAAAAGTGTATCTAATACCTCTAATATACCTTGTTCGCCTGAAGCTTAATTAATCTCAGGTCCTCAATGTATGACTGATTTGGATAAAGAGCTGCATCTGAGAGCAGCCCCTTTCCTCTAAGACGTGTAAGTACCTATAAAGCTACAATTACCCCAGTGGCGGGTGGATGTTGGGGAGGGAGGGAGGGAAATAAGACCTATTAAAAGAGGGCTGTTACAAGGTACCCTGTCCTGTACCCTCAGCAGGTGGGGAGGGGGTTAGTCCCTCAGGTAGGCTAGAGTAGGAAAAAACATTTAAAATGCAGCACGTTCTGGAGACAGAGCAGGGAGAGATACTTTAAATTAAATAACAGTTAACCTGGCTACCACACAAAGGACAGTTAGTTGAGAGAGGCAGGGTAAGTTATACAGCTGAGAAAGCTGAAGTGCAAAACTAAAGGGAACAGGGAGGTGAAGTAGCACACCAATAAAGACAACAAATAAATAAATAGACAGCTAGAACTCACAGCAAAGTCGTCACAGGAGTTAAATATCCACCTCTCTAGCAGAGCACAGTGATGGCACTGCTCTTCCCAGAGCAGAGAGAGGCAAACAGAACAGACTATGCACATGTGGGAGGAGGAGACGGGAAGAAGGGCTACACAATACCTCAGCAGGGAGCTGCTGGGCCACCAGGGATTATTTTTATTTTGGTGGGTGAGGGATTTGGGGCCACTGGGCCACCAAGGATTGATTTTACTTTGGTGAGTGGGGGGGATCAGGGCTGCTGGGCCACCAGGGTTATTTTTGGTTGGTGGGGGTGGTTGGTTTGTGGCCACTGGGCCACCAGAAATTATTTGGTGAGTGGGAGGATCAGGGCTGCTGGGCCACCAGGGATTCACTTTCTGTCAGGGGCACTGGCCCCAACAGTATTTTAATGGCATCGGGAGCTTTCCCCAATGCCTGAATCATCTGAGAGGAGTTTGACATTTCCACTCAGATGATCCAGGCATCAGAGAAGGCTCTCATTCCATCAAAATACCATCGGGGCTCCTATGCAAATTAGTCAGATGATCCAGGCATTGGGGAAAGCAACTGATGTCATCAAAATACTGTTGGAGGGGACATGCTAGATGTTTGTCACCTCAGACCCAGGCATAGAGATACTGGCGTTAAGACTGGTTGTGAAATCCTCTACACGTTTCTCTGCATCAGGCGCAGCCATCATTTGCATACCAGTTTATTATGTGCAGCTCATTTGCCTATGATTTTTTTAATACATTTAAATACTCTTGGCATTAATGCTGTGCTAGTTTTTCCGTCACTGTTTATGCGTGCATCCGTCTCTTATCTGTGCTTAAAGGCCATGCTAGTTTATTGCATTGGCCTGTTTAAAAGCAGTTTCTCACCCATATTCCCTCTGGTGAGCTGAGCAAATCATATTTGTGAAAAATCAGACTTAAATCTGAATCAGGTCACAGCCAGCTCAGAAAATCAAGCCCAGAGTTAGAGCGGAGTCCTTCGGGTACAAGCTGAGCGTATGCAACATCCATGCTGATGCCACATTACCCGTAGATTTGTTATTATTGTGCTGTTATAATGAACCTAGAATTAATTCATGTTCACAGGGCGCCTTCAATAAACCATTGCTAATGGTTTCCAACTTAACCACATCTTTTCTTCTTATTTGTTTCCATCTGCTCTTTATTCTCCATTTTTTGACTCTGATGGTAGGGCGGTGGGGGGGGGGGGGTTATGCATAACAAATCTTCTCTGATCTCTTTGGGAAGCGAGCTCATGTCATTCTTCCAAATCATCATTGTATAACATGTTTTATATCAGTTTGACAAAAGAGCTATTTGATCAGGGGGTATGGTGTGTGATTGTTAGAAATTCAGCCAGTCGGTGGCTGCCATTGTCCCCCAGAGCGGCTCTCTGACCCCATTCTATTCAAAGAAAAATCCCCCTTGGAGTGGCCTCTATTCATTGAGTAATGCCAGTCCACATTCTCCCTCCAGGAGCATGCTCAATTCAGTGGTATGTCACAGATACTGCCGATCAACCACCCTTTAACCCTTTCATCAGCATTGTATTTCCAACACAACAGCTGTTATCATAGTGATGAGTTCAAGGAGGGGAGGAAAGGGAGGGGGAAGCTATAGATGCATTCCTTCATGGACATTCTTACTTTTGAACACCTAATATAGAGGACTTTAGCCTTGCTTTGGGCAATCTGTTTTGAAAATGTCCATCCATTTTTAGTATATTGTTGCCTGCCTACGTGTTTTGTTGTCTAAACATGCTCCTTGGATCAAATTCTTGACATATACAGCCATGTCACCAGATACAGCACTCGCACGTACAGTTAAAAAAATGAATAAGATTAAATGTGACTATTCTGATTATATTTTTCTTTGATTATCCTGTAGTTTAGGTCTATAGTAACCATGATGTAGAGTGGTTTAGGAGGTCCTATTTTTTCATGTCATGTTCATTATTTCGGCATAGGAGGTTGGGGGAAAAAGATTGAAGAATAATTGTGATTATTTTCAGACCCATGCTCTGTGTTATTCTTCCATTGAGAGCACTCTAGGTACTTGGAACCAGGACAGAGGAATTCACCCAGGCCGGTGCAAGGGCACTGGGCATACTAGGCAAACCTTCAGCCTTATGCCTCCCCCCCCCCCCCCCCCCCAATTATGATCATCCCAGCATCATCCTTCCCAAAACAATCCAGTGAAAATGCATAATTGGACAGCATGCTTTCAAAAATTAAACTTTGCTCTGTAGGCATGCATGTGCCCACTCTCTCTGCAGGCAAATAATGTGCTGCTGATTCTTTGAGTTAGTGGAGCTGTCGGCTCTATTGTTTTGTTTGGACTACTGTTGCTCTTTACCACCCCTCAGAAGCCAAACCCTAGGCGACTGTCTTATCTCGCCTAATGGTTGAGTCTCCTCTGAATGCAGCATGTGCTTTCAGGGGATGATCCTTTAAGGGGGAAGGGTGTCGTTTTATAAGTGACTTTAACATATAAAAGAGTTTTACATAATCAAGTAGGTGCTTATAAAACTGTCCAGGCATCTACATGCAGAATCTCACTGGCACTGCATTTGGCCTTGGGCAAGTCACTTAACCCTCCTTTGCCTCAGGCACAAACTTAGATTGTAAGGCCTCCAGCAACAGGGAAATACCTACTGTCCCCAGGGCCGACACAAGGAGATGAAGCACCCTAGTTGAATCTCATCCCATGCGCCCCCTCCCCTTCCCTGGTGCCCATTGCCAATGCTGCTGCCCCTATCTGGAACCTGCAACGGCAACAATGGTCACAAACAGCCCCATGGCGCTTACCTTAAATCTTCGTTGCTGTGGAGCTCTTTGCTTCTGCCCCACTCTGATGCACGTTGTCAACTGCCTGTTCAGGATGAGTCACCATAAACAGGTATAACCCCGTTTTCTTTTTTTAGCTAAAAAGATGAACAACAAAGGTCTTTGTTTATGAGGAAGGAGATACAAGTCTCCAAGGTCCTCTGCTGAATTATAGACTCTACACCATTTCACGTCACTTGCTGGATAAATACAAAGTCCATAGAATATGTGGTTCCTAAAATAAAGTTACTGTATTTACTTGAAGGAACTGGCAGGAGAAATATCTGTGGTCTATTTATATTTCCTCTAATGAGAGAGATCAAGAAGATGTATAGTTACTGTTCAAGAACAGGCAAAAGAATAAGCCTGGTAGCTGGCTGATTTGTGAGACTTTAGCCAGGAGAGAAGAGCCGCTGGGCCTAGAGCAGAGACGTTGTGGCAAGCCACCTGGCTTTAAGGTAAGTTTGCCATGCTGCCTCTGAAGTGTGGATCCAGCAGGGGTGCACCCCGCTCCCGGCCGGCACCCAGGGCAGGCTGCACCCACCGCCCCCACCCTTGGTACGTCACTGCTAAGACAGTCATTTTAGAAGCTCTGTTCATGATTTGGGCATCTGAATAAGGGCCTTCAGATGTGCAATTCATAAAGATGTCCCCAGAGCCATTTTAGAAAGTCAGGTGTATGGCCATCTCTGGGGCAAACACGTCCGTCACAAAGGGGGGGGGGGTTTGAAAAAGATACATGTGCATGTCTAAACGCACTAGTGGTAACAACTATGTCTATTTCAGCTCCAGGGCACTGAAGGGAAATGAGGACACTGGTCTTCTGGTCGTCATGCTGATGCATGTCTCCACTTGCGAAACAATAGTCAGGGATGTGTATACAGCATGGGACAGATATCCCCATCTTAAAATTTTGTCATGGGGATATCTATGTGGCCATGCCCACCATTGTCCATTTTGGGCATGTGCAAGTTTCTGAAATCGGGCTTGGCATCCCATATTGCACCTAGGTATCATTTCTAAAATGTGCCTTCACGTGTGTAAGAATCAATGTTATTTCAAGGTGCTTAATTCTCAGTAAAAAAGGAATTCTGAATGCTCAACATCCATGAGTGACTCCAAGTCTTTTATTATTTGAAGATCAGGCAGTCTAATGAAAGAAATTTACTATAGAAGGAACATATCAGTAGCATTTGTGTTCTTGTCAAACTCATTTGCCAGGTCAGGTCAACCAAAAGTGAGCGAGGAAGTGGCTAGGGCTTAATCCAGAAGTGACTGCTGATTGGCTGACTCAACCTGTGAAAATTAGTTGGACAAGAACACCACCCCTATACTCATCATCATCATCGTTATTAGACTTGATATATTGCTCTTTGTTCGTGGACATCCAGAGTGGTTTACAAAATTTAACACATCTCATATCTAGCACTGGATTTAAAATGCTGGAATCCGTAGGCAAAACCAGAAAGCAGTGGGGAAAGAAAGTTTCTCCCCCAGAGATAATAGTATATGTTTATGTTTATGCAATTTCTTGATATACCTCCTAGGCTGAAGGGTATCAGAACGGTTTACTATCACTACAAGCAGGACACATTCCCTTGTCCCTTTAGCCCAGGTAGTTGGCGCCTTCAAAATTTGGCACCCTAGGCAGTTGCATATGCATAAATCTGAGCTTGAACATATCACTTTCATTTCTGGCTTCCTAACAGCATTCACAAAGATTTTAAGGTAAATTGCAACCATTTCAGTTTGGTAAAAATATTTGCCTTGATGCCGATTTCTTTTTCTGAAATGGACTGAATCAGCTTGAAATTACTGTTAAGAACTTAAAGCTCCCTTCACGTTTTAAGGTTAAAAAGTCACTGCAACTGTGAGAGGTATAAAGTGCTCTGAGATCTGATTGGTTGAAGGTAACTCCTTTAAACACCTTCATTCTGAGCATGCAGCACTTTCAAAGGCATACACGTTTCACCACTGAAAACATCAATCAAAATATCTTCCTTGTGGATTTATTTCACATGCCTGTCTGCTTGAATCAACAAGCTCTTTATGTTATCACAATAAATGTTATTACAATAATTTTCCTCTAATTTTCCTATCATGCAAACTGGCTTTCCTCTAATTTTCTTCATTTAAATCCATCCAAATCCACAGCCATGTAGGTCTCACTGAGTACCTCTTGTCCAGACATCACGCCTCAAATAAATTCTGTTTCCGTTCCACTTACCTCTTCTTTCCGTTATTTAGGAGTGACCCTGGACTCTTCAATGTCTTTCCATGAGCATATATCTAATCTTTCCCGTCATTCTTTCTTTATATTGCGACAACTTCGATCAGTCCGTTCCGTTTTGCCCATTGATTCTCTTATTACCCTTTTACTGGCTTTGGTCATGTCCAAACTGGACTATTGCAACGTGGTCTACGCAAATCTCCCAGCTTACCAACTCCAGCGCTTACAGCTTTTGCAGAATACAGCTGCCCGACTTGTTACTTTTGCTCGTAGATCCGATCATGTAACCCCTCTCTTGTATCATCTTCACTGGCTCCCACTGCGTTTTAGGTTCAGATATAAGTTCCTCATTCTAATTCATAGAGCCATTTACACCTCAACCCCTCAGTATTTAGCAAATCTGATCTCCCTCCATACTCCCTATCGACAGCTTCGCACCTTGCATGCCAATCGTCTGTATCTTCCTTCCCCTGCACAAGCTCATCTAGAACAGACACGCCACGCCGCTTTCTTTTTTCTGGGACCCTCACTTTGGAATTCACTACCATCCTCTCTCCGGTTAAACCCTCCTATCACAATTTCAAAAATCTACTAAAAACCCATTTATTCCAACAGGCATTTGACCTCCTTCCTAGTAGTCCTGTGTAGTCATTTGTTTGTCTGTCCTTTGTTGATTTGCAGTTCCGTCTAATTACACAGGTACACTAAAAAAAATTTTTTTTAAACTGCCTCTAATGTTTCGATTGATTTTTATGTTTTTTGGTGCGCTGAATCCAAATCTGGTAACCAATTTGCTCCATCACGTACAGATTTTTTGCTACATTGGGTTAGCAGTTTGAGGTGAACGTTTCAGATTGAGTGCGATCGAGATAAAAGTTTCTTGGATGAATTCTTTATACTAATTGTTTAGTAGTTATTCAAATAAGAATAAAGAAAATTGTATCAAGGCAGCACATAAGAATAGAGTAATGTCAACAAAACACACTGTGATGGTAGCAAAATTGTCTGCACTTAAAACAGCCACATACATGTGCACAAACATTGAGCATATAAGAGCGAGGTTAGACACAAAGCAAAGCAAAGAAATGTGCAAAAAATGTTGTACAGGTATGTATGTAAGAATAGAAAACGCAAACCGCACCATTGCAATACATGAAGACAAACACCCGATGGTGTGAAAATAAAATTCTAATAAATGAGATCCGACACTGTGGTAATAACTAGCAAATTTTTATTTCAAAGTTTAGTAAAAACACGATATTTGTCAACACAGTTTAGATTTTAAAGTCATTCTTGGGTCAATCAATCTCCTGGTGGGCCCGTTTCTTCTTCTCCCGAATGCTTCTCTTGGTGCGCTGCTTGGCGTATTTTTCATCTGGGGTTTCCCGCAGCAGCAACCAGCAGAAATCAGCCATCATAGTGGTGTTCCATCTTCCTTGGTACCTTCTCTCTGCGTCCTTGATGTCCTGGTGAAACCTTTCACCTTGTTCTTCACTGTACGCCCCCAAGTTTTTGGGAAAGTAGTTCACATGGGAGTGTAAGAAATGGACTTTCAGGCTCATGTTACAGCCTTGTTCTTTGAAAGCATTGAGCATCCTGGCAACAATATCCTTATAGTTCTCATCCCGCCTGTTCCCCAAGAATTTGAGAACAACATCCTTGAAGGAATCCCAGGCTTCTTTTTCCTTCTCAGACATCGTTTCAGCGAATGCTCCATCTGAAATGAGTTTCCTTATATCAGGGCCAACAAACACTCCTTCCTTTAGCTTTGCTTCAGAAAGTCGGGGGAACTTTGAGCAAAGGTACCGAAAGCACTCACCATCTTTTGGAAGGGACTTGATGAATTGCTTAATGAGACCCAACTTAATGTGGAGAGGTGGTAATAGAATTTTATCACGAGGTACCAAGCTCTCATGAAGAACATTTTTCTCACCGGGTCTCAAATACTCCCGAATTGGCCAGTCTTTTTTCCCCCAGTGTAGGTCGCGGGCCCGGCTATCCCACAAGCAAAGGAAGCAGGGATATTTGGTGAAACCGGATTGCTGCCCTAATAGCATGGATAGAATTTTAAAGTCTCCACAAATCATCCACTTATGCTCATCATAACGAATCTTCTGAAGAATCAGGGCCAAATTCTCGTATTTTTCTTGGAGAATAACAGAGTGAGCAATAGGAACTGAAGCGAATGTGTTGCCATTATGAAGAAGAACACCTTTTATGCTGTCTTTTGACGAATCAATGAACAGCCGCCATTCAGCAGGATCATACTTGAGTTTAAACTTTTCCATCACTCCGTATATATCGTTGCAAAATACCAAATCTTCCTCTTTGCTGAAATACTTCAAAAATTGTGTCTCGCAGTTGCGGTACCAATAAAAAGTTGTTCCTGGTGACAATACATTTTTCTGTTTAAGCCGAGAACCTAGCAGTTGGGCAGCATCTTTTGGGAGTCCTAAATCCCGGACTAAATCATTCAATTCAGCTTGAGAGAAAAGTTCAGGTTTCGGATCTGGTTCAGTTTCAAACTCGGAAGTACTGGACTCATCGGGAAAAGCCATCTGATGAGTCTCATCATGATCAGAACCGTCCACACAAATATGATCCAAAGATTTTGGATTGCTGAGGGAAGGTTGGGGTAACTTATTACGTTCTTATTTTTTAAGTTGTATCCCTTCACAATGCAAGAGCAAAAATAGCAGTCACTGCTGTGGTCTCTTTGTTCACACCACATCATAGGTATTCCGAAACGAAATGCTTGTTTTTTACCTTTCATCCATAAGCGTAGATCTTCCTCACATGTCTTGCACACTTTGTGAGGAGCCCACGGTTTGTCTTGATCGCCTAACTTCAAACCGAAATAGGCGAAATATACTTTTTTAATAAATGCAGAAATGTTCCTCTTTTTCACGGTATATTCCCCACAAATAAATGCAGAAATGTTCCCGCTTTTTCACGGTATATTCCCCACAAATAAAACAAAAACTGTCCGGAGAGTTGACGCAATCTCTGGCTCTGTGAGCCATCACAAATACACAGCACTGCAAACTACAACTGTAGTGAACCACTTCGGAATAAAGCTGGATTACGACTGAGCAAACAAAAGGTAATAATGAACTTGCAAGAAACTGAAATTTGACAGGAACGTTCATGTCGCAACCACCGTGTTTGAGCGAGCGAACGAGGCGAGGCGAACAGGAAAGAACATGCGCCAGCGCGAGTACTGGATTTAGCCCCCCGCCTCCCAATTGTCCTGTTAATGTATAAAATGAATACAAAACACTCTAAAATATCATGAGGGAGTGTTTCTAGTTAGTTAACCATTACAACCTCTATTTTGGGCCAAGAAAATAAACTGCAGTCGGCTAAAAAGAAATTATGTGAACATTCCTTATATGGGTAAGAAATCTAATTTTGCAAGAAAACGTGACGTGATGGAACATTTTGGCTATTTTTCCTGGATTCAGCACCCCAAAATCTATAGGAATCAGTTGCAAAACTGGAGGCAGTTTTTTGGTTGTGTACCTGTGTTATCGTTTATGATTTACTGTTTGTCTCTAGTGGCCCCTTCGGCCCTTCTTTACTTTATTTTAATGGAGTTCCTTTCTTTTTCTGACTCTAGCATTTATATTTTATTGTAAACCGCCCTCATGTCTTGACAAGGGCGGTATATAAAGTGTTAAATAAAGATAAAGATAAAATTGACAGAATGCACGGACCATGTTTTTAACTTTGAAATCTAGATATTAGATATTTCAAAGCTCTTTCTGAAACTAAGACTTATGTGTATAAACTACATGACAACTGCTAGACTGCTTACGAAAATGTATTCAACGCATAAGCAGAATTTTGGCCACCAGGAGAGGATCACATATGCTCTTACAGGGCAGAATAGCAAGAAACCTAGCCTCATTTTAAGCAGGAGAATATGCAGTGGGACCGGCTCTATCTTGACACACCCATGGCAGCTCCTGTAGGATTGCAAATTATTGACCCAGCTCGTTTCAGCAGTCCTGTTTATTGCAAATGGTATGGAGATGTATTCATGGGCTCTTATGCAAATAGATGGTGAGTCTCTGCTACTGATCATTAAGTTTAGTTTCTCAAAGTGAATTATATTCAGGCATAGTAAGTATTATCCTCTTCCCATAGAGCTTACAAGCTAAGTCTGTATCTGAGACAATGGAAGGTGAAGTCACTTGCTCAAGGTCACACGAAGCATCAGTGAGATTACAACCCTGACTTTGCTGATTTTTAGTCTGCCACTCCAATGACTAAGCTACTCCTCCAGCACACAGAATATGGTGCTCCAATAAAATTTTACTGAATCAAAACTGGCTCAGTACTGATGAAAAAATATATTTGAAAAATCCATCTGGTAGCAAATTTATAAATCGCAAGTTAACACTTCTATTTAATCCTTACCCCTTTTCCAACAGATTTCTTTGGGGATGGGCTTAAGGGTTTCCCAGGCTCTTAAAGGTTCTGCCTGTAGCTGATTTTCCAAAGTTCAGACTTGCTTGAATCTCCTTCCGGCTCCTCATCTCTTCAGTAATTCTGAATGGGTATCTGCTCATTACTCATTAGATTTTGCACCTGAGAGGTACTGTTACTCCAATAACAACAAAACAGCTGATGAAAACCAGTTTCTCCATAAAAATAGTACAGCACAGGATGCGATCTGCTGGATGCTTTCCAGCAAAGCAGATGGTAGGAAAAATACAACAGACTGGGTTTCCTCCTGATAGCCCATGCCTCATGGGTTTGTCTCTATCTTCCCTTGGGAAGGGAAAATTCACCTCTACAGAAAAACAGAAAAAAAAAGAAAAGAAACCTAAGATACCTTGCCCCTTAAGCCAAGAGGCCTTTCCAAGGCACAAACGATTGCACAATTCCATAGCTGTCTCTCTTTTAACCCACTACAGACGGCAGAAACAATATTTGCTTTATGTCTGTGTATAATTGTTGTGTACTATTGTAGCAGCAGATAAGCATGCAATAAATAAATCCAGGAGTCTTTTCAAGGATCCAAGCCAGTTTAATGTGCACATGGCTCAAGCAATAAGCAATTTCAAAATGGCTGAGCAATGGCTTCTAGTAAAACAACAACTTTTATAGCTTTCTTGTCCATTCTAAGCATAGGCAAACTTTTCATTGGTCCCAGTACCCCTCTCACCCATCTATTGGTCCCGGTACTGATATGGCTACCCAATCGGGACTCTGGTCTGGGCTCAGCACCTGGTTGCCCCCCTTCTAGTCCCAATTACAATGGTCAGTTCATCAACTTGTTACTTTCACACTCTCAAGGTCATAGAGCCAATTTGTACGTGCAGGGGAGCAGGGCTCTGCAGCTTCTCTATCATCAGTTTTAATTAAATCCCTTACAGCTGCATTCTCTTATCAGTGAGCATAACATATTTCTCTATTTTCTCAGACTCAAATTCTACTTGTCTAGGTCACTACAATCATACTTATTAAATCCATGGTTTATAGCAGCATATTGGGGGATGTGCAATCCTATAGCCTCTCCACAGGCTGCATTTACAGGTCAAGCTGGTTAGGCCTGTCTGCTTAGTTCAATTAGCATGGATCATAGGCCGTCGCCTACCACATTCCCCCCTTTGATTATTCTCACCCGCATGTTAATAAGGTGTGAGAATCAAATCACATAATACTAGGTAAAGGTATCACTCTGTGGTATAGGGTAGTAAGTTCACATAGCTAGCATCTTTGTAGCTGTCTTACGCTCTACAGTGTTATTAATAACTGAAGTTATCATTTGCAAGCAAAATGGCAAGAAACAAGGGAGCAACAGGCAGATAGTCAAAGTCCATAGTTTGGCAAGAGTGGGAAAAAGAACTAAAGGATTAGAAGGTTCAGTTGCATCTTTGTTGTGCTGTCGTAAAGCTTCTGATTTAGACAGACCAGCTGTCCATCCTTCGTAGTAGATTGTGGTCCAGTCCGAACAAAACACAAACTGTCAACAATGGGGTGGGCCAATACCCACTCACTAGTAGTATTATGTAAATCAGTCTGATTGTATAGGATAGAATAGTTCAGTTCTTGCGTCTCCCAGGGCCACTGATCTCCCATCTTAGTTCCTCCACAATAGAAACAGTCAGAAGTGTGGAGACTAGATGCTATTGATCTAGTAATTTCAAGAAACAAGTTCTGGTGGTGGTATGAGGAATTGCAACGGTGGCTTGCATAGCCTTGTAGAAAGTCAAGATCTAGAACAACTTTTGGATTGGAGAGTATACCAATGCAAGTATAGGAAGAATGATAAAACAAGGTCTGAGTGACCTTCGGTCCAGTTCATGTTGTACTTATACAGGCTGCCCAGGGAGATAAGGCAAAGGTCATTTCAAAGCACTCCAAAACTGTTGCCAGAATAAAGCAATAATAATAATTCATAATGGGCATAGTCTCTGGAAAATTGGTGGAACTGTCGACTTCCACAACAGATAACAGATGTAGGGTTGATTGTAGATCCTCAAGCTTCTGCCGTACGTAGACCTACCAACTTTTTGGCAGGAGTAGGGCTGTAGATTCCAAAGTATCACTGTCTTCTGGGATGTCTCAATTTCTTAAAATATCATAGCATAGTCTCTTAGGCTATTATGGCTTCTTTAGAGCAGTTCACTCTTTAGAAGATCAAAACAGTCTTTTTCAGAGTATTTAAACACAGTCTCTTAGAAGATTCAATTTCTTAACACAACACAGTCTCTTTCTGATGATTGCAGTTTTTTTTTTTTCTCCAGATGCGAGGCTTACCTTCAGATAAACAAACAGTCTTGAAACAGTGCAGTTTCTGAGGGACCAATAAGTCTTAGGTCCGTGGTTGTTGTCGTAGGGTGAGGTGCAATGGAGTCTCAGGATGCTGTACAGTAGTTCAGTGATCAGGTTCAAGAGCAGCTGCTGGCTTCACTTGATTATGATGGATCCAAGGTTCAAATTCTGTGACTTTTACTGCAGTTGGAGTTGACAGGATGACAACATAGGGTCCCCTCCAATGCAGGGCTAACAGTATCTTTCTCCACTCTTTGATCCACACCGAGACTCCAGGCTTGAAAGGATGCAGGGGTGCAGGCAAATTGATGAGTAATCGATTTTGTACTCAGGTATGAAGACTTCTGCAAAACAGAACTTAAAACCAATAGTTCATGTCTAATAATTTCAGATCCTATCTGTCTCATATCTCCTTTTATTTCCTATACAATAGGCAGGGGTTGTCCATACAGAATCTCAAAAAGGGGAAACTCCTAAAGACTTAGCAGGGGCTAAGTATATCCTAAGAAGGGCTATGGGAAGAACCTGGGGCCACTTCAGGTAAACCTCTTGGCAAAGTTTAGACAACTGAGATTTCAGGGTTCTATTCATACATTCTACTTTTCCTAAATTCTGAGATCTATAGGCAGTATGTATCTATTAATATCAATATCTTGGGGCTATACTTAATGGACTTGCTTCCTAAGGTTATCCACCCTCATTCTTTGTACAGGGCCCCATATGCATGCAAGGTTGTAAGGGTATACTTGAAATCTGGGTACACATTTAGACAGGGCTCTTTTCCTATTGTTAGTGCTCTAGTGAGGACTATCAGTTCAGCTTTCTGTGGTGAAGTTTCTGGGGCCAGGGCTGAGGACTCAACTACCAAATCAGGGGTCACCACTGCATATCTAGCACAACAATGTCCATTGATGATGAAACTGCCTTCAGTCACAAAGAAAGTCTGTTCAGGGTTCTCCAGAGGGACATCAGTCAAATCCAGGTGGCTTGAGAATACAGTGTCCATAATTTCTAAACAGTCATGATCAGGGGATCAAGACTAACTGATAACATAGCAGGATTGAAAGCTTGACTGACCCTTCAGTTGTATCTGGGGTTTTCACACAACATACTCTAATACTTCAACATTCATAGATTTGTTAGCTAGTAATTTCCTTTGTATTTCATATTGGTTAGAACAGAGTGTGGTACAGTAACTTGAAGATTCTGTCTCAAAGGGATTTTTCTTTTAGTTTTTTGCTTACTAGGAAGGCTGTAGCTGTAACAGCTTCTCAAATAAGGTCCAAGAGATTGAGTCAACACTCCTAGAACATTTCCTTGCGACTCATGAACATAGAGACTGTAAGGTTTTCTGGACATCTGGTAGACCCAGAACTGGTGATAACATCAGAGCGGTTTTCAAAGATCAAAAGACTGCATTCCTATTCAAGTCCCCATTCCAATGGAGACTTTTTCATTCCTTTGGTAGCTTGATACAATGTGATACAATGGTTTTGCTAGCAGCGCAAATTTGGGGATCCATATACAACAGTACCCTGTGTCACCCAAGAAGGCTCTCACTTGCCTCCTGGTGGTTGGAGTAGGAATACTGCATACAGCTGCTTTGCGTTCTGGTAAGGGTTCCAGGCGTCGAATTCCGCTGGACAACTGGAATCCTAGGTATTTAACTTGTTTGACATAATTATGCTTTGGCTCTTGAGACTTTGTATCCAGCCTCATTAAAAAGGTGCAAGAGTTCACTGGTGGCTGGTGGACATTCACTTTCTGAGTTGGTGGTTATGAGCAAGTTGTCCACATATTGAAGTAGAATTTTTCTTTTTTTTTTTTTCTGGAGTTTCTGGATAACTTGTCAAATCTTTTGCTGAGTGAGGCGAGTTCTTGAATTCTTGAGGTAATCTTGTCCAGATGAGTTGGCCCCGCCTCCTTGTAGTGGGGTCTTGGGCTAAGCGTATGCAAAAAAAAACATCTTTTTAAGTCCAGAATGATGAAATGTATAGCTTCAGCAGAGATCAGTTCCAAGAGAATATAAGGATTTTGGTACCACTGGTTGTATAGTTTCAGCTGCATCATTCATTCTTCTTAGATCCTGCACTGGGCGGTAACCACCTGTCCCAGGCTTCTTGACTGGCTTGAGGGTGACAATGGCAGGGGCTATGTTCTTCGCTAGGCCAGGTGGATTATCTTCTGCCCATCCTCCAGGTGGGGCTATGAGGTTGGTAAGTGTACAGCTTGTTGCTTTGGATGCAGGTGAATAGAACCGCCATTCTTCTTCTTGGGGACAGTTAACACCATCAGGCCAGCAGATTTTGAGTTTCATTTTTTCTTCCTTCAACAGAGGATATCTGTGCTTGAAGCTTTGCAAGCAGGTCTCGGCCCAAAAATGGAATAGGGCATTCAGGCATATACAGGAACTGGTACATTATTATTATTTTTTTTTTCTAGTTCACACATGTGGTTCTGCAGAAAAGGCTTTGCGAGAAAAACACAGGGGCTACTGGCTTTAGTATTCTGCTCCTGTATCCCCCATAAAAGTCCATATATTGGTCCCCTATTTTTCAGACTGACTCCTGGGGACCCAGGGAAACTGGAGAGTCCGGTCTGGCCTAGTCTTCATCCATGCTGTAGCCCTCTCAGGCTGCCACTCACGCTATAGCTGCTCCACTCTCGTGCTGAAACACTGTGCTTGGTTTTATTCTGTCTATGATTCTACAATCAAGTACTCCCCCCTGGGGTGGAGTCAAGATACGGGCATTCACTTCTCTAATGTCCTTCTTTTTCTATAATGGGCGTACTCACACCCAGTTTTTCACTTCCTCTGTTCCTTCGATTAGGATAGCCTCCTCACATCATTCAACTAAAATATCATTCACTTTCTCTGTTACATTTATTTTCACAATTCACACACCCTCTGATTAACTTTCATTTAACCATTATGCCCGCAAATTCATCCAGTTCTTTGCAATTTCCGTTCATTAGTTCAATCAAGTCCTAAAACTTCTCAGTGTATAATGCAGTTTTTTTCAGTTCTAAACAAGTCTGGTCAGCTGACTTTCACTTCTAGTCCGGAGGGGGTGGACATTCCCCTGTTACAGAGGTGGCTAGCAAACTACTTGGGAATCTGTAGTCCCCCCCCTCTCCTGGATTCTGTTTCTCCTAGCAATGCTCTATCCAGGAGGTTGATTTTTTTTTTTTTTTTTAAGGATCCACTTCTCTGCTGTGGGCACATTAGTTCACGCCCACCGGGGGGGGGGGGGGGGTTGACATCATCGGTGGACTGGGCTCCATCCCCCCCTTAAGCACTCTGAACAGAACTACTTACAGAGAGAGAGAGAGAGACGAGACAGGATATCTAGAAATTCTGGGGCAAAATCCTGATTGGGACAGAGACATTTCATAATCTTCAGTAAATCCCTTACTGAAATTCTTGATCATACTTGAAAAGACACTTATTATTTCTGTAAACATAGGGCAGGCAGGAAACACTTAGATTGAGCACATACATCCATTATGCTTCTTATAGAGAGAACTATAGCTATCTGTCAGCATGTCTCTGCAAAAGAAATTATTTTTTAGTTCAGGAAGCAAATATTTAAAAGACATTCCGGATATTTTTCATAAAATACAGTACACCTTTCCTTTTTTTTTTTTTTAAATACAGAAAAACAGATTAATTTATCTTAAAAGCCAATATTGTAAAGGTCAGTGTAGCTAACTGATTTGTTCATTAGTAACCAGCACAGAGGGGAAGCATGCATTCAAATGACTTATACTCATTCATAAAAAGATAAACTTTGTTTTTAAAACTTTTGGTTAAACAGAGCTAGTGAAACCAGAGAAAAAAACTAATTATAAATTCATCACGCTTCGATTAAATGAAGAGACTTTTCAAATCGGGAGTCCCTTTTCATTCCTAGGAGAAATCTCCTGCAGTCTCCAGCAGTCTCTTCAGAACCCCCTTTTTTTTTTCCTCTGCAGGCTATGTGGAAGCCACACCCCTCTGCTCGCGGGGAAACAATTGAACTGTGCTCATAAAAAGAGACTTCTCATTCACATGGACAGAGAGATGCCAGAAAAAAACAATTTAAATCAATGTTAAGTCGTGATCTAATTACTTTGTAGATCAAAGGAAAAACAAAAACAGTTCTTTATCATTTCCTATTTAAACTGTTTCAGTGCTTACTGAAAATTTGAACATACAGCCGACAGAAATTCCTCTCACTTGGTCCGCAACCCATAAGGGATTAATACAAACTTAATCCTTTTCAGGCTAAACCCAAAAACTATCGGGACCCACAATCCTGACTAAACATTCTTATTAAATGATAAATAAATGATATATATTACATAACCACAGCAGAAGGAACATTATTATTAAAAACATATTGAATAATACAGGTGCAATTGTCCTGAAATAAGCACAAACTAACAGCATTGAGATTTAAGCCTGCACGGGGTTAGAAAAACACTATACATTCTTTCCTTCAGACACGCCCCCTGTCAGCTTTTTCACTGTGCTAAAACCAACTGGGTGAGACCAGCTGTGTGATTTCTAAAAATGATTGTAGGTGTTTTGGGTCTTCATTCTGCTCTATTAATACAATTTCTTAATCAGTGAACTGTCACAAATTACTCAACAGAATAATCTCACATTTATAACAGAAGGGAAACTCGTGGTTTCAACAGAGAACAAAAAACAGATACACAGTAGGACGGACAATACACCAAACGCTCCCTCCGTTTTGCGACCTAGACACAGACACCCGGCTAGGAACTGCGCTAGTCCAGAGTCCACTCTGCTTGGTCCGTGCTGCCAGACCTCTCATTCACACTTCAGTCACACAATCATGCTAGCAACGTATCTTAGAATGCATTCCTTTCTATTTATTCTGACTAGTCTTATCCAATTTCCCAATTACAAAAAGACAAGGGTTTCGCCCCGCGAATACTCATGCAGGGGTACTCGGCTCGTCTTGAGAGTTGATCATGCTCTCTTACCAATTTCCAATTTATCTCGAGATTACCAATTCCAAGTTCCTGTCTGTTCTGACTAGGCTGAATCATGATTCTCTATAACAGCTGTACCTCACGAATACTCATCCAAGGATTTTCAAACAAAGACTTAAGTCTTACCAAACACTGCAGTTCTAACTCATCTGTCTAGACAGGTTTTCAAAACTATACTTACGGATCCGGTCCCCGATACCTCACCAGCTTCTGAGTTGGATCCTGGACTCCCCCGGGTCGGAGGTGTTGTTCCAGCCGGAACCAGTGCCTGCCGAGGCCAGGCAGAACTCCCTCCGATACAACTGAGCAATGGCTTCTAGTAAAACAACAACTTTTATAGCTTTCTTGTCCATTCTAAGCATAGGCAAACTTTTCATTGGTCCCAGTACCCCTCTCACCCATCTATTGGTCCCGGTACTGATATGGCTACCCAATCGGGACTCTGGTCTGGGCTCAGCACCTGGTTGCCCCCCTTCTAGTCCCAATTACAATGGTCAGTTCATCAACTTGTTACTTTCACACTCTCAAGGTCATAGAGCCAATTTGTACGTGCAGGGGAGCAGGGCTCTGCAGCTTCTCTATCATCAGTTTTAATTAAATCCCTTACAGCTGCATTCTCTTATCAGTGAGCATAACATATTTCTCTATTTTCTCAGACTCAAATTCTACTTGTCTAGGTCACTACAATCATACTTATTAAATCCATGGTTTATAGCAGCATATTGGGGGATGTGCAATCCTATAGCCTCTCCACAGGCTGCATTTACAGGTCAAGCTGGTTAGGCCTGTCTGCTTAGTTCAATTAGCATGGATCATAGGCCGTCGCCTACCACACTATTATTCAGGAATTTTCTTGTATCATTTGTGGGGACAGATAAGCAGAAGGATACAGGTGAAATAACTGCCAGCCCGTGGAAGGTGAAAGCATGGCTTGAGGTAAATCTGAAGCATTAAGGACATGGAATTCAACCCCATAGGCAGCTCAAGTGGATTTGAATGATATAATACTCTCGTAAGCCCAGAAAGTGGGGAATTTAGGACTGTACATGAGTTCAGAGCTGATATATTATTTAGCTCACACCTTTCCAGTAGTACTTCAAGGTGAATTACATTCAGGACAGTAGTCATTTCCTTGTCCCCGGAGGGCTTACAATCTAACTTTGTACCCGAGGCAATGAAAGGTTAAGTGGTTTGCCCAAAGCCACAAAGAGCATTAGTGAGATGCAGAAACATTTTTTCAACTCTGATTACGTAAGACAAATAGAACCATACCTGACACAGAAATATCTTGTTGCAGTGGCCCAATAACTCTGGACAATGAAGGTTTTGCTTCCTGAACACTTTTGGATGTATCTTATGGATTTTGGGTTGCTGATCATGAAAATCACCTTGAAATTTTCCTATCATGCACAATTTTTTTTTCAATCACCTATTTTTGTGATTTCCTTGCATATTTTAAGTCTACTCATATGTTGCCTAGAAAGTAAGCTGTTTTGTTTAGTCCAGGCATGTCTGGGCATGCACTCAGTGCAAGTTCACAATGTGCAATGGAAATACTACTGCTCAGGAATGTGTGGGCATGCTTAGTCAGGATGGATGCTGGCAGTACAGGCTATAAAAGCAGCTTTCATACACAGATGCTATGCATGATGTTGATATCAGTTTGTGTACTTAACAATAGCATTTACATGTAAGCTTCTTGTCTAAGTGACGATTTGTTACAGCAGAAATGTCTTGTCAATGTCACAACAGCCGTGATACGTTCTATTATATTTGTGGTGAATATATGCTGAAGCCTCAAAGACACAGCTAAACTGCACTTATTAAGAAAGCAAATGAGCTCTATTTCAGTTGTAAAGTTGGCAATCAATCAAGACAAATCCTGGGCTCCTCGCATTTGCTGTGAAACATGTGCTGTGTCCGTCTCAGAGCTTGGCTTAGAGATACTCGGAAATCAATGCCATTTGCAGTCCCAATTACATGGCGAGAACAGAAGGATCACATGACAGACTGTTACTTCTGTTTGACCAATGTATCCGTGGCTTCTCTGCTAAAAATAAGAAATCTATTTAATACCCCAGTCTGCCTTCAGCCATGAGACCAGTGCCGCATGACGACAGTATGCCAGTACCGAAGCCACCAGAGACATGGAGCTTAGATGAGGCAGACAAAAATGCCACAATACATGGGCCAGATATGGAAAAATGACATGGATCCAGATTTTGAACTGTTTATGTCCCGTGTGCCTCATCGGATAACACAGTCAGAATTGAATGACCTAGTAAGGGACTTGTCAAAAACAAAAGCTGAACTACTTGGTTCAAGATGGCAAGGATGTGATTTGCTGTCACCAGGCACAAACCTTTCTGTCTTTCAGACCCGCCAAGAAGATATGAAAACTTTCTTTGTGCAGGTTGACAACCTCTGTTTCTGCACTGACATTGATGAGTTGTTCACAGCTTTGGGTTGTGAGCATGATCCACAACAATGGTGTCTTTTTATCGATTTGTCACTGTTAAGCCTGAAAGCTGTCTTGTTACACAATGGCAATGTCCATCCTTCAATACCCATTGCCTATGCAGCACACATGAAAGAAACCTATGAAAACATGGAACTGTTGTTGAAACACATACAGTACAACTACAACTACAACTGGAACATCTGTGGTGATCTAAAAGTAATGACACTGCTACTAGGAATGCAGCTTGGGTATACCAAGTATTGTTGTTTCATTTGCGAATGGGATTCCCGTGCTAGAGAGTCTGATGTTAAAAAGAACTGGCCACTCCATAAGCATTTGGTTCCAGGACTGAAAAATGTGGCGCATGAACCACTTGTCGACACAAGTAAGATATTTTTGCCGCCTCTTCATATAAAACTTGGATAGACAAAAAGCTTTGTGAAAGCGATGAACAAGCAAGGTGAAGGATTTTGATATTTGAGACAGATGTTTCCAATAATAACTAATGCCAATTTAGGGAAGGCATTTTTGTGGGTCCACAAGTCAGACATGTCATCAATGACGAGTGGTTCAAAGATCTGCTAGAGTGGGGCCTGAAAAAAACGCATGGAAGGCTTTCAGGGATGTTGAGAATTTTCTTGGCAATTACAGGACACCAAACTACGTCCATCTGGTTGACAACATGGTTCAAGCATACAAAACCATGAAATGTAACGTGTTGCTGAAGATTAATTTTCTGCATTCACACTTGGACTTCTTCCCCGCTAATCTTGGTGCAGTCAGCGACAAACATGGTGAAAGGTTTCACCAGGACTTTGCAACGATGGAAAAGCAGTATAAGGACAACTGGAACCCATCAATGCTGGCTGCTTTTGTTGGACACTGAGATGAGAAGCATCAGATGTTGAGTACAAATGAAAATCTGGAGCAAAACATTTTTAGCTCAGGCGAACTAGTGTAATATGTCAGCATCATTGTGCGATTAAACATGTGAAATTCAGTCAAAATTTAATTTCATGTTTCCCCAAATTCCTACGTGATACAGTCAAATTATATTTATGTTCAGCTTGAAGCTGTCTATCATAATCACCAAAACATTGCCCGCCTGGTAACATGCCCGCCTGGTGCGAAGGTAGCGGACCTCACTCACCGCCTAGATAAGATCTTAGATAGTGCTGGGGAGGAGTCTGCTGTCTTGGTACATGCCGGTACCAATGACATAGGAAAATGTGATAGGGAGGATCTGGAGGCTAAATTTAAGCTTTTAGGTAGGAAGTTGAAATCCAGAACTTCCAGGGTAGCGTTCTCCAAAATGCTTCCCGTTCCATGTGCAGGACCCAAAAGGCAGTTAGAGCTCTGCAGTCTCAATGCATGGATGAGACTATGGTGCAAGGATGAGGGTTTTTGATTTGTTAGGAACTGGGGAACATTCTGGGGAAAGGAGGGGCTCTTCCGAAGGGATGGGCTTCCCCTTAACCAGGATGGAACCAGACTGCTGGCATTAACCTTTAAAAAGGAGATAGAGAAGCTTTTAAACTAGAAAATAGGGGAAAGCCGAAAGTCGCCCAAGAGCGCATGGTTCAGAAGAAGGTATCCTTGAAGGATACTACCAAAAGCAGTGAGGTTCCAAAAAAGAGTAAAGTAGCCCAAATGCCCTTGAATATGGTGCAGACAGAGCGTAAAGATTCCAAATTACCCATGCCTACCAATAGCCAGATTAATATTAATAAAATACAGTCTCTAAAATGCTTGTGTGCAAATGCTAGAAGTATAAACAATAAGATGGGAGAGTTAGAATATATAGCACTAAATGAGAGGTTAGATATGATTGCAATCTCAGAGACATGGTGGAAGGAGGATAACCAGTGGGACACTGTGATACCTGGATACAAACTATATCGTAATGATAGAACTGATCAAATTGGTGGAGGGGTTGCGCTCTATGTTAGAGAAGGCATTGAGTCAGAAAGGATTAAAGTTTTGCAGGAAACAAAATTTGCTCTAGAATCTCTATGGATTGAAATTCCATGTATGAAGGGGAAAGGTGATGGCAGTGGGGGGTGTAGTATCGACCGCCTGGCTAGAATGAACAAATGGATGATGAAATGCTCAAAGAAATCAAGGAAGCTAACAAAAGTCACAGCACAGTAATCATAATGGGTGATTTCAATTACCCCGGTAACGACTGGGTCAGTGTCACGGCAGGACATGCTAGGGAGATAAAGTTTCTAGATGAAATAAATGACTGCTTCTTGGAGCAGCTGGTTCATGAACCAACCGGAGAGGAAGCCCTACTGGATCTAGTCCTTAGTGGAACACCAGATCTGGTGCAAGAAATAAGGGTGTTGGGGCCACTTGGCAATAGTGATCATAGCATGATTGTGTTTGATTTAATTAGTGGAGGAGGGATAGTAAAGAAATCCACAGTACTACCTTTTAACTTTTGAAAAGGAGACTATGATAAAATGAGGAATATACTTAAGAAAAAACTAAAAGGAGCGGTTGCAAAGGTTAAAGACTTACATCAAGCTTCTTGTTGTTTAAAAATACTATCCTGGAAGCCCAGACCAGCTGTATTCCACGCATTAAGAAAAGTGGAAGAAAGTTCAAAAAACTGCCAGCATGGTTTAAAGGTGAGGTCAGAGAGGCTGTTGCTGCCAAAAAAGCATCTTTCAGGAAATGGAAAAAAAGAGCCAAATGACGAAAACTGGAAACAGCCCAAGCACTGGCAAGTTAAATGCAAAGCATTCATAAGGCAGGCAAAGCGAGAATTTGAGAAGGAACTTGCTACGGAAGCAAACACACAAAATAAAGACTTTTTCAAATACATTCTTAGCAAAAGGCCTGTGAGAGTCAATTGCACAGATGATAGAGGGGTAAAAGGGGCAGTAAGAGGAGACAAGGATATAGCAGAGAGACTGAATGAATTCTTTGCTTCGGTCTTTACTGAGAAAGATGTAGGGATGTTACCCAAGACTGAAGTGGTATTTAATGGTGATACTGCAGAGGAATTGAGAGAAATATCGCTACACCGGGTAGATGTATTACAACTATTTGATAAACTGAACAGTAGCAAATCACCTGGACCGGATGGTATACATCCAAGAGTGTTGAAAGAACTGAAATATGAGATTGCAGA
Source organism: Ichthyophis bannanicus (assembly GCA_033557465.1). NCBI lineage: Eukaryota > Metazoa > Chordata > Amphibia > Gymnophiona > Ichthyophiidae > Ichthyophis > Ichthyophis bannanicus. The sequence goes on from CM066034.1 coordinate 908,620,118, forward strand.
CCTGCTATTAGTAATCTGTGAACTTTCATTAAAATCACCTGTAATACCTGAAGATTGGAGGATTGCCAATGTAACGCCAATTTTTAAAAAGGGTTCCAGGGGTGATCCAGGAAACTACAGACCGGTGAGCCTGACGTCAGTACTGGGGAAAATGGTAGAAACCATCATAAGGAACAAAATTACACAGCATGTAGATAGTCATGGCCTAATAGGAGACAGCCAACATGGCTTTAGACAAAGAAGATCTTGTATTACTAATCTGATATGTTTTTTTGAAGGTGTGAATAAACAGGTAGACAAAGGTGAGTCGGTTGATATAGTGTATCTGGACTTTCAGAAAGCCTTTGACAAGGTCCCTCATCAGAGACTTTTGGAAAAACTAAAAAGTCATGGGATAGGAGGCAGTATACTATTGTGGATCGGGAACTGGTTAAAAGATAGAAAGCAGAGGATAGGGCTAAATGGCCAATTTTCCCAATGGAAAAAGGTGAATAGTGGAGTACCCCAGAGATCTGTACTGGGTCCGCTACTTTTTGACATATTCATAAATGACCTGGAAAGGGGAATAACTAGTGAGGTTATCAAATTTGCAGACGACACAAAACAGTTTAAAGTTGTTAAAACCCAAGAGGATTGTGGAAAACTGCAGGAGGATCTGGATAAATTGGAAGACTGGGCATCCAAATGGCAGATGAAATTTAATGTGGATAAGTGCAAAGTTATGCACCTAGGAAAGAACAACCCACACTGTGGTTACACAATGCAAGGTTCCACATTGGGAACCAGCACCCAGGAAAAAGATTTAGGAGTCATCGTGGATAACATGTTAAAACCCCCCGCCCAGTGTGCAGCAGCGGCCAAGAAAGCAAATAGAATGCTAGGTATCATAAGGAAAGGAATGGAAAATAAAACAAAGGATATTATAATGCCTCTGTATCGTTCCATGGTACGACCACACCTTGAATATTGTGTGCAATTCTGGTCACCGTATCTTAAAAAGGATATAGCGTTATTAGAAAAGGTACAGAGAAGAGCCACCAAAATGGTAAAGGGGATGGAAGGCTACTCCTATGAAGAGAGGCTACAAAGGTTAGGGCTCTTCAACCTGGAAAAGAAACGGCTGAGGGGAGATATGATAGAGGTCTATAAATTAATGAATGGAATGGAATGGGTAAACGTAGATCGATTGTTTACGCTATCAGAATATAGAAAGACTAGGGGACATGTAATGAAGCTACAGGGTAAAATATTTAAGACAAATAAGAGAAAATATTTTTTCACTCAACGTGTAATCAAACTCTGGAATTTGTTACCGGAGGATGTAGTAAGGGCTGTAAGTGTAGCTGGTTTTAAAAAAGGTTTGGACAAGTTCCTGGAGGAAAGGTCCATAAACCATTATTAAAAAGGGACCCAGGATATCAATGCTTGACCCAATACAAGCATTGTGGAACCTGTGTCTCTTGGGGATACTGCTAGATACCTATGACCTAGATTGGCCACTGTTGGAAACAGGATACTGGACTTGATGGACCTTGGTCTGACCCAGTATGGCATATCTTATGTTCTTAACCCCCCACCCCCTGCCCAAGCAAAAATAACCCTGCTGGCCCAGCAGCCCCGAAACCTTCACCGTCCTCCCGGTACCTTCAGAAATGAGCAGGAGTGCTACCCACGTGCTTCCACTCTTACCCCCGCCATCTTGAAAAATGACGACACCTGACCTCGCGCGGTGCATTCTGGGATGCACCAGGTGAGGTCAGACTGCCATATAAGGTAGAATATTACTCCCGAGTGTTTCCCTTCACCATCATCCTATGTACCCTCATAGCAGAGCTTGCTTTCAATCAGAAGAGACTCTATTGCTGCCTTACCTTCTCATTGCCTCATAAAATAAAGGCTGTCACCTTTCTATACAGCTCTACTGCAAATAAATCCACTCTGGGTAGACCACACTTATGGAAGAGTCTAACAGCCATGTTCTGATCCAGGAATCTCTTGGGAGAGAGGAAAAGAGGGAAGAGATCATTTAAGCAATTAGGCCACATAGCATTAGTTGAAATATTTGGGGGGGGGGGGGTTAGAAGCTCTATTCGTGAGTTGGACATCTAAAGATAGTCACATTGATGTGCCAATCATGGAGATGTCCCTGGAGCTATTTTAGAAAGCCAGCTATACCGAGGTCCCTGGCCCAAGAATGTCCAGGTAGTATAGGAACATGGTGGAGACGTACCTGGATGGAGCAAGGAAGTTGCACATTGCAGTGTAATTGCAAACTATGAATACCATGCGAAAAAGTACTAGTTTCATGGCTGCAGTGCTTCCAGGGAAAATAACAAAATGCACTTAAATTTCCATGGTTAATATTTCTTGGCTAAAGAAGCCTTCTTGTAAATACATACTCCAAACATATTAGTGGCCCACCACTGCACATCTGAGTATCTGAAATATCAGGGCTGGACTTGCTAGGCTCATAACGTAGATAACCCCCTTCTCACCTACCCAGACTGGGGTTTCCATGCAAGTCCACATTTGTAAAATGGCAACCACCCATTCATGTACCTGGCCTTGCTATCTGCATGGGGCCTGCCTCCAGAAACAGTTATTGGGGGGCCTCATTTTTGGAGTGGAGACGAATGATTTCAAAAGGCATGACTGCCACTCCCCCTGGTTTCTGGACATCCCAAATTCTTCTTAGACGTCCCTTCTAAAATGTCACTTCAGTATACTGTGCTTCATATAATTCTGAAAATACTTCACGGTTGGGTCCAAAATCTTGGGACAAATGTATGAATCCATAGGAGCCAACTTTTCAAACGAATTAGAGGTGCTAAACTCAGCACAAATTCTCTCTCCTTGAATACATTAATGGGCTTTGCTCAATACAGGAGGTTCTGAAGCATCTGCAGAATCCACAGAGCTGGCACCTAGAGTAGAAATAGGAACTGGAAATGGTGGCCCAAGATACAAGTGGAGAAATCGCTGGTGCTGCTCCTGGAAGGTGAACTGACCTGACTGTCTCCATGCATAAATGAGGAATTGATCAGAAGGAACCTCCCTTCTTCAGCACCATGAAACATAGGCATTGGAAAGAGGTGGACCACATGGGCCCTGGCCTCACCAAAATGTAGCTACTGTGATTGTAGCCTCCCCCTACTTCTGCCCATGGGGATCTGAAATGTAGCTACTGTGATTGCTGGCCTTCCCCTCTTGTCTGCCCACAGGAAATCAGCTCCCCACAGGCAGATATCAGGGTAAGGCCGGTGATTGCAGCCTCATGTAGTTTGCCAGGCCTGGGGCAGAGCTTGTTCCCCCCCTAAGCAAACTGTGTTCCCCTGTCCCTGCCATGAAGTAGATAGAATAATGCTGCCAGTCCTGCTCTGCAGTGGGTACAAGAGCCTGCAAGGAGACTCTGCAAATTCTTGTGTGTAGTCCTGATTGAGGACCTCAAAGACCCCTTGGTCAGACATGATATGAGTCCACTCTGATAAACAGCCACAGCTGTTCTCCAACTGGCTGTACCTCAGAAGGGATTCACTAGGATTCACATTGTGGAGGTTTACTGCTCCAGAGAGAGTTGCGGCTGAGTCCTGAGAAAGCTGAGAGCTCTGAAATGGCTGACCCTTTTTAGACATGGATTCATAGGATGAATAGGTCCTATCAGGACTCCAAAGGCATATCCAAGCCCCACACTAGACCCTTTGAGAAGCACTCTTAATATCCCTGGGCCTATCTTTTGGAAGCCTCTAGGTGAGCCTCTTCAAGATCTCTCACCAACTTCTCCAGATCTTCTTCAAATCTCTTCATCTTCTGTCTGGTAGCTGCTGAATGCAGCATAACCAGGCTTGGATCACCAAACCTACACATAGCGCGCCACTTCAGAGCGGAATCATAAATACACATTCTTAAGGAGGGCTTCTACCTTCCTATTATGAGACATCTCGAGCACAGCACCTCCTTCTACAATGATAGTCATGTATTTATCACTGCTCTGATGAGGGTATCCACCTGAGGAAGCCTGCAAAGTTGATCCAGCTCACCTGGGGCAGAGGGTGCAACCAAGACAGGACCTTAGGATAGGCTCAGGGAGAGGAAAAAATACTGATGAATGCTGGATATCCGCCAGAATAGGGTCCCCTTGAGAAGCCTGCATGAGAGGAGGCTTTGCAATATGGAAAGCCACCATAGCATCCTGAATAAGCATAGGAAAGTTCTCTCTGTGAAATAGGAGGATCATGGAATTATCCTTCTTTAATGGAAGGTGAATGTCCCCTTTTTTCCCCCCAACTTACCCTCTGGAGAAAAGAATTCCTCGTATGCATGCCAAACAACTCCCGTAAAGTATAAGGCCAGATTCTCAGAGGAATCGATGGGTGAAAGTGCAAAGTGGGTATATTTAATTCCTTTGCTTTCAGTAACAGAGGTGCTTGAGGGCTCTGGATCTCCTGAAGGGGAGACCTAGGCATCAGACCTTCACAAAGCAGCTAGTAAGGAGTGAAAACAGTCTGTGAACTGTTTCAGAAGCTGCTGCTCAAGTCGACTGAAAGAAGGGCCCTGAATGACCTTCAAGGGCCTTTGGGATTGAGGCTAAGGCTGCCACATAAACATCCTCCCTCTGCAGGGACCATGTGACCATTCAAAATTGCTTGAGAGCCCACCGGTGGGAAAAAGAAGGTGGGGGGGGGGGAGATGTAGCAGAGCATCAAACACAGCATTGAGCCCTAGGCCTCACATTATGGGTCCAAAACGTTGAAATATATGCCCCGAGATATTCCCACTGTTTCTGGGGCAAAAGATTGCAGTTGCATGAAAAAATATCACTGAAGACCACAGGCTGCATCAGAACGCAGTTGAGCACTGCAAAAGCCATAGAAAACAATTGTGTAAAAGAAAAGAAACCGCCTGCAAAGAGCAAAAAACTATGACAAAAAAAAGAAATCTCAAATAAAGAATCCCAGCATCTGTTAGGCCGGTCAGGGAAACCTGAGAAGGGCTGCCCCAGTCACCCCTGCAGGGCTGAGAGGAAACTTTTTTAGTTTAAATTGAAGGACTAGAAAAGGGGACTGCTACTTCTGGAGAGAGATCTGCAATTGTGAGCATATACTTCTGGGAATTTTCCTGAAGGGACTTCTTTGGATTAAAGCTGATTAATCTGTGAACCCAGTGTATTTGTTAAATGAGTCAGGGCCTAGCAGCAGCAGTTTAAGTTTCAATTTAAAACACAGAAGAGAGCTTTCTGGTTAAATTTAGAACCCAGCAGAGAGCTTCTAGTTTAAATTTCATAATAAGTCAGAGCCTAGCATCAGCAAAGAGCTTTAATTTAAATCAAATCAGAATATAACTTACTGTAGCTTAAAAGGCAAAACAGGGTCAGTATTCTTTGAGCAACAAATAAAGTCTTCTAGAGACCTTTACAAAGAGGCCTTCTACTTAGAGGGCAAGAGACCTGTGAAACTTTTTCAATAGGTGTTAACGCCAGGTGGCAGGTCAAAAGGCCATTTTTAAAGATTCCTTCTATCCAAGCAAGGACTGTTAATCACCCAGGAAGTTGGTCACAGCTTACCTCAAAAGCACAGGACAGGGTACTGTGTAACAGCCCTCTTTTAATAAGTGTTATTTCCCTCCCTCCCTCCATATCCAACACCCACCTCTGGGATAATCGTAGCTTTACAGGTACTTGCACATCTTAAAGTAAAGGAGGTGCTCTCAGGTGCAGCTTGTTATCCAAATCAGTCACACACCAAGGACATGAGATTAATATATCTTGTTCGCCTGAAGCTTAATTAAACGTATTAGGTACAATTTTATTAGCATAAGTATCCATAGCAACCTTTAGTAAGTAAAGAACTTAAAAATCTAAACACAAGCTTAAAGCTAAGATGCAGACAGCAGTCCAGCAGCAAAATGGGGGCTTTCCAGTCTATTGCATTGAGTGTCACATGTATGATTGTCTCCCAGTTGGTGAGAGGTCTTACGTGTGCACTAGGTGCAAGGAGCTCTTTGCTCTCAGGGAACGAGTCCGTTCTCTAGAGGCTAGAGTAGCAGACTTGGAAGATATAAGAACGACAGAAAGGAACATAGACGAGACCTACAGGGATATAGTCCTGAAGTCCCACCTCCAGTCTGGCAGCATCCCTGTTGCATGGAGGAGAGAGGTCACGTGACAGGAGAGCATCACCCTGGTGTGGCAAGAAGTGATCCTGTAACTAGGACCTGTCCTTCAAGGTGATGTAAAACCCTCTCGCACTGAGGAGGTTTCTCCAGAGCCATGTGCCCATGAGGGAAGGGTTTGGACAGCCATTATAGTTGCTGATTCGATCATTAGGCATATAGATAGCTGAGTGGCTGGTGGACATGAGGATCGCCTGGTAATATGCCTGGCTGGTGCGAAGGTAGCGGACCTCACGCGCCACCTAGATAAGGTCTTAGATAGTGCTGGGGAGGAGTCTGCTGTCTTGGTACATGTCAGTACCAATGACATAGAAAAATGTGGTAGGGAGGTTCTGGAGGCTAAATTTAGGCTTTTAGGTAGGCAGTTGAAATCAAGAACTTCCAGGGTAGCGTTCTCTGGAATGTTTCCCGTTCCACGCGCAGGACCCAAAAGGCAGACAGAGCTCCAATGCGTGGATCAGACAGTGGTGCAAGGATGAGGGATTTGGATTTGATAGGAAATGGGGAACATTCTGGGGAAAGGAGGGGCTCTTTCGAAGGGATGGGCTTCACCTTAACCGGGATGGAACCAGGCTGCTGGCATTAACCTTTAAAAAAGAGATAGAGCAGCTTTTAAACTAGATAATAGGGGAAAGCTGACAGTCGCACAAGAGCGCATGGTTCGGAAGAATGTATCCTTGAAGGATACTACCAAAAGCAGAGAGGTTCCAAAAAATGAGTAAAGTAGCCCAAATGCCCTCGAGTATGGAGCAGACAGAGCTTAAAGATCCAAAATTACCCATGCCTACCAATAGCCAAATTAATATGAATAAAATATAGTCTCTAAAATGCTTGTATGCAAATGCTAGAAGTCTAAAAAATAAGATGGGAGAGTTAGAATATATAGCGCTAAATGAGAAGTTAGATATGATTGGAATCTGAGAGACAAGGTAGAAGGAGGACAACCAGTGGGACACTGTGATACCTGAGTACAAACTATATCGTAATGATAGAGCTGATCAAATTGGTGGAGGGGTTGCGCTCTATGTTAGAGAGGGCATTGAGTCAGAAAGGATTAAAGTTTTGCAGGAAACAAAATTTGCTGTAGAATCTCTATGGATTGAAATTCCATGTAAAAAGGGGAAGGCGATGGCAGTGGGGTGTGCTATCGACCACCTGCCCAGAATGAACAAATGGATGATGAAATGCTCAAAGAAATCAAGGAAGCTAACAAAAGTTACAGCACAGTAATAATAATGGCTGTCAGCATCGGCTGTCAGAGCCACAAAGGGAGAGCTTCTCTCTCGCAGCTCTGTTAATCCCGCCGGGGCTGATGGGAAATCCCATCAGCCCCGGCAGGATTAACAGAGCCGCAAGAAGAGGAAACTCCCTTCGCAGCTCTGAAAAGCCCACGCTTTGGGAGCTGATGCTGCAGGGAGGACTCTGCCGGGCAGGGGGGCCCCCGTGAGACGCTCGATTCTGCCACTGCCACGGCGGCAGCAGCAGCCGGATTGTGTTTTTTAAATCTAGCTGGGCTGATGGGGGGAGGGGGTTAGGACTGGTAATGGGCTATGGGGGGGCTAAGACTGGAAATTGGCTGATGGGGGGTGTTAGGACTGGAGGTGGGCTGATGTGGGGTTAGGACTGGTAATGGGCTGATGGTGGGGCTAAGACTGGAAATGGGATGATGGGTTAGGACTGGTAATGGGCTATGGGGGGAGTTAAGATTGGTAATGGGCTATGGGGGGGTTGCTAGGACTGGAAACGGGCTGAGTGGAAGGGGGGATTTGAACTGCAAATAGTTGATGGGGACGGGGGCTTGGAATAGAAATGGGCTGAGTGGAAGGGAGCTAGGATTTGACATGAGCTGATGGTGGGGCTAGGAAAGGACTATGAAGTGGGCTGATGGGGGACTGGGATTGGAAACGAGCTGATGGAGGGACTCGGATAGGACTGGAAATGGATGGGGGAGCTAGGACTGGAAATGGATGGAGGAGCTAGGACTGGAAATGGGCTGATGGTGTGGCTAGGAAAGGATTGGAAATGTGCTGATGTGGGGGGGCTAGGACTGGAAATGGGCTTATGCGGGGACTAGAAGGGAGAGGATGCTGGGTGGGGCTGGAACTAGAAGGGAGCTGATGTTGGGGGAGGATTAGAATGGGATGGAGCTGGGAGAGTGAAATGGAGAGGGGAAAAATATTTTGTGTGGGAGGGAAGACAAATCTACAATTGGCCGGGTATTGGGAGAGTAAGTGGGGATTGAGGATGGAGAGGTAAAATTTGAGTGGATGAAATAGGAATGAGGAAAGAGCAAAAGGAGAAAGATTAGTATGTTAAAGCAGATGTAGAGAGAGAATGGAAAAAAACTAGAAGAAAGAAGAAAGGAGAAATGGACAGCAGACGATGGAGAGTTAGCAGAAGACACGAAGAAACCAGAAGTGAGTGACTGGAGCAATTGCAACTGAAAAAGAAAATGCACAAAAAGGTAGAAAAATCTCTTTATTTTGAATTTATTAACTGGAATATGTCAGCTCTGGGAAATGTGCATCATTAACTTCTGCGCTTTGTTTAGTACAAAAGGAAATTAATTTATATTTTTATTTCTACAGTGTTGTTGTACATTCCAAGTTTGGCTTTTGGGGTTCCCAGTTTAATTGTCTTCCTGTTTCTAAATTGTGATTCCTTGTTTGGTGATCGTCTGTGTTCTGCATGTGTAACTGAGCTGAGGTATTCTGTTTATGTAATTCCTATTTGACATTGCCACTTGTTCTCTTTCCCCAGTAGGTCATGTATTGTTATTCTCTGAAATGTATTTATTTAATATTTGCAGTGTTGCCTTTTGATAGGTAGAGTATGGTGCTTTGTGAGTCCTGGTAGTGCTTTTATGATATGGCGGGTTTGCTAAAGTTGAGTCCTTCAGACCAATTTCGAGCATCCCGCTACTAGCCAAAATCTTCGAGAAGGTAGTCCAGTGACAGATTCAACACCATGTCGATATAGAAGCACCCTTGGACTCATCCCAGCATGGCTTTAGAGAAGCACACGGTGTTGATACCATCCTTACAACCCTATTTAACAATCTAATCATTGGTCTTGACAACATCCACCAAGGATACGCCCTCATCTTCTTGGACATAGCAGCCGCTTCTGATTCGGTGAACCACCAAACACTCGTACATCGTCTCGAAGAAAAAGGAATACTAGGTTCAGCACTAGCCTGGTGTAAATCTTACCTATGCAATAGATGGCAACAAGTCAGAACTGGATCCACGACCTCAGAGCCATGTCCACTGAAACAAGGCGTACCCCAAGGCTCATCCCTATCTGCACTGATGTTCAACATCTACATGCAGCCCATCTGTGCATTAATTCGATCATTCAATGTCCAATGCCTAGTCTATGCAGACGACATCCTCATTTACACACCCTTCCAGATTGATCATCCTGACTTCTCCCAATTATTAAGATGCTTTGAAGCAGTGGCAGACTGGCTTCTCTCTCAGAATCTGCGAATTAACCACACCAAAACAGATGTTCTCTTCATCACGAGAAACCAGAAGTTCACTCCACCTTCCTCACTACAAGTCAACAACACAGAACTTAAGGCAAAATCCACAATTCGCTACCTAGGTATTTATTTATTTATTTATTTTATTTACATTCTCTTATATACCGCACTATTCTGCATCAGTGCGGTTTACATTGAACAAACTGAAATTACATCGAACAGGACATTATAACTTGGAGATAACTATTTTACAGGGAACATGGGCTATGGAGGGTTAAGTGGCTTGCCCAAGACCACAAGGAGCACCTGTGGGACTAGAAACCCCAGTCCTTCCGGCCCAAGGTTGCTATCCTCTAGTGGGATTTGAACCCCCGACCTTCCGGCCTTACCCTTACCCTTGACCAGAGGCTAGACATGTCAGCACATATCAAAAACACCTCAAAAGCGATTTATCACAAAATCAGATCACTACGCCATCTCCGACCACTACTGGACTTCCCTGATTTCCGATCAATCTTCCAGGCTCTAGTTATTCCTCACCTCGACTTTGCTAACATCATCCTTCAGGGACTCCCACAGTCGACCCTAAGCCCTCTCCGACTTGCCATGAACTCTGCTGCGAGGGTTCTGGTAGGTCTTTCAAGGTCAGACCATATAACACCAGTCCTGAAGAATCTACACTGGCTACCTCTGCAGGCCAGAATCCACTATAAGACTTTAGTCTTGACATTCAAAGCCCTGAAGACCCAGCCACTCACACCCATCAGTAAACTGCTCCATAGCACTCCAGCCAATAGATTAAGGAGACATACATTGATGAATACCCTTGAAGCCCTAAGTCAGTCACTAAATGTACAAAGACAACAGCCAATAGAGCCTTCTCCATGTTCGCACCTACGGCTTGGAACGCCCTCCCAGCAGAAATCCGAGCTATCTCCAATCTCCCGTTATTCCGAAAAGCTCTCAAACACCATTTGTTCCTTCTAAACTACCCGGAGAATAACTCTGGAAAACACACAACCATCACTTTACCCTCCTACCTAGCCCGCCCCATTGACCAGCCGCCCTTAGAGAATGGATAATCTCCTTTCCCCTCCCTCCCTCCCTTACACATGAGCCTATGCATCTGCTTACGATCCTTTTATGTCCTGTAAGAATGTTCATAATTTGTATATAGTTTTCCCGGTTCATCCAAGTTTACTCCCCCTGTTCAATGTAAACTCAATGTGACCTGCTGCATTGCTGTATATTTTGTTTAACTGTAAACCGCACTGATTACAATAGCGCGGTATATAAGAGATGTAAATAAATAAATAAATAATAAATAAATAAATGGGCAGTGTTTGTAGTAGTTCCTAATGTGCCTGGCGGCTGGCACTGGATTATAGTAATGTAGAAATCTTTTAGTCTTTCTTTATCCATACAGTCATTAAGAGGCATGTTTACTAAAAGTAAGTGTATGGTAACATTATGGAAATATTTATGCAAATGAGGCCATTATGCAAATGAGGCCCCGCACCAAGTCTCCGCACATGGCCCAGCACCCCCCTTGGGCCGCCCCGTGGGACCCAGAATATCAATGCTAGACCCAATACAAGCATTGTGGAACCTGTGTTTTTTGGGGAAACTGCTAGGTAAGTATGACCTAGATTGGCCACTGTTGGAAACAGGATACTGGGCTTGATGGACCTTGGCCTGACCCAGTATGGCATATCTTATGTTCTTATGCTGCTTTATTGCAAGCAGCCAAAAAGAGAGTCAAATACAACCAACTAAATTGAAAGAAGGAATAAAAGTTTAGAAAAAAATATTAAAAAGTTATTAGATGGAAGGGACCAGGCCAGCCATTCAAACACGGGTCTTTGCAATTCAGTGTTTGAATGGCTGGCCTGGCCCCTCCCTCCTCTGACGCAACCTACATCAGAGAAGGGAAGGAGGGACCCGACCTGCCTATAAACGTGAGTCTGCCTCACTGCTGCTGCTGCCACCGCCTCTAAGAAAACAAAAAAGTGGCAGTGGCGGTGATAGCAGGGCAACGCAGGGGGGTGGGCAGGGGCAGGCAAATGGCGGGGTGGGGCATGCCAGAAGAGGAAATGGCATAGGGCGCAATTATGGCTTGGTACGGCCCTGCATGGCAAACCTTACACAACCTCAACGTGGGCAACAATGAGTAATCAAACAGTAGAGAACTATGTACAGGAAAGCATAAACGAAAGGTTGTCTGTAGAAGATGGACCTGCAGAGCCAAGTATTCAAATCGTAATGGACCCTAGGGTACTGCTGCAGAAGAACAGAGCAAACAGTTCCAGGGGGTGGGCCCCAGACTGGTCTAGCAGGACTCAAGAAAAGGCACAGACCAGAGGGGAGGACGTCAACTCTGAACCCTCTGAAAAAAAGTGCGAAACATCCAAGTGAAAAGCTGGAGACTTACCAGCCAACAGACCTCTGAAACAAACCAAAGCTGCCACCTGAACCTTCAGGGAGCTAAGAGAAAGGCTCTTCTCCAGAATATCCTGCAGAAAAGGCCAACAGAGAAGGCACCTAGGCCATCTCAGGAGCCAGCTGCCATGCGTTGCACCATCGGTCAAGGCATCAGATCCACACATATGCCAGGTTGGTAGACCTCTTACGGGCTCTGAGCAGAGTAGAACAGCACCGCCAGAGAGTAGCCCATATGTACTGTCTCCTTTCAGGAGCTGAGCCATAAGTGAGAAGGGAGCCGGGTCCTCCAGGAGAAGCGGTCATCGACACATAGGCCCTAAGATGTAGGCAAAGAGGTGGCGCTTGCAGGAGCCGCATCAGATATCCAAGTCACACTCTCCTTGACCAACCCAGCACCACCAGAATAATCCTTCCTAGGTGGTCCTTTATACGCCAAATAACATGTCCCTCCAGGGGCCACGGAGGAACATACAGTACAGCAGGTGTTGACTCGGTCAAAGCTGAGCTAGGGCACTGATGCCCTCGGACCTGTTTCCATGTAACGACTGACAAAGTGGCACACTTTGGCATTGGAGCAGGTCGCCATCAGATCCCTCTCGGGGTGACACCAGCAGCACAGAATCAACTGAAATGCCTCCTGACTCAACTCGCCTTAAACTAGTGAGTGCTAGCTGAGAAAGCATATAGTTACTCACCTGTAGCATGTGATCTCCAGAAACAGCAGGAATCACTCCTCACATATGGGCAACGTCACCAATGGAGCCCATGCAGGAACACTTCCCAGCTTCCAAAGGAACCCTTTGGAGTGTCCTCCATGCATGCAAGCTAGTCTTCCCCGCCCAAAGGAGCCATCTTACCTCAGTAGAATGACATAGCTTAATAAAGCCCAAAAACAGAAAAACTCCACAGGGAGAAGGGAGGGTAGTGAGGACTGATTTCTGCTGTTCCCGGAGAACACCTGCTATAGGTGAGTAACTATACTTCTTCTGGGACCAAGCAGAAAGTCATTCCTCATATGTGACTCCCTAGCTACAGGCTACTGCAAAAACCCTGTAGACAGCCCAACAGGCCAACCAGAAAAATGAACCGAGAAAACAGCAGGAAATGCTGAGGTTCCAAGAGTCAACACTAGCTGCAGGCATCAATCAACAGTAGACTCTTCAGTAGCCTGGACAGACAAAAGAGCCAGAGGGAAAAAGTTGCATTAATTCCCAGTGAGGTGCCGGAGTATGGTTTGGCCGAAGGTACTGTCACACCAGGAATCCTGATCCAGGCAATAGTAGGCTGCAAAGATGTTGACAAAAGACCATATGGCAGCCCTACAAATCTCCACTGTGGAGACAGAGCACAAGTGAGCCACTGAGGCTGTCATAGCATGAACATTATGTGCCGTGATGTGGTGCTCTAAGGTAAGCCCAGCCATGTAGATGGATAAGATACATTTAGAGACTGTCACCCCCAGTCTGTTGGGGTCATAAGAAACAAAGAGTTGAGTGAAACAGCAATGGGGCTTCATCCATTCAAGATAGAAAGTGAGCACTCTCCTACATTCCAAAGTATGGAGAGAGGCCTTCGCTCTGGAGGAGTGAGGCCGTGGGAAAGTGGGCATAACCACGGAATGGCTGAGGTAGAACGCAGAAAGCACCTTAGGGAGAAACGTCAGGTGAGGGCATAGCACCACTCTATCCTTGTAGAACCTGATATAAGGCAGGTGTACTGCGAGTACCTGCAGCTCACTGATTTTGCACACTGAAGTAAGCACCACCAGAAAGATGACCCTCCAGGTGAGGAACTTGAGCGGACAGGAGGCCAGCAGTTGAAAGGATGTGGAGAGCAGCTGACCGAGGATGACATTTAGATCCTACTCCACTGGAAGTGGTCGAACAGGAGAACAAGATAAGATAGCAGAAGGCCCCGCATAAAGCATCCTATGAGTGGATGAGCAGAAAAGGGCCAGTCCCCATCATTACGATGATATGCTGCCAGGGCACTCAAGTGCACCCCCTTGCAGAGTTAGACTTGAGTCCCGAGATGGGGAAGTGAAGCAAGTATGTCAGCACTGTCTCCACCAAACAAATAAAGGGATTGAAGGATCGGTCCGCATACCAGACCAAAAATCTGCATCACTTGAAGGCATATGCCCTCCTGGTGGAATCCTTAGGAGACGCAAGGAGAATGTTCTTGACATGGGACTTTGTGTAGTTCATCATGAAGCCCAGCTGCTCCAAGATCATCCTTAGGCAGGGTCCACATTCAAGGACCACACCAAGAGACACATGGACACACCAAATAAGGAACAGAAAAGCAACACCCTGCTCGGCACCGAAAGACTGTTCTTGCATTCCTGCCACCTCCCTCCCCACTAAGAGACCATCACTCCATCACACACCCTGCCAAGACAGGCAACCTTCACAAGACCACACCAACCACAGGACTGCCAGATCAACAAAGACGCTCCGAAACAACCCAAAGACTCTCTCTAGAGCAATCTACAGGCTACAAAACTTCGCAAGCCCATCATACTTGAAAACATGCTTCCATTGTACACAACCCTATACACTCTACCCACTATCACCCTACTAGCCTCTGCCTACCACACTCGCACAGTCCCCACACCCCCTCTCCTACCCTCCATACCATACTCCCAACAACTTACAAATCCCCTTTACCATCACAACAAACACTGAAACCTGCAACACCTAATAAACATACCAATCACAACCCCAAACATTGCAATGACCCCAGCTCTCCCGCCTCCTCTGCCATCGCTCCATTGTGCACTCAAACACCCGCTCAATGAGAAACAAGATCCCTATTATCAGAGACCGCCTCGCAAGTTTCTACCTGGACATACTCTGCATAACCAAATTTTAGTTTGCAGACATGGACACAGTTCTTATGAATCAACTCCTTCCCCAAGGATTCAACCTCTTCTACTGCCCACGATCCCAAAGCAGAGGAGGAGGAGGAGTAATACTAACAAAATCACACCTACACTTCCGCTACCTCACTACAGAAAGTACGGAAGAAATAGACACCCTAGCCATTACAAACTACTCACAATCTGCCTCATCTACAGATCTCCCACCACAATGGCTACTGACCTCTCCAATATACTAAAAAAAAGTGCTCGACATCTCCAACTCTAGCAAGGACCTCCTCATCCTGGGCAACTTCAGCGTCCCCTCAGCACGTCGCTTCATTCCTCAAAACCATGGAATCCATGGACCTACACCAGATCATCTAGACTCCCACACATAAGGGAAACACACCGGACTAATCTTCCTCAGCAACCTCTCAGCACACATACGAGTAGGTAATACTCATACTCCAAAAACCCTCCAAGTGCCATGGTCAGACCACAGACTTATCACCTTCCCCCTCCATCAACACTCCATCAACCCTACCCACATCCAACTGAAAAGATGATTCAAACAATTTGACAAAGACACTTTCCTTAGAGACATCCTCCCCCAGCTACAAACTAACTCAAAGGACCCCCAACATACTCGCAACCAACTGGAACCGCATGATCAGCGAAGCTGCGACAACAACTACCCCACCACGGACAATCAATAAGTGACCAAAAGCCTCCTGGTATACTTCCACACCCAAAAGCTCAAAACCCAGTTAGGAAGACTCGAGAGAAAATGGCAAAAATCCACACTCAACTCTGATCAAGCTCTCTACATGGAAATGCTGAACTACCATTCTGATTGCATGCAAAACGTGACAATGCAAAACATGACTACCATACCAAGCTACTCAACGGATAACTCAGTCGTCCCCGACAACTCTTTGACCTAATCAAACAACTTACAAAACCCCCACCACCACCACCCCTACCCCAGATATTCTCATCAGCCACCAGCAGCTAGCCAACCATTACAAGCAACTCCATCCTCATCCCAACCTGCCCCCACCCCTTCCCCCATACAAACATCCCCCTCCAACACATGGCCCACCTTCCACTCTATCAGCAATGAGAACATAGGAGGAGTGGCCTAGTGGTTGGGGCAAGGTACTTCAGGCCGGAAAGTCGGAGGTTCAAATCCCACTAGAGGACAGCAACCTTGGGCCGGAAGGACTGGGGTTTCTAGTCCCACAGGTGCTCCTTGTGGTCTTGGGCAAGCCACTTAACCTTCCATTGCCCATGTTCCCTGTAAAATAGTTATCTCCAAGTTATAATGCCCTGTTCAATGTAATTTCAGTTTGTTCAATGTAAACCGCACTGATGCAGAATAGCGCGGTATATAAGAGATTGTAAATAAATAAATAAATAAACATAGAATCCATCATCATTCAACACAACTACCTCCCCCCTTGACCCATGCCCAGTAAGCTGGGTCAAAACAGCTAAACAAGACCTTAGCCCCATTCTTGCCAGACTCACCCAATCAACCCTACAACAAGGTCAAATGCCCCACTGCCTAAAACTATCCTCTATATGCCTCTATATGCCCTAAAGAAGCCTGACCTCGACCCACTGGACCCCACCCTCCTACAGACCAATTGCCAGCCTCCCCTTTGCAGAGAAGATCATAGAAAAAGCCATTCAGAAACAGTTCTAGGACCACATGGATGAAAATGCCCTCCTCGACACCCAACAACATGGATGAAAATGCCCTCCATGGAGTAGAAATACTCTGTGTCTCTCATGAACGCCCTTATAAAGGGGATTCAGAACAAGAACAAGGATGCATCCTAATCTTCATGGACATCTCAGCCGCTTTCGACACAGTCTTCCACAACATCCCCCTCCAATGCTACAATCCACTGGAATCCAAGGCACAGTACTACAATGGTTCAAATCCTACCTGATTGTCAGACACCAACAAATAAAAATAGGAACCAGCATATCTATCCCTTACTGCCAAACCCAAGGCATACCACAAGGATCCACCCTATCTGCACTCCTCTTCAACATCTACCTTTAACCACTCTGCTGTATTATCAAATCCCACAACATCGACTTCCACATCTACGCAGACGACATCATGCTCTTTGGACCATTCAACACCAAGCAACCAACAAACACCCACTCCTGCAATGCTTCATTGAAGTTTCCCAATGGCTTACTGACAACAACCTCGCCATCAACTACAAGAAGACTGAAGCCCTATTCATACCAAAAGATGACACCTTCACACCCCCAACTCATCTCACCCTAAACACTGCACAAATAAAATACAACCCCAAATAAAATACCTCTGCATCACTCTAGATCAAACTCTCCCTCAAACCACAAGTAGACAAAGAGCGATCTATTGCAAAGCCAGAACCCTTCAATGCCTATGCCCCCTCCTTGAGCCACAAGACTTCCGTTCAGCACTCCAGGCCATGAACCTCCCCCTACGTCGACTACCGCAACTGCATCTACCAAGGTCTACTTCAATCCACACTTCTCCCCCTGCATACAGCCCTCCATACAAGAGCACGCATTATACAAGGAACTGCAAAAGATGACCACATCACACCCATCCTAAAACAGCTTCACAGCCGCATCAAATACAAGACTCTCCTCCTCACATATAAAGCTATCCATGCCCATGCTACATCCCGCCTTCTTACTCTACTCCAAGAATTCAAACCCAGCACAGCAACAAGACAATCCAGGAGCCACACACTCATCTCCCATGCCAGGACAAACAATAAGCAAGCTTGCACACACTCCTTTGAACTGTACGCATCCTCCATGTGGAACACCCTCTTGACCCAAATCAGATGCACCACCAACTTACCCACCTTCCAAAAACACCTAATGATGCACCTCTTCAATGAACACTCTGGCCCCCCCACCCAACCCCCCCTCAAAGTCACGCATCCCATGTGAATTAATAACTGTACCCATGTAAATGCGTTAACACTCCTCCCACCAATGTACTTACTGTAACCTGTAAATAAGTTAAAAATGTTCCCCATGTATACGTTAATATTCTTTTTAATATAATCATTATAGTCACTGTTCTTTGTACATCGCTTTGACCCAGAGAAAAGCAGTATATAAACCTAGCTAAATAACTAACTTATCTCTGGGATTCAGACAGATGTCCAAAGGGCTCCGTGGAAAAACGAAGACTGAGGTAAGATGCCTCCTTCGGGTGGGAAGACCAGCACGCATGCGTGGAGGGCACTCTAAAGGCTTCCCATATGTCACCCATATGTAAGGATTGACTTTATGCTTGGTCCCCAAGAAAGTCTGTTTCCACAGTATCCATCCCGGCATTGTGCAGAGCTGAAAAACTAGGAAATTCTTTTCTGCTCCAGCAAACAGGAGACACAGTCCAAAAACGTGACTAAAGTGGAAAAACAGTTTTATTTAGCAAAGACTCTTGTCAACCCGACACAGGCCGTGTTTCGCAAACCTTCGTCAGGGGTTGATTGGGTAGAATCCTACAAACATAGAAAACATAGACATTTGGCACTAAGACATAATTAAAATAATGTGAATAGAACAGAACAATAAATGTAATCCATAAAATATACAGATATACCTAAGTAATTGTCATAAATAATTAAAAAAAACCTAAAAACATAATAAATATAGTATAAAACCAATAAAAAGAAAGGAAAGTGTGGATACGCAATTATAAATAGTTAGGTAAAAGCATACTATATACATATAACTAATAAAGATCAGTATGAACTGATAAAAATTGATTAAAAGATAGAACAGAAATGTGACAAACAAAAGGTACCTCTACAAGAAGACCCATCAAATGGTGGCCTTCAAAGGAAACTGTACTTGTCAAGCTAAAATGGAAAAGCCACAGACAAATAAATAACTATAAATAACAATTACCTATAAAACATCCATAATAAACAATAAAATCTTAAGAACAAATAAGTACAACCAGGGACAAAGTAAAACAAAAAGCATCAGGAGCAAACAATATATATTAAATAGCCCTCAAACAAATAAATAGTTAAAAGAAGCATTAGCTTTTAAAACGCACATAATAAATAGCATTGTTACAAAATCAAATAATAAAACTGAGGACGTGGTAACTGGAGAGAAAAGAACGCAGCAGGAGCGAAAATGGACAAAAGAATTGTTCCTCTAGATAGCGTCTTCTTTATCTTCTAAAGGCAATTTGTCATATTGTTTGCTAGAGCAGGAGGATGACCGTATCGGCAATGGCAGGCTCAAAATCTTGAGCAACCGGTAATAAGAACACAATGCTGTTGCTGCCTCAAATTCAACATAAAATAAGTAGCTCTATGTCAGCAATCTCATATGAAGCCGTTCCTAAAAATACCGTGAAAAACGGAGCACTTAGACATAATTCGCCTGTGGTCAAGGCCGAATGGTCAGGAGGCTATATGTTAACTAGGAATACTCAATAGCACCGAGCTTATGGAACTATTAACATTAAGACCGGCGTTATGGATATAAAAGCATTAAGTTCTGTTTGTCCTAACGTTTTACCCATTAGAGAGGTATTTATTCATCCTACTACACATAAAAAGTTTCATATTAATGATTTCTCTAATTGCGATACATCTAATGTGATCTATATCATACAGTGTCCCTGCAATTTATTGTATGTAGGTAAGATCACACGTAGTATTAAAACTAGGATCACAGAACACAAAAGTTGCATTAGAAGAAATGTAGAGGACAAACCTTTGGTTGCCCACTGGCAGGAATACCAACACAAAGTTACTGAACTTAAATTTTTCGTTATCAAAAAAGTTAGATCTAATTGGAGGGGTGGCGACATGAACAAAACCATCTTGAGGCTTGAACAGAAATATATATTTCTGATGGATTCATATGTTCCAAATGGTCTCAATTTAGACAGAGATTTTTCTGTTTTTCTCTAAACTTTTTTCTCTAAAATGCTTTTATATCTGTGGCCTGGATGTCTTTTGATTTGTTGCACTGATTTATATCCCTTTGGTTTTTCATGTAGGTTTAGATGCCCGCGTTTTACTTCTACATTCTCCGTTCTTCTCAGAATACTAGTACTGGATAATCAAAACTCTTTTCCTCTCCATGTATGGGCTTCCTGTATCTGTACCAATAGTGACATTCTCTATCCAATTTTTACAAAGCTCTACTGATGCAAGATCTGAAATAGAATATTTTTAGTTGAACTTTGGCTCCACCCACCGTCACACCCCCTTTCTTCCCGCTCATGGCAGTTCTACATAACTCATGCGCATGAGCCGGCGTTTTCAGAACGACTGTTTTATCAGAGAGATATGCGTTGCTACAGCTCCTAGAGCCGAGAAAAATTTGGAGTTTTTATAACTACGCTGTGCGATGGAGGTATGTAGAAGCATAAGTTGAATAAAAGCAGATTGTCCATAATGCCGGTCTTAATGTTAATAGTTCCATAAGCTCGGTGCTATTGAGTATTCCTAGTTAACATATAGCCTCCTGACCATTCGGCCTTGACCACAGGCGAATTATGTCTAAGTGCTCCGTTTTTCACGGTATTTTTAGGAACGGCTTCATATGAGATTGCAGACATAGAGCTACTTATTTTATGTTGAATTCGAGGCAGCAACAGCATTGTGTTCTTATTACCGGTTGCTCAAGATTTTGAGCCTGCCATTGCCGATACGGTCATCCTCCTGGCTCTAGCAAACAACATGACAAATTGCCTTTAGAAGATAAAGAAGACGCTATCTAGAGGAACAATTCTTTTGTCCATTTTTGCTCCTGCTGCGTTCTTTTTCTCTCCAGTTACCACGTCCTCAGTTTTATTATTTGATTTTGTAACAATGCTATTTATTATGTGCGTTTTAAAAGCTAACGCTACTTTTAACTATTTATTTGTTTGAGGGCTATTTAATATATATTGTTTGCTCCTGATGCTTTTTGTTTTACTTTGTCCCTGGTTGTACTTATTTGTTCTTAAGATTTTACTGTTTATTATGGATGTTTTATAAGTAATTGTTATTTATAGTTATTTATTTGTCTGTGGCTTTTCCATTTTAGCTTGACAAGTACAGTTTCCTTTGAAGGCCACCATTTGATGGGTCTTCTTGTAGAGGTACCTTTTGTTTGTCACATTTCTGTTCTGTCTTTTAATCAATTTTTATCAGTTCATACTGATCTTTATTAGTTATATGTATATAGTATGCTTTTACCTAACTATTTATAATTGCGTATCCACACTTTCCTTTCTTTTTATTGGGTTTATACTATATTTATTATGTTTTTAGTTTTTTTAATTATTTAATGACAATTACTTAGGTATATCTGTATATTTTATGGATTACATTTATTGTTCTGTTCTATTCACATTATTTTAATTATGTCTTAGTGCCAAATGTCTATGTTTTCTATGTTTGTAGGATTCTACCCGATCAACCCCTGACGAAGGTTTGCGAAACACGGCCTGCGTCGGGTTGACAAGAGTCTTTGCTAAATAAAACTGTTTTTCCACTTTAGTCACATTTTTGGACTGTGTCTTTGGTGTTAACGTGATTTCTTGCCTTTTTTGTTGGACGATTCCAGGAAACAGGAGAGACATCTCCAGAGCTACCCCGACACTCCTCGTGCTGCCTTGCCAATTGACATAAGCCACCACCATGGTATTGTCCAAGAATACTCGAACCACCCAGCCCTTGATCAGAGGCTGGAAATGCAGAAAAGCCAACCTGATGGCCCTCGCCTCAAGGCAACTGATGGACCACACCACTTCCCTACAGTTTCAAAAGCCTTGGCAATGGACTCTCTAGCCTGAGAGACTATCATCCATCATCAGAAGGATCCATGAGCAATCGCCCAGCAGCACGCCTATCCTCAGATGACTGGGCTGCCACCACCACCACAGGCTGGCCTTCACCATCATTAGGAAAAGCAGCTGAGCTCAAACTGCTGAGAAATCAGGGACCACTGAGAAAGGACTGTTGGAGCAGCTGCATAGGAGAGTACGTCCATGGCACCATATCGATTGTCACCTCCATCAATCCAAGGAACTGAAGATCAACCCAGAATCTGGGATCCTGCTGCGAACAGAACAGCACTAGGCAATCCAAGAGCTTTTGACTTTTTCCTTTGGCAGAATGACTTTGCACACTCGAGTATTGAAACATGCTCCCAGGAACTCCAGGGACTGGGAAGGCAAAAACGGACTCTTTCCCCAATTGATCACCCAGCCAAGGCTTATCAGAAAGGACACCACTCAGGGAACTACCCAAAGCACCTGTGAAGGAAAATGGGCTTGGATGAGCCAGTAGTGCAGATATGGGTGCACACAAATCCCTTGGCACTGTAGCACCATAGCCACCACCACTATGACCTTGGAGAATGTCTTTGGGGCAGTGGAGAGTCCGAATGGAAGGGCAGCAAACTGAAGGAGAGAGCCAGGCATGGCAAAACACAGTTACTTGCTGATCCCCAAATTGGGATATAAAAATATGCCTTGGCTAAATCGAGAGAAACCAGGAACTCCCCTCAGCGCACTGCTTGAATCATAGATCACAAAATTTCCATCCAGAAGTCCATGACGTGCAAGTGCTCGTTGACAAACTTGGGATCCAGAATGGGCTGGAAAGTTCTGTCCATGTTGGCACCTCGAAACAGATGGAATACCCACTCTTGCCCCAATTGTCTGGAGGAACAGGCACCATTGCCTTCAGGAGAGGCAACTTGTCCAAGGTGATCTGTACAATGGTCCTGTTGCAGATGAACAAGGGGGGAAGACGAAAGCAACCAGGATCAGCTCTTTGCATTCCAGGACATAGCCGTACTGAATGATGACTAGCACCCAGTGATCCTTGGTGACCCCCAGGCTCATTCCTGAAAGAAGAGGCAAAGCCTGCCCCCAACTGGAGGAACCAGGGAATTGGTCCCCAAACCTTCATTGTGCAGTTTGGGAGGGTCCTCCTCTGAATAGAACTGAGTCCCTGGGCCTAAGTGCTTCACGAAAGGACCGAGATCGGGCCCAAAGTCCATATGCAGAGGGAAAGAAAAGGCTTTCCAGGCCAGTAGCAACAGGAGTCCCAAGACTCCTGTGAGTCTGACCAGCATGCCTGCAAGGAGCGGATGGAGGCTGACGGAAGATGGGATCCCGCCCATTTCACAGCCTCCTTAGATTTGTCCTCTGGAAGGCAGTAAAGTTTTGGCTCGCCCGGGTCCTTTACCAGCTTCTCTAAATCAGACCCAACAGAAGCATCCTTCTAATGCCAGATGGGTCAACCGGGTTTTGGAAGACGAGTCTGCTGCCCCATGTCAGAACAAAGCCAATGCCATGTCTCCATAGACAAGGCACAATCCCTGGTTGCTAGATGTACCAGGCCATACATGGCATCAGAAAGGAAGGCCATAGCCAACTCTAAAAGAGGGGTAGAATCATCCAGCGAAAGAGACTGAATCCACTGGAGCAAGCTTGACACATCAGGCCTGCATATACCATCAAATGAAGAATAGCAGCCACTACAGCAAACTGGTTCTTCAACACCTTATGTTCCAGAATATCCTTTAAGGCCAATCCGCCTTACGAAGGAACGGTGGTCCGTCTGGTAACCGCCGTGACCTGTGCATTCACCTTGGAAATATCAAGCCACACAACACACTCCTTTAGGAGAGCATGCATCTTCTTATACACCCCTAGCTCCTTAGGAGGAGAGTCAGGCATCTCTGGGAAGATAACGGTGGATTTTCATACCCTTTGCAAGAGTGGATGCATCTTCAGTTCCTGCTCTGTGCCTGGAGCATCTGCCAAGCTCAAGGTGGATGAGATCCTGGCAATCAACACCTCCAGTTCCTCCTTCCAGGACAGGTAGATAATAGTGGCAACCTCACAATCCTCTGAAGGACATCAGACATCTGAATCCAAGCCACAGTCCAAATCTCCAACAGTTCCCAGCTGATCCTCATCTCCAGAGGGCACCCTTTACTGGGGTGCTTGGCCATAGGCAATCAAACAGGGCTTCCACTCCCAGCTTGCCCAGAGGCTGCAGTCTGAATTTCCATGCCAGAATGACCAGGCCTGTTGTAAAAAGAAAAAGAAAATTCCAGGGAGGACAATCCAGACTCCGGAAGCTCTCCTCGTGAAAATGACCCCCCTACACCAGGGGACATAGTCGCCGTCAAACCCGCAGAGGTCAGGGAGCAGCCCATAGCACTGTTGCTGGAATCTCCGGCTGGCTGGTTATTCTTACCCATAGCACCATCCGCTACCTTCTGCCCTAAGGCAGGCAAGGCTGGACTAACTACATCCCCTGGTGTAGAAAGGGGGAGAAGTCCCTCCAGAGCCAACTCAGAAGCTGCCATGCAAGAAAAGCAGTCCAGAAGCTGAAGATGAGGCACCGTGCTTGCCACAGGCCAAACAACATTTCTTGGAAGACGACAAGTATCATAACAGCGTGTGCTAAGGCTATAGTGACCTGGAAGGTGCACATTAACAGCGCTTACACAGCAACACGTGTTAGGGGTAATTGGGTAGGAACGCGTGTTGGAGCCATTTCAGCAGAACACATGCAAGGACCGCGTGACTGCCAGGCACACAATAGTAAAAAATGCATGTAGGAAAGGGTGGGAAACCCCCCATACCATGCCAATAGTCACCCACGGTAAACCCCGAATTGCACCCCAGAAGGGTGGAATTGGGAGCCCCCAACAAGAACAATGACAAGTTCAAGCCTTGGTACTCACCTCCTGAGAGCTCCAGGCAGAAATCATGCCGGGCTCAGCTCTACTCCCTTGAAACTATTTCTCTGGCTATGCAGACACTGTGTTTAAGGTGGATGGCAGGCAGTTTCCTCTGACAGTCTTCTGCAGTCTTCAGAAGTGAGCAGGAGGTACAGAGGAGGAGGGAGAGGGCACCGAGGTTGTGTTAAGCTGCTGAATTCTTCCAAATCCTTTCAATTTGTTGGCTGCTCAACAGTCTTTTATCATGATACTAGCGTGGAGCTGAACCAATTTTCCCTCCTCCTATGGCTACCAAAAAGACTGCAGTCTAGTGGAGCCTCCCACATCATACTCAAGTGAGAGTTACCCTCAAGGTGGTCATTCACAAGCATTTAAATCAATCTTTTCCTCTTAATATTCAGATTTTCTTCAGAGTGGAGAAAATCCATCCACCATCTGCTGGAGACAAAGAAATACTGAAGAGACCTATGGTGGCTGAGGTGGATAAAGGCATGGAAGTGATGTCATTGAAAACTCAGCATTTTATTGGCTATCTGTCTCCACCAATCTGCTGGTAGGAGAACACAACCCACTTGTCTTGACTGGTCTAGCAGGATGATATGACAGGCAGACTGGCGAATGGCTTCAAGTCTTGCCTGTCGGGGTTTGGGTAAAGCAAAACAATTCTGATCCTGTGATCTCAAAACACATGAGGACACACACTGAAAAAGTGGATTGGACAGGTACTGGGGCTGATTGGAACATAATGCCTTAAAGGTTAGCAAGAGAACCTTAAATTTAATTCTTAAGAAAGGGGCAACACAGTGCTCTGCCATAACAAAGGGTGTCACATGGTCATGGTAGCTAGCTGATGCAACCAGCCTTATTTCAGTGTTTTGGATCAGTTACAGTCATCTCAGAAGTGTTTGCGATAGTTCATTGTACAGTGAGTTACAGTAGTCTAATTTACCGATCACAAGGGCATGAACTAATGTCAGTAGCACTTTCCTCTCAAGGAACGGCTGGATAAACCTAATTAAATGAAGTGTGTGGAAAGACAACTTGGTAACCAAAGAAATTTGCTGTGCATAGTTCAAATGAGTATCCAGGTAACAGCCTTGAATGTGCAGAGTGACCATCAATTACTAGTGTTACAGATGGGGCAACTGGTCGATCTGTTACCCACATTGCACAGGATACAAAATAATTGAGCTTATTACTGGCAAGCCAGGTAGTTACCTCATCCCAGCAACTGTTCAGAGCCACTGTATCCATAATCAAAGGGTTTATATAGGCTACCACAGGCCTTGACAAATTTTGTGCAGATTTAGGAGCCAGTTCAAAGGAGCCAGTGCTTGTGATTTCCTCGTCCTCCCCCACCACATCCCCAATTATCTTTCACGCCAGTCTCATGTTCTCAAGTCTCGTGATACCACCGCACATCATCTTTAGATAATAATTATAGCTTCAGATAGCAAGTGTCTGTGTGGGTGTGTGGTGCAACAGTGGTGTCTGTGTGTGTATAGGATGTGGCAGTGGGTGCCTTTGTGTGGGTAGGATGCAGGGTTGCGGTGTGTGTGTGTATGTGCTGCAGGGCAGGTGAGCCTGTGTGTGTGCAGAGATAGGGTTCCAGTATGTGTGTGTGAATGAGAGTGTGTGCGTGTGTGTGCAGTGTGGAGGCGAGATGCCTATGTGTGTGTGTGCACACGTAGTGTGGAGCTGGGGTCCATGACTGTCCTCCAGAGGTAGTATGCCTGTGTGTATGAATACATGGTGTGGGATGCTTCTGGGTGGGTTCTGTGGAGAAGGGAATGCATCTTTTGTCAAATAGGCATTATGACCTATTGTCCCCATGCATTCATCCCTTTAACATCCTTGCACTTTTCCTTTCCCCCTCCATCCCCTCCTCACTCTCTTTTCCCCTTCCAAGTTACTGGCCCTTTAAGTTTTTGTAGTTTCACTTACACCTGCTAACTTTTTTTTTTTTAATTGCTGGCCCCAATCAGCTCTCTTCTTCTGCCTTCCAGGTTGTGATCTCTCCTGTTCTACCCATGGGATCTGATCTCATGCAGGCGGAAGAGAAGGGAAAAGCTGAGATCACGACCCAGATACAAGCTGACTGCCTGCAGGGATCACATCTCCCGCAGGCATACAACTTGCATCTGGGCCGTGATCATGGCCTTCCCCTTCTCTTATTTATTTATTTATCTAGCTATCATTTCCTATCTACCGCCTTTCAATTTTATCAAGGTGGTTTACATTGAATGCAGCAACAATTTTACATAAATGGCTAAACACAACGACATTTACATAGAACAGTGTGATAAGGAAGCTTATCATAGCTCAGGTAGGAGCTATAGAAAAGATGATGTGACTCTGAACAAGCAACCTGTCAGTTCTGGTAGAAGTGAGAAAACAGAGTTTTCACATAAAAGACTACCAGTCCCAAAATGCACCAGGTTTCCAGCAGCCATGAGAGGGGCTGAAGTGAGAAAATGTGTGTGCAATCAAGAGAGCTATGAGGTAATCCCTAAGCACTCATCTCAAAGGGCAGGGCCTGATTCAAGACAGCTGCGCTGTGTTAGGGAGCAGCACACATTAGGACAGAATAAGAATAGAGCTTATTCTTCAGGAAACAGTTTCAAGAACAGCTTCAGCAACGGCTACAAGCACCAGTATCACCTGGAGAAACAGAAGCCAAGCCAAGCAGATAGAGAGAGAAGGAAACTCTCTGGAAGGAAGAGAAGAAAGGCCATTGGAAGGTCTGGGAGATTCCAAGGCAGTACTCATACTGGGAGGTATTCCAAAAGCCAGCAGAGTCCATTGGACTGGATTCAGCCAGAGGAATGGAGTGGCAGAGATAGGAATCACCAGTGGCTACCTGGAAGAGAGAAGACTGCATGTGGAAGGGACTTTCAGACCAAGGCCAGAAGGTATGTGAGAGAAGATCCAGTGTCCAGGGATCAAGATTGGAAGGCTGGACATCAGAATTGGATTACATATTGGCCAGGCTATACAGAGAGGAATAATGATAGCAGGAGAGGCTCAGGTATGAACACTGATCCAGACCCTATCTATAATAGAGAATGGCAGCAAGGGAATAAGCATTCTCATGATAGTGCCTTAATGAAAGACTCATCTGTGCCAATGTATGATATTGACCCTATGATTGTTGATGCAGGGGGAAATACAGCAGATGAAACTATTTACATGGACTGTTCTTTATCTAAATGCTATTGCTAGTTTTCTATGAGCAAACACATCAGCCATCACAAAGAAACCTAACTTTGTTCTTTATTTCCACTGCAAACAGCTCTTAAAGCAGGATTTGGGTTCACACAGTAGCAGCCAGCCAGCTAAAGGCTTACAGCTGGTCAATTGATAGTAATTAAAGCTGCACCTGATTGTGTGTGTGAGCAAGGGAGAATCACTGCTGAGATCTGCGTGGAAAATAAGCAGAAGTTAACCTAACCAGCAAAGTTTATTCTTTTCTTTGTGCCTTTGTATTTGGTAATTATTTGCTAAGAACACATTAGCTAATTGCCTGACAAGCTGAAGGTTGTTTTCTGGTTTACTTTGTGACTTTTTGTTATCCATTTAAACACTGCAAGCAAGTAACCTCATTTATAGTGCTATCAAGCATACATGTGCTGGGTGAATTAAACCCCATCAATAAAAGAAGTATTTTATTGATCTTACCACTTGGTTTCACAACTCAAATTATTGTCATCAGCTGTGTTTGGGAGTGAATGAACTACAATACCCACAATACCTTGCAAGAATCATATGAATATATGCATCGTCAAGATTGGGTAAGTTCTCACCCTAGGCAGCCGTCTGACAACAGCTAACTATACCAATTGTGTATATCACAATTTAACTGTGTAACCCTTCAATAACAACTATTTACAATAGCAACTATTTAAAATATTTAGGCCTCCGTTTAGTATATCATATGATAATGTGGGCAGGATGTTTTTGTGTATTAAGGCTATGTTTCTAGTATTTTGTTGAAATATTTTGTGAACAGGTATGTTTTTAGTTGTTTTCGGAAGTCAGTGGGGTTTGTAGTTACTCTTAATTGGTGTGGGAGAGAGTTCCAGAGGGAAGGGCTGTAGTATTCAAATGCTTTTTGGAGTTCCAGAGGGAAGGGCTGTAGTATTCAAATGCTTTTTGGAGTGTTTGGGAAGAGTAAGTCTTGATTGTTGTTGTCGAGAGAGTGTTTTGATGTTGCCTCCTCCTTGATTATCTGGCACCCTCTGAATTAGCTCTTTTAAGCATGCATCAGATTGACCGTGCAAGGTTTTGAATGTCATCATTATTGATTTGTATTTTATTCGGGATCGTATGGGGATCCAGTGAAGGGATTTTAATAATGGGGTGATGTGTTCTTCCCATTTTGATCCAGTGATTAGACAGGCTGCAGTGCTTTGTGCAATTTGCAAATTCTGAGTTGTGGATTTAGGTAGGCTTTGAAATATCAGATTGCAGTAATCTAAATGTGGAGTGATTATTACTTGGCATACGGTGCGGAAGTGGTTATGTTCAAGTAGAGGTCGTAGGTTTTGTAGGGTCCTCATTTTATAGTAGGCAGTGAATGTAATCTTCTTAATGTGTGATTGGAAGTTCAGCCTTTGGTCAAGAGTTATCCCCAGATATTTCACTTCTTCATGGGGATCGGTTGATTTCCAATTAGTAGATTGTCCAGTGGAATGAAGGCGGTGTCTCATGTAATAGTGAGAACCTCAGATTTGTTGTAGTTGAGAGGTTATAGTGTTCTGGCCAATCTCTCATTGATGTCATGCATGAGGTGATGGTGGCATAATATGGTTTTCTGGTGTTGAATGTAGAATAAATTATCAGGTCATCTGCATATAGGTGGTATTGCATATTGTGTTCTTGGATAATTTTACAGACTGGTTGTATATATATGTTGAATAGAAGGGAAGATAGTGCAGAGCCCTGTGGTATTCCTTGATGCATTGCTAGAGATTTGGAAGTTCTGTTATTGATCTTGATTTGAAACTGTCTTCTGCCCAGAGGGATCTTAGCTCCAGTTGCAGCAATCCTCTTCTTCTCTGCCCATGGGGATCCCATCTCCAGCAGGCAGAAGAGAAGGAGAATCATAGCCCAGATGCAAGTTGTCTGCCTATGCAAGGTGTGATCCCTGCAGGCATACAGCTTGCATATGGGTTGGGATTGTGGCCATCTCCTTCTCTGCTGCCCATGGCAATCGATCTCCCATGGGCAGACAGAAGGGTTTTTCTCTCTTGGTGCGCTCTATTTCCTGGCTGTGAAGTTCCTGCTTACCTGCTATTGGCCCCTGGAGTCCTGCTGAGGCGGTTTCGATTGGAGCTGTTTCTCAAGAGGGCTATATCAGCTCAGCCCTTCTCGCGGGACAGCGGTGGTGCGCTCTATTTCCTGGCTGTGAAGTTCCTGCTTACCTGCTATTGGCCCCTGGAGTCCTGCTGAGGCGGTTTCGATTGGAGCTGCTTCTCAAGAGGGCTATATCAGCTCAGCCCTTCTCGCGTGGCCCCTTCGGCGTCAATTCGGCGTTGGAGGTTCCCTGTTATGGGGAAGAGGAGGAAGCGTTACCCACAACCTGTGCAGTCTAAGGTGGGGAAAGTGGTGGGCCCGATGGACGCCCATGTTTCTGTGGGAGAGATGCCGCAGGCTCCCGCTCCACCTGGAGAAGGTTTGTTGGAGACGTCAACTGTGAGTACTCCGTCCTCTAACAATGATTCCCGCATTCTGGGTTCTACTCCCCCCAGTAAAGTGACTGAGCAAGTCTGGTAATACTGTGACTGTCTCTAGTTCACTTAAAAAGGTTCCCGATGAGGAAGTGCTTCCGGAGTCCTTTTTATATATGGGTGAATTATCTCCACTTTTGCCTTTGGTTATAAGTTTTTCTCAAGTTGGTGAGGCATCCGCCCCACCGGCTGATTTATCTTTGAAGGACATTTGGCTGGCTACTTCTCGCATTGAATCGGTGTTGAGCACATCTTTACAGAAAATTTCCGATTTTTCTAAAATGTCAGAAAATGTCTGATCAGGATAAGCGATTGAATGTGGTGGCTCAACGATTAACAGCATTGGAATCTGACGGTGCAACTCGCCAAAGATTGATGTCTACTTTTGTGCAGGATTTTAATGCTTTGCACCGTCAGGATGAGATGTTGGAGAATTCTCTGTGATCTAGAAATCTCCGGTTGTTGAATTTCCCACGTACTCATTATTTATCCCCGATGCAATTATTTCAGAAATATTTAAAGGAGAATTTGTTAATTGCTGATTTTAGCTCAGTTTTGGTATCTAAAATATATTATGTTCTTCCTCGCAGTTTAACTCAACCATCTGGTGAAGAGGTAGTCGTGGCTCCCTTGCAAGCTTCCTCTACTCTAGATGTTTCAGCTTTTATAGAGTCAGATTCGGATGATATTTCCTCTCGGGCCACACTGTTGGTTACCTTACTTTCTGAGACAGATAAAGATAGAATTATGAGAGCATACTTTAAGAAGAAATCGGAGAAATTTTGTGGGCAGATAGTCCAGATATTTCCAGATGTGTCCAGGGCCACACAGGTGCGACGTAAATCTTTTTTAGATTTGCGTCCGCGGGTGTTGGCCCTGGGAGCGGTTTTCCATCTTAAATTTCCCTGTAAATGTGTTATATTATATCAGGGTATAAAATATGTCTTTTTTGAATCTGTTCAGTTGTTAAATTTCCTAGATAGTAAGGGAGTATAAGTATTGTTCCAGGGATCGATGGTAGCCTGATTGTATTATATTCTTTTTTTGTTTTGTTTTGTTTTTTTTTGCTAGATTTTCTGTTCTAATGTGAACGCACCCCCCTTGATGTGGTTGCTCACTGTATTTCCTTTGGTGTTTGTAGGGTGGATGGGAATTGCGTTATTTGTTTCTTGTAATGTATAAAAAAATTTTATAAATAAAAAATTTTAAAAAAAAAAAAAGAAGGGTTTTCCTCCATGATTGTGGCTATCTTTTGCCCTGGGGACTGTAGTTTAAGAGGTGGGGAGCAACTAAATTCCAGGCGTCAGGTTACATTTTCTGGTCACCATGGTGACCTGGCGCCTGTGATTTGCCGAGCCCTGTGCTACCATCTGAATATCATCTGCAAAATAAAAGCTACTAATACCATGGATCTACAAGATTAGTGGCAAAGGACTACGGAATAGATTAAATAAAATGGGTGCCAAGGTAGAACCCTATGGGACTCCACAGGTCAGAGGATACTGTGAAGAAGTTGAAGAATTAAACTTCACATAGAACTTCCTGTCTTTAGGTAGGAGCAGGGCCGGCAAAAGCATTTCTGTCGCCCTAGGTAAAACCCTGGCCTTGCTGCCCTCCCTCCAACTGCCATTGCCACTACCATCACCCAGCTGCCACTGCCTCTGCTCCCATCCCTGCTGTTGCAAATTCCATCTCCGGAGGGAGAGGCAGGCAGTGGCAACTGCAGTATTTCAAAAAGCAGCAGCAAAAGCAATCGCTCTAGGAAATATGCCGCTGCCTGCCTGCCTCCCTCCAAACGGAATCAACAGCAGCTGGGGGTGGGGGGGTGGCACAGTTGCCCAAGTGTGCCGCTGCCAATGCTCACCTGAGCAGGCCACCTAGCTTGCCTAGTGGACGGGTCGGCCCTGGGTATGAGACAAACTATGCTAATACAGTTCCACAGAGCCCTAGATCCACCTAGTACATAAACATGAGATTGTGACCCACCAGATTAAAGGCCAAGAGAGATGTAATGATACAATAATAGCAATGTTTCCTTTATCCAGGTTTTTTCTTATTTCACTTACAAGAGTAACAAGTAATGTTTCTGTACTATGTTGGCAGCAAAATCCTCCCTGCCACAGATGTAAAACATTTGTTTTTTCAATAAAATATGATAGTTGCTCTTTCAGTCAAGTTAACAACTCTTTCAGTCAACTTGGAGAGTAAAGGCAAATTGGAAAAGTCACTCAATTTTGATAATGTATTTTTTTAAGAAAGGACAAATACTGCCCACTTCTAAAGAGGTGGAACCATACCTAGTGACAGGCTATTATTTATCATGACCAATAAGAATGATGAGATTAAATTCTTCCTTTTTTGTGTGATCATATTGGATAACTTTAATCTACCCGATGTGGATTGGAGTATTCCTTCTGCAAATCTGGAAAGAAGTAAAATAATTGTGGATGAACTTCAAGATGCATTGCTTAGACAAATGGTGATGGAATCGACCAAGGAAAGTTTGATGATGAATTTAGTACTCACCAACGGAGACAGCATGTCAAATGTCCAGGTGGGTACCCATGTGAGCAGCAGCGATCATCACATGGTGTGGTTTGAGATAAAAGCCAAGGCAGAGTCCAATCACAGAAGGCTCAAAGTCCTAGACTTCAAAAACGCTAACGTCAGTAAAATGGCCAAGTACCTGAAGGAGAGGTTGGCAGGGTAGGAGGTGGTAAGGGAAGTGGAACTGCAGTGGGCTAAACTAAAGGAGGCAATAAAAGGGGCAACAGATAGATATGTAAGAA
This sequence comes from Ichthyophis bannanicus, assembly GCA_033557465.1. Lineage (NCBI taxonomy): Eukaryota > Metazoa > Chordata > Amphibia > Gymnophiona > Ichthyophiidae > Ichthyophis > Ichthyophis bannanicus. The sequence continues at coordinate 908,653,346 of CM066034.1, forward strand.
AAGTAAATAAAAGCAAGAGGAAAATGAAACCTATTTGGTTCTCCAAAGAAGTGGCTGCACAAATAAAGGCAAAAAACACAGCTGTCACAAAATTCCGAAGTTCACAAATAGAGGAACACAGAAAAGAATACAGGATAAAGCTAAAAGAGACAAAAAGAGAAATAAGAATAGCAAAATCAAAGGCAGAAGAAAAGATGGCTAAAGATCTAAAGTGTGATGACAAAGCTTTTTTCGGGTATATTTGGGAGAAGAGGAAGATCAGAGGTGGATTTGCAAGACTTAAAAGTGTCGAGGACAGATTCGTGGAAGTGACATTGAAAAAGCAAAAATGCTAAACAAATACTTCTGTTCTGTTTTTACTAAAGAAAATCCTGGAGAAGGACCACCTGTGATTGACAAATATACAAATGGGAATGGTATAGATACCACACCATTCACAGAAGATGATGTGTTTGAACAGTTTGCAAAACAAAGTGAACAAGCTCATGGGACCAGATGGGACACATCCCAGGATACTGAAAGAGCTGAGAGGTTCTGACAGGCCTTTAAAGGATGTTTTTAATAGATCCTTGGAGACTGGAGAAGTTCCACAGGAGTGGAGAAGGGCTGATGTGGTACCTCTTCACAAAAGTGGTAATAGGGAAGAAGTGGCAAACTACAGGCCAGTAAGGCTTATCTCGGTGGTAGGAAAAGTAATGGAGGTGCTCCTGAAAGAGAGAATAGTGGGTTTTCTCGAAACCAATAGGTTGCATGATCAGAGACAACATGGTTTTACCAAAGAAGAATCATGCCAAACAAATCTGATTGAGTTCTTTGACTGGGTGAACAGAGAACTAGATCAGGGCATGTGATGGATATAATCTACCTAGATTTCAGCAAGGCCTTTGATATTGCTCCTCATAGGAGGCTTATCAATAAACTGAACAGCCTGGGGATGGGTTCCAAGGTGGTGAACTGGGTCAGAAATTGGTTGACTGACAGACAACAGAAGGTGATGGTGAATGGAACTCACTCGGATGAAAGGAAGGTGATTAGTGGCAAGCCCCAAGGATCGGTCCTGAGAGTAGTACTGTTCAATGTATTTGTGAGTGATAAATCCTGAAGGACTGAATGGAAAGTCTGTCTTTTTGCAGATGACATGAAAATTTGCAACAGAGTGGACTCCCCTGAGGGAATGGATAACATGAGGAAAGATCTACAAAAATTGGAAGAATGGTCTAATGCTTGGCAGTTAAGATTTAATGTTAAGAAGTGCAGTGTCATACACTTGGGATGTAGAAATCCAAGGAAACTGTATGCAATAGTGGGTGAGAGATTGGTGTGCACAGACCAGGAGAAGGATCTCAGAGAGATTGTTTCTAAGGATCTCAAGGAGGCAAAACAGTGTGACAGGGTGGTGGCCAAAGTCAGAAGGATGCTGGGTTGCATACAGAGAGGAATTATCAGCAGAAAGGAGGAGGTACTAATGCCACTGTACAAGTCACTGATGAGGCGTCACTTGGAATATTGTGTTCAGTTTTGGAGACCATATCTCACAAAGGATATAAAAAGACTGGAAACAATTCAGAGGAAGGTGAACAAAATGATTTGGTGCCTGCGCCAGAAGACATACGAGAAGAGACTTGAAGACCTAAATATGTATACTCTAGAGGAGAGGGGGGACAGGGGAGATATGATACAAGCCTTTAAATACTTAGAATATTAATGAACAAACAAACCTTTTTCAAAGACAGGGAAGCTGCAAAACTAGAGGACATAACATGAAGCTGCAAGGGGGTAAACTGAAAGGCAATGTCAGGAAATACTTTATCTCCAGGAACAAGCAGGAATGTACTCGTAATCTTCACATATGGGTGATGTCAGCACTGATGGAGCCTGTACGGGAATACTCCCCAGCGTCCTATAGGAAAGCTTTTGGGAGCATCCCACTGTGCCTGCGTAACTGCCTTTCCGCCTTTCCAACTCTCCTTCCTCAGTTTTTCGTTTTCCGCAGAGCCAACAGGGAGCAATTCCTGTCACCACAGAAAATTTACTTCTTTTGTGGTCGCGTCTGCCTTCCCGTCGATGCTAGCACCAGTATCGTTGGTGTCTCTCTTCTTTTCTTCTGTCTATTTTCTTTTTAAAAAAAAAAAGAAAAAAGAAAAAAGAAAAAAAGAAAAAGGTTTTTTTTCGAGGGTCTCTGCCCTCCAGGTGCCATTTAGGACCTTAGGCCCCTTTGTTCCTCAAAATGGAGAAACCAACTAGTAGTTTCAAAAAGTGTTCCAAATGTAGCAGTACTATTTCTGCTACTGACACCCATGACTGGTGTCTTAAATGTTTGGGACCAGAACATTCGCCATTGGAATGTCTCCTCTGCAGGAAGATGACAAAGAGGGACCTGCAGAATAGAGCTGTGAAACTCGGCACCCTCTTTGCCATGGATACAATGTCCATTGCATAGACGTCATCCAGGGCTTCATCTTCCTCCCATAAATCTCAGGTAACGAAACCTAAGTCTTCTTCGAAGACTGGTCAGTCCTCAAAGGGTAGATCTCCTAAGCATCGAGATGCTTTAAGCGTTGCCCTAGAGGAGAATACACTGGCCAAACAACCCCGGCGGGAGGTCCTTGCCTCCAAAGCATTAACAGGGTCCCAAGATGCTCCCGAGGCTTCCACCTCCAGAGAGCTCTTGGTGCCATGTTCTGGGGTTGTGGCCTGCTGTTCGGGTACCGATACCCAGGCATCGGCTGGTTCCATGGATCAGAGTATCCTGGCCAGTGAGTGGAGTCTTGTGGCCTTGCTGGCAGTTTCGGTACCGCTAAAGCCTCTGCAATCGGTTCCGCAGTCATCGGTACTGGTGTCAGTACCGAATGTATCTGCATCGACTATTGCGCCGCTCTCCACACTACAACCCTTGCCGGCCCTAGAATCAGTGTCCGGCATCGATGGTCTGGTACCAAGGCATTCCAATGCCGATTTTGATCGGTACCATTGATGGGCTGGGCAGGAGCACCCGGCCCATCAATACTTTGAGTCTTCTGATTCCGATTCTTCCGATGAATCGATCGGTACCGGAGAGGCTCTTCCGGAAGATCCTTCTCCTTACCCACAATGCCGTATGTTTCCTCCAGAGGACATGTCTTTTCAAGACTTTATACGGGATGTGGCTCAGGGCCTCTCCATTACGGTGACCTCCAAGAAGGAACCGAGAGCTGAAGAATTTGAAATTCGTCAGTATCCGGCAGCCCCTAAGGAGGCTGCTTCCTTACCCATTCATCGGATATTGCATGACCTCATGCTTAGGATGTGGGAAACACCTTGAACAGTGTCTCCACATTCTCGGAGTCTTGATATCATGTACCGGGTACCGCAGTGTCCCGGTTTCCAGAAGACGCAGTTACCACACCATTCCATGGTTGTGGAATCGGCAATGCGTCGAATCAAAAGTGCTAAGACACATTCATCTAATCCCCCGGGCCATGAGGCGAGAACTCTCGATGCTTTCGGCCATCGATGTTTTCAGGCCTCCATGTTATCGGCCAGAATAAGTTATACATATGCTACATGGGTATGTTTCTTCGGGAGGTGACTATAGATTTAGAACTAATGGCTCCTCTTCTCCCCAATGATAAGAGGGCTGATTACCTTATACTTGTAAAACATGCCCAGAATGTTTCCAAATTCATGAACAGGGCAACCTTTGATTGTTTTGAGTGCATTAGCAGGACTTCTGCTATCTGCATTGGTGCACATTGGATTGCTTGGTTACAAGCATCTGATCTTGAGCAGTGGGTGCAAGATAAGCTGGGGAATATTCCTTGCATGGGGGAAAACCTCTTTGGCAAGGATTGGCAGGACAAGGCTTCTCAGTTGGAGTCCAAGAATACTACCCTAAATAGGCTTTCTAGGACCACTGCCAACCCAGCTAAAAAAAAAAAAAAAAAAAGACGGTAAAGAAGCCCTTTTTCAACCTTCTTATACCCATGCTGTGCACTGTCCAGTCCATGCTTCCCAGAAGGGACAGCAACAACCGAAGCAACAAAGGAAGGTTCAGGCCCCCAGAGCTCAACCAGCTGAACAGACCCAGCCTCCACAAGGTCTTTGACTCCTTTCTAGAGAAATTAGCTGTCCTACCTCTGCAAATTCGAGAGCCAGTCGACATTCCAGGCAGACTATGTTACTTTGCCCAAAGGTGGCACCAGATAACATCAGAAGGAACACAAAGGGCAAGATTTTATGCTGTGCGTTCCATATGGTAGCTACAAAGCATAATCAACTATCATATTGATTCTTTGTTATACTATCCTGTACGCTTCAATTGATACATGGTACATACAACATTCTCAGCCCCCTGAGGAAGGTGGTGACGAAACGCATTGGGGCGTTTCTTTATTAATAAAGCGCAGTGACCATTATACCGTTTGCCCTTTGTGTTCCTGTGGTTAGTTGCAAGTAGGTACTCTTTTGATTTGGTTTGGTGTTTTACCAGATAACATCAGAATATTGGATTCTCTCCATAGTGGCAGAGGGGTACAAACTTCCCTTCCAAGAGAATTCAGTTCTTGGCCCCCTCTCACCACTCTCTTGTGCCAGGAGGTTACCACCCTTCTTGCTCAAGGTGTGATACAGGAAGTGCCACTTTCCCAACAAGGCGTGGGCTTCTACTCCCCCTATTTCCTTATACCAAAGAAAACAGGAGGATATAGGCCCATTCTGGACCTCAGAGAATTAAACAAGTATCTGCTCTGGGAGAAATTCAAGATGATCTCTCTCGGAACACTTCTCCCTTACATTCAGAGTCAGGATTGGCTTTGTTCTCTAGATCTAAAGGATACGTATACACATATTCACGCAGAACACAAGAGGTTTCTTCAATTCCTCTTTCAAGGAAGACATTACCAGTACAGGGTTCTACCCTTCGGCCTGGCTTCTGCCCCAAGAGTCTTCACAAAATGCATGGCAGTAGTGGCAGCATTCCTAAGGTCTCTAGGGATATTTGTCTTCCCCTACTTAGACGACTGGCTCATCCAAGCATCGTCAGCTCCAGAGGCCAGCTCTGCTCTCTCCTGCACAATGCAGGTTTTTCAACATTTGGAATTTGTAATAAATCTTCCAAAATCCCAACTCACCCCTTCTCAAACCTTAGAGTTCATAGGGGCTCTTCTAGACATGCAGCAGTCAAGGGCTTTTCTACCACAGGTCCACTGCGCTCGAATAGTTCAACTAGCTTCTCAAACAGGTATAAAGACTTTAACTGCTCGAGAAATACTTCAAGTTGCTCGGTCATATGGCTTCCACTGTACATGTGGTTCCCTATGCTCGTCTGCACATGCGTGCAGCTCAATGGACCCTAGCTTCACAGTGGACTCAGGTATCAGGTCATCTGGGGGACAAAATCATGATCTCTGCACGTCTAATTTCGTCCCTCCAATGGTGGCAAATCACCAAAAAACGTTCTCGTAAGGTCACCTTTTCAGAGGCCACCACACCAGTCTACTCTGATGACGAATGCATCCAAATTGTGTTGGGGAACTCATCTGGACAATTTCTCCACTCAGGGTCTTTGGACTCAACAGGAGGCTCGACTTCACATAAACCTGTTAGAACTCAGAGCCGTCCTCAATGCTCTTAGAGTGTTTCAGGACCACCTGCGCTCCAAAACAGTTCTAATCCAGATGGACAATCAGGTAGCCATGTTCTATGTGAACAAGCAAAGTGGAACAGGGATCAGGTCCTTGGTCCGATTCTATTTAACATCTTTGTTAGTGATATTGCAGAAGGGCTGTCGGGTAAGATTTGCTTGTTTGCAGATGATACCAAAATCTGCAATAGAGTAGACACCCGGGAAAGAGTAGATAACATGAGGAGGGATCTAGCTAAGCTTGAATAATGGTCTAGAATTTGGCAGCTGAAATTTAATGCTAAAAAATGCAGGGTCATGCATTTGGGCTGCAAAAATCCAAAGAAAGGGTACAGTGTAGGTCCTGAGGTATTTCTGTCCACAAAAGAAGAGCGGGACCTGGGAGTAATTGTGTCTGATGATCTTAAAGTAGCTAAACAGGTAGAAAAGGAGACTGCAAAAGCCAGAAGGATGCTTGGGTGTATAATAGGGAGAGGAATGGCCAGCAGAAAAAAAAGGTGGTAATGCCTCTTTATAAGTCTTTGGTGCGACCTCTTTTGGCATATTGTGTGTAATTCTGGAGACCGCACCTTCAAAAGGATATAAGCAGGTTGGAGTCGGTGCAAAGGGTAGCTACTAAAATGGTTAGCGGTCTTCATTATGTAGCATATGAGGACAGACTTAAAGATTTTAATATATATACTTTAGAGGAAAGGTGGGATGGGGCGATATGATAGATATTTTTAAATACTTCTGTGGCATAAATGCACAGGAGGGTCTCTTTCAATTGAAGGCAAGCTCTGCTATGAGGGGACATTGGATGAGAGTGAAAGGGGAGAGATTCAGGAGTAATATGCGGAAATATTTCTTTACGGAAAGAGTGGTAGATGCATGGAATAGTCTCCCAGTGGAGGTGGTGGACACGAGGACAGTATCCGAATTTAAAAAAGCATGGGACAAACAGAGGATATCTAAAAGGTAAAAAGGAGACTATTGTAGTTGATATGGAAGGGCAGCCTAGATAGGCCACATGGTCTTTTTCTGCCATTATGTTTCTATGAGGAGGTGGGGTGCCTGCAAGTGAGCACGTCTTTCATGCGGAGATGGGGTACCTGAGTATGTGTGAGTGTGTGGTGTGGGGGTGGGGATAGGGTGCTTGTGTGTGTTCTAGGGGGAGGGGAATGCACCTTTAGGCAACAGCTTGCACTCTTCCTTCCCCTTCCAACCTCTCTTCTGCTGACTCCCCTCTTCTGTTACTCTTCAGACTCCGCCCCTTCACTAACACTCCCAATCCCTGCCGTAAAATCTCCTCCCTAATCCTCCTTTTCTAAATAGGCCACGGCCCCTTTAAATTGTCCTTGCCTTTACCTCACTTCCTCTCCCCCAACACCTTTTCTGCTGCAGGCTATGACCGCGATATCCCTCTTCTCATCTGCCTGGGGGGATCCAATCTCCTGTGGGCCGATAGAAAAGGGGTTTTCTTCTCTTCTGCCTGTGGGGGATTGGATCCCTGCAGGCAGTCACCTTGCCTCTGGACCATGATTGCAGCCTCTACCTTCTCTTCTGCCCGCAGAGATCTGATCTCCAGCGGGCAGATAAAAGGGGTCTTTGCCATGATTGTAGCCATCCCCTTCTCTTTTGTTTGTGGTGGTTGGGATACCTGCAGGCAGAAGGGGGAAGCAGCAATTGCGTCCCAGAGGCATGCTGTCTTCATGTGGGGATCCTATTCCCTGCGGGCATGATAGATACCCATCTCTTCTGCCCATGGGAAGTCAGATACCCACAGGCAGACAAAGGGTTGTGGCCATTAGGGCAACTCATTTGTGAGGGGGGCAATGCCCTCCCTTACCCCCCAGACTCCAACCATGGTTGATCTCAGTGCCACTTGCTCAGAGGCAGCCGTGTTGCTGAATAGCTGTTGTGCTGGCTCTTCCCACAGCCTATCTCTGAACAAGGATCACTGGGACTGAGGGAGGAGGCAGACCATGGAGAGAAGCAGTGTTGCCTGCATATGGGATCAGAGAGAACTATGCCACACGTTACTACTCGACAAACAAAAGCAGCATCTAGAAGAGAGGTGCACATGGTGATGGGAAAGTTTCTAGTCCTATGTCCCTACTCACGTCACTACTCTGAATGAGTGATGAGCCACAAGACCTCTGTATGTAGATACTGACACCCTGTAAATATTAAATTGCTACACAAATAGTATCCCTTTATAACCCACCAAGTTGTACTCCCTTGTTCAATGTAAAGTTTAAAGTTCAATTGTCAATGTAAAGTTAATGCTGTTTTAATTGTAAACCGCTTTGAATATATGATGGCGCGGTATAGAAAATGTATTAAATAAATAAAATTTGTGCAGCAGGGCAGCCTACAGCTGGTGCCAAAATTCCAAATTTGCTATGCCTCTACTGCAGGCCTCAACAAATTTTGTATGGATTTAGGAGCCAGGGCAAAATCTTAGGAGACAGTGCTTGTGACTTCCCTGTGTCCCCACATTGTCTCTCACACTGGTGTCATGTTCTAGTCTCATGAGACCAGTGCAAGCGTTCCTATACCACATAGCATCTTTAGATCTAAATGCAGATAACAACAGTTATAGCTTCAGATATTAAGGGTCCGATTCTGAGACACAACCCCACAATCCATCCTGCCTCTATTCCCTCTCTGACTCTCCCCGCACGGCAAGAGCAGCAGGATGGGGAGAGCTGGTGGGGGGTGGGAGGGGTATGGTCTGGGCAGAGCAGGGGCGGGTCGAGGCAGCAGGACGTACAGGGTCATGGCCCTGTATGTCCTGAGGGGTCAGGGGGAACATGCTGATTATTCCACCTCAAAGGTGGAATAATCAGCACGAACCGGGTGATCAGAGCCAGGTGCAGGGAGGTCCTTGCCACCCGATCCAGGCCCCGGCTGGTCAGCTGTGGATCGGGCGGCAGAGAAGAGGGGGGTCTGCATCAAAGGAACCAGGGAAGCCTGTGGGGAGGACATCCCCACAGGCATGCAGGGCATAATGCAAGGCACAACCAAGAAAAACCTACATATACTACAAATGGCTCAAAATGTCACTGCCCGGATTATTTTTAAAGCCAAGCTATCGGACCACACCTCCCCCATTCTATACTCCCTTCACTGGCTCCCTGTTGCGAGTAGGATTCAATATAAAGTCATAGTGAACAACTTCAAGCTCATTAACAAAATAGCCCCCTCTCATCTCTCAACCTTAATCCAAACCCTCCCCCCCCAGTAAGAAGGTCAAGAAGAAGGACGAACCTTAACATGCTGCTAATTCCTGACTCTATTCAAAGAACAAAGCAGATAACGAGCAATTCTGCATTTTCATACTTTGCACCTGTTCTATGGAACAATCTTCCAATGACCTTAAGAGAAATCAAGGACCTCCAAACTTTCAAAAAAGAACTAAAAACACACCTCTTCACCCGCATTCGACTAGGTAAGCCATGAGATCCTCCTGAAGCGGCTTGAAGAGAAGCGTATCTGTGACACAGCACTAAACTGGTGCAAATCATACCTGTCCTACAGATGGCAACACGTACGCTCGGAAACCTCAACATCGGAACCCTTCCACCAGAAGCAGGGCGTCCCACAGGGTTCCTCCCTCTCCGCCCTGATGTTCAACCTTTACATGCAGCCAATCTGTAACCTCATCCAATCTTTCAAGGTTAACTGCCTGATATATGCCAACGATGTACTACTCTACATGCCTTTCTTAACCGACCATCCAGACTTTGGTGGTGGTTTAGAAATCATGATAGCTGCCTCTGCAGTACAGTAAAGAGAAGTTCAAGGCAAAAGGGCATTCTTTTGTATTGGTACAAACAGGGGCGGCTCTATAATGAGGCAGAGTGAGGCGGTCGCCTCAGATGGCAAAGTTTTGGGGGCACACAAAAAATCTATTGGTCACTGAACGACAATGTACATTCAATAAAACAAAATATATCGTTCACTTTTAACTATATGAAGGATCAGAATTAGAATACGAGGTCTCAGTATAAAAAAAACACTGCTGTCTCTAGGTTCACACCTAATATCAGCAATCGTGTTGTATTACATCAATGACCTCATGCATATAATGTAAAAAACAAAACAAAACTCAGTCCTTATAATGTTAGAATAATATACTCAGCTTCAAAATTATGATGTTAGAATAATATACTCAGCTTCAAAAAAGGACTGGGTTAAATCCTCTACTTCACATATGATCCCAACGTACAGTCCCGGTACCAGCCAGACGTTTCAGATTAATTTCTTCAGGGGACCGTTAAACAACTGTAGAAAACAACAAAACAAACCCTATTAAACCATCACCCTCACAAAACTACACAATATTAAAAAATATTAGAAAACCCATAACCAAATCCTTTCTTACCTCAGATGCTGCCCGCGTTAACTCGCTATTCTACACTGGCTGACAAATGTCTCCCGCCAGCAAAAAACGCCGCGCATGCGGGTTGTGTACTACCTACTTCATTTTTAAACCCCCAATAGCTGTCGCTTACCAATCCTGGCTCACCGCCTAGAAACACCAATTAACAACAAAACTATACCATAAAATAACTATTCTCCTCAATACATAATATTAACTCATACACACGCCAACCATTCTATCTGTCCATTCAAACCCTTCGGAGACAAAGTATTTAAACTAAAAATCAACCGTTGTTCCCGCTTAATAAGTGTTTGATCCAAAGTCTTCCCCTGACTACCAACTTGTATTTGCTCTAGACACAAACATCTCAACTGTTCAAATATATGGGCATTCTCGATGCAATGTTGAACCATAGGAGCCTCTAAACATTTACGATTCAACCGACTGCGGTGCTCTCTCATACGTATGCGGAACGGACGAATTTCAATTTAGGATTGATCTAGAGGCTTTGATTAGAAAATTGTGGCTGAAAAATTATTTTGCAGAGGCTCCACCCACAGTTCCTGATCAAGCGTCAGTGTCCTCACAAGAACCAGGCTCTAAGAGGATCCGATTACCACTTAAATCTACCTGGTCCCCTCCAGGTCTTCCTCATCCAGCATTAGAAGTGTTTAAACAACTAGTATTACGTGATGTTAAGTTTTTGGAAACCACTCGCAAATTGCAACGTACGGCTCATACCCCGGAGGAACATAAAGCTCTGCGGGCTTTACGGGCCCGATCAGACATTGTGATAAGGAGAGCCGACAAGGGTGGAGCGGTAGTTGTATTAGCGATGGAGGATTATGTTTCTGAGGCCTTATCACAATTGCAAGATTCCACTGTATATTCACGTTTACATTGTGATCCTCTTCCGGAACTTCAACGAGTAATTAATAGCCTGACTTTGGAGGAGCTCGACCAACATCTTATTACTAAACAAGAATATCAGTTTTTGAACCCCAAGGCACCAGGTACGGCCAAGCTGTACCTGGTTCCAAAAATCCACAAGAATTTACTAAGGCCTCCGGGTAGACCTATAGTGTCTACCCGTGGTAGTGTGTTGGAGCCTTTGTCAGTTTTTGTGGATTCATATTTGCGTCCTCTTTTACCCCCAATACCTTTGTTTTTGAGAGACACCACTCACTTTTTGAATGTTCTTGAAAAACAACATCCCTTAGTTAATCAACCTGACATTCTGCTAGTGACATTAGATGTCGTCTCCCTGTACACTAATATCCCGCAGGGGGCAGCTTTAGCAGTAGTTGAACAGGTTCTTAGCCAGCGTAATGATATGACAGATTTGAGGAGGGATTTTCTTCTTAAATTAGCAAGGCTAGCTATTTATCATAATTATTTTGCGTTTCAAGGGCTATTATATCAGCAAAAATCAGGAGTTGCTATGGGCGCTACATGCGCCCCGTCCATAGCAAACCTTTATATGGGTTTTTTTGAGAAGAAGTGGGTTGTCTCATCTAAATACTCTTCTCACATTGTGTTGTGGAAACGTTTTATAGATGATGTTTTTCTCTTATGGCAAGGTACAGTAGAAGTGCTGAAGGAATTTCTGGGGTGGCTTAATGCCTGTGATACAAATATTAAAATTTACTTCTGTGTATCATTCTGAAACACTCAATTTTTTGGATGTCTGTGTGACGCGTACCCCGGATGGGTGGGCTATACAGTTTTTAAGAAACCTACGGATAGGGTCACTTTTTTACAATTTGGAAGTATGCATCCTCCGCGCTTAAAGACAGGGCTCCCCTTTTCTCAATTTCTACACTTCAGACAGAATTGTTCAGACAGGGATGATTTCAAACAGAAAGCTCAGGTTTTACAAACCAATTTTCTTCGGAGGGGTTATCCGAAGGCGATAGTACATCGAGCATACACTAGAGCACTCTTTAATCATCGAACAGCATTGTTAGAAGTTGATCCTGCTAGTGAACGGACTGAAATAAGTGACACCCATGTTAATTTTATTACCAGGTATTCTCCCTTAAGCGGTGAGCTGTAGAGAATTTTTCGTAAGCATAGTAACATCCTGGCTGCAGTACCTGGTTTGGGTAATAAACCTATCCGGTGTGTATGGCAGAGAGATCATAATTTGAAGGACTTGCTCAGTCCAGCAATAATACCATCAGGTGAGAAAGGGATACTTGATAATGGAGTGGGTGGCCATTCTGCGTGTGGCACGTGTGACATCTGTGCCATTACGTTGTGTCTTGACACCTTTGTTTATCAGGGTGTTTCAGTGCATATTCAATGTCAAACTACCTGTGAATCTAAGAATGTTGTTTATGCGGTTGTATGCCCGTGTGGCCTTTGCTATATAGGAAAGACAATTCGTCCGTTCCGCATACGTATGAGAGAGCACCGCAGTCGGTTGAATCGTAAATGTTTAGAGGCTCCTATGGTTCAACATTGCATCGAGAATGCCCATATATTTGAACAGTTGAGATGTTTGTGTCTAGAGCAAATACGAGTTGGTAGTCAGGGGAAGACTTTGGATCAAACACTTATTAAGTGGGAACAACGGTTGATTTTTAGTTTAAATACTTTGTCTCCGAAGGGTTTGAATGGACAGATAGAATGGTTGGCGTGTGTATGAGTTAATATTATTTATTTATTTAACAAGTTTTTTATACCGCCTTTTCCTTAAATCAAAGCGGTTACAAGACATACAAAGGTTATAAAGTAAGGGAAATATACACTGTATAAACAAAACATGAGAGTGGTAAGGAAGGATAAACAATATAGGTCAACCACTACAGAAAATCATTTTATAAAACAGCTACAATAGGAGAATAGTTATGGTATAGTTTTGTTGTTAATTGGTGTTTCTAGGCGGTGAGCCAGGATTGGTAAGCGACAGCTATTGGGGGTTTAAAAATGAAGTAGGTAGTACACAACCCGCATGCGCGGCGTTTTTTGCTGGCGGGAGACATTTGTCAGCCAGTGTAGAATAGCGAGTTAACGCGGGCAGCATCTGAGGTAAGAAAGGATTTGGTTATGGGTTTTCTAATATTTTTTAATATTGTGTAGTTTTGTGAGGGTGATGGTTTAATAGGGTTTGTTTTGTTGTTTTCTACAGTTGTTTAACGGTCCCCTGAAGAAATTAATCTGAAACGTCTGGCTGGTACCGAGACTGTACGTTGGGATCATATGTGAAGTAGAGGATTTAACCCAGTCCTTTTTTGAAGCTGAGTATATTATTCTAACATCATAATTTTGAAGCTGAGTATATTATTCTAACATCATAAGGACTGAGTTTTGTTTTGTTTTTTTTACATTATACGCATGAGGTCATTGATGTAATACAACACGATTGCTGATATTAGGTGTGAACCTAGAGACAGCAGTGTTTTTTTATACTGAGACCTCGTATGCTAATTCTGATCCTTCATATAGTTAAAAGTGAACAATATATTTTGTTTTATTGAAAGTTTTTGGGGCAGCAACAAATGTCCCCAAAACAGCCGCCTCACTCCACCTTTAAACTAAAAATAAAAAAAGTGAAAAAGCTGCTGCCACTTGGCAGCAGCAGATTCAACCACTGCCGCCACCCCCCCTCACCCCCACGAGAGGCCCTGCATGCCTGGTGGTCAGCAGCAGATTCAACCCCCTGTCGCCACTCCTTCTCACCCACACGGGAGGCCCTGTACACCTGACAGTCGGCGGCCATGGCTCTGCAAAGCCGCAGGAAAGAACTGCCTTTCCTTTCTTTCCCACGGCTCTGTTAAAGTTGAGCCCGGTGCTGCTGAGGATTAACAGCACAGGAAATGCTGTTGTTAACCTCAGTGGGAATCATGGGAATGCAAGTTGACATTGGAAGGTACTAGGGGGAGGACTAGAAAGGGGCCGATACTGGGAAGGGTTACTGGGACTGGAAATAGGCTGATGAAAAGAAGTGAAGAAAACAAAAGAAGAGATAAGAAATGGCAGATGGACCATAGACCACCGAAAGAGCTAAGAGAAAACAGGAAAGCAGAAGCCTCAGATCGGGACCAGCATAATCAGAGAATAAAATGGTCAGACAAAGGTAGAAAAAATAATTTTATTTCATTTTAGTGATTGGACTTTGTGTTATCTTTATATTTCACACTGTATGGGGGAACCGCATATCTTATTTATCTGATATTGCATTGCTTGAAGAGTCTGGCTTCTTGGGGTTTCAGTTTAAATTTTGTCTACATAGTTTTATTTTTACTTTAGATTGTGGTTCTTATTCTGTACTTGGTGAGGGTCTGTGTTCTGAGTGTGTGACTGAGCCCAGGTGTTCTGTTAACATGGAGTTTCTACTTAAAGATCTATACTGTACTGTAGTAATTTAACATGTTCAGCTTTTCAAATAGGTGTTTGGATGTTCCAGGGCCCACTGTAGTATTTACAGTAATGCTTTTTTTTGGTGGGCTCCTTATGTGAGTTTTGGAAGTTGGTGCTGATATGGTATGGTATGATAGATTTGCTCTATAGATACTCAGTGACTTTGTTGTAGAGTTTTGTATTAGTTCACAATATGCCTGGTACTGGAGAATGTTTGTTGTTGTTAGTGAGATGATCAGAATCTTTTTTTTTTTTTTTTTAGATATTGAGTTGTGTGTGTGAATGTCCTGGTTCTGCTTTGCACCCACTGTTGAAGAGGGTTCTGTGGATGCAAAATATATGTTGAAAAAGAAAAAGCAATAACCATAATGCAGTTTAACACAACAAAATAAAAATGAGTTATAATTTAGTTTTATAAACTGTACTGTGATTCTCGCTCTCTTTTAGTTCCTTGGTATGCAGACATCTTGCATTTCCTCCATATAATCTAATCAGCTTTTTGGTTTGGTTCAGTCCCTGATTGGAGTTTTGAAAAATCCCCGCCCCCTCTACGGGATGGGGGGGCACCATCTCATGAGGTAGAAATTTAGGCAGGGTTGAGAGCTGGAAGGGTTAAGTGAAAAGGATACACCCCTCTTGGTGAAGTCATACTCTGGTACACGCTTGTCCCCTCCCTTATTCCTTTGTCCTGCTACTCTCTCTGCTTGCTAGAGATAACTACTCTCCCTCTGCTTCGCTAGAGATAAGAGTACAGTAGACTTTCTCCAATTGGGACTATACTGTAATAAAGTGACCAATCATGAAGAAATGCTGTAATAATCTGATATGAGGTCTATATAATCTCTCTGAGCCCTCTGGTGGGGGCCCAGAATTTGGAAAAACTATTTTCTCTGGGTCTGTGCACATTAAACCGTTGTCTCCTTCTGACTCCTTGGGTGTTTCTTTCTTCACTCGTTTATCTGCTACATTTTTGGTTCCCTGACCCGGCTGAGACAGCAAGATAAGAAAGAAAAAGTTTTCTTGCTACCTCTAGGTTCAATCGGTTTGAGCCGGGCTGGTGGCGAACGCAGGAGGGAATACAAGGCGCCACCAGACCAGTTGTTCTGGAAAGTATTCCTTCCTGATTCGCCCCTGCCGCTGGCTTTATCCGACGGACACCTAAGAACCCGCTCTGGGGTCTAGGAAACAATCCTTTCAACTCCGGAGGACATCTGAGTAGGGTAAGTGATAACAGGGGGTCTGTCTCTGTCTGCATTTCAGGAAAAATTGGTCCTTCCTACGGGGAAGAAGGAGAGATTGATCATCTCTCGAGGGAATCGCCCTAGTACCCTGAGCTGAGCTGGGGGAAACTGCATTCCTAATAGTTAGTCTGTTTTCTACGGAATTGTTAGTCTGTGCTTGATTTCTGTGTTTGGCACAAGCAGAGGCTTGTGCGGTGAGCATAGACTCCTGATTAGTGCAGTTCCAGGCCGCGCCCAGGTCGGGGATAAATGGCGAAAGCGCCATTTTGTTAGGGTGGGGTGAAAGCACCATCTTGTTAGTTACCCTTCTTGAAACTAGAGCAGCCGGATTCCTGGCTGTCTGCATTCCTTTCCCTCTGTGTTTTCAAAGCCTGGAAGAAAGATATGGGGGGAATCAGACGAAATGCAGCCCCTTAGAGCGTATGGTAAAGCATTCTCCGCAGATTATGGAGTTCGTATGACTCCATCCTTGTTAAAGAAATATTGTGAGCATGAGTGGCTAGCTTCAATACTGATTGGCCCCGAGAAGGAACCTTTGATTATGACTTGGTTAGCCAATTGCACCAAGCTGTGGTAGCTAAACATCCTGATCAATTCCCTTATATTGATTCCTGGCTGGATGTTTGTCGGCAGAGACCTAAATGGCTCAGGAGATGCTATGGGGAACACTGTTGCATACTTTTGTCTCGTAGCCCACAGGAAGTGCAACCTAAAGTGCAGCCCAACCCGAACATCAGGGTAGCCACATACATCCACAAACGCTTGCAAACCACTACGAAAGCAAGCTCACCACCAAAAGCTCCACCCTCTATCTACACACACCATGCCAACGAACAGAGGATGAGCCCAAACAGGCATGGAGTACCTTCCACAACATCGATATGCAACAATCCATAAACATACTAACCTCAATAAATACCACCACCTCCCCACTCGACCCCTGTCCAACGGCATGGATCAAAGCAGCAAAAAAAGAAATAAACCAGCAAATATCCCACATCATAAACCAGTCACTAAGTCAAGGAATAATGCCTGCCCAACTGAAGCAATTGATAATAAGACCAATACTAAAGAACAACTCGCTCAATAAGGAAGATCCGACATCATACCGCCCCATCTCCAGCATTTCATTCCTCGCAAAGATCATTGAAAAAGCAGTACTCATACAACTTCAAGAACATCTTGATGACTGTGATACCCTAGATGCGCAGCAATACGGGTTCAGAAGAAATCATGGAGTTGAGACTCTTTTGATAGCGCTAATGAACAATCTCCTCGAAGGCCTAGAAGACAGAAAGAAAATGTTTATACTCATTTTCATTGACATCTCTGCCGCCTTTGACACTGTACACCATGGGATCCTCCTCAATAAATTGGAATCTATAGGAGTAATGGGAACCCCCCTCAAATGGTTCTCCTCTTACATAACGAACAGAAGGCCACAGGTACAATTCAACGGGGAGAAAGCTGAACCGTTCTCTCAAACACAGGGCATACCCCAGGGTTCAGCCCTATCGGCATTACTGTTCAACGTTTACATGCAACCCCTCTGTGACATCTTCAAAAAGCATAATATTAAATACCACATCTATGCAGATGATATTATGCTGTACACGCAACTAGATACCGAGGACCCTCATTATACTCCGCTCGAAAATTGTCTGGAGGAGATGTTAAGATGGCTACAAAACAACAACATGACAATTAACCATAAGAAAACAGAAGTCATGTATATATCCAGCAAACCAAACTTCAACCCACCTCCCACAATTACTCTCTGCAACAACACGTATAGCACGAAGAAGGAAATCAAATATCTCGGAGTAACACTCGACTGCAACCTGAAAATGGAGACACACCTACGCAAAACGAATAAAGCCATCTTCCATAAACTTAGAGTGATACAACCACTAAGGAAAATACTTGAGCCCAGTGATTTTCGGTCAGTAGCACAAGCCCTCATAATGCCACACCTAGACTACTGTAATGCCATCCTTCAAGGTCTGCCTAAAAAATCACTAAATATACTTCAGATGGCCCAAAACGTGACGGCCAGGATCATAATGGGAACAGGCATTACTGAACACATTACCCCCATCCTGATAGAGCTACATTGGCTCCCAATTGCAGCTAGGATACAATACAAGATGTTAATGACCACCTTCAAACTAATAAACAACATATCCCCATCATTCCTATCATCACTTATCAGCATGCAACCTACAAATAGGGACAGAAGAACTATCAACTCGGGCAACCTACAAGTCCCCACCAACTTCAGAACAGTGAAAACAAGTACGAGTCGTAGAGCGTTCTCATTCTCTGCACCAACTATCTGGAATCACCTCCCGTGTGAGCTGCGTTTAACCAAGGACATCACCAAATTCAGGAAGGAGCTAAAAACTCACCTATTCCGATGTCATTACAATCAGCTATGACCATCAACTGAGAGAGTATTCAAAACTGCTATATGTATAATTATGTAAATATGTATATATAGATGTAAGAATGTATAAGTCACCCCCTAAGACGCTAACCATGTGTGCTGTGACCCCAGTTCTTTGTGCATACCACCCCCCCCCAGTCTTGATTGACAATCCCCGAACATGAATCAAACCGCTGCTGATCGCTGGAAGTAGCGGTATATAAATGTGCAGTAAATAAAATAAAATAAATAAATAAATAAATTAAAATCACAATTTCCCGTTTTAGTACATGAGCCAGAGACAGAAGAATTCCCCCCTTTCCCTCCTCCCAGGCAGATTTCTGTGACTTCAGTTAGGTCGGCAGTCTCAGCAGGGAATTCAGCTAGTTCTCCCCGCCCCTCTCACAGATACTACATTCTCCGACAGTCAGAAGAGCAGTGAGGGAAGCATACAAATGTCATTTTCAGATACAGACCTGCCCAGCACTTCAGAAAGTTCCCCGAGTCCCAGATCTGAAGAATGTCAGTTCCACGTTCATACAACCACCCCCCCCCCCCCGTACTAGAACACTGCGACCTCATTGGGGGCCCCAGCGGGAAGCGCTGAGAGACTTTCCTGACATAAAACCCCACTGGGCGTCAAACAGTGATGCAGGCCATCTTGCTCTGAATTGTTATCATCGGGCTCTCCTTGAAGGCTTTAAAAGGGGGGCCAGAAAGCGATGAATGTAGGGAAAATATTGGAGGTACTGCAAACCACTGACGAGAGTCCTGGCCAGTTTTATGAAAGACTCTGTGAATCCTTCCGTGTTTACACTCCATTTGACCCCAAAGCACTTGAAAACCAGCGGATGGTGAATACAGCGTTTGTGGGACAATCACAGGGGGACATTCGAAGGAAACTTCAGAAGCTTGAAGGTTTTGCTGGAATGAATATAATCCAGCGGATGGAAGTTGCTATGAAAGTATTTGTGAACAGAGATCAGGAGATGAAGCGTGAGTGTGAATGAAAGATGAAAAAGAAAGCTGATATGTTAGCAGCGGTGCTAGTTGAGAAAGGACAAGGAAAGTCGACATGGGAACCAAGAAGCCAAGGCCGGGGTAGAGGAACCTGGCGAGGATCATTGGAGCAAGGACTATTGGAACAAGATTAATGTGCCTATTGCAGAGAAATGGGCCACTGAAAGAGAGAAGAAAAAACGAATGTCCCAATTGTGTCAGGCAATATTCCCTGCCCCGAAGAGAGGTTGAGGGCATTCATAGAAACATAGAAACATGACGACAGAAAAAGACCACATGGCCTATCTAGTCTGTCCTTCCATAACAACTACAACAGTCCACTTTTTACCTTTAGAGATCCTCTGTGTTGGTCCCATGCTTTTTTGAATTCAGTTACTGTCTTCATCTCTACCACCTCCACTGGGAGACTATTCCATGGATCCACTACTCTTTCTGTAAAGAAATATTTCCGCATATCACTCCTGAATCTATCTCCCTTCACCCTCATCCCATGTCCCCTCGTAGCAGAACTTTCTTTCAATTGAAAGAGGCTCTCTCCCTGAACATTTATGCCACGGAGGTATTTAAACATCTCAATCATATCACCTCTATCCCGCCTTTCCTCTAAGGTGTACATATTAAGATCCTTAAGTCTGTCCTCATATGCTTTATAATGAAGCCCATTAATCATTTTAGTAGCAACCCTCTGCACCGACTCCATCCTGTTCACATCCTTTTGAAGGTGCGGTCTCCAGAATTGCACACCATACTCCAAATGAGGTCGCACCAAAGACTTATACAGAGGCATTATCACCTCCTTTTTTCTGCTAGCCATTCCTCTCCGTATGCACCCAAGCATCCTTCTAGCTTTTGCCGTCGCCTTTTCTACCTGTTTAGCTACTTTAAGATCATCAGACACAACCACGCCTAGGTCCCGCTCTTCTTTAGTGGACAAAAGTACTTCACCTCCTATACTGTATTGCTCCCTTGGATTGCTGCAGCCCAAATGCATGACCTTACATTTTTTAACATTAAATCCCAGCTGCCAAATTCTAGACCATTCTTCAAGCTTAGCTAAATCCCTCCTCATGTCATCTATACCTTCCTGGGTGTCTACTCTATTGCAGATTTTGGTATCATCCGCAAAGAGGCAAACCTTACCCGACAGCCCTTCCGCTATATCACTAACAAAGATGTTAAAAAGAATCGGACCAAGGACAGATCCCTGGGGCACACCACTGGTAACATCCTTCTCCTCAGAGTGAGCTCCATTTACTTGTACTCTTTGTCACCTCCCACCCAACCAATTTCTAACCCAAGCAGTAACTTTAGGGTCCATCCCTAGGGTTCTCAGTTTGTTTATAAGTCGCCTGTGAGGAACAGTGTCAAAGGCTTTACTGAAATCTAAATACACCACATCTAGAGCTCTCCCTCGGTCCAACTCCCTGGTCACCCAGTCAAAGAAATCAATCAGATTTGTCTGACAAGACCTGCCTCTGGTGAATCCATGCTGCCTCGGATCCTGTAATCCGCTGGACTCCAGAAACCTCACTATTTTCTCTTTCAGCAGCGTTTCCAATAATTTACTCACCACCGAAGTTAAACTAACTGGCCTGTAGTTTTCAACCACATCCTTACTACCTGGAGATGAATGCATGGCTGCGTGGATGGTGTCATCGAGAGCGTTTTGGTTTCCTAGACCATGGGATGCTGTTCCAAGGGTTGCAGAGCAGAGATGGCATCCATCTGTCCAAGAAAGGTCAACGCATCTTTGGTAGTAGACTGGCTAATCTACTGAAGAGGGCTTTAAACTAGATTCGTTGGGGATGGGTGAAGAAAGCCCCCAGGTAAGTGAAAGCCCCCAGGTAGGTGATACATTAAATACCTTTATGGAAATGGGTAACAGGGGTAACATATGGAAAGCAGTGTGCATTAATGCCCGTAGCATGGGAAATAAGATCCCTGAAGTTGAAGCTTTGGTGGGAGTGGCTGACTTGGATTTAGTGGCAGTTACAGAAACATGGTTCACAGAAACCATGACTGGGATGTAACTATACCTGGCTATACTTTATTCAGAAAGGACAGGGTAGGAAGAAGGGGAGGAGGAGTGGCACTATATGTAAAAACTACTATTAATGCTTTGGAATTACAGAGCTTAAAAGGGAGAGAGGAGGCATTGTGGGTTAAACTAGAAAGAGGGAAAGAGAAATCTATTTGTATTGGTGTGATATACAGACCTCCCTCACAAGAGGAAGAGGTGGACAGAGAGTTAATTGAAGACATACGCAGCATTGCTAGGAAAGGGGAAGTGCTACTGATAGGAGATTTCAATATGTCAGATGTTGATTGGCACATTCCTGCTGCAGTATCATCTAGAAGTAAGGAGATCCTGGATTCTCTACAGGGAGAACTATTCAGGCAATTGGTAACAGACCCCACACGTGAAGGGGCCATACTGGACTTGGTGCTTACCAATGGTGAAAGTGTTTCTGATGTTGTAGTGGGAGATCATTTAGCATCCAGTGATCACCAGATCTCCAGCAACTACTTAAGCCTGGACTCCTGAAAACCATGCCAATCACTCTGGAATACTCCTTTGCTGCCAGTTCAAAAACCAGGTACTGATGATTACCGACCTGTGCAGGACCTACGGAAGGTCAATGAAGCTGTTGTTACCATTCACCCTGTTGTGCCAAACCCCTACAATTTACTGAGTTTGATTCCTGTACAAGCAACCTGCTTCACTGTTCTAGACTTAAAGGATGCCTTTTTCTGTTTGAGATTGGCCACTCCTAGCCAGCCACTGTTTGCATTTGAATGGGAAGACCGTATTACTACTATATCCTAAAGATCATTCACTATCCCCTGGCAGTAAGGGTCAGTTGACATGGACACGGTTATCCCAAGGATTCAAAAGCTCCCCCACGCTGTTTGGGGATGCACTTAGTCAAGATTTGCATCAGTTCCAGTCTTGCCCTTCTCAACACGTGTTGCTACAATACGTGGATGATTTACTCATTGCTGCTGTTTCCCGGGAAGACCGTCTAACCGCTACTTCAGAACTTCTACACCTACTTTGGATGTCTGGCTATCGGGTGTCCCAAAGTAAGGCCCAATTGTGCCAGACTGAAGTCAGATACTTGGGATTCCATGTTGCCCAAGGCCTTCGAAGATTGGGCTCCGATTAGAGGGAGGCTTTTTGTTCTATTCCTGAGCCACAGAATCGCAGGCAGTTAAGAAGCTTCTTAGGGGCTGCCGGTTTTTGTCAAATCTGGATACCCAACTATGCAGTGTTGGCAAAGCCCCTGTATGCAGCTACAAAAGGGGGAGAACGAGATCCTTTCGACTGGGGCACAGACCAAAAGGAGGCCTTTCAGAATATGAAGAAGGCTTTGCTATCAGCCCCTAGTCAAGGACTGTCCGACGTGGAAAAACCATTCCATCTGTACGTCCATGAAGAAAGGGGGATAGCAGTTGGTGTCCTCACTCAGAGCCTAGGTTCCTGGCAATGACCGGTGGCTTATCTATCCAAACAGCTGGATCCAGTAGCAAGAGGGTGGCCTTCTTGTCTCCGCGCAGTAGCAGCAACAACTCTCTTGGCAACAGATGCTGATAAATTGTCCCTTGGGCAAGAACTGTATGTTAAAGTGCTGAATGCAGTACTGACCCTGATGGAGTACAAAGGCAATTATTGGTTTACCAACGAGCAGATGACAAAGTACCAGGAGCATGCTGTGTGTGAATCCTCGGGTTCATTTGGAGATAGTGAAAAACACTCAATCCTGCTACTCTACTCCCTGTAGCACCTGGGCTACCTGAACATGATTGTATCCAGGTTATCGATGAAGTGTATTCCAGCCGCCCAGATTTGAAGGATGTACCGCTGGCCTATCCTGATGTTCAATACTTTACCGATGGCAGCAGTTTTGTGGAAGATGGACAGCGGAAGGCCGGATATGCTGTGGTCACTCCTGGGGTTGTTGAGGCTGAGCCCTTACCCTTAGGGACTTCTGCCCAGAAAGCTGAACTCATTGCCCTTACTCAAGCCCTCCAGTTAGCTGCAGGTCTGAAGGCAAACATTTTCACTGATTCTAAGTATGCATTCACTACACTCCATGCCCATGGGGCCCTCTATAGAGAGAAGGGACTCATAAATTCAGCAGGAAATCTATAAAGTATGGGAGGGAGATTTTGGAGTTCCTAGAGGCTGTGTGGGCACCAGAAGCAGTGGCGGTAGTTCACTGCAAGGCACACCAGTGAGGAGACACTCTGGTCATCCAGGGTAACTGCAGGGCTGATAGGGAGGGCCAAGCTAGCAGCCCAGCGAGGAACAGTCCCAGTAAGTGTTCAAGCCCCGTTTCCAATTCCTATGTCAGAGTGGGACCCATGTTATACCAGGAAAGAGATGGCTTTCTTCACTCAGGAAGGGGCTACTCTCACTACTGCTGGCTGGTTGCGGTTACTGGAAGATACACCCCGATATGTTATCCCTGAAAGTCTAGTGCCTGCTTTTTGTCCGCCGATTTCATGAGACCACCCACTTAGGTAAGACCTCCATGCAAACCATTCTACAGTCTTGCTTCTATGTCCCACATCTGACTGCCTTAACGGCAGCTGCAGCACGTCACTGTCTCCAATGTGCCAGGAATAACCCCCACCAAGGGCCTCTACCCCCAGTTTCCATACAGGCGGTTGGTGCTGCCCCTATGGACAATATTGTAGTTGATTTCACTGAGTTACCCCGAGTAAAGGGTTATCGATATCTGCTGGTGATAGTATGTACATTTTCAGGATGGGTTGAGGCCTACCCTTGTAGAACAGAGACAGCCCGAGAGGTTACCAGGACCCTGCTGAAAGAGATCATTCCCAGATTTGGCCTACCTCTTACTATAGGGTCAGATAATGGCCCTGCGTTTGTTGCTAAGTGCCTTCAAGACCTTTCTAAGGCCCTCCAGATCACCTGGAAACTTCACACTGCTTACCGCCCACAGAGTTCTGGAAAGGTGGAAAGGATGAACCGAACTCTGAAGCTCCAGTTGTCTAAACTCTGTCAGGAAGCTCATCTTAAGTGTGATCAGGCTTTGCCGATAGCCAGGGCCGGATTTACCTTGAGTGAGGCCCTATGCCAACAAAAATTGTGGGCCCCCAGCAGGGGCGGCCCAAGGGGGGTGTGGGCCTCATTTGCATAAGGGGCCTCATTTGCATAATGTTACCATATACTAACTTTTAGTAAACGTGCCTCTTAATGAGTGTATGGATAAAGAAAGACTAAAAGATTTCTACATTACTATAATCCAGTGCCAACTGCCAGACACATTAGGAACTACTACAAACACTGCCCATTTAGAACCCATAGCAAACCCGCCGTATCCTAACAGCACTACCAGGACTCACAAAGCACCATACTCTACCAATCAAAAGGCAACACTGCAAATATTAAACCAATACATTTCAGAGAACAACAATACATGACCTACTGGGGAAAGAGAACAAGTGGCAATGTCAAATAGGAATTATATAAACAGAACACCTCAGCTCAGTTACACATGCAGAACATAGACCATCACCAAACAAGTAATCACATTTTAGAAACAGGAAGACAATAATTAAACTGGGAATCCCAAAAGCCAAACTTGGAATGTACAACACTGTAGAAATAAAACTATACATTATTTGCTCTTGTACTAAACAAAGCGCAGACGTTAATGATGCACATTTACCAGAGCTGACATATTCCAATTAATAAATTCAAAATAAAGAGATATTTTTCTACCTTTTGTGCATTTTTTTCAGCTGCAATTGCTCCAGCCACTTTCTTCTGGTTTCTTCATGTCTTCTGCTAACTCTCCATCGTCTGCTGTCCATTTGTCCTTTCTTCTCTCTTCTAGTTTTTTTTCCATTCTCTCTCTACATCTGCTTTAACATACTAATCTTTCTCCTTTTGCTCTTTCCTCATTCCTATTTCATCCAGTCAAATTTTACCCCTCCATCCTCAATCCCCACTTACTCTCCCAATACCCGGCCAATTGTAGATTTTTTTATCCCTCCCACACAAAATATTTTTCCCTTCTCCATTTTACTCTTCCAGCCCCATCCCATTCTAATCCTCCCCCAACATCAGCTCCCTTCTAGTTCCAGCCTCACCCAGCATCCATTCCCTTCTAGTCCCTGCATCAGCCCATTTCCAGTCCTAGCCACCCATCAGCCCATTTCCAGTCCTAGCAACCCCCCAACCAATACCAGTCCTAACCCCCCATCACCCCATTTTCAGTTTAAGCCCCCCCTATAACCCATTACCAGTCCTAACCCCCATCAGCCCACTTCCAGTCCTAACCCCATCAACCCATTTCCAGTCAGCCCCCCATAGCCCATTGCCAGTCCTAACCCCCCCCATCAGCCCATCAGCCCACAGCCCATTACCAGTCCTAACCCCATCAGCCCACCTCCAGTCTTAACCCCCCCCAGCCCATTTCCAGTCCTAGCCCCCCCCCCATAGCCCATTACCAGACAGCCCCCATCAGCCCACAGCCCATTACCAGTCTTAACCCCCCCCAAAGCCCATTACCAGTTCTAAACCCCCCCCAACAGCCCATTATCAGTCCTAACCCCATCAGCCCACCTCCAGTCTTAACCCCCCAGCCCATTTCCAGTCCTAGCCCCCCCATAGCCCATTACCAGACAGCCCCCCTCAGCCCACAGCCCATTACCAGTCGAACCCCCCAAAACCCATTACCCGGTCTAAACCCCCCCCCCCTCCCGCCAATGACCAGTCCTAACCCCATCAGCCCACCTCCAGTCTTAACCCCCCCCCCAGCCCATTTCGAGTCCTAGCCCCCCCATAGCCCATTACCAGACAGCCCCCATCAGCCCACAGCCCATTACCAGTCTAAACCCCCCAAACCCCATTACCAGTTCTAAACCCCCCCCAACAGCCCCTTACGAGTCCTTCCCCCCTCAGCCCACCTCCAGTATTAACCCCCCCCCCAGCCCATTTCCAGTCCTAGCCCCCCCCCATAGCCCATTACCAGACAGCCCCCATCAGCCCACAGCCCATTACCAGTCTTAACCCCCCCAAAGCCCATTACCAGTTCTAACCCCCCCCCCCCCAACAGCCCACAGCCCATTACCAGTCCTCCTCATCAGCCCACCTCCAGCCTTAATCCCCCCAACCCATTTCCAGTCCCAGTCCCAGCCCGTTGCCAGTCCCCAACCCATTTCCTGCCCCAGTCCCAGCCCCCCCAATTACCAGTCCTACCCCCTCCCCCTCCCCCTCCCCCGGCCTAAAGTAAAATTTATTTAAAAAAAAAAAAACCTGCTGGCTGCCGCAGTGGGGCCCCCTCTTCTGCCGCGGCAGCATGGACTGACCGGAGGGGGCCCCATATGTAAGATCGGTCCCTCCGTCCGTGCCTCCGTTTCTCCCTCCGTGCAGGCTGTTAGAGACGAGAAGGCAGACTGTCTCCGTCGTGTCTCTGGTAAGGCCGCAGGGGCTGATGGGAAATTTCCCATCAGCCCTGCGGGCTTAACAGAGACGGGAAGGCAGAAGGAGACAGTCTGCCTTCGCGTCTCTAACAGCCTGCACGGAGGGAGACACGGAGGCACGGAGGGAGGGACCGAGCTTACAGAGGGGGCCCCCGCGGGTCAGTCCATGCTGTCGCGGCAGCAGAGGGGGCCCCGCGGCGGCAGCCAGCAGGTTTTTTTTTATTTTATTAAAAAAAAAAGCCTAACTACTTCAATTTTTGTGGGCCCTTTGCAGCTGTGGGCCCTACGCCATGGCGTACATGGCGTATAGCTAAATCCGGCCCTGCCGATAGCCCTTCTCCGGGTCCGGTCCTCCCCAACTCGGACCTTGGGAATATCCCCTTATGAAGTACTGTATGGTCAACCACCACCTATTGTTCAGGGCTTTAAGGGAGACCTAGAGCAGATAGGTAATGAACTTACAAGACAACACCTACTGGCATTGGGATCTGTTTTTCAGTCTTTGAACAGGTGGATACGACTGCCTATCTCTTTGTCAGAGCCGCTCCATCCCCACCAGCCAGAAGATCGTGTGTGGATTAAGGAATGGAAATGTGAACCACTGTGCCCTACCTGGAGAGGTCCTTACACAGTTCTAGCCACACCGACTGCAGTCAAGGTCGCAGAGGTTACCCCGTGGATTCATCATACTCGTCTTAAGAAAGCTGCTCCTGACTTCGATGATAAGTGGACAGTGCATGAACATTCTCAGGATCCCTTACACCTCACGCTGCGGAGAACCAGGGAATTGGCAGATGACGGAGCCCTGCGCTAGCCGCATACTGGAAGCCGGCTAGTCTACGCATGGCAGAAGCTTGAGTCGTCATCTTCAGATACTGTTAGTGGGGCGCAAGCACCATGGTCGATATGCACCTGCTCATGCTGACTTTTGTTTTGGCATTCATGTGGGGCCTTCCCTTGTTAGTCTCAGGAACTATAAATGTAGTAACACTACTGGCTGGGACCGCTTTGAATACTTCGGACTTTTATGTACGCAGCTCATCACAGCCTGGAGTTTTTTTTTTTTTTTTTTTATCAACATGCCTTATTGCTGTACCCACTACTTTGTGTGAAATGCAAACGTTTACTGTAATGCATAATCTGAACTGCAAACAGCCAAAGCTAACCTTTCCTCCATTTTTCTACTTCATTGGTGTTACTCGTCCTACTTCAGCCTATTTTAACAAGGCCCCTTTCTCCTTGCAGGTTGTCTCCATGCTTAAAACTACAGATTGCTTTATTTTTGTAAATGCAACTAAAGGGGTTTTTAATGTGTCTAACACCGTATTATCATGCAAGTCTATTATGAAGGTATCTTATGCTTACTCAGAAATGTATCTTCCCTTAGGATGTTTTTTTGTTATGTGGTAAAACTGCTTACACATATGTTCCCATAAACGCTACTGGAGGTCCTTGCACTTTTGGCAGACTTACTACTGCTGCTTTCTCTCATACCCCTAGTAAGGTTAGTTCCCACTCGCTTCCTTAGGTGAAGGAGTGACGTTCGCAGTTCAGTGGAGTACCAGGGTGCGGCCTTTCGTTTTCTTGGAGGCTTGTTTGAGGGTGGTAGTTGAGCAATGGAGCTGAGGCTATCATCCCAGCTGGAGATCATTTCCTCGAGGCAGGGTGCAGTCGTGGTGAGTAGCGGGAGGGTTTTACTCATGATCTAGGGGAATGGTAAGGAAACACGAGGAGATCAGGTGAGCCAAGATCCAAAAGCGGCAGTGAAGAGGTGAGTGTTCAGCCTGGATTTGAATAGGGTCAGAGAAAGCGCCCTATGTACAGACTCAGATAGTTTGTTTCAGGCGTAAGGTGCAGAAAGCTGAAAGGAGCCAAGTCTGGAGTTAGCAATAGAAGGGCACAGATAGAAGCTGTTTGCCAGAAGAGCAGAGTTCCCGAGGACAGGTATAGGGAGAGAAAGAGAGGAAAAGTAGTGAGGAGCTGCAGAGTGAATGCACTTATAAGTCAGGAGGAGAAGTTTGAACTGGTTGCAGAAACGGATAGGGAGCCAACGAAGTGACTTGAGAAGAGGGGTAATATGAGCATGACGAGGCGGAAGATTAGTTGCACAGCAGTGTAGAAGAGATTGAAGGGAAGAGAGATGATTCAGCAGGAGACCAGCAAGGAGTAGTTTACAATAGTCAAGATGGGAGGTGATTAAGGAGTAGATAAGTGTCTTAGTAGTGTGTTCAGAAAGAAATGGGCAGATTTTATGTTTTTAGCAGGAAAAATAGCAGCTCAGTTTTGGCCATGTTCAATTTCAAGCGGCGGTGAGACATCCAAGCAGCAAATGTCAGAAAGGCAGGCAGAGATCCGGGTCTGGATTGCCAGAGAGATTTCAGGTTTGGAGAGGTAGGTAAGAACATAAGATATGCCATACTGGGTCAGACCAAGGTTCATCAAGTCCAGTATCCTGTTTCCAACAGTGGCCAATCTAGGTCACAAGCAGGGGCGGCCCAAGGGGGGTGCGGGGCCATGTGCGGAGACTCGGTGCGGGGCCTCATTTGCATAAGTGGCCTTATTTGCATAAATATTTGCATAATGTTACCATACACTAACTTTTAGTAAACATGTCTCTTAATGAGTGTATGGATAAAGAAAGACTAAAAGATTTCTACATTACTATAATCCAGTGCCAACCGCCAGGCACATTAGGAACTACTACAAACACTGCCCATTTAGAACCCATAGCAAACCCACCGTATCCTAACAGCACTACCAGGACTCACAAAGCACCAAACCCTACCTATCAAAAGGCAACACTGCAAATATTAAACCAATACATTTCAGAGAATACTGGGGAAAGAGAACAAGTGGCAATGTCAAATAGGAATTACATAAACAGAATACCTCAGCTCAGTTACACATGCAGAACATAGACCATCACCAAACAAGGAATCGCAATTTAGAAACAGGAAGGCAGTAATTTAAACTGGGAACCCCAAAAGCCAAACTTGGAATGTACAACAACACTGTAGAAATAAAACTATAAATCAATTTCCTCTTGTACCAAACCAAGCGCAGACGTTAATGATGCACATTTCCCAGAACTTTCATATTCCAGTTAATAAATTCAAAATAAAGAGATATATTTCTACCTTTTGTGCATTTTTTTTCAGTTGCAATTGCTCCAGCCACTTTCTTCTGGTTTCTTCATGTTTTCTGCTAACTCTCCATCGTCTGCTGTCCATTTGTCCTTTCTTCTCTCTTCTAGTTTTCTTTCCATCCTCTCTCTCTACATCTGCTTTAACATACTAATCTTTATCCTTTTGCTCTTTCCTCATTCTTATTTCATCCACACAAATTTTACCCCTCCATCCTCAATCCCCACTTACTCTCCCAATACCCGGCCAATTGTAGATTTTTCATCCCTCCCACACAAAATATTTTTCCCCTCTCCATTTTACTCTTCCCAGCCCCATCCCATTCTAATCCTCCCCCAACATCAGCTCCCTTCTAGTCCCAGTCTCACCCAGCATCCATTCCCTTCTAGTCCCTGCATCAGCCCATTTCCAGTCCTAGCCCCCCATCAACCCATTTCCAGTCCTAGCTCCCCCATCCATTTTCAGTCTGAGTCCCTTCATCAGCTCATTTCCAATCCTAGCCCCCCATCAGCCCATTTCTAGTCACTTCCTAGCCCCACAAACAGCCCAAGTCAATGCCTAGCTCCCCTCCCCGCAGCCCAATTCCAAGCCAAGCCCCCCCATGAGCCTACTTCCAGTTCTAGCCCCTCCATGAGTCCATTTCAATTCAATTCAAGCCCCCACCACAGCCCATTTCCAATCTTAGCTCCCCCCAACAGCCCATTTCCAGTCCTATCCTAGCTGCTCCATCAGCCCATTTTCAGTTCTAGCTCCCTTCCCTCACAGCCCATTTCCATTCCAAGCTCCCTCCCCATCAGCTATTTGCAGTTCAAGCCTCCCCGTCCACTCAGTCCATTTCCAGTCATAGCAATCCCCCAACCCATTACCAGTCCTAGCCCCCCATCAACCCATTTTCAGTTTAAGCCCCCCCCCCTATAACCCATTACCAGTCCTAACCCCCCATCAGCCCACTTCCAGTCTTAACCCCATCAGCCCATTTCCAGTCAGTCCCCCATAGCCCATTGCCAGTCCTAACCCCCCCCCCCCATCAGCCCACAGCCCATTACTAGTCCTAACCACATCAGCCCACCTCAAGTCCTAACCCCTCCCCATCAGCCCTTTTCCTGTCCTAGCGCCCCCGTTGCCCATTAGCAGTCCTAACCCCCCCCATAGCCCATTAGCAATCCTAACCCCCCTCACCCTATTTCCAGACAGCCCCCATCAGCCCACAGCCCATTAACAGTCTTAACCCCCCCCAGCCCATTTCCAGTCCTAACCCCCCATCACCCCATTTCCAGTCAGCCTCCATCAACCCCCAGCCCATTACCAGTCTTAACCCCCCCAGCCCATTACCAGTCTTAACCCCCCCAGCCCATTTCCAGTCAGCCTCCATCAGCCCCAGCCCATTAGCAGTCTTAACCCCCCCCCCCCAGCCCATTTCCAGTCCTAACCCCTCCCCAGCCCATTTCCAGTCAGCCTCCATCAGCCCCAGCCCATTTCCAGTCCTAACCCCCCCTCCAGCCCATTTCCAGTCCTAACCCCCCCCCCCAGCCCATTTCAAGTCAGCCTCCATCAGTCCCAGCCCATTTCCAGTCCTAACCCCCCCCCTTGCACATTTCCAGTTCTAACCCCCCCCCCCCCTTGAACATTTCCAGTCCTAACCCCCCCCCTTGCACATTTCCAGTCCTAACCCCCCCCCTTGCACATTTCCAGTCCTAACCCCCCATCACCCCATTTCCAGACAGCCTCCATCAGCCCCCCCCCCCCCTTCCCTTCCCCTTCCCTTCCCGCAAAGTTAAAAACAAAAACCTGGCTCTAGCTGCTGCCGCGTCCGTCGCAGCAGCGGCAGAATGGCGTGTCCCGCGGGGCCCCCTCTCCACGTCGAGCCCTCTGCAAGGGCTTTCAGATTCGCGAAGGGAGAGTGCTCCCTCGCGTCTCTGTAAAGCCCGCAGGGGCTAATGGGAAATTTCCCATCAGCCCCTCACGTCTAAAGGGGCTGATGGGAAATTTCCCATTAGCCCCTGCGGGCTTTACAGAGACGCGAGGGAGCACAACTCTCCCTTCGCGAATCTGAAAGCCCTTGCAGAGGGCTCGAAGAGGAGAAGGGGCCCCGTGGGACACGCCATTCTGCCGCTGCTGCGACGGACGCGGCAGCGGCAGCAGCTAGAGCCAGGTTTTTGTTTTTAAATGTAATAAAAAAAAAAGCAGAATGTTCTTTGCGCGGGGCCCCCTGAAACGCGGGGCCCTGTGCAAAAAACATTCTTGCTCAATGGACGGGCCGGCCCTGGTCACAAGTACCTAACAGTTTCCCCAAAAGACACAGGTTCCACAATGCTTATATTGGGGAAAACGGTGGATATTCTGGGTCCCCTTTAATAACACTGTGAGTGAAAAAATATTTTCTATTATTAGTCTTAAATAGCTGTAGCTTCATTGCAGGCCCCCTAGTTTTCTATATTTTGATGGTGTAAACAATTGAGCTACATTTACTTGTTCCACTCCATTCATTAATTTATAGACCTCTATCATATCTCCCCTCAGCCGTCTCTTTTCCAGGTTGAAGAGCCTAACCTTTTTAGCCTCTCTTCATAGGGATATCCTTCCATCCCCTTTTCCATTTTGGTGGCTCTTTTCTGTACCTTTTCTAATAACGCTATATCTTTTTTAAGATACGACGACCAGAATTGCACACAATATTCAAGGTGTGGTCGCACCATGGAATGATACAGAGGCATTATAATATCCTTTGTTTATTCTCCATTCCTTTCCTTCTGATCCCTAGCATTCTATTTGCTTTCTTGGCCACCGCCGCATTCTGGGTGGAGGGTTTCGACATATTATCCGTGATGATGCCTAAATCTTTTTCCTGGAACCTTGCATTATGTAACCATAGTTTGGGTTTTTCTTTCCTAGGTGCATAACTTTGCACTTGTCCACATTAAATTTATCTGCCATTTGGAAGCCCAGTCTTCCAGTTTATCAAGATCTGGGAGTCATCAGCATAAAGATGGTACTGAAAGTCGTGGGAAAAGATGAGCGCACCAAGGGACTGGGTATAGAGAGAGAAAAGGAGTGGACCCAAGAGAGATCCTTAGGGTATACTAGCTGAGAACGGGATAGCAATAGAGGAGGATCCACCAGAAAAAACACTGAAAGAGTGATGGGAAAAATAAGAGGAGAACCAGAATAGTACAGAGCCCTTAAAACCTAGCAAGGACAGGGTATCAAGGAGAAGGTTGTGGTCAACAGTGTCAAAAGCAGCAGAGAGATCAAGAAGGATGAGGAGTGAGTAAAGGCCCTGGGATTTTGCCAGGAACAAGTCACTGGAGACTTTGGCAAGAGCCGTTTCAGTAGAGTGTAAAGGACAAAAGCCAAATTGTAAAGGATTCAGGAGAGCTTGAGAGGAGAGAAAGTCAAGGTAATGGCGGTGAACTGCACGTTCAAGTAGTTTAGAAATGAAGGGGAGGAGGGAGATGAGTCGATAGTTAGGAGGACAGGTAGGATAAAGTGAGGGTTTCTTGAGGAGATGTGTAACTATAGCATGCTTGAAGGCTGCAGGGACAGTTGCAGTGGAGTGCAATAGGTTGGAAATATGAGAGACTGAAGGGATAACAGTGGAGGAGATGGGGCTTAGGAGACAGGTGGGAATAGGGTCAGAGGAGCAAGTAGTGAGTTTGGAGTAGGAAATAAGGTATGCAGTTTCCTCTTCAGAGATCACAGAAAAAGAATAAAGAGTAGCAGAGTTAGAGGGACAAACTTTGGGCGTGAAGAGGGGGAAGTGGGAAGTAATTGACTTTGTGGGGAATTGGAGGGTGATCTTATGGATTTTGTCATGGAAATAGTCAGCCAGGGTTTGGGCAGAAAGGGACGGAGGGGTCAGAGGTGGAGGCACTTTGAGGAGAGAGTTGAGAGTAGGAAAGAGATGGCGAGGGTCAGAGGCAAGAGAGTTAGTCATAGAAATGAAGTGCTGCTCACACAAGACCAACGGAGTGAATAAAGCAGGAATCCTCACAACGTGCCACGTTTCAAGCCCATAAACATGGCTCTGCCTCAGGTTTTTGCAGAATTCCTGGAGTTAAATGTCCAGCGTTTATACACAAAGGGCAAAATCCCACCGATTTATGCAAGATAGCGTCTAACATAATGATGACGGAGTTGGTACCCCACCAATCAGTGAAAAGGAAAAATTCCACTTTGAAAGGAAAGGCCTTCCACCGATCGGGACGAGTTTGGATGGAAATCAAATCAAACTGAACCATTCCAACTCCAGATTTAAACCCCGGAGGGGCAACGGTCTGTAATCTAAAGATCCAAAATTGTTTTCTTTTCTGTAATTGGTAAATGTGATTATTCCCCTGGGAGTCCTCCGGAATGCATTAAATCACTCTCCACTTGAGTTGTTCAAAGGAATGACCTAATAGGCATCAATGTTCCACCAGGAGATCAGATCCCCACAGGCAGACAGAAGGGTCTTTGCTATGATCGCAGCTTCTGCCTGCAGGGGATAGGATCCCTGCGGGCAGCTTAATGCCTGCCTGCCACAGCCATTACAAAGATCCTCCCTGTCTGCCCATAAGGAAGGAAGGATTTTTGCAGTGATCACTGCCGGCAGGCAGCAGTTTGCCCATGGAGATCTTATCCCCCATGGGCAGAAATGTCACGAATGCAGCAAAGACCCTTCTTCCTATCTGTGAATAGGAAGGGTCTCTGCCCAAAGGGCGGTGCTGGCGGAGTTAGGGAAGTGCTTGGGTCCACCTCATAGAAAAAGCCCTTCCGCTATCCCTGCTCTGCTCAGTGAGCAGCAGCAGCAGCAGCAAAGAATGCAAATAGAATGCTAGGAATCATAAGGAAAGGAATGGAGAATAAAAACAAAGCTATCACAATGCCCTTGTATTGCTCCATGGTGAGACTGCACTTTGAATGTTGTGTGCAGTTCTGGATATAGCAAAATTAGAAAAGGTATAAAAGAGTAACCAAAATGATGAAGGAGGCTACAAGGAAAGGCTTTAAAGGTTAGGGCTCTTCAGCATGGAAAAGAGAAGGCTGAGGGGAAATATGATAGAGATCTATAAAATGAGTGGAGTGGAATGGGTAAATGTAAATCACTTGTTTACTCCTTCAAAAACTAGAAAGGCTAGGGGACACGTAACGAAGCTACAAAGTAGCACATTTAAGACTAATCAGAGAAAATATTTTTTCATTCAACATGTAATCAAACTCTGGAATTCATTGCCATAGGATGTAGTAAAAATGGTTAGTGTAGCTGGGTTTAAAAGAGTTTTGGACAGGTTCTTGGAGGAAAAGTCCATAAACCATTATTAAAGTGGACTGAGGAAATCCACTGCTTACCCCTGGTATAAGCAGCATGGAATCTGCCAGGTACTTGTGACCTGGATTGGCCAGTGTTGGAAACAGGATTTTGTGGTTGATGGATCTTGGTCTAATGCAGTATGACATATCTTATGTTCTTATGTAACCATCAAAATTTGATTGGCCAACCAATCTCTGAAAGCCTTTAGAGCATTTAAGATTGGTCCTCCCAGGAAAGTCTCCAGTAGATACATTTTCTGGAACTGACAACAAAGACCCCGAGTGTGAAATCCATCTTGAAGGACTAGAAAAAGGGACTGCTACTTCTGGAGAGAGATCTGCAATTGTGAGTATATACTTCTGGGAATTTTCTGAAAGGACTTCTTTGTATTAAAGCTAATTAATCTGTGAACCCAGTGTTTTTTGTTAAATCAGTCAGGGCCTAGTAGAAAGCAGTTTAAGTTTAAATTTAAAACACAGAAGAGAACTTTCTGGTTACATTTCATACCCAGCAGAGAGCTTGTAGTTTAAATTTCATAATAAGTCAGAGCCTAGCAGCAGCAAAGAGCTGTAATTTAAATCAAATCAGAATATAACTTAGCATAAAAGGCAAAACAGGGTCAGTACTCTTGAGCAACAAATAAAGTCTTCTAGAGACCTTTACAAAGAGGGGGCAAGAGACCTGTGAAATATTTTCAATAGGTGTTAACACCAGGTGGCAGGTCAAAAGGCCATTTTGAAAGACTCCTTTTATCCAAGCAAGGACAGTTCATCACCCAGGAAGTTGGTCACAGCTTACCTTAGCAGCACAGGACAGAGTACTGTGTAGCAGCCCTCTTTTAATAAGTGTTATTTCCCTCCCTCCCTCCATCCCCAACACTCACCCACCCCTGGGTTAATCGTAGCTTTATAGGTACTTACACATCTTAAAGGAAAGGAGGTGCTCTCAGGTGAAGCTCGTTATCCAAATCAGTCATACACTAAGGACCTGAGATTAATTAAGCTTCAGGTGAACAAGGTATATTAAACGTATTAGGTACAGTTTTATTAGTATAAAATATCCATAGCAACCCTTAGAAAGTAAAGAGCTTAAAGATCTAAACACAAGCTTAAAACTAAGATGCAGACAGCAGTCCAGCAGCGAGATGGGGGCTTTCCAGTATTTTGCATTGAGTGTCACATGTATGATTTTTTCCCAGTTGGTGAGAGGTCTTACGTGTACACTAGGTGCAAGGTTTGCTCTCAGGGAACAAGTCCATTCTCTAGAGGCTAGAGTAGCAGACTCGGAAAACATAAGACAGACAGAGAGGTACATAGATGACACCTACAGGGATATAGTCCTGAAGTCCCACCTCCAGTCTGGCAGCAACCCTGTTACCATGGAGGAGAGAGGTCACGTGACAGGAGAGCATCACCCTGGTGTGGCAGGAAGTGATCCTGTAACTAGGACCTGTCCTCCAGGTGATGTAAAACCCTCTCGCACAGAGGAAGTTTCTCCAGGGCCATGTGCCCATGAGGGAAGGGTTAGGACAGCCGTTATAGTTGGTGATTTGATCTTTAGGCATGTATATAGCTGGGTGGCTGGTGGACGTGAGGATCACCTGGTAACATGCCTGCCTGGTGCGAAGATAGCGGACCTCATGCATCACCTAGATAAGGTCTTAGATAGTGCTGGGGAGGAGTCTGCTGTCTTGGTACATATCGGTACCAATGACATAGGAAAATGTGGTAGGGAGGTTCTGGAGGCTAAATTTAGGCTTTTAGGTAGGAAGTTGAAATCCAGAACTTCCAGGGTAGCGTTCTCCGAAATGCTTCCCGTTCTATGCGCAGGACCCAAAAGGCAGGCAGAGCTTCGGAGTCTCAATGCGTGGATGAGACAATGGTGCAGAGATAAGGGTTTTGGATTTGTTAGGAACTGGGGAACATTCTGGGGAAAGGAGGGGGCTCTTCCGAAGGGATGGGCTTCAACTAAACCGGGATGGAACCAGGCTGCTGGCATTAACCTTTAAAAAGGAGATAGAGCAGCTTTTAAACTTGAAAATAGGGGAAAACCGACAGTCGCCCAAGAACGCATGGTTCGGAAGAATGTATCCTTGAAGGATACTACCAAAAGCAGAGAGGTTCCAAATAAGAGTAAAGTAGCCCAAATGTCCTCGATTATGGAGCAGACAGAGCTTAAAGATCCAAAATTACCCATGTCTACCAATAGCCAGATTAAGTCCCCTTTTGGACTAGAAAAAGGGACTGTTACTTCTGGAGAGAGATCTGCAATTAAAAAAGCAGCTCCTGCAGCTCTCTCAGGAGGGATTGAACTGTCGCCGCCATCCGCTCCGCCTCCAGCCGCTCCAGATCTCTTCTGCTGCCCAATCGGGGCAGCCCCGGCTCTTCAAAAAGCAGCGCGACCCGAGCCGACAGCCTCTTCAGCCCTCCCAGGAGGGATTCAGCTGCCGCCGCCATCCGCTCCGCCTCCAGCTGCTCCAGCTCTCTTTTGCTGCCCAATCGGGGCAGCCCCGGCTCTTCAAAAAAAAAAAAAAAAAACAGCACTACCAGGCTCGCCCATGCCTGAGGGCCTCGCCAGAGGGCCCTTTGGCATGGCCCTTAGGCGCGGGCCCAATACCCAAAGGTCCCTATGAGGTGCACACACCGGGATCTGCGAAAATCAGCCACTTTAACCACAACACTGAACTATGACTCCAACGCAGCAGATTAACACTAAAGCAGCAGAACCACCCCAGCTTGAACTCCCCCACCAAGGTTGAGTTCGCTAACATCATAACCCACCAGCCGCCGACGACCACAGGTAACCAATAGCTTTTACCATAATAAAGTATTTTCGATTGTAAGGATGAAACCCTGAACAGTGACCGCAAATAAAATACACCCACCAAACAAATACAACCACCAAAACATTGACCTGCATGGACCCCGGTAACCGATAAAGGTTCACAAGCTAACTTATAAAATTGCACCACAAGAAAACCACACGACAATGGAACTTATTAATACCATACTTCTAATTTGTCCGTGTCTAACAGTATGTACCTGTACATGCAATGCAAACCCGCACAACCATTTTCCCTACCCATGGCAACCATTATATCTATACACTCTATTCTTAATATCCACTCATGTAGTATACAATATACATTACCCCACTCACACTAACACTGTACTTCAACCTGACCTAGTATCAACCACCAAGCACCGCAACAAGCCACACAATTATCATAACCCAAAACCGAAGGACCCACATCAACCAATAACCATAACAAAGCAGAACACAAACCTACAACCCAAAAAAATGCCTCTAACCCCATACACTTGTCTACTAATAAATGCCAGATCAATAAGAAATAAAATTCACATTATGCATAATCTCATCACATATGAAAAAACAGACATCCTATGCATCACGGAAACATGGATCACTGACACTGACCCAATCATAATCAATCAATTAAACAAGCCTGGCTGTAAAATATACAACTGTCCACGTACTAGTAGAAGGGGAGGTGGAGTCCTAATTCTTGCTAAGGACTCACTACACCTAACCAACACATCGCAAAACACTGTTGATGGTATCGATATACTCAAACTAGAGAGTAAAACAATAATAATCTGCCTCATCTACAGACCCCCCACTTCACACCATGAAACCCTGGCTGCCACGCTAAAGATGATATCTACTACCACAATCAAAAAATACCAAATCATCCTAGGAGACCTCAATTTAGCATCAATCTCACCTATGCATGCAAGCACCTTCCTGGAAGCTATGGACCAGCTAGGATACAAACAAATAATACATGATGCCACGCATAACAAAGGAAACACACTAGATCTGGTATTCATACCCAAAATGGACCAGCAAGATGTAGGCAAAGAACCTATACCACAAATCACACAAGTTCCATGGTCCGACCACCACCTAATAAAATTTACCTTAGACTTACCCACCAAACCTGGCAATCCACAAACTGGATCAATAACGCAACCACGAAGGAAGTTCCAGAAATTCAACAAAGAAGCCCTATTAAGTTCCATCGCAACGCACATGAACACGGACCACACAGACCTAGAAACATTAATCAACCAATGGAATGAAGGGATAGAAGCAATCTCAGAAC
The DNA here is from genome assembly GCA_033557465.1 of Ichthyophis bannanicus. Lineage (NCBI taxonomy): Eukaryota > Metazoa > Chordata > Amphibia > Gymnophiona > Ichthyophiidae > Ichthyophis > Ichthyophis bannanicus. Next base: position 908,692,403 of record CM066034.1, read on the forward strand.
TAAAGACGAAGGCATCAAACAATGTGAACACTACAACAAAAACCAAAACGGAGTCCTGGTACACTGCAACTCTAAACAGAATGAAGAAAGACCTAAGGAAATTAGAAAAAAAATGGAGACAAACAAAGACCCACGAACGCAAAGAAGAATACTTAGCATTCTTCTCCAAATACAAAGTCAAAGTCAACCTTGCAAAAAAGCCATACCATACCAACATACTCAACAAGGCACTGAACAGACCCAGAGAGTTGTTTGAACTCGTTAAATCCCTTACCAGAGCCTCCCAGGATGATAACTCCAACAACGCTATTAAAGCCCAAACATTAGCTGACCACTATGCCAGCAAACTCAACCCTCCATCAGCGGCACATCCCACCCAAAACCAGAACTCAAACTACCCCCCACAGCCCACCACAACCACGAACAAGAACAAGGAATGGAACGCTTTCCACAAAATGGAGGACAGGCAAATAATAAACATAATCACAAACCTAAACACTACAACCTCCCCATTAGATCCCTGCCCAGCAGCCTAGCTCAAGGCAACAAAGCAGGAAATTGCCCAATACATTACACACATAGTAAACCAATCACTCCAGCAAGGAAACATGCCAACGGAACTCAAAAAATCCCTCATAAGACCCATACTAAAAAACAAAACACTCAAGAAGAATGACCCAGCCTCATACCGGCCAATCTCAAGTATATCATTCCTAGCCAAAACTATTGAAAAGGCAGTCCAACAGCAACTACAAGATCACGTTGACTCCAGAAATGCACTAGATGAACATCAATACGGATTCCGCCATCATCATGGTGTCGAAACCTTACTACTTGTGCTTCTTGATAAACTACTCAAAAGGCCTGGAAGACAAAAAGAAAATGTTCATACTAATATTTATAGATATAACTGCTGCATTCGATACAGTACACCACAGAACCCTCATCAACAGACTGGAGTCCATAGGAATAACAGGAACCCCTCTGAACTGGTTCATATCCTATATAACGAACAGAATGCAGCAGGTCCAATTCAACGAAGAAAAAGCGAAGGCATTCCCACAAACTCAAGGAATACCTCAAGACTCAGCATTGTCCTCCCTACTGTTCAACCTATACATAAATCTGGTCTGCACAATCTTTCAGAAACACAAGATCAATTACCACATTTATGCTGATGACCTAATGCTATATACACAACTGGACATGAACAACGCGAATTACAACAACCTAGAGGAATGCCTAAATGAAATGCAAACCTGGCTACAACAAAACAATATGTCTATAAACCACAAGAAAACAGAAGTAATGTACATCTCCAAAAAACCAGATTTCAACCCTACCTCAACAATCACCATGAACAACAACTCTTACAACATAAAGAATGAGATAAAATACCTAGGGATAACTCTCGACAGTAACCTAAAGATGGAAAAACATCTTAAACTGCTCAACCGGGCAATATTCCATAAACTAAGGATCCTCCAACCCCTACGCAACATCATCGAACACTCCGATTTCAGAACAGTAACACAAGCACTCATTACTCCCCACCTAGACTACTGCAACGCCATTCTCCAAGGTCTACCAAAGAAAACCCTCAACATACTGCAAATGGCACAAAACGTCACAGCCAGGATTATCATGAAGAGAAAACTCACCGAACATATTACACCTATACTAATCGAATTACACTGGCTCCCCATTACTGCCTGCATAAATGATACAAAATACTAGTAACAACATTCAAACTGATACACAAAGTACCACCATCTTACCTCTCCAACCTTATCACCACACAACCCCCTAACAGAAGCAGAAGAACGCCAACTTAAACACTCTTTGCGTCACAACTAACATCAGAACTGTCAAAGCTTGCACAAGCAATAGAGCATTCACATATTCAGCACCCACATTATGGAATCAGTTACCAGACGAACTGAGGTCGAACAGCGACCTACAGGATTTTAGGAAAAAACTAAAGACCCACCTCTTCCAGGAACATTATAACTTAGGTAATGCAGAATGAACCACACTTCGTAACCCAAATGAACAAGAGCTTAAGAACCTATTTTGTTACTACTATAAAATTATATATTTTCAGCCATATAAACGCAATTGTACATGTCTCAAACTATGCAAAAAAAAAAAAATGTATAAATGTATATACATTTATCCCACAATGAAAATGTAAATAATATTGATTCCTATCATATGTAACCAAGTTTGCTGTGCAAAGTAAACCACTACTGATCGCTGGAAGTAGCGGTATACAAATGAAAACCAAATAAATAAATAAATATGAATAAAATACAGTCTCTAAAATGCTTGTATGCAAATGCTAGAAGTCTAAAAAATAAGATGGAAGAGTTAGAATATATTACTACTACTACTATTTAGCACTTCTAGAGCGCCATGCACACAGCGCTGTACAGCTAACCTACAAGAGGTAGTCAGCATACATGAGACAGTCCCTGCCCGTCAGAGTCATGCTCATCGGAGCTTACAATCTAGTTAGAATAGTACATTAATTAAAACAGTGCAGAGCATAAATCGGTTCTACGCAAGGTATGGTGAGGTACAGTTTGGTCTGTAGTTGGTCATAAACGTTGACGGGGGTTGGGGTGAGGAGGAGGAAAGAGTCAGGATCTGAATGCAACGGTGAAGAGGTGGGTCTTCAGCCTGGACTTGAAGAGGACCAGGGAGGGTGCCTGGCGCACAGATGCAGGTAGGCTGTTCCAGGCGTGAGGTGCAGCAAGGTGAAAGGAATGCAGTCGGGAGTTCACGGTGCGGGTGAAAGGCATTGATAGAAGTAATTTGTTAGTGGAACACAAATTTCGAGAGGGGACGTAGGGAGAGATAAGAGATAAGAGGTATTGAGGGGCCATAGAGTGAATGCATTTATAGGTCAGCAGGAGAAGCTTGACTTGGATGTGGAGCCGGACAGGGAGCCAGTGGAGTGATTTGAAAAGAGGAGTAATATGGGCATGGCGAGGCTGGCAGAAGATTAGTCGAGCAGCATGATTTTGTATAGATTGAAGGGGAAGGAGGTGGCTCACGGGAAGACCAGCAAGGAGTAGGTTGCAGTAGTCTAGGTGGGAGGAAATTAAGGAGTGGATAAGCGTTTTGGTGGTGTGTTCAGAAAGGAAGAGGCGGATTTTGCCAATGTTGTAGAGAAAGAAGCGGCAGGTCTTAGCTACAAGCTGGATATGTGTGGAGAAGGAGAGAGAGGTGTTGAAGATAACCCGTAGGTTGCGGGCCGAGGGAACAGGAAAGATAGTAGATCCATACACATGGATTGAGAGAGGGGGAAGGGGGGGGGGGGGAGTTAGGTGGAAAGACAAGGAGTTCAGTCTTGGCCATGTTCAGTTTTAGTTGTCGATGCGACATCCAGGCAGCGATGTCCAAAAGGCAGGCAGAGATCTTGGACTGGGTTGCCAGAGAAATATTAGGTGTAGAGAGGTAGATTTGTGAGTCATCGGCATAGAGATGATACTGAAAGCCATGGGAGGAGATAAGCGCACCAAGGCCTTGGGTATAGAGAGAGAAGAGGAGGGGGCCTAAGACAGATCCCTGGGGTACACCTATATGGAGCGGGGTAGGGGAGGAGGAGGAGCCACCAGAGCATACGCTAAATGAGCGATGGGAGAGGTAGGAGGAGAACCAGAATAGTATGGAGTCCTTGAAGCCAAGCGAGGAGAGGGCGATGAGGAGAAGGTCGTGGTCAATGGTGTCAAAGGCAGCAGAAAGGTCAAGAAGGATGAGGATAGAATAGAGGCCCTTGGATTTAGCCAGGAACAGGTCGTTTGTGACTTTTGTGAGTGCTGTTTCAGTGGAGGGTAGGGGACGGAATCCGGATTGAAGTGGGTCGAGGAGGGCCTGGGAGGTGAGGAAGTCGGGGTAGCGACAGTGGAATGCTTGTTCTAATAGTTTGGATATGAAGGGAAGGAGGGAGATGGGTCGATAGTTAGAAGGACATGTGGGTTCAAGTGAGGGTTTCTTGAGGAGGGGTGTGACAACAGCATGTTTGAAGTCAGCGGGGACAGTTGCAGTGGAGAGTGAGAGATTAAGGATATGAGTGATGGAGGGGGCAATGGTGAGGGGGATGGAACGCAGGAGATGGGTGGGGATAGGGTCTGATGAACAGGTGGTGGGTTTGGAGGAGGACAGAAGGAGTGCAGTTTCTTCCTCAGAGATCGGAGGGAAGGAGGAGAGGGTGGCAGAGGGAGTATGGGTGGGAGAGGAGAATTGGGGAGAAGGGGAGGTAAATGAGGGGGTAGGGAATTGGAGGGTAATCTTGTGAATTTTGTCATGGAAGTAGTCGGCTAGGGTTTGGGCAGAAAGGGAGGGCGGGATCGGGGCGGGGGGACCTTGAGGAGAGAGTTGAGGGTATTAAAGAGACGGTGAGGATCAGAGGCAAGGGAGTTGGTCAGATGGATATAGTAATCTTGTTTAGCAAGTGCTAAGGCAGACTGGAAGGAGCCAAACATGAATTTGAAGTGTAGAAGGTCTTCCAGGGAGCGGTATTTGGACCAAGCTCATTCGCAGAACGGGCGCAGATGCGTAGGTAACGGGTAGTGGGTGAAAGCCAGGGTTGGGGAGTAGATCGTTTGACAGGACGTGGAGTGGGAGGGGCAAGGGTGTCAAGGGCTAAGGATAATGTAGTATTGTATGAAGATAAAGCCTCGTCGACAGACTTGGAGGATAAAATGGCGTTAAGAGATGGAGAGATGGTGGGGGACAGAATCAGGGGATCAATAGCATGAAGGTTTCTAAATTTATTTATTTATTTTATTTATTTACATTCTCTTATATACCGCGCTATTCTGCATCCGTGCGGTTTACATTGAACAAACTGAAATTACATTGAACAGGGCATTATAACTTGGAGATAACTATTTTACAGGAAACATGGGCTATGGAGGGTTAAGTGGCTTGCCCAAGACCACAAGGAGCACCTGTGGGACTAGAAACCCCAGTCCTTCCGGCCCAAGGTTGCTGTCCTCTAGTGGGATTTGAACCCCCGACCTTCCGGCCTGAAGTACCTTGCCCCAACCACTAGGCCACTCCTCCACTCCACTAAATAGGACGGAGGAGACAGGACGAGGTTGGGACGGCGGTAGTTGAGGAGTAAAAGTTAAGAGGTGATGGTCAGATGAGGGAAGGATTGATTTGCGGAAGCTTGAAGGAGAGGAGTTGGAGAAAAGTATTAGGTCAAGGCAGCGGCCGTGTAGATGTGTGGGGGCAGTGGAGCAGGGTTGGAGGTCAAACGAGGAGGTAAGAGCGAGGAATGGGGGTCAGAGGGGTTGTCGATGTGGATGTTGAAATCGCCACAAATAAGAGTGGGGGAGGAGGCATGGGGGTTGGAGGGGTTGTCGATGTGAATGTTGAAATCGCCAAGAATAAGAGTGGGGGAGGAGGGATCCATGAAGGCAGAAAGCCAGGAGTCGAAGTCGGTGAGGAAGGTTGATTTGGATTTGTCCAGTGGGTGATAAATAACAGCTATTCGGAGGGGAATTGGTGAGAGGAGGTGAATGGAGTGGACTTCGAAGGAGTCTCCATGGGGTGGCTGAAGGGGTTGGAATTGGCAGGAGGGAGAGAATAGGAGGCCGACACCACCACCGCGACCAGTAAGTCAGGGTGCATGGGAGAACTGGTAGCCCCCACAGCAGAGAGAGGCAATGGATGCAGGTCTCAGTCAAGGCAAGAAGGTGTAGGGCATTGGAGATGAAAAGGTCATGAATAAACGTGTTTTTTTTTAATGACTGAGCATGCGTTCCATAGGACACATGAAAACGGGAGGGCGTGTGGGGGGGGGAGGAGATGGATATGGATAAGGTTGGATAAGTTACGTGTAGATTTCTTATCAGAGCGGTGTGGTGGTCTATTTCTAGGGTAATGCTGAGATTTAGAGGGAGCAGGGTGTGGGTTGGTGCGTCTAGGTGAGTGCGCTCTCCAAGAGGGAGATGAGGGAGGGGAAATGAGGGGTAAATTGATGGTATTGAGTAGGTTATGTGAGGGATTATTTTTGGGGGTAGGGTTGGAGTTGATATCTAAGGATAATTGAGTGTGGGATGAGTGGGGGAGGGTGGAAGGAGGGAGGAGTGGGATGTGGATGAGATTAGATGGGGTACATGAGGAACTTTTTCTAGTGTGAGAACAAAGTCGGGGGGGGGGGGGAAAGGGTTGGGATTGATGTTACCAGATGAGAGAAGGAGAAGGAGTATTAGAGAGCGAGGTATAGTGGAGATGGTCCGGCGGAAGCAAGGGTGGGGTTGCCTTAAAGAGAGGGGGGCTGGTTGAATGTGGGGGATGGTGTGAAGAAGCTCAAGAGCCGGTGCAAGGCAAGGGGGCAGAGAGGAGGGGGAAGTGAGGAAGGTAGAGAGGGGGGCTTGTTGAATGCAGGAGATGGTATGAGGAAGCTCAGGGGCAGGTGCTAGGCTAGGGGGCAGAGTGTAGGGGGAAGGTAGGGGAAGGGTAGTGGGTGTTGGTAGGAGGGGAGGCAGCTGGGGAGGATAATGAAGAGGAGGACAATGAGATGTGGGGCCATGGTAGTGGGTAGCAAGGTCTGAGCAAGCAGTGAGTGGCAAGTTCTAGGCAAACAACGGATAGCACTTGATAGGCAGACAAGCAGGCTGTGGATAGTGGTTCAGTGCAAGCATTGGATAGCAAGCAGAGGATACGCAGTGGATAACAGTTCTAGACAACAGTAGGTGATGGTACTATCCAACAATGGGTGGTTACGGTATGCAATTAATGGGTAGCAGTAATATGCAACAGTGGATAAGCAATGGATGACAGTTCAGTGCAACAGTGGGTAGCAATGCTATACAAACAATGGGTGGGAACAGTATGCAAAGCAAAACAAAGGGTGGCAAACAATGGGAGGCAACAGTGTGGGTGATAACAATATGCAAAACAAAACAATGAGTGGCAACAGTATGAAAACAATGGGTGGCAGCAATATGCAAGACAATGGGTGGCAACAGTATGCAAGCAATGAATAATGGTTCTATGCAGCAATGGATATGCAGTTCAGTGCCCAGCAGTGGGTAGCAGTACAGCGCAGGCAGTGGGTAGCAAGTTCTAGGCGGGTAGTAGGAGGAAGAGCAACGCCAGCAGCGGGAAGGAAGACAAGGAGAGTCACCTGAGGGCGCCAGGGCAGAGCTCTTGAGCTGGTCCAGTCCAGAGGGGATATGTGGTGGAGCGATCAAGCCTGCTTGACTCTAGCAGCTACTGGGCACCGGAGCTCGTGCCCGGGGCCCGCATCTAAGAGCCACGCCAAAAGGCCCTCTGGCAAAGCCCACAGGTGCGGGCCCGCCAGACGTAGGTGCGCCTGGAGCGCTGATGATTTAAACTCCGGTTCTTCGGCCCGATTGGCCTCGTGGAGGAGCAGGGAGGAACTCACCCGCCTGCTCCCTTCCCCGACGCCGATCGGGTGGCTGGAGGGGAACTGATCTATAGCACTAAATGAGAGGTTAGATATGATTGGAATATCAGAGACATGGTGGAAGGAGGACAACCAGTGGGACACCTGGGTACAAACTATATCGTAATGATAGAGCTGATCAAATTGGTGGAGGGGTTGTGCTCTATGTTAGAGAGGGCATTGAGTCAGAAAGTATTAAAGTTTTGCAGGAAACAAAAATTTGCTGTAGAATCTCTATGGATTGAAATTCCATGTAAAAAGGGAAAGGCAATGGCAGTGGGAGTGTACTATCGACCGCCTGGCCAGAATGAACAAATGGATGATGAAATGCTCAAAAGAAAATCAAGGAAGCTAACAAAATTTACAGCGCAGTAATAATAATGGGTGATTTCAATTACCCCGGTATCAACTGGGTCAGTGTCACTACAGGACATGCTAGGGAGATAAAGTTCATAGATGAAATAAATGACTGCTTCTTGGAGCAGCTGGTTCATGAACCGACCAGAGGGGAAGCCATATTAGACCTAGACCTTAGTGGAACGCCAGATCTAGTGCAAGAGTAAGGGTGCTGGGGCCACTTGGCAATAGTGATTATAGCATGATCGCTTTTGATTTAATTAGTGGAGGAGGGATAATAAGGAAATCCACAGTACTACCTTTTAACTTTCGAAAGGGAGACTATGATAAAATGAGGAAAATAGTTAAGAAAAAACTAAAAGGAGCAGTTGCAAAGGTTAAAGACTTACATCAAGCTTGGGTGTTGTTGAAAAATACTATCTTGGAAGCCCAGAGCAGCTGTATTCCACGCTTTATGAAAAGTGGAAGGAAGTCCAAAAAACTGTCAGCATGGTTTAAAGGTGAGGTCAGAGAGGCTGTTGCCAAAAAAGCCTCTTTCAGGAAATGGAAAAAAGAGCAAAACGACAAAACCTGGAAACAGCACACGCACTGGCAAGTTAAATGCAAGGCATTGATAAGGCAGGCAAAGGGAGAATTTGAGAAGAAGCTTGCTGCGGAAGCAAAAACGCGAAATAAAGACTTTTTCAAGTACATTCGTAGCAAAAAACCTGTGAGAGAGTCAGCTGGTCCATTAGATAATAGAGGAGTTAAAGGGGCACTAAGAGGTGACAAGGCGATAGCGGAGAGACTGAATGAATTCTTTGCTTCGGTCTTTACTGAGGAAGATGTAGGGATTTTACCTATGACTGTAGTGGTATTTAAAGGTGCAGAAGAATTGAAGGATATATTGATACATCTGGAAGATGTATTACAACTATTAGATAAGTTGAAGAGTAGCAAATCACCTGGGCCAGATGGTATACATCAAAGGGTGTTGAAAGAACTGAAATATGTGATTGCAGACCTGCTATTAGTAATATGTGAATTTTCATTAAAATCATTTGTAATAACTGAAGCTTGGAGGATCGCCAATGTAACGCCAATTTTTAAAAAGCGTTCCAGGGGTGATCCGGGAAACTACAGACCGGTGAGCCTGACGTCAGTACCGGGAAAAATGGTAGAAACCATCATAAAGAACAAAATTACTCAGCATGTAGATAGTCATGGCCTAATGGAAGACAGCCAACATGGCTTTAGACAAGGAAGATCTTGTCTTACTAATCTGTTATGTTTTATTGATGGTGTGAATAAACAGGTGGACAAAGGCGAGTCGGTTGATATAGTGTATCTGGACTTTCAGAAAGCCTTTGACAAGGTCCCTCATCAGAGACTTTTGGCAAAACTAAAAAGTCATGGGATAGGAGGCAGTGTACTATTGTGGATCAGGAACTGGTTAAAAGATAGAAAGCAGAGGGTAGGGCTAAATGGCCAATTTTCCCAATGGAGACAGGTGAATAGTGGTGTACTCCAGGGATCTGTGCTGGGTCCGCTGCTTTTTGACGTATTCATAAATGACCTGGAAAAGGGAATAACGAGTGAGGTTATCAAATTTACAGATGACACAAAACTATTTAAAGTTGTTAAAACCCATGAGGATTGTGGAAAATTGCAATAGGATCTTGATAAATTGGAAGACTGAGCATCAAAATGGCAGATGAAATTTAATGTGGACAAGTGCAAAGTTATGCACCTAGGGAAGAATTACCCAAACTATGGTTACAAGATGCAAGGTTCCACATTAGGAACCACCACCCAGGAAAAAGATTTTGGCGTCATTGCGGATAACATGTTAAAACCCTCCGCCCAGTGTGCAGCAGCGGCCAAGAGAGCAAATAGAATGCTAGGTATCATAAGGAAAGGAATAGAAAATAAAAGATATTATAATCCCTCTATATTGTTCCATGGTGAGACCGCACCTTGAATATTGTGTGCAATTCTGGTCGCCGTATCTTAAAAAGGATATAGCGTTATTAGAAAAGGTTCAGAGAAGAGCCACCAAAATGGTAAAGGGGATGGAAGGATACTCCTATGAAGAACGGCTAAAAAGGTTAGGGCTCTTTAACCTGGAAAAGAGACGGCTGAGGGGAGATATGATAGAAGTCTATAAATTAATGAACGGGTAAATGTAGATCAATTGTTTACGTTATCAGAATATAGAAAGACTAGGAGACATGCAATGAAGCTACAGGGTAAACTATTTAAGACTAATAAAATAAAATATTTTTTCACTCAACGTGTAATCAAACTCTGGAATTTGTTATCGTCGGATGTAGTAAAGGCTGTTAGTGTAGCTGGGTTTAAAAAAGGTTTGGACAAGTTCCTGGAGGAAAGGTCCATAAACCATTATTAAGAAGGGACCCAGGATATCAATGCTTGACCCAGTACAAGCATTGTGGAACCTGCATCTTTTGGGGAAACTGCTAGGTACGTATGAACTAGATTGGCCACTGTTGGAAACAGGATACTGGGCTTGATGGACCTTGGTCTGACCCAGTATGGCATATCTTATGTTCTTATCTTCATGGGCTCCAAAGCCCAGTTTGGGCATTTGTTGTGAGAACCTTTAGGTGGGCAGTAATTTAGAAGAGAATCCCTTTGACCAAATTGGAATGGACTGTCCACCAGGACAGGAAATACGACAGTAGAACTATGATGGAGACAATGTCCTGGAGCCTTTGATTATTTGGGTGTGTTCTAGGGCATTGCATACTCAAGGCCCACTGAGGCTACCTCAATCTCAGAAGTGCCAAAGGTGTTACGTGTACTACTGAGGCCATGTGGCCTAACATCTTCAAGACAGTTCTCGCTTACATCTGCCAACTCTTGTACATCCTTCTTGATGGCAACCAGTGAGACTTTTTGTGGAAGGAAGGCTTTCATCTGAGCAGCTCTGATTTTATTAGTATTATTAGTATTTAGCTCACATCTTTTCAATGGTAGTTGAAGGCAAGTTACATTCAGATACATAGGTATTTCCCTGTCCCCAGAGGGCTTACAATCTAAGTGGAGTGGAGGAGTAGCCTAGTGGTTGGGGCAAGGTACTTCAGGCCGGAAGGTCGGGGGTTCAAATCCCACTAGAGGACAGCAACCTTGGGCCGGAAGGACTGGGGTTTCTAATCCCTCAGGTGCTCCTTGTGGTCTTGGGCAAGCCACTTAACCCTCCATAGCCCATGTTCCCTGTAAAATAGTTATCTCCAAGTTATAATACCCTGTTCAATGTAATTTCAGTTTGTTCAATGTAAACCGCACTGATGCAGAATAGCGTGGTATATAAGAGAATGTAAATAAATAAAATAAATAAGTTTGTACCTGAGGTAAGAGAGGATTAAGTGACTTGCCCAAGGTCACAAGGAGTACCAATGGGAATCAGACCCAGACCTTCTGGGTACTAGGCTGTTGCTCTAACCAGTAGGCTACTCCTCCACTCCTGACAACTATGAATTCTGTAACGGGTTGAAAGGTGTGCAAGTTTATTCCAAACGTTAGAAGTGCAGTCTAACTTTTATACAGTAGCAAAAACATATATACATCATAAACCCATCCCAGCAGCATAGCCCTGCTCCTGATATTGCTAATTAGCAATCGTACAAACTGGTACCTGTCTCTGTGAAGATCACTGAATCTTGTCTTAGCACAACACATTCCTTTCTATCTAGGTATTCACAGATGGGCCTCATGGTCCCTTTGTATAACAACAAACTGATTTCCCCTTACAATACTTATTTTCCCCTTACAAATTCCAATTGCCATGACAGGCTCAATTTGGATTTGGGGTAATTAATAACAAACCCTAGCAACTCCAATATTTGGATAATAGTGCATACAGATTCTTGAGCTCTTTCCTGAGACACACTCTTAACCATCCAATCCTCCAAATAGAAAAACACTTTTAAGTACAGCCTGCCTAGCCATACTGCAACAATGGTGACTATCAAATTGGATCAATAATAGGAAACTAATCTCACTATGTAATCAATTCAATATCCCATAAACAAACAGCACTTTAAGAAAAAAAAAGTTTGTTTGACACTTTTATAAAAGACAGCTCATCTTAAGCTAACCCATTCGAGAGTCCATTTTACTTTATTCAATCTTAATCTACCACAGTCCGTTTTAAAAAAACTTCAACGCTAATATATTCACACAGACAACACTGCATTTAAAACTTTCACTAAAGTTTTGCATTAGAGTAAGCATTGATTATACTCATCTGAAAAGAGCTCATGTTCTTCCCACACATCCAAAAGCAGCTCGACTGTCTCTGGCTTAATTCCAACATGGCCGCAGCATCTTCGTGAAGCACTCTATGTCCGCCCAGTTCAGTATCCTTAAGGGGCCAATATTCAAATAATCACAATAAAGTATGCCAATCCACTTGTTGATTCAAACCATTAGGATGTACAGTATTTAAAGTATATATCCAGAACGGTTCCTGATAGTTGAGCTGAGCTTCCCGATTTTCACTTCTCCAGAACATGGGAATATACTTAATCACTCTCCATTGAAGATGGATTATATTGTATGCAATAAGACACTAATGGAGCTGAATGAGTTTGTGTTCAAGCGAGACCGATTCTCCCAAAGTCATAGCTGCATCAATCTCTTCATTCATCCAATAGATATTTTATTGCAAGGACAAATTAAGGCATATGCCTCAAAAAGAAGTCTGACAAGTGGTATTAATCTTACTTTTCAATGGTTTTCCCCCTGACATGCAGTTCCACAGTGCTCCTGGCAATGGGAATGTGGCTCTTCTGTTCAAACTGATTTGAATTGTTTATAAGGGTGCCAATAATCATGTCCTGGCAATGTCCCAGTTTTTATACTATTTCCTTTTTTAATTGATATTGCTTTATGTGATTATCTTATGTGCCAAATATATGTGCATATATAGTCCAAAGCCATTTCACTGCGCCCCCCCCCCCCTCTTTTTAAGGAAATATTGTACATGAAAGGGATCAAACTGCCAATAATGTTGACCACAACTGTATGTATCACTAGATGGGGATGCATGTGCGAATGTGGCTGTGGGCATGAAACTTCTCTCTTCCTTGTACTTTCCCATTCTCTTAAACCAACTCCCTTCCCTCTGCCCCTCACATCTCCCCTATCTTTCTCTCTAACCTTTTCCCTTCATTTATGATCCACCTCCCTTTTTTTCTTCTCTCCAACCTTCCTTCCACCCTTTCCCTTTTCTGGCACTCAGCCAATCTTCGCCAGCAGGACTGGGGACTACCATGAGCTATTTTGTGTAGTGGCACTCTCTTCTGGGCTGGCAAGACCCAGGGACTCCCTCCAGCTCTTCTGTGCAGCCTAGCACAGTGGACTCCTGATAGGTCTTCTGTGTGGTGGCTCTTCTCTTCCTTCCTTTTGGCAGTGGGACCTGGGAACTTATTTATTTAACCAATTTCTATACTGCATCACTCTCAAACAAATTGGATCAGTGCAGTTTACAGCATTTCAAATAAAAACAAAAACTAAAAAAGCCATTAGTATTAAGAAAATAATCACTGGCTCTTTGCCAGTGGAATGGAGGAGCAGCCTATGATTAGAAAAATGAGCTGAGAGCCTGTGATATTGGGCAAGCCACTTAAACCTCCATTAGCTCGGGTACAAACTTAGATTATAAGCCCTCTGGGAACAGGGATGTACCTTCTTAACCTGTATATAAAACTCACTTTGAGCTACTACTGCCTTGTTGCTTGCAAAGCCCTACACATCTATTTGGGCATGCAAAAACCAAGATGGATGCATGCATATTAATAGATAGACAAATGGATAGGTCCTCCCTAATATGTATTATTGCTTAAGTGAAACACACCTATGTGTGTTCTGAAAGGAGAGAGAGTACCATCCTATTACACCTGGTTCCATTTTATGTTTTCTTTTTTAATCTGTCTGCTTTTCTTCTTTTGGGAGAAGCTGCTTGAAGTTTGGAGGAGAAGGATGCTTTTGGAATAGTCAACATTTCTCAGCAGCTAACTACTTGCCATATAAAGCAATGGGAATTTGTTTTGAGAGTTCATGTTCTGAAAATACTAAACCAGTTGTTTTGGTTTTCAAATGTGTCCCATTTTCTTCCTACAAGCCAAATTTGGTGACTTTTGGTCCTTTCTTTGGAGAGTGATTTTGACCATGAAGAAACAGATAGACTTATATAAAAGGGATCAGTGTAACATTCCATGTGTTGAAAGTATAAAAAAAAAATCTCTTTCTGGATATCCACTAGATGTATGAAGAAATCTATTACATTTTCCACTAAGACCAACTGACAGATGGTGACATTTTACTTACCAGTTAATTTATTTAATTTTATTTATTTAACATCTTTTATATACCGCACTATTTATAATCAGCGCGGTTTACAAAGAACAATAATGTAATAATGTCCTTTCCTTGAGTCCTGCTAGACCAGTCCAGACAAGTGGTTGTGTTCCCCTACCAGCAAATTAGTGGAGACAAAGAACAAATGAAAAGCCCAGGTTTCAATGACATCACTCCTATGCCTCTATTCACCTCAGCCACCAGAGGTCCCTTCGGTATTTGTTACAAAGCATATAGGAGATACATAGCAAGCCTCACATAACCTTTATGAGCAACAATGAGTAAGCAACAGTAGAGAACTACATACAGGAAAGCATCAACAGAAGGCTGAACCTGCAGAGCCAAGAATAAAAATCATAGCGAACCACAGGATACCGCAGCAGAAAAGTAGAGCCCTGGACTAGTCTAGAAAGACTCAAGGAAAGGACATTAACTGGCGAGTAAAATTTCACCTGCCATATCATCCTGCTAGACCAGTCCAGACAAGTGGGATGGACTTGTAGACAAGGGCTAACTAGGCTAGGCCCCAAACATAAATTGGATATAATCAGTGAAGTGGATGAAACAGCTGCTGACAAACAAATTTATACAACTATGATTCACCCAGGATATGCAGATTTGGAGTTGTCAGATTCAGAGACAGACAGCGGATCAGGATCGATAATATCTATAGGGATAGAAGGCAGGCCCTCTATACATGAAACCAAAATGTAGAACCTAACTTAGCTATAGGCCCAGAAAGTACAGATCTGAATTGCAGTAAAACTCTCTCTTTAAAATGCACTTCTGCTTCTTCTAGGACATTGGTCTTAGTAAACAGGGCTTGTGTGATTAGCAAATAGAGTTTGTGTAGAAATAGATATTAGGTCAGATTGAACTTCTCTAAATAAATAGAACATAGGGTACAGTTGCTTATCCTGCAATCTGATAGGCTAAAGAGGTTGCTAGGTCGGGATGCGCTGCTCTTGTGAAACTAGGCTTTGAGCCACTTAGCAAATATAACGAATATAGCTTATATAAATAGTGGAAAATCAGCAAATATAATAAGTAACTAATTCTCCTCCTTCCTCTCGTCATGTCTGCTATCCCTGTTCATTGGGGCTGGCGCCCCGTTGTGCCTGACACTGCTCCTCCTGGTTCTCTGGCTCGTCAGCTTTCTACCCTAACTTACTATTCGTTGGCACCGTCACGCCCGTTGGCTTCCTCCCTGCCCTCGTCCTCCCTTGTGTTGTTACAGCTTGCCTTGTTAAACTGTCGGTCACTCCGCTCTAAGACACTTTTGGTTAATGATCTTATCTCGGACCACACTCTGGACCTCTTCTTTCTCACGGAGACCTGGTTGAGAGAGGGTGAAGAGTCCTTCTTTAATCGCTGTCTCCCGCCTGGCTATTCATTTTTGTCTACATCTCGTCGGGGTAGAAGTGGAGGGGGTGTTGCGGTTGTATATCGTTCCTCTCTCCCTCTCGCGGAACTTCCCACCTCTTCTTCTCTGCTCTACCCGGAATCTTTGCTCCTTCGGTTAAATTCACCTTCCTACCCCTGTTATTTTCTTCTTATTTATGCTCCTCCCTCTCTTTCTGTGTCTTTATGGGATTCTCTTCTTGCCACTATTTCTGAGGCCTTGCCTCTCTATCCAAATCTTCTGATTCTGATGAACCTTGGTCTGACCCAGTATGGCATATCTTATATTCTTATGTCCCTCACTGGGGACACTTAGAACATAAGAACATAAGATATGCCATACTGGGTCAGACCAAGGTCCATCAAGCCCAGTATTCTGTTTCCAACAGTGGCCAATCTAGGTCATATGTACCTAGCAGTTTCCCCAAGAGACAGAAGTTCCACAATGCTTGTACTGGATCAAGCATTGATATCTTCGGTCACTTCTTAATAATGGTTTATGGACCTTTCCTCCAGGAACTTGTCCAAACCTTTTTTAAAACCCAGCTACACTAACAGACTTTACTACATCCTCCGGTAACAAATTCCAGAGTTTGATTACACGTTGAGTGAAAAAATATTTTCTTTTATTAGTCTTAAATAGTTTACCCTGTAGCTTCATTGCATGTCCCCTAGTCTTTCTATATTCTGATAAGGTAAACAATCGATCTACGTTTACCCGTTCCACTCCGTTCCTTAATTTATAGACTTCTATCATATCTCCCCTCAGCCGTCTCTTTTCCAGGTTAAAGAGCCCTAACCTTTTTAGCCTCTCTTCATAGGAGTATCCTTCCATCCCCTTTACCATTTTGGTGGCTCTTCTCTGTACCTTTTCTAAAATCGCTATATCCTTTTTAAGATACGGCGACCAGAATTGCACACAATATTCAAGGTGCGGTCTCACCATGGAACGATATAGAGGCATTATAATATCTTTTGTTTTATTTTCCATTCCTTTCCTTATCATACCTAGCATTCTATTTGCTCTCTTGGCCGTCACTGCACACTGGGCTGAGGGTTTTAACATGGTATCCACAATGACGCCTAAATCTTTTTCCTGGGTGGTGGTTCCTAATGTGGAACCTTGCATTGTGTAACCATAGTTTGGGTTGTTCTTCCCTAGGTGCATAACCTTGCACTTGTCCACATTAAATTTCATCTGCCATTTTGATGCCCAGTCTTCCAATTTATCAAGATCCTCTTGCAATTTTTCACAATCCTCTTGGGTTTTTAACAACTTTAAACAGTTTTGTGTCATCTGCAAATTTGATAACCTCACTCGTTATTCCACTTTCCAGGTCATTTATGAATATGTCAAAAAGCAGCGGACCCAGCACAGATCCCTTGGGTACACCACTATTCACCTTTCTCCATTGGGAAAATTGGCCATTTAGCCCTACCCTCTGCTTTCTATCTTTTAACCAGTTCCTGATCCACAATAGTACACTGCCTGCTATCCCATGACTCTTTAGTTTTGCCAAAAGTCTCTGATGAGGGACCTTGTCAAAGGCTTTCTGAAAGTCCAGTTACACAATATCAACCGACTCACCTTTGTCCACCTGTTTATTCACTCCTTCAAAAAAAACATAACAGATTAGTAAGACAAGATCTTCCTTGTCTAAAGCCATTAGGTTGTGACTATCTACATGCTGAGTAATTTTATTTGTTATGATGGTTTCTACCATTTTTCCCGGTATTGACATCAGGCTCACCGGTCTGTAGTTTCCCGGATCACCCCTGGAACCCTTTTTAAAATTTGGTGTTACATTGGCGATCCTCCAATCCTCAGGTATTAGAGATGATTTTAATGATAGTTCACAGATTACTGATAGCAGGTCTGCAATCTCATATTTCAGTTCTTTCAACACCCTTGGATGTATACCATCCGGCCCAGGTGATTTGCTACTCTTCAGTTTATCTAATAGTTGTAAGACATCTTCCCGATGTATCGATATTTCCTTCAATTCTTCCGCACCTTTAAATACCACTTCAGTCATGGGTAACATTCCTACATCTTCCTCAGTAAAGACCGAAGCAAAGAATTCATTCAGTCTCTCCGCTATCGCCTTGTCGCCTCTTAGTGCTCCTTTAACCCCTTTATCATCTAATGGACCAGCTGACTCTCTCACAGGTTTTTTGGTACGAATGTACTTGAAAAGGTCTTTATTTCGCGTTTTTGCTTCCGCAGCAAGCTTCTTCTCAAATTCTCTCTTTGCCTGCCTTATCAATGCCTTGCATTTGACTTGCCAGTGCTTGTGCTGTTTCCAGGTTTCGTCGTTTGGCTCTTTTTTTCCATTTCCTGAAAGATGCTTTTTTGGCAACAACAGCCTCTCTGACCTCACCTTTAAACCATGCTGGAAGTTTTTTGGACTTCCGTCCACTTTTCTTAAAGCGTGGAATACAGCTGGTCTGGGCTTCCAAGATAGTATTTTTCAACAACACCCAAGCTTGATGTACGTCTTTAACCTTCACAACTGCTCCTTTTAGTTTTTTCTTAACTGTTTTCCTCATTTTATCATAGTCTCCCTTTCGAAAGTTAAAAGGTAGTACTGTGAATTTCCTTACTATCCCTCCTCCACTAATTAAATCAAAGGCGATCATGCTATGATCACTATTGCCAAGTGGCCCCAACACCCTTATCTCTTGCACTAGATCTGGTGTTCCACTAAGGACTAGGTCTAATATGGCTTCCCCTCTGGTCGGTTCATGAACCAGCTGCTCCAAGAAGCAATCATTTATTTCATCTAGGAACTTTATCTCCCTAGCATGTCCTGACGTGACACTGACCCAGTCGATACCGGGGTAATTGAAATCACCCATTATTATTATTGCGCTGTAACTTTTGTTAGCTTCCTTGATTTCTTGGAGCATTTCATCATCCATTTGGTCATTCTGGCCAGGTGCTAGATAGTACACCCCCACTGCCATCGCCTTCCCCCTTTTATATGGAATTTCAATCCATATAGATTCTACAGCAGATTTTGTTTCCAGCAAAATTTTAATCCTTTCTGAGTCAATGCCCTCTCTAACATAGAGCGCAACCCCTCCACCAATTTGATCAGCTCTGTCATTACGATATAGTTTGTACCCAGGTATCACAGTGTCCCACTGGTTGTCCTCCTTCCACCATGTCTCTGATATTCCAATCATATCTAACCTTTCATTTAGTGCTATATATTCTAACTCTCCCATCTTATTCTTTAGACTTCTAGCATTTGCATACAAGCATTTTAGAGAATATATTTTATTCATGTTAATTTGGCTATTGTTAGACATGGGTAAATTGAGATCTTTAAGCTCTGTCTGCTCCATACTTGAGGGCATTTGGGCTACTTTACTCTTTTGTGGAACCTCTCTGCTTTTGGTAGTATCCTTCAAGGATACATTCTTCTGAACCATCTGCTCTTGGGCGACTGTCGGCTTTCCCCTAATATCTAGTTTAAAAGCTGCTCTATCTCCTTTTTAAAGGTTAATGCCAGCAGCCTGGTTCCATCCCGGTTAAGGTGAAGCCCATCCCTTCGGAAGAGCCCCTCCTTTCCCCAGAATGTTCCCCAGTTCCTAACAAATCCAAAACCCTCATCTCTGCACCATTGTCTCATCCACGCATTGAGACTCCGGAGCTCTGCCTGCCTTTTGGGTCCTGCGCGTGGAACAGGAAGCATTTCGGAGAATGCTACCCTGGAAGTTCTGGATTTCAACTTGCTACCTAAAAGCCTAAATTTTGCCTCCAGAACCTCCCTACCACATTTTCCTATGTCATTGGTACCGACATGTACCAAGACAGCAGACTCCTCCCCAGCACTATCTAAGACCTTATCTAGGTGGCGCTTGAGGTCCGCTACCTTCGCACCAGGCAGGCATGTTACCAGGCGATCCTCACGTCCACCAGCCACCCAGCTATCTACATGCCTAATGATCGAATCACCAACTATAACGGCTGTCCTAACCCTTCCCTCATGGGCACCTGGCCCTGGAGAAACTTCCTCTGTGCGAGAGGGTTTTACATCACCTGGAGGACAGGTCCTAGTTACAGGATCACTTCCTGCCACACCAGGGTGATGCTCTCCTGTCACGTGACCTCTCTCCTCCATGGCAATAGGGGTGCTGCCAGAATGGAGGTGGGACTTCAGGACTATATCCCTGTAGGTCTTGTCTATGTACCTCTCTGTCTGTCTTATGTTTTCCAAGTCTGCTACTTTAGCCTCTAGAGAACGGACTTGTTCCCTGAGAGAAAAGAGCTCCTTGCACCTAGTGCACACTTAAGACCTCTCACCAACTGGGAGAAAATCATACATGTGACACTCAATGCAAAAGACTGGAAAGCCCCCATCCCGCTGCTGGACTGCTGTCTGCATCTTAGTTTTAAGTTTGTGTCTAGATCTTTAAGTTCTTACTTACTAGGGGTTGCTATGGGTATTTATACCAATAAAACTGTACCTAATACGTTTAATATACCTTGTTCACCTGAAGCTTGATTAATCTCAGGTCCTTAGTATATGACTGATTTGGGTAATAAGCTTCACCTGAAAGCACCTCCTGTCTTTTAAGATGTGTAAGTACCTATAAAGCTATGATTATCCCAGGGGAGGGTGGGTGGGAAATAACACTTATTAAAAGAGGGCTGCTACACAGTACCGTCTTGTGCTGCTGAGATAAGCTAAATTCTGATTTGATTTAAATTATAGCTCTTAGCTGCTGCTAGGCTCTAACTTCTTATGAAATTTAAACTACAAGCTCTCTGCTGGGTACTAAATTTAATCAGAAAGCTCTCTTCTGTGTGTTAAATTTAAACTAAAAGTACTTTGCTGTTACTTGGCCCTGAGTGACTATTAAATTTAAACTACAAGCTCTCTGCTGGGTATGAAATGTAACCAGAAAGCTCTCCTCTGTGTTTTAAATTCAAACTTTAATTGCTGCTACTAGGCCCTAACTGATCCAACAAAAAACAGTGGGTTCACAGATTAAGTAGCTTTAATACAAAGAATTCTTTTTAGAAAATTACCAGAAGTATATACTCACAGTTGCAGATTTCTCTCCAGAATTAACAGTACCCCTTTCTAGTCCTTCAAGACTTAGCCAGGGCTACACCGTTCAGCCTGACTGGCATGAGACTGCGCCGGGGTCTAGAGGCCTCAGGTCTGAATTACCATGTCAAAAAGGAAAATAATTCTGAGGACCACAATCCAGAGTCTGGAAGCACTCCTCTCAGATAAAGGTCCTCAACACCAGGGGACGCAGCTACCACAGACATCCTAGATGAAGAGCGGCTCACAGCATGGTTGTCAGAGCCTCCGATTGGCTGAATATCCTTACCCATAGCACCATCAGACATCTCCTGCCCTGAGGCTGGCAAGGGTGGACTAACTACATCTCTTGGCTGAGAGAGGAAAGCAAGTCCTCCAGGGGTGACTCAAACTGTCATGCAGGAAGGACAGAGCCCAGAATTCAAGGATGAGGCTCCTCACTTGCCACAGGTCAAATGACATTTCCTGGAAGAAGACAAAGAGCTAGGGTATAACAAGAGCACACGCTATGGCTGTGTGGGCCAGCAAAAGTGTTAATTACACTTTTACTTTATGCGCATTAAAGGTGCTAGGGAAGAAGCATGCATTGGGGCCGCTTGAAGCCACGTGACCAAGAGGTGCACAATAGGCAAAAATGTTACTAATGCATATAGAAATGGTAGGAAACCCTCACACAGTGCCAATGGTCACTACCAGTCCACCCCGAATTGCATCCCTCAGAGATGGAACCAGGAGCACCCAACAAGAAGAATGATGAGGTCAAGCCTTGGTATTCACCCCCTGAGAGCCCAGGCAGAGTATTCATGCCGGGTTCCGCTCTACTCCCTTGAAAGCTATTTCACTAGCTGGCTGTGCAGCCCTATGTGAGAGGTGGCTGGGAGGCAGATCTCAGAGTTTTCTGTACGTTTTGGGAGAGAGCGTGGGGGGGGGGGCACTGAGGTTGTGTGAGGCTACCGCACTCTTCCAGATCCTTCCAATTTGTGCCTGCTCAACAGGCCCTTATCATAAGGGCATTGAGCTGAACCAATTTTCCCTCCTCCTATGGCTACCAAAAAGGCCATAGTCTAGTGGAGCCTCCTATGTTGCGTTCAAGTGAGTCTCTTTTCTGTAATGGTGTCACTCATGAGTGTTTAATCAAACTATTTTCCTCTTATCCTCAGATTTTATACAGAGAGGAGAAATTCCATCCACCATCTGCTGGAGACAAAGAAATACTGAAGGGACCTCTGGTGGCTGAGGTGAATAGAGGCATAGGAGTGATGTCATTGAAACCTGGACTTTTCATTGGTGGAGACAAAGAACCACTCTGCTGGTACGGGAAAACAACCACTTGCCTGGACTGGTCTAGCAGGTCAGTATGGAAAGCACAGTTACTTACCTGTAACAGGTGATCTCTGGGAACAGCAGGAATAAGTCTTCACATATGGGTACGTCGGTACCGACGGAGCCTGCGTGGGAACGCTCCCCAGCTTTCCAAAAAAGGAAAGCTTTTGGGAGCATCCCACAGCGCCTGCGCGCTGCCTTCCCACCTTTCCAACCGCCTCTCTCCAGTTCGAGTTTCAGAGCTGAGACAAAGAGAGAGAGAGAGAGAGAGAGGAAAGGAAAGAGAGATAGAAGATACAACTCCTTGGGGAGGTGGGTGGGTTGTGAAGACTTATTCCTGCTATTCCCAGAGATCACCTGTTACAGGTAAGTAACTGTGCTATCTCCAGGAACAAGCAGGAATGAGTCTTCACATATGGGGACTCCCCAGCTAGAGATGCCGGGGAGATCCCCAGGGTTGTAGACCCTGAGAAGGGCCCTACCTTCCCCTTGGATCTCAGGCATCTAAACAGGGATGGAGGGTAGGAGTTGCTCAAGTATGGAACAGGTGTTTTAGGACAGCCTGACCAAACAAGGCATCCCGGCGGGAGTCCTTGTCCAAACAATAATGGGCCGTGAAGGTATGAACCGAGGCCCATGTGGCTGCTCGACAGATCTGGTCGATGGACACAGAATTTAGATGAGCCATAGAAGTTGCCATGGCCCTCACATTGTGAGCTGTGACATGGCCCTCCAGAGAAAGGTTCTTACTCTGGTAGGCGAAAGAAATACACTGAGCAATCCAAGTGGACAGTGTCCTCTTAGAGACTGGAAGTCCTAAATGAGAAGGATCAAAAGCAACAAAGAGTTGGGAAGACCTTCTATGTTGCTGAGTCCTTTGTAAGTAAAAGGCAAGAGCCCTTTTACAATCCAGGGTATGAAGATTCCTTTCCAGGGTATGAAGATTCCTTTCTGCACTTGATGCATGAGGACCTGGAAAGAAGACAGGTAAATATACCTCTTGGTTCAGATGAAAAGGTGAGACCACTTTAGGCATAAAGTGTGGATTGGTCCTGAGGACTACCTTATCATGATGAAACCTTGTATAAGGTGGATTAGCCACCAAGGCCTGTAGCTCACTGATGCGGCGAGCTGATGTGACTGCAATGAGGAAAATAACCTTCCAGGAAAGAAATTTCAAGGAGGTGGTGGCTAAGGGTTCAAAAGGTGGCTTCATAAGCTGACCAAGAACCAGATTTAAGTCCCATGCCACCGGAGGAGGCCTAATGGGAGGTCTAGTTAAAGTTAGGCCTCTCATGAATCTTGCAATAAGAGGATGAGAGGAAATAGGCTGTCCATTGAGAGGCTTAAGGGATGCTGCAATAGCACTCAAATGGACTCTTACTGAATTCGTCTTAAGGCCTGCATTGGAGAGATGCAGGAGATATTCCAATAGAGAATTCAAAGGTAGTGCTAGAGGGTCAAGACCCTTCTCAGCACACCAAATGGAAAACCTTTTCCATTTAAAAGCATAGGAACGTCTAGTAGAAGGTTTTCTGGAAGCATGGAAGATATCCTTCACCTGCTGATAAAGATTCCAATCTTGAAGGTCTAAGCCTTCAGCAACCAAGCCCTGAGGTGAAGGGACTTGGGGTTTGGGTGCCACAAAGTTCCCTCCTCCTGGGACAGGAGGTCTGGAGCAGCTCCCAAGTCTAGGGAGGGAGCTTGAGAGAGATGCAGAAGTAGAGGGTACCACACTTGGCGTGGCCAGCGTGGAGCTATGAGGATCATAGATCCTTGATTCCTCTGGAGCTTGAATAGAGCCTTGGGAATTAAGGGAATGGGTGGAAAGGCATACAGGAAGTCTTGACCCCAGTGAAGGAGGAAGGCATCCTTGGCCTGAACTCCCTGACACAGAATTCTGGAACAGAACCGGGGAAGTTTGGCATTCCACGGACTTGCAAAGAGGTCTATGTCTGGGGTTCCCCACTCTTGAAAGATTCTGAGTACCTGGTCCATGTGCCGGGACCATTCGTGTGGAAGCAGAACTCGACTGAGTCTGTCTGCCCAAGAGTTTTGGATTCCTGGAAGGTATACGGCCAGGAGATGGATTTGATGCTCTCTGGCGAAGGCCCACAATCTTAAAGCTTCGTTGCAAAGCGACAGAGAGCCAGTTCCTCCTTGCTTGTTTATGTAAAACATGGCTACCTGATTGTCCGTATGAATGAGGACTGTCTTGTAGCTGAGCAGGGTATGGAAGACCTTGAGAGCTAGAAAAACTGCTCGGAGCTCCAAGTGGTTGATATGTAGAGAGGCCTCCTGTGGAGACCAAGTGCCCTGACTGGAGAGGTCTTGTAGATGAGCTCCCCAACCTGTTGGGGAGGCATCTGTTGTGAGGGTTGCTTGGGGCAACAACTGTTGGAAGGGGGACCCCAGCAACAGATTTTGGGTGGACTTCCACCACTGGAGAGACCAAAAGAGGTGCCTGGAGGTTGCTATTTTGTCTGACAGACCCCCTGAAGCTTGAGTCCACTGGGTGGACAAAGTCCAGTGAGCTGCTCTCATGTGAAGGCGAGCATAGGGGACCACATGCACTGTGGATGCCATGTGGCCTAGCAGTTGTAGCATCTCCCGGGCAGTTAAATGGCTCTTTGACTGAATCTGGGAGGCTAACTGCACTAGGCGTAGGTAACGGGCCTGAGGAAGATAGGCCCTTGCAGTGGTAGTATCTAGCCAGGCCCCTATGAACTCTAGGGACTGAGTAGGGATGAGCTGGGACTTTGGGAGATTTACCACAAGTCCCAGATACTGCAGAATGCGCCTTGTGCAGTCCAGGGCAGTCTGGGCCTCTGATTGAGATGGAGCTTGGATGAGCCAGTCGTACAGGTATGGGAATACAAATATTCCCAGAGTGCGTAGAAATGCAGCTACTACTGCCATGCATTTGGTGAACACTCTTGGAGCAGAGGCCAGACCGAAAGGAAGCACCCTGTATTGGTAATGCTTCCCTTGGAAAAGGAAACGGAGGAACCTTCTGCCACTGCTCTGTTGTAATTTGCTCCCATCTGGGAGCAAAGTGAGCTAACCTTCCTGGAATGGTGAGAGGCTCTGGCTGTTTCAGAGCCAGAAAGGCTAGGTTCTCTAGCATGAAGTCAAAAGCCCTGAGGAGGCTGTGTCTGCTGAGTTGCAGCAGCCCCTGTAGGCTTAGGCCTGGCTTGCTTAGGTTGCTGACACTTAGCAGCAAAACGACCTGTAGATGATTGCTGGCCAGAAGCAGGATGGAATCTGCCTTTCTTGAGGAAAAAAGACTTCTTGAAAGGTTTTTTCTTGGCAGGAATGGAGGTTGACTTTGAAAGTCTATCCAAAGCAGAATTTTCTGCATCCATTTGAGTGGCTTTTATTTGCCAATCTTTGCCAAACAGGTTTTCTCCTGTACAAGGAAGATTTCCCAAGCCATCCTGGACCCAAGATTCTAGATCAGAAGCTTGGAGCCAAGCAATTCTGCGTGCAGCTATGGCAATGGCCGAAGATCTGCTGGCACCCTCAAAGGAATCAAAAGCTGCACGGTTGGAAAACTTTGAAATATCTTGAGTATGCTTAAGCCAAATAAGAAATTCTTCCCTTTTATCCTCTGGAAGAAAAGGGAGGAAAGTGTGTAGCTTATCTGCAACTTCTTTCAGAAACATCCCCGTATAAAGACTATAGGAGTTGATTCCGGCAATGAGCATACTGGCTTGGAAGATTTTCCTACCAAAAGCATCCAAGGTCCTGCATTCTCTTCCTGGAGGAGCAGAGGAGTATCTTTTTGCACTCTTTATCTTTTTCATAGCTGACTCCACCACAATAGAATGGTGAGGAAGCTGTGTTTTATGAAAACCAGGACAAGGAGGGACACGGTACATGGTGTCCAACCTACGAGAATGAGGAGAGATAGTGAGAGGAGTCTCCCATAAGTCAATCATGTGATCATAAAGAATCTCATGAATTGGCAAGGTGACTGCCTCCTTAGGAGCCTTGGGATAACCTAAAATATCTAATTTTTTAGCTCTAGGCTCTGATTCAGAGGTTACTGAAATAGAAAGCCCTTTAGCCACTTCTCTTATGAAGTCTTGAAAGGACAAGTCTTCTGGAGGAGACATTCTTCTTTTTGGAGAAGAAGGCTCTTCAGGAAGGGCTATGGATACTTCAGCAGACGCCTCCGATGCATCAGAATCTTCGGAGGAATCAAAGTATCGACTGTCAGGGTGCTCTTTCAAAGCTCAATACGCATAGCGAGCCGTATCGACATTGGGCGTTATCGGTACCGGTTCGGTACCGATGGGCATCCCTAAGCAGGAAACCGCTGCAGTCGACACCATGGCCGATGTCGATGCAGTCGGTACCGGTACCGGCATTGGTGCCGGTACCTGGGCCGATACCGACAACGGAGTTTGTTGTGGTATCAGCGGCGTCGCAGCTTGAATGAAGGCCGTGATAGCCTGCTGCATGGATAGAACATTCTGATCCATCGACGCCATGAATGCCTGGAAATCAGTACCGGAAGGTTGTGCCGGTACCCCAGAGTATTCTAACAGGTGATCGGTCGAGGCCGTGCCATCGATGTCAATGGAGTGGAGGAGTAGCCTAGTGGTTGGGGCAAGGTACTTCGGGCCGGAAGGTCGGGGGTTCAAATCCCACTAGAGGACAGCAACCTTGGGCCGGAAGGACTGGGGTTTCTAGTCCCACAGGTGCTCCTTGTGGTCTTGGGCAAGCCACTTAACCCTCCATAGCCCATGTTCCCTGTAAAATAGTTCTCTGTGTGCTGTGCTTTCCTGTCTAATCAATGTGTTTATACCTCAAAAATTTCCTGTCATGATTTGACAATTTCCAATCTGTAATCAAAAAACGCTGCTGATCGCTGGAAGTAGCGGTATACAAATGTATACTAAATAAATAAAATAAATAAACCTGTAACCCCATAGGTGGAGCTTTGGAAGCCGGAGCTTCCCGCCGGGGTAGTTTTCCCGGTGCAGGATCCTCGAGGACAAGCCCGGAGGCATCTCGATGCTTGGAAGGAGATCTACCCTTCGAGGACTGGCTGGTTTTATGTTTGGTTACCTGAGATCCATGGGAGGAAGAAGAAGCCCTGGAAGACGTCGATGCCACTGAAGCTGCATCAGAGGGAAACAGAACATGGAGCTTGGCTGCTCGGTTCTGTAAACCTCGTTTGGACATCAAGGAGCAGGACGAACAATCCAAAATGGAGTGGTCAGGACCCAAACATTTGAGACACCATTCATGGGTGTCGGTAACAGAAATAGTACCGCTGCACTTAGTGCATTTTTTAAACCCGGAGGCTGGTTTTTCCATGAGGAAAATGTTTCGTGAGGCCTAAGGCCCACAAAGGAAAAACACACTAAGTGAGGGAAAAATGTGTTTTTTGTTTTTTTTTTAAGAAAAGAAAGAAAGACCGGCGGTACCGGTCCGACGTCGGGGAAGGCAGACACGCGACCAAAGAAATAAAATAAAACAAAGAACTTCTTCAGCGGTGACAGGAACACGACCTGCTGGCTCCGCGGAAAAGAAGAACTGGAGAGAAGCGGTTGGAAAGGCGGGAAGGCAGCGCGCAGGCGCTGTGGGATGCTCCCAAAAGCTTTCCTTTTTTGGAAAGCTGGGGAGCGTTCCCGCGCAGGCTCCGTCGATACCGACGTACCCATATGTGAAGACTCATTCCTGCTTGTTCCTGGAGATACAGTAGTTGCAGAATCCAGAAGGCAATCCACCTCTATACAATCATATTTAAAGAATCTTGTTATAGAGTTGTTGCTGGTCTCTTCATAATATGTTAAGTGATACGAACATTTATTTTGGTTATTCTGTGATAATTTTAGGTAGGGTCAGTGGCGATATGGAAAGAGCAGTTTTCTTTTTCAACTAGATAAGTCAAATGGCATCCTGATAAATGAGTTAAAAATGATTTTAGCTGGATGACCTCCTGCTAGTAAGTTACAAAATCAGAATGCAAAGCATGCAAGTTGTCATCTTTGCAACATGTGAAACTTCAAAGCTGAACTTCATGACATTTGTTCTGCCTCTCCAAGTCCGACTAGTTGGAAACTATTACTCACAAGTATGTACTCTGCTATTTTGTCATGACAAGTCTGTTGAGCCATGTTCAAGGATATTAGAATTTAGGCTGTAGAAAAAAAAATCTTAAGTAATTTAAGGTAACTATAATTGCATCAGATCTGTTTTAAATATAGTCACATTGTAAAAATGAAACCTGTGGGTTGCTGACATGAGGCTTTTCTGCACAGTAACAATGCATAAGAACTCGGGTTGTTTTTTTCAGGAGCTGAGGCACCGTCTAGTGATGTCTTCTTGACTGAAGCAATCGCCAGAATGCTGCATTCCACTGCAGTTATTTTTTTTTTTTACAGAGAGCTGCTTTAAGAACTATAAACAGTCTTAATTTAGTTGGCACCATCTGTGTTGCAGTCAGCTCCTTTATTTTTAAAGATTGGGCCACCTGCAAGTCTGCTTGTGAGAAACATTAGGGACATGAAATCCCCTATAGCGATAGGTCTTTTACTACACTTATATGTAGTACAAAAGCAAAGTAAACTTCAATACTGCTAAGGGCTTGACTGGGCACCAGATTAGTTTCTATACATTTGAATAAGCAATATTGGCTATGAAATACTTTGCTCCATTCTTAGTTTTATTTTCAGAACTAAAATGTAAAAAAAAAAAAAAAAAAAAAAAGGTACGAGGAGCAAACCTATTTTAACAATACTTTATAGTTATATGGCAGCATCACTAACATAGTTGATGTGATAAAATGTGCCTCAGCACAGAAACATAGCTCTTTTCTAAAGTATAAGAGTTCATGCTGCAGACTCTCATTGTATCTTCAAGTCAGGGTCGAGGCATGTAGCAGAATTCACAGAAGCCTAGGAATTTGACAGAAGCTGCTTTTGCCCTAGCCCCCTGAAAATGGACTGAGACCATATCTCATTTGACACAGGCCACCCGAGTTGGGGGTTTGAACCTGGGTCCTAGAGATGAAAGGCTCTGTAATGCTGCGATTTTTCTCCTGAGTCACCAATGGAAAGGGTCAAGCACACGATAAGAACATTATGAAAATCAGATTTTGTTTATAGTGGAAACTTTTTTTTGACATGATGAGAAGCTTACTGGAGTAATTAGACTGGATGGTGTCAACAAGTTCTGCTGATACGGTTTATAGTAATGCTTGAGTACTGGTGATAGGGGATTTTTACGTAGGTTGGAGGACTTTCTTCAAACACCACTGCATTTTCTTTACCTGCTTCATTTTAATATTGTGATTATGAGTTGTTTCCATTTGTCACCAAATTCAGCATCACTTCTTTACCTTTCTTTTGTTAATGTCTTGAGCTCCTCCAGTAGAGGCGTATTTGTGCTAGTAAGTTTTATAGCATTCCTGTGCTCTTCCAGCAATACTTTGAACAGTTTCCATGGAGGTCTTTGATGATGAAAAGAAACACACATATACACAGATAAGCTGGAAACAATTCACCTCTTTGCCACTGAATGAACATTAGTCTACCTTAACAGAGTGCAAATTTTTGTAGGCTGCTAATCCTTTCAACTAAAGAAGACTGAAGTATCACTCAGGCTGCCTGATCTTTATTCAGGTTTTAAAACATGGACTTTTTTTGTACTTGCTTTTAATGAAAAATTTCTTTCTTGAAAATACTGAGAAAGACAACAATGTCACCTAAGCGAAATCACAGGATACATTATTAAAACAGCTTTTACAGCTGAAGTGTATAACAAGAGATCTGTTTTAATCCCTCAAATCAACTGTTTTATATAGAAATAACATCTTAGGTGGTGTAAATTGTGGAAATTCAGAGACCTGAGTTTAAAGAAACCAATCAGAATCTTACTAGTCTGTGAGTTACCAGGCAATTTGTTCAAGGCAAAAATGTAAAGACTGAACTTTAAAGGAAGACTATTTTGCTCAATTATTTGAACTGCACATTGTACAAGAGCTAAAACTAAAATTTCTACATTGTATTACTGAAACCATGGTTATCTTTTGTAAATTTAAAATATCACAAAATTCCCACATATAATATAAATAATCTTGGTGTGAAGGACTAAAGTTTCTGCACATTCTGACCTATTCTATAACAACTTTCTCGATAAGCTTAATAGGGCACAAAATAAAAACTTACGTTTATGGTGGGACAATTTACTTTGAAGAATGATGTTTCACATTTGTAAAACCTATTATTCTTTGTACCATCCCTTCTGAAGCAGTTAAGGGACCTTCCAACATTCCACATTTTCTTATATTATATTATATATATATGCCAAGTTGACAATCATTTCCTGTGACAAGTAGTAACTTCATGACTGTTCCCTTAGCTGGCCACTTGATTTTGCTGTAGTTGAAAATTTGACTCAAACTGGCCTCTTCAAATGCTGATCATCAGGTCAGTGGTATTTCAAGTTTGGGGCAACTCAAGCATCAGCCCTACAACTTATAATGGCACCAAAATCTGATTTCCTATTTGGCAGATTAGAATTCTATTTGTAAATCTGTAAACTAGTTTGGTATAGTTCTGTGATATGTACCACTCTAAGATATGCAGTGTTTAATGCACATTAGCACTGCATATATTTTGAACAACATTTATTAAAGGATAAGGTGACATTTTACTTATCAGTTAATGTCCTTTCCTTCAGTTCTGCTAGACCAGTCCAGACAAGTGGGCTGTGTTCCCCCTACCAGTAGATTAGTGGAGACAAAGAACCAATAAAAAGCCCAAGTTTCAATGACATTACTCCCATGCCTCTATTTGCCTCAGCTACCAGAGATCACTTCAGTATTCGTCCCAAAGCATATGCAAGAAACATGGCAAGACTCACACAATCTCAACCGTGGGCAACAATGAGAGAACAACAGTATAGAACTACTGTATGTACAGGAAAGCATAAAATATAAGTCTGACAGTAGATGATGAACCTGCAGAGCCATGTATAAGAATCAGAGTGGACCAAAGGGTACCGCAGCAGAAGAACAGAGCAATAAAGTTCCAGGGGCGGGCCCTGGACTGGTCTAGCAGGACTTAAGGAAAGGACATTAACTGATAAGCAAAAATGTCACCTTCCATATCATCCTGCTAGACCAGTCCAGACAAGTAAGATATACTAGAGCTACAGCTCCACTGGGCGAGAAGACACAGTAACTCGCAAAGCCCTTGAGCCAAAAGCAGTGTCAACCTGTGTGGACATCCCAAGTGGTACTGCTCGACAAAAGTGGAAAGTGATGCCCACATTGCTACCTGACAAATGTCTGCAGGGGCTACAAAGCTCTGTTCCACCCATGAGGACACCTGTGCTCTGATAGAACAGGCATGCAAACCCCCCGGAACCAGCGGGATCCATAACAGATACGCTAAGGCCTCCTTAATCCAGCACCCCAAAATTAACTTATCCGCTTTGTCATTCTTGCGTGGGCCAGCAAACAGTACAAAACGATAGTCGAATTTACGAAAGGAATTTATAACCTCCATGTACCAGAGAAGCTGTAAACTGGATAAACACAAGGTGAAGCTCCTTATCCTTTCCCCAACACTACTCCTTAGAGAGGGTGGGTGGGCATACTACCTGGTTCATGTGAAAGGGAGAAAGTACCTTAGGCAAGAAGCAAGGCACGGACCGAATGGAAACAGCCTCCCCGAAAGAGACAGATAAGGATCTCAGCAAGACAGAGCCTGCAGCTCGGAAATCTGCCTTTCGGAACAAATCGCAACCAAGAAGACAGTCTAGAGTATCAAATTCTTTAAAGTAGCACGCTTGAACAGCTCAGAGGGTGCTACCATCAGGGACCTAAGCAGTAGATACAGATCCCAGGAAGGGATCACAGCGGGGAGGACGCAGACGCTGAACCGTGCGAGATGTCATGGTGCAAGGCTAGAGACTGACCAGTCACCGGACTTCGAAAACAGACCAAAGCTGCTACTTGAACATTCAGGGAGTTAAGGGAAAGGCCCTTCTGTAGGCCATCCTATAGAAAGGCCAACAGAGATGGTAGTTTGACCATCTTAGGAGCCAACTGCTGAGCACTGCACCATTCCTCAAAAGAGACACCAGATCTGCATGTATGCTAGCTTGGTAGACCTCCTCCAGGCTCCATGCAGAGTGGAGACCACCGCTGGAGAGTAACCCTTATGCGCTAGCCATCTCCTTTCAAAGAGCCAAGCCATAAGCAAGAAGGGAACCGGGTCTTCCAGGATGATTGGTCCCTGCTGCAACAAGTTCCGAGACGGAGGCAACCAAAGAGGAGGCACCTGAAAGAACCACATAAGGTCTTCAAACCACGGTCTCCTCAGGCAGTCCAGCGCCACCAGAACAATCCTGCCTGAGTGGCGTTCTATACACCGAATAACATGCCTTACCGGGGGCCATAGAGGAAACATGAGCAGCAGGTGCTGGTTTGACTAAGGCTGGGTCAGAGCATCAACACCTTCTGACCCCATCCCTGTATGGAGACTGAAGAAGCAGCAGACTTTGGCACTGAAGTGGGTCGCCATCAGATCCATTTTGGGGTGACCCCAATGGTGCAGAATCAACTGAAATGCCTCCTGACTCAACTCCTACTCTCATGGATCCAGAGAGTGCCGGCTGAGGAAGTCCGCTTCCACACTGTCCATCTCAGCAATGTGCTGAGCCGAAAAAGCTAGAAAGTTCTTCTCCACCCAGGCAAACAGAAGAGCCATCTCCAAAGCTGCCCAGCACTCCTCATGCCACCTTGCCAATTGACATAAGCCATTTGCCTGGCCCTCAATCAGAGGCCGGCAATGCAGAAGAGCCAACCTAAAGGCTCTCGCCTTGAGGCGATTGATAGACCACACCACTTTCCTGCGGTTCCAACTGTCCTAGGCCATACAGTCTTGGCAATGGGCTCCCCATCCTGTGAGACTGACATCTGTCATCAGGAGGATCCAGGAGAAATCATCCAGTGGATGCCCTTCCTCAGATGTCAGGGCTGCTGCCAACACCACTGGCTGGACTTCATCATCAACAACAGCGGGAGCTTGCGCTTGAACTCCAGAGAACTCAGGGAACACCGAGTCAACAAGGACCGCTGGAGCGGTCACATGTGAACAAGCGCCCACAGCACCATCTCTATGGTTGCTGTCATCAATCCAAGGAGCAGCAGAGAATCCCAGACTTAGAGCCTGTTGTGCACAGAACAGCATCAGGTAATCCAACAGATTTTGATGTGCTCCTCTGGCAGGAAAGCTCTGTCCACTTGAGAGTTAAAATGTGCTCCAAGAAACTCCAGGGACTGGAAAGGCCACAGCTGGCTCAAGAAGGACCTAGATCCCTTGGTGCAGCAGCCGCTACCACCATGACCTGCGAGAACATCTTCGGGGCAGTGGAAGCCCAAAAGGGAGGACAGTGAACTGATTGTGAGAGCAAAAGCACAGCAACACGCAAATACTTTGTTGATCTGCCCAGATCGGGATATGAAAATATGCCTCGGTCAGATCCAGAGATGCCATGAACACCCCTCAGCATATTGCTTGAATCATGGAGCATAAGGATTCCATTTGGAAGCACAAGTGCTCGATGATTCCCTCAAGGTCCAGAATGGGTTGGAAGAACCATTCTTTTGGGCACCACAAAATAGACTATCTGCCCTAGCCCCACTCATCCGGTGGGAAGGGCCATCACCGCCTTTAGGTGCGACTTATCTAAGGTGATCCGCACAGCAGCACTTTTGATTGCAGACCCACAAGGGGAGATGATGAAGGCATTCAGAATCAGCTCTTTGCATTCCAGAACACAGCCAAACTGAATGGTGTCTAGCACCCAGCAATCCTTGGCAACCCAGGCCCATTCCTGAAAGAAAAGGCAAAACCTGCTCCCCACCGGAGGAACCAGGGAATGGGCTACAAAACCTTCATTGCGCACCCTTTTTGGCTCAGCACATTGCTAGAAGGGACAGAGTTCCTGGGCCCACGCGCTCCACGAAAGGACTGAGAATGAACCCAAAGCCCTGAGAAGCAGAGGGGAAGAAAGGTTTTCAAGGCTGGTGATGGCAAGAGTCCCGAGGCCCCCGGGAATCTGGCCAGTGCACCTTCAGTGAATGGGCGGAGGCTGGCAAGAAGGGACACTAACCCACTTCACAGGCCCCTTGGACCAGTCTTCCAGAAGGCAGTAGATTTTATCTTACCAGGTCCTTCACCAGCTTCCCCAAATTGGCTCTAAACAGAAGCTTCCCCTTAAAAACCAGTTGGGCCAACCGGGCTTTGGAAGATGTGTTTGCTGCCTGGCGCTGAAGCCAAATCCAAAACACCATGACACAGTCATCAGGGTACCATCCATGGCCACTGAAAGTACCAGGTCATACATGGCATCAGAAAGAGGCTGTAGCAGATTCCAAAAGAAGGTAGTTTCATATAGCGGAAGAAACTGAATCCACTGAAGCAGGGCCACCGACAACAGGCTGGTACATACTGCCAGCTGCAGAATTTTCACCACCACGGCGAAACTGGCTCTTCAACCACGATTCCACCGTATGGTCCAGAAAATCCTTTCAGGCCGATCCGCCTTCCACAGGAATGGTGGTCCGTCTGGTAACTGCTGTGATCTGTGCATCTACCTTGGGAATGCCAAAATTCCTCAATGCACTCCCCTCCTTTGGAAGAGCGGAGATCTTCTTACTCATCCTAAACCCTTTAGGCAGGGAGTCAGGAGAGTCCCACTCTGACCAGATCATATCCTTGATCATATCTGGAAATGGGAAGACAGTAGTGGATTTCTTCTTGAAGGAGTGGGTGTACCTTTGGCTTCTGCTCCGTACCCGAAGCATCCGTCAAGTTCAAGGCAGATGAGACCATGGCAATCAACGCCGCCAACTCCTCTTTCCGGAATAGATGGATCACATCGGCCTCCTCACAACCTTCTGAAGGTGAGAGTACTTCTACATCCACGTCAGAGCCCAGTACTGAGCCATCTGAATCCAAGCCATAGTGAAAAGCTCAGACAGCTCCCAGCTGTTCCCCATCTCCAGGGGCCACCCCACACTGGGGACACTTAGTCAAAGGCAACTGAACAGGGCTTCTACTCTCCGCCTGTACCACATGAAGCTACACCTGGGGGCACCCAGAGGCTGCAGGGTCTGAATTTCCATGCCAGAAGGACCAGGCCTGGTGCAAAAAAGAAAGAATTCCGGGGAAGACAATTCAGAGTCTGAAAGCTCTCCTCTCAGAAATCACCCTCCAACGCCAGGGGGTACAGCTACCACAGACTTCCCAGAGGACAATAAGCAGTTCACAGCATGGTTGCCAGATCCTCTGGCCAGCTGGATATCCTTATCCATAGCATCATCTGTCACCTCCTGCCCTGAGGTAGGGAAGGCTGGACTAATTACATCCCCTGGCTGAAAGAAAGGGAGCAAGCCCTCCAGGGCGACTCAGAAACTGCCATGCAAGAAAAGTAGAGTCCAGAATCTGGAGATGAGACACCTCGCTTGCCCCAGGTCAAACGTTTCCTGGAAAAAGACAGATAGTTAAGGCAAATGTCACAACAGCGTGCGCTAAGGCTGCAGTAGCCTGAGGACACGCGTTAAAACACAGTTACTTACCTGTAACAGGTGATCTCTGGGAACAGCAGGAATAAGTCTTCACATATGGGGTACGTCGGTACTGACGGAGTCTGCGCGGGAACGCTTCCCAGCGTCCAATCAAAGAGCTTTTGGAAGCATCCCACCACGCCTGCGTGCTGCCTTCCCGCCTTTCCCAACTGCCTCTCCTCAGTTAAGTTTTAAAGCTGAGACAAAGAGAGAGAGAGAGGAAAGGAAAGATAGATAGAGATACAACTCCTGGGGAGGTGGGTGGGTTGTGAAGACTTATTCCTGCTGTTCCCAGAGATCACCTGTTACAGGTAAGTAACTGTGCTATCTCCAGGAACAAGCAGGAATGAGTCTTCACATATGGGGACTCCCAAGCTAAGATGCCTGGAGTCCCAGCATGTTATAGGTTGGAACATGCTATCCCGCACAACACCAGGCATCCTGAGGATGGAGGGTAGGAGTTGAAGAAAGAAAGGTGCTGTGGAACAGCTAACCTAGCATAGGACTGCAGAGAAGGAGTCCATATGTGGATGATAATTATCATCAATGATATTGAAGGAATATTGCAATATGGACCTTCCCTAACAGGATTACACAGCAGTAAGGAGGTTCATGAGATCTACTGGGGAACCCAGTAGAGGAACCTCAAGGATGACCTCACTGTGAAGTGGAGGTAATAAACCTGTAGGAAAAAAGAGTGGAGGTCAGATTCCTGAAAGGTAAGAGGGAACCCCGGTGAGAACTGGGGTAGTACCAAAAACGGTGGGCCTTCAGCGGAAGGCTTTATGATAAAAGCCGAACTCTTTTGGCGACAGAGTGGCTCACCCTTGGGAGCAAAAAGAGAAGGCCTACCAGATTGTACAAACAGGCACAGTCCTTGTGGGAGGAAAAGGTATGGAAACCCCTTGTATCCCAAAAGAAAGGACAAACGCCTGAGGCGTTAGAGCCTGTGATTAGCTGAAGATCCGCAATGTCTCTCCTAACTGGGGTCAGCTAGGAGAGATACTGGAACATGGAGAGCTTCAGAGGTACCTAAACCTTAAGGTTATGGTGGAAGTTGTTAACTACCACAAAAGTGGTTGTGAGTGTGGAACCCCAAACATGCTGGATAGCATAGGTATGGGTAAAGCCCATCTGTCAGAATCATATAGCTATATGAGCCTGGACAGTCAGGTAGATAAATGCAGGATAGAGTAGTTACTCACCTGTAACAGGTGTTCTCCAGAAGCAGCAGGAATCAGTCCTCACATATGGGTGACGTCGGCGCCGACGGAGCCCTCGTGCGGAGTATTTCCCCAGCTTTCAAAGAAAGCCTTTGGGAATTGCAGCGCGCATGCGCGGTCCTCTTCCCGCCCAAGGGTGCCATCTTGCTCAGTCTGATGACATAGCTAAAAGACAGCAAAAAAATTAGCAAAATAAATCATATGACTGCAACTCCAAGGGGAGGAGGGAGGGTTGTGAGGACTGATTCCTGCTGCTCCTGGAGAACACCTGTTACAGGTGAGTAACTACTCTTTCTCCAGGACCAAGCAGGAAGTCAGTCCTCACATATGGGACTCCCCAGCTTAAGGCTACCGGAGACCTCAAGCGGAAAAAATGAGCTCCCTCTAGCTCGTCAGCACGTAAGGAAGGAATCTTCTCTGAGAACGCCCCCGACCGGTAGCCCAACACCAGGGCCGGAGGGTAGGAGTTGCCTAAACCCCAAAGAGATTATGGAGTACTGCCTGTCCGAAAGCACTGTCCCTGCAGGACTCCCTCTCAAGGCAGTAATGGGCCGCAAAAGTCTGGCTTGAAGACCAAGTAGCGGCCCGGCAGATGTCTGCCAACGGAACAGAGCGGAGATGAGCCACTGACGCAGCCTTCGCCCTGACACAATGAGCCGTGACTCGACCCTCCAACGAGAGGCCGGCTGCCCCATAAGCCCAGGCGATACAGTCAGCGACCCACATAGACAAAGTACACTTGGAGACAGGTAGCCCCAACTTATTGGGGTCAAAAGAAACAAAGAGCTGAACAGCCCTCCGATGCTCCCGCGTACAGTCAAGGTAGAAGGACAACGCCCTCCTACAGTCCAGGGTATGCAAGACCATCTCAGCCCGGTTGGCATGCGGCCTGGGAAAGAAGGTCGGAAGAACCACCTCCTGATTGAGGTGAAAAGGGGAGACAACCTTAGGAAGAAACTTAGGGTGAGTCCGTAAGACTACCCTATTCCTGTAGAACCTAGTGTAAGGGGGATCAGACACTAGTGCCTGAAGTTCACTTACATGCCTAGCAGAGGTAAGAGCTACCAGAAATAAGGTTTTCCAGGAGAGAAAACGGAGAGGGCCGGTAGCCATAGGTTCAAAGGGCGGACAAGTAATCCGCTGTAAGACCACATTCAGATCCCACTCAGGGGCCGGTGGACGCAAAGGAGGCTTAAGCAGAAGGAGGCCTCTGAGAAAACGAGCCACCAAAGGGTGGTTGGAAAGAGGCCTACCGTCCACCGGCGAGTGGTGCGCTGAGAGAGCACTGAGGTGAACCCTGACAGAGTTAGACTTAAGGCCTAGATTGGAGAGGTAAAGCAAATATTGCAATACTACCGCTATCAAGCACGAGAAGGGATTCTCGCTGTGCTGAGCACACCATGCGGAGAATCTACGCCACTTAAGAGCATAGGATTTCCTGGTGGATTGTCGCCTAGAGGCCAAGACCACATCTTCCACCTCTCGAGGCAGTAGTAGGGGAGCCAGGACTATCCTTTCAGCAGCCAGGCCATCAGATGAAGGGACTGGAGGTTGGGGTGCAAGAGAGTCCCCTGATCCTGAGATAGGAGATCGTGTTGAAACCCCAGAGGAAGAGGGGTGTCCACCGCTAGCTGCAGCAGAAGCGGGAACCACGGTTGCCTCGGCCACCTGGGGGCTATCAGGATCAATGAAGCCCCGTCCTTGAGGACTTTGAACAGCGTTCTGGACACTAGTGGCGTGGGAGGAAACGCATACAGTAGGCCTGTGGACCACGAGATCAGAAATGCATCCGCTGCTACTCTGAGAGGATGCGGTTGTCTGGAGCAGAATCTCGGGAGTTGCCGGTTCAGAGGACTGGCGAAAAGATCCATGGTGGGGAGGCCCCACCTGAGAAAGACCTGCTGAACCACCAACGGGTTCAACATCCATTCGTGTGGTTGCAGGATCCTGCTCAGTCTGTCCGCCAGGTAATTTTCTTGACCTGGGAGGAAGACAGCCTTGAGGAGGATTCCGTGATTGACAGCCCAAGAGCACAGCCGTTGTGCCTCCTGACATAGAAGGAAGAAGCCTGTGCCTCCTTGTTTGTTCACGTAGAACATGGCAACTTGATTGTCCGTTTGGACCAGTACAGACTGGTGAGAGGCGAGGTGGGAGAAGGCTCTCAGAGCTAGGCGTATCGCCCGTAGCTCCAGGAAGTTTATCTGTTGAGCAGCCTCCCAAGGGGTCCAGAGACCCCGAGTACATGTCCCTTGGCAATGTGCTCCCCAACCTAGAAGAGAAGCATCTGTCGTCAGCACTTGAGAATGCGGAGGGGATTGAAAAGCCACTCCGAGTACCAGATTCGGAAGATGAAGCCACCATTGCAGAGAGGAGACTAGCAGGTCGGATATTTTTACTGAGTCCGCTAGGCTCCCCGTGGCCTGATGCCACTGAGTGCGAAGGCTCCACTGAGCAGGCCGCATGTGCTGGCGGGCATTGGGGGTGACATGAACTGTGGAAGCCATATGGCCGAGTAGTCTCAGGAATTGCCTGGCAGAGACCAGGGAATTGCTGTGAAACTGCCTGGCCAGATCCATCAGCCTGTGGGCTCTGTCCATTGGCAGAAAAGCCTTCGCCTGAAGAGTGTCTAGTCTTGCTCCTATGAATTCTAAGTTCTGGGACGGGAGCAAAGTGGACTTTGCAAAGTTTATGACAAACCCCAAGTGCTGAAGCACAGCCACAGTGCGAAGGGTGGCTTGATTGGCCTCCTGGGAAGACTGGCCCCTTATGAGCCAGTCGTCCAGGTACGGAAACACAAAAAGACCTTGAAGCCTCAGGTAGGCCGCCACCACTGCCAGGCACTTGGTGAATACCCTGGGAGCGGAGGACAGGCCAAAGGGTAGTACTCTGTACTGA
Organism: Ichthyophis bannanicus; assembly: GCA_033557465.1. Classification (NCBI taxonomy): domain Eukaryota; kingdom Metazoa; phylum Chordata; class Amphibia; order Gymnophiona; family Ichthyophiidae; genus Ichthyophis; species Ichthyophis bannanicus. The sequence continues at coordinate 908,732,054 of CM066034.1, forward strand.
TAGTGGTTTCCTCCCACAACAAATCTGAGATATTGCCTGTGGTCTGGATGAATAAGGATGTGAGTATAAGCATCCTTTAGATCTAAGGAGCATAGCCAATCTCCCTGCTGGAGGTAGGGCAGCAGGATTCCAAGGGTAAGCATCTTGAACTTTTCCCTCTCCAGGAACTTGTTGATGTTGCGCAAGTCTAGGATGGGTCTGAGGCCTCCTGTTCTGTTTGGTACCAGAAAGTACCTGGAATAAAAGCCGTGACCTCTCAGGTGGTGGGGCACCGGTTCCACAGCCTGTTCCTTTAGTAGACTTGCTAAGTCCTGAAGGAGTAGGTCCCTGTGCAGAGGGAGTCTTGGAGGCTCCCCTGGAAAATAGGAGGGAGGTACCTGGTGAAAATGGAGAAGATAGCCCTTTTGGACTATATAGAGCACCCAGGTATCTGATGTGACGGCTGACCACCTGTGGGCAAAGTGGGCCAGCCGGCCTCCTGTGCTGAGAGAAGCCAGCTGAGGAGAAGAGGCTATACTTTCTGAGTCAAAAACCCCCACCCTGCTGAGCAGGGGCCGGTGTTGGTGGCTTGGGGGCCTTCTGCCTACGGGGCCCATGACCCTGCCCCTTAGCCTGCTGACCCTGTTGGGGAGCTGCAGAGGCCTGATAATGAGGGTATTGTTTATAGGCAGATGACTTCCTCGGGTAAAAGGTCTTTTTTCCCGAGCCCTTCTTCTTCTGAGAAGGGGCAGAGGGATTTCTGGACAGCCTAGTCCTGGTCAGAGTCTCGGTCTCGAGTTCTGCAGCCTTTTCAACCATGGGCTTGCCAAAGAGATTTTCACCTCAGCAGGGGACATCGACCAACTTGTCCTGTACCCATGGCTCGAGGTCGGATGACTGTAGCCAAGCCTGTCGGCGGGCACCGGGCCGAAGCCTCAAAGCCATCGTAGGCTGCTCGAGAGATAAACTTCGAGCACTCCCAAATACCAGTGGACAAGGCCTGGAACCTCTGCAAAGGTTCCTCGGAGAGACCAGCAGAGAACCCGGCAATCTCCTTTGCCAGGTCTCGGAGGTACATGCCCATGTAGAGCTGGTAAGTCTGGACACGGCAAGCAAGCATAGAGCCCTGGAAGCACTTCTTACCGAGGGCATCCAGGTTCCGGGCCTCCCGGAGGAGTGCATCTTCTGACTTTTCAGGCGATGCATGGCCGATTCCACAACCATGGAGTGGTGCGGTAATTGCGCCTTTTGGAACCCGGGGCTCTTGCGGACTCGATAGATTGAATCGACCCGCTTGCTTAACACTGGCGTTGAGGCCGGGGTCTCCCACATGCGGAAGAGCAGCCGCTCCAGCATCGGAGGAACTGGAACAGTAAAGGCCTCCTTCGGGGGAGAGTCATACTGGAGGGCCTCGAGCTCCTCGGCTCGAGGCTCCTCCTCGGGATCCGCGGGGAAGGCCAAGGCCTTGGCCATATCCCGCACGAAGTCCGAGAACCGGGTATCCTCCGGTGGGGATCGTCTCCGAGGTTCGGACTCCGGCGAGTCCGATGGGACACACCGAGTCCGAAAAGTATCGGGTGACTCTTCATCCTCCGTCTCCCAGCCCGACTCCTCGGAGGAGGAATCGAGCGGCTCCGGTCGGGCGGGCACCGATGCCCTCCGCCCCGACGCCGACGACCCAGCATTGACGACCTCGGTCCCGAACGGGAGGCCGAGGGAGACCGTGGCCAAGGATCGACTCGAGCCCGCATGGACTCGAGGATCAGCTCGGCCTCCGGGGTTGACTTGGACGTCGAGGCCCCGGTGGTCGGGGCAGATGCACCGGTGAGACCGGCAATCAATGCCCGCTGCTGTTCCATGAAGGCAGCGAAGCTGCTCTCCAAGGCCGTCAACCTGAGTCCGAGCTCAGGAGACCCAGCAGCCCCTGACTCGGGCCCCGACGGCGGCTCCCTTGGAGGAAAGTCCACGAGGACTACAGCACTTACGTGTCCAGGAGACTCCATCTCGACATGAGGATGCTTGGCAGGCCTCTCCGACTCCGAAGACCCGGGATGGCTATCGGGGCTATGCGACCTGGCCCTCAAGGAACCAGGAGCGTCCACCGATGCCGCCCTCGCGGGTTTCTTCTTCCTGCGATGTTCCCGCGAAGGAGACCCCCGCTCAGAGGAACCCCGACGCTGCTCGGGGCCGGAGTCCCGAGACATCGAGGCCTCTGACGAGGTCCGGGCCCGTCCGGACGCGGAGTCAGAAAAGATCCTATCCTTTTGGTGCTGCCGACTCCTCAACGCCTTCGAGGACATTTTGCCACACGGACCACAGATCATCGGGTCATGATCGGGTCCGAGGCAGCGGAGGCAGCAGTCATGTGTGTTGGTAAGAGACATAAGTTTCTTACACCGATCACACTTCTTAAACCCGCTGGTAGCCATCGGGGGAAAAAGGGCCCCTGTGAGGTCAAAAGACCGGGCTGCCAGGGAAAAAAAGAAAAAAGGCACGAACACTAGTCACAAAGGACAAAAACCGAAAAAGAGAGAAAGGACTCGATACCGGGGTATCGGTCCAAGGCGGGAAAAGGATCCGGCGTCGAACCGAAGAAAAAAAGAGAAAAAATAGGGAAAATCAACTTTTTCCTCGGGGAAAAACGAACTACGTCCGTCGGGCTCCACGGAAAAAAGAAGACTGAGCAAGATGGCACCCTTGGGCGGGAAGAGGACCGCGCATGCGCGCTGCAATTCCCAAAGGCTTTCTTTGAAAGCTGGGGAAATGCTCCGCACGAGGGCTCCGTCGGCGCCGACATCACCCATATGTGAGGACTGACTTCCTGCTTGGTCCTGGAGAAACCTATCTACCCATAGTAAATATCTCGACAGATAGATAGATATGAGAATATATCTATAGTGAGATATGAAGGGCATAAAATACATACAAAGATAGACATAGACATCTGTAAGATGTATGCTACAGATATGAATATATAGGCCTCTATATGGGTGTCTGCAATGAAGCAGACAGAGATATGCCTACAGAACGGTATTCACATAGGAAAATGTGGAGAGGAAAGATTCATCTAATAACAAGAAGGTGGAACCTACTTGAGAAGATATATAGAGAATCTGTTCCCACTGGTTATGATGATATCAGTCTGCAGCCAGCAAGTCCCGAGTATTCTAGAACTGTAGCATGGTAAGTGAACAGGAGACGCATAAAAATGAGATACCATGCTGACCTGCTTAAGGGCAAAGAGGTATCATGCGTTCTTACCATGAGGACGAGCTGCAAGGAGAAAAGCATATTCCCGATTGGAAATACTATGGACCAAAGCAGGGAATTGGCAACTCCTTAAGCTTTCACGTAAGAGAAGGCCTATGTCCTTTATATTAAAAAGGAGATCCTTTCTAGTCATGGGAGACATGACTGAAAAAGCCTTTTCCAGCCATCTAGGACAGCTGTTGGAAAAAAAAACCCCATGCTCTCTAGCAAGGGCCCATAGTGGAGAGCTTCTCTGTAGGATTGCAGAGAGCATGATGCAGGAGAATGAGGAGATAGAACTGGCTACTGGAGAGCCCGTCAACTACGCTGCCAAACCCAGGGGAATGGAGATGGCAGAAAGAGAAGACAATCCAACAAGCTTGTAGTGAAAACATTTCCAAGACAGATGACAGCACTGACTTGGAGCCACTACTAAGACCAGAGAGAATGTTAGTGGAGGACAAATCTGGTTGCTGGTGGACAAGAACCAGTGGTCCAAACATTAAGGCTCCTGCATTGGCAGCTGCTTGCCAGACAGCAGAAAGAATGTTACTGTTTAAAAACAGAAAGAACAGACAGAACAGGAGTAGAAAACTCTGGACATGTCTGATGAACTGCTTCAAAGCAAGATTGAAAAAGAGGAGTCAACTCAGAGAAGAGAACTCCGCACTGGAAAAGTAACAAAACTAGAGAGGCTGAAGAAAAGCCCTCCAGTGAAGCAATACCGCTGTTACAGCTTGGTAAGAAGGTAAAAAGAATGGAGCTGAAGAAGACTTACAAAGTAGTGAGTCTATAGAAAGGAAAAAAAGACATGCTGGCACAGGAACTATCATTTGATAGTGGTTAGACCTCTTTCCCTAGCAGGAAGAAAAGGAGAACCCTGTGCCCTATAGGCATGAACATCCTGACAGCTCATAGAACATAAAAAAATGGATGTCTTTTGGGAAAAGATCCATGTCTAGGGTTTAGAATGAGAACAGTGGATTGCCTCTATTGAGAAGAAGCAACTGCGGATTCTAACCCCCAGAGTCACAAGCATCTGATGAAGATTGATCAGAAACCCTGCAGTTGCTGGGTTTGCTGAGCCTGGTGAGAGGTTGGACGATGCTTCCCCTGTTTGGGAACATCTGCATGATGGGCAAATGATGCATAAAACCTTCTTCTCCTATGGGAAGAAGGTTTGGCAGGACATTTCCTACCTACTAGGACAGAAGGTGCAGAACAGCCCTTAGGAGCAGGTAAGTCAGTGGACAACTGAGTAACCTGACATAAAGACTCCTTGTTGAAAAGATTGTCTCCAGTACAAGGAGTATGTCCCAGTCTTTGCTGTGCCCATTTGTCTAAGTCTGAAGCCAGGCTCTACGTCGTGCCCCTATAGATATAGCAGAAATCCTGCTAGCAGACTCAAAAGGGTCTAGGGAAGCACGAGTAAGAAAACAAGAGATACTCTGGAGATGCTTAAGCAGTGAAGAATAGCCTGCACTCTTGGACTCTGGAAGAGAAGGAGTCAAAAGATGTAATTGCTTTGTGACCTCCTCAAGAGACAGACTCATATAAAAAATATATGAGAGAATTCTTGCAGAAAGCATAGATGTCTGGAAGGTTTGACGTCCAAAGGCATCTAGTGTCTTAGACTCACGACCTGGCGGATAAGAAGAGTGCTTTTTCTTACTCTTTATCTGCCTCATTGCTGATTCCACTACTATGGAATGATAAGGAAGTTGAGTCTTTTGAAACCCTGGAGAGGGGGGCACCTGATATAAGATCAGTTGCTCTGGAAGGTGGGGGTACCCTTAAAGGTGTTTCCCACATTCTTAAAAGGAGATCCTGCAAGGAATGATGCAAAGGAAGCATTATGTTCTCCTTTGCTTTGGTAGAAACAAAGCCTTGTGCAGGATCATGTCCTGGGATAGGAATGGCAAGAGATCTTGCTATATCCAGGAGGAAACTCTGAAAAGAGGGATCCCCAACAGGAATCTCCCTTGGACAGGTTAGATCTGAAGAACTAGCCTGAGCACCGACAGAACTATCCAAATATATTGGAATAGAAGATCCTGCAGAGTGCAGTGTGGAATGCTTAAGGGATGGTCGCCGGTACTGGTTGTCAGGAGCAGCGACCGTCATTACCACATTGTCCATGCCAGGTATCGACTCCAAGCTTGGTATAGAAGGGAGCGATCCTGTTGAAAAAAACATGGCAGGAGTTGGGCACGATGTTACTGTGGATACCGGTACCAATGCCAATACCGGTACCGATGTCGGAGTCGAGCTCGACAGAGACATCGGAGCAGTAATCAGTGACCGTTCAATCGGTACCGGGGTAACGGAAAACCTTCAGCTGCTATCCTCGGTACCGAGCCAGCGGTATCGATCGGTGTCGGTACCAAAGCGTATTGGTACCCAGTCTTCCAGACTAGAGATCGATTCCAAACTCGGCATCGAGGGCAGCTCAATCGGCCCCGAGGGAACCGAGAGTTGCGGATCCGAATCATCGGAACCGAGCCTTCGGTACCGCCGAGAGCCGGTACCAAGGCGAGTCGGTACCCAGTCCTCCAGACTGGAGATCGATTCGAGACTCGGCATCGAAAAAAGCGAGGCTATCGATGCATGTCTGGAGGGTACCGACGTCGGTGGTAGTATCGGTGCTGGTACCGATAAAGGAAAATCAGTCTGGAGAGAATCCACCGGTCCCGAAGGCACCGAGGACGCCAGATGACCATCCCTGGTGAGGAGTGTTTCATCCAACACCAGTGCCGATGCCGGGGTATCGGTACCGCTCGAAGCGGCTGCCACCACCGGACACGGCTCAGGTATGTTCTGTGAGGGGTGAACCCCAGGAACAACCTGAAACCCCTGAAAGGCTTTGGAGACCGAAGACTTCTGCCGGGGTTTTGAAACCAGTGGGCCCTCGAGGGCAAGGCCAGAGCCGTCTACATGCTGTGCATGAGACCTACCACTCGAGGGCTGGCTAGTCTTAACAGACTGTTTGTGGGTTACCTGATCCTGTGTAGAAGAAGGAGGGGACGGTGCCCCAAAGTTGGAGGGAAACAGTGTATCGAGGGAACCTCGATGTTGAAGACCTCTTCTCACCAAAGTGTTGTCAGGACCCAAGCAGGTTAGACACCGACTTCGAGGGTCTAAAAATAAAGTTTTACCGCCACAGTCTGAACATTTCTTGGAGAAAGCGGCTGGAGGTTCCATGAAGGAAAAAGAAGAGGCCTAAAAGGCCTAAGGAACCGTGGGACACTATGAAGAAAAAATATCCCGTGAAAAAGGAAGATTTTACAAGAAAAGAAAAGCCCGGCGGTACCGGTGGCATCGGGAAGACAGCCGCGACCACAAGAAAACTAAAGAAATAAAACAAGAATTTTCTGCGGTGACAGGAGGACGTCCTGCCGGCTCCGCGGAAAATGAAAACTGAGGAGAGGCAGTTGGGAAAGGCGGGAAGGCAGCACGCAAGCGTGGTGGGATGCTTCCAAAAGCTCTTCGATTGGACGCTGGGAAGCGTTCCCGCGCAGACTCCGTTGGTACCGACGTACCCCATATGTGAAGACTCATTCCTGCTTGTTCCTGGAGACCTACGCTTTTACTGCAATGCGTATACTGACCGCACGACAGCCAGACACGCAAAAGAAGAAAATGCTAACGCGTGCAGAAAACAGCGAGAAACCCCACACCACGCCAATGGTCATCAGCAGTCTACCCTGAATTACATCCCACATAGACGAAATCAGGAGGCCCCAACAAGGACATTGACGAGGTCAAACTTTGGTACTCACTCCCTGAGAGCCCCAGAAAGAGAAGCCATGCCAGGCTCAGCTCTACTCCCATGGTACTGTTTTACTGGCTTTTGCAGCACTGCGTTGAAGGTGGCTGGCAGGCAGATCCCTCCGAGAGCCTTCTGCAATCTTCGGGAGAGAGCAGGGGGAACAGAGGAGAAGGGAGGGGACGTTGAGATTGTGTAATTTTGCTGCACTCTTCTAGATCTTTCCAATTTTGTGGCTGCTCAACAGGCTCTTATCATGTTAAGATTGTGGACCTGAACTAATTTTCCCTCCTCCTATGGCTACCGAAAGGAAAGAAGTCTAGTAGAGCCTCCCGCATTGTGCTGAAGAGAGAGTGTCACCCTCAAGATGATAGTTCATGAGCATTTAATCAATCTTTTCCTCTCAATCCTCAGATTTTCTTCAGAGGAGAAAATCCATCCACCACCTGCTGGAGATCAAGAAATACTGAATGGACCTCTGGTGGCTGAGGCAAATAGAGGCATGGGAGTCATGTCATTGAAACCTGGGCTTTTCATTGGTTCTCTCTCTCCACTAATCTTGGTAGGGGAACACAACCCACTTGTATGGACTGGTGTAACAGGACAATATAGAAGGTAACATTTTACTTATCAGATAGTGTCCTTTCCTCTAATCCTGTTACACCAGTCCAGACAAGTTGGTTGTGTTCCCCTACCAGCAGACTGATGGAGACAAAGAACCAATAAAAAGCCCAGGTTTCAATGACATCACTCCCATGCCTCTGTCCGCACCAGCCACTAGAGGTCTCTTCAGGGTTTGTCCTAAAGCATTTGGGAGGACATGGCAACAACGTGGGCAACAATGAGTAATCAAACAGTACAGAACTATGTACAGGAAAGCATAAACTTAAGGCTGTCTGTAGAAGATGGGCTTGCAGAGCCAAGTATATAAATCATAGCGGACCCAATGGTATCGCGGCAGAAGAACAGAGCAAAACACAGCTCCAGGGGGACGGGCCCTGGACTGGTCTAGCAGGACTTAAGGAAAGGACATTATCTGGTAAGTAAAATGTCACCTTCCATATTGTCCTGCTAGATCAGTCCGGACAAATAGGACGTACCAAAGCTATGCCTCCACTGGGCAGGAAAAAGACAAAAGGAGCTTGCAAAGCCATATAGCCAAAGGACATGTCCACCCAAGCATGGATATCCAAGTGGAAATGCTTGACAAAAGGGGAAAGTGATGCCCACCTTACCGCCCAACAAATGTCTGCAGGGGCTATGGAGCTCTGCTCTGCCCACAAGGACACTTGCGCTAGGGTAGAATGGGCACACAAACTCTCTGGAACTGGCTGGTTCTGCAGCAGATCCACCGAGGCAATGGCCTCCTTCACCCAGCGCCACAATGCAGACTTAGCCGCTGCATCAACTTGCATGGGCCAGCAAACAGCACAAAAAGATTGTCTGACTTACAAAAAGAATTTGTAACTTCCAAGAACCGGAGAAGAACCCTCCGGATATCTACAAGGCAAAAGATCGTTACCATTCCCCTGACACCGCTCCTTAGAGAAGGAGGGCAGGCAAACTATCTGGTTCACATGATAGGGAGAAATCACCTCAGGACAGAAGGAAGGCACAGGCTGAACGAAAACAGTCTCCTCAGAAAAAAATGGGTAAGGATCTTGGCAAGACAGATCCGGCAGCTCAGAAACCTCCTTGTGGAACAAATCGTAACTAAGACCACCTTGAGCCTCAAATCCTTCAGAGTAGCACATTTCAATGGCTTAAAGGGCCTCAACATCAGGGCCCCGAGCACCAGACACATATCCCAGGAAGGAACCACAGACTAGAGGGGAGGACGCAGACGCCAAACCCCCTGAGGAAGACATGAAACATCTGGGTGTAAGGCAAGAGACTTACCATCCAATGGACCTGAAACAGGCCAAAGCTGCTACCTGAAGGGAGCCAAGAGAAAAGGCCTTTCTCCAGATCATCCTGCAGAAAAGGTCAACAGAGACAGCACTTTGGCCTCTTCAGAAGTCAGCTGCTGTCCGCCGCACCAGCACTCAAGGCACCAGATCCACACTTATGCCAGGTTGGTAGACCTCCTCCGGTTTCTGAGGAGGGTGGAAAACCACTGCCAGAGAGTAGCTTGTATGCACTAACATCTCCTTTCAGGAGCCAAGCCATAAGTGATAAGGAAGCTGGGTCCTCCTAGACAAGCGGCCCCTGACACAATAGACCCTGAGACCGATGCAACTTACAGCACAACTTCAAGAGAACCTACATAGCTAAGCTCTAACTTTTTGACTGTTTTTTTATATAGATTTTCCTTGCCTATTTATTACCCGTTTTATACTCTTATACTACTACTTAAGCCACTGTGATGTGTTAGGGTAGCTGCACCAAAAATTAAAAAAACAAAACAAAACAAAAACACAACCTACTTTTCTTTTCCTCTTTGTTTCTTTTGCAAAAGAGAAGGGTTTTTTTTTCTTTTTTCTTACAAATTTCTATTCTGTTTGCAGCTGCCTTGATCTACAATCTAATGGCAAACAACCTAAATTTTGGTTATAAGGTTAGGAAGATTTAGCTTACTTGTATTCCTTGCCTAGCCTTTTTAATCAGAAATCTGAATGTACCCTCAGTTCATATAAGGTGTACTGGCTTGGAGCACTTAAATTCCCACCCGCCCTACCTCTCAGCCCACCCATCCCAGAACTGCATCGCCTATATAGTCTTTGTATCATAGGCAGACATCTGTCCTCCAATCAGGTGGAACACGCACCTTGTGCTAAAACTGCTTTATAACCATCTTAAACATGTTGCATATTCAATGCAACTGCTGTGGTGCCTTCATTCTGAGAAGAATCATTTGGAGCCTTAGAGCTTCCCCTATATGCCTCAAGCTATCTGCTATGCATAACAAATTAGTTCTATTAAGGGAAGAATTAACTACAATGAAGTGCATCGCCCCTAGGGTACAAATTGAAAGCAATCCATCTCCGCTACCACAAAGAATTAAACATCCCAAGAACAAATGGATCACAGTGGGCTCTGGTAGGTTGTGACCTGTAACATGGAGACACCCTCTCCATCAAGAGAGATCCCTGTATAATGCCTTCTCTGCCTTGGAAAATGAGAGTGCCCAATTAGTGGAAACTGAAGTTGTCTTAAATGAGAAGGTTAGTGCCCGATCTCCTGATAATGAAGAAAGAAAATAAAAATCGCAAAAACAGGAAACTGTTACTACTTGGAGATTCCATCATCAAAAAGGGATTAACTTGGGAACACAGTCCAAAGGACAAATGATGGTCAGATGCCTCCCAGGCTCTTCAGCCAGGAGAAATACAAACCAAAATTGTTGGAATAGTCAGTGTGGAAAGTAAGCGTTCCAAAACTGATGATGTTATCCACTTGGATACAAATGTCTTGGCTAGAGACAGTATCTCTACAGTACAACGGGACTTTAGTTTTTGGGAGGGAAACTTAAACCCATTGGCAACCCTATAGCATTTTCAGAAGGTCTACCTGTTCACAATAAGGGGGAAGAGAAGCTGCATCACATAACCAACTTTAAAATGTGGCTTCAAACTTGGTGTAAATTAGAAGGATTTAGACATATAGACAACTGAGGCAATAGACGGAACAACAAGAGGCTGTACGGTGGTGATGGAGTGCATCTCTCTGTGGCAGGAAAAAGGATCCTAAGCAAAAAATTCAGGCAATATGTGGACAAGCATTTAAACTAGGGAAAGGGGTTGACGGATGGGAAAAAAACAAGTTCAGGACATCACTCCCAGCAAGAACATAACATTGGTAATAGTCATATTAATCCCACATCAATGACAAGAGGGAAGAGCAGTATGGAACAAAATCTATCCAAAATACAAGCAACTAACAGTAGCTGGAAGGCAATGATTACAAATACTTGAAGTCTAGCCAACAAAGTTTCTGACCTGGAAGCTCCGATGGTGGAAATGCACTTGGACATTGTCACCATTACAGACATATGGTTTAACGAGTTGCATGAATGGGATATATTTATTTAGAAGAGATAGAGAAGGCAGAAAAGGAGGAGGAGGAGGAGGAGCCCTATATGTCAAAAGCGACACTACAGCCATTGAAATGTGGGGAAAAGAAGAAGCGCGGTGGATTGTCAGAAAGAGGAGATGACATTATCATTCACACTGGTGTAGTCTACAGGCCTCCAACTCAAAGCTGAAGAAATGGATAGAGACTTGATCATCGATACTGCAAAGGTAGCTATGAAGGAGAAGTGACCATATTGGGTGACTTTAATCTACCAGATGTGGATTGGAGTATTCTTTTTACTTCTTCCCAGATTTGCAGAAGGATTATGAATGTCTTCAAAGAAGCATTGCTCAACAACTGATGACACAACTGACTAGGGAAAATTCTATAATGGATTTAGTACTCACCAATGGAGATAGCATCTCAAATGTCCAGGAGAAAGCCCACTTGAGCAGCAGTGATCATCATACAGTGTGGTTTGAGGTAAAAGCCAAGGCAGAATCCAATCACAGCAAACTCAAAATCCTGGACTTCAAAAACACAGACTTCAGTAAAATGGGAAAGTACCTGAAGGAGAAGTTGGCGGGGTGGAAGGAGGTAAGGGAAGTGGAATTGCAATGGGCTAAACTAAGAGGCAATAAAAGGGGCAATGGATATGTAAAGAAAGTAAATAAAAACAAGAGGAAAAGGAAACCTATATTGTTCTCCAAAGTGGCTGCACAAATAAAGGCAAAAAACATAGCTTTCACAAAATTCAGAAGCTCTCAAAAAGAGGAAGACAGAAAAGAATACAGGGTAAAGCTAAAAGAGACAGAGAGAAATAAGGATAACAAAAAGCAAAGACAGAAGAAAAGATGGCTAAAGATGTAAAGCGTGGAGACAAAACATTTTTCAGGTATATTTGGAGATGGTAGATCAGAGGTGGAATTGCAAGACTCAAAAGTGCCGAGGACGGATTTGCGGAAAGTGACATTGAAAAAGCAAAAATACTAAACAAATATTTCTTTTCTGCTTTTACAAAAGAAAATCCTGGAGAAGGGCCACATATGATTGACAAATATACAAATGGGAATGGAGTAGAAACCATACTATTCACAGAAAATGATGTGTTTGAACAACTTGCAAAACTAAGTGGACAAGGCCATGGGACTGGATGGGATACATCCCAGGATACTGAAAGAGCTCAGAGAGGTTCTGGCAGAGCTTTTAAAAGGGTGTTTTTAATAGATCCTTGGAGATGGGAAAGGTTCTGCAGGACTGGAGAAGGGCTGATGTGGTACTTCTTCACAAAAGTGGTAATAGGGAGAAGTGATAAACTTATAAGCCTTACCTCTGATGGGGAAGGTAATAGAGGTGCTCTTGAAAGAAAGAATAGTGGACTTTCTAGAAACCAACAGATTGCATGTGGTTTTACAAAAGGAAGATCATGCCAAACAAATTTGATCGAGTTCTTTGACTGGGTGACCAGAGAACTAGATCAAGGGCATGCGATGGATATGATATACCTAGATTTCAGCAAAGCCTTTGATACTGTTCCTCACAGGAGGCTTATCAATAAACTGAGCAGCCTGGGAATAGGTCCCAAGGTGGTGAACTGGATCAAAAATTGGTCGACTGACAGACAGAAGGTAGTGGTAAATAGAACTCACCTCAGAAGAAAGGAAGGTGCGTAGTGGCGTGCCTCAGGGATCGGTCCTGGGACTGATACTGTTCAACGTGTTTGTGAGTGATATTGCGGAAGGACTGAATGGAAAAGTATGCCTTTTTGCAGATGACACAAAAATGTATTTAAGTGTTTTCTTTTTATACTGCCTAATCTTAAAGCATCAAAAGTGAGCACTAGCAGCCAGACAGAACACACTCTCTCACACCAACAACCCCCGATCGACATCCGGACAGAGCAGGAGGCCGAAAACTCCTCCTGTTCTCCATCTTAAGGCAAATCAGGGCCCAACAACTGAACTTTAAGAGAGAGCGCCAGCAGGCGCGCCCGTGGCCCTCACCAGAGGGCCCTTTGGCATGGCCCTTAGGCGAGGATCGTGGGTGAGGACAATCAGAAGTCTGAGAAAACTCCTGTGGAAATAGAGCCAACCCTAGACAAACCAGCGATGAAAAGAGCATACGACCTAAACAAACGGCAAATGAAAGACAGACAACTAAGGCATGGACATACAAGCAACACAAATGGAAAACAACCAGCAAGACAAAGACCCCTCCGGCTGGATACTCCGATATGGACTCCTGACCACGATAAAAACTACACCTCTGGCCGCAGCATTAGGCAACCACAAGCACACACCACCTAGATTACCTGCCCTGCTGCGACCGTGCTCCAGATGCACATAATCCCGAGTGAACTTCACCAGACAAGGACTTCACTCCAATTCTCTCTCTACAAGGAAAACCAAGCACGTTGGCGGCAGCAGCTGCACTAAGCAAACCCAATCAATCCATCTGTTCTCCTCTCCTTAAGCCAAGAAAGCCCTGACAATGCCAAAATGCAAGTAAATCAGTACTGACCTAAAACTCCAGCTCCTGCTGGCTTTAATCACAAGGCACCTGGCAAGCTCAATGGGTTCTAAGTCTCATTCCATTCCAACCCACCTGCCACCACTTTTGCTTGCACATCCTCCATCCACACTGATATACCAACCCCTGAGAGCCACCACATGCAGAGCACACAATCTAATCCAGCTACAATGCATACACCTTATTCAAACCACACACACAAACCCAATCGTTGTCTCCCCTATCAAATGTGCCTTAATCAACGCAAGATCTATAAGAAACAAACCAACCACCATCTATGACTACATGCAAACCTACAAGATAGACATCATCTGCAACACGGAGACCTAGCTAACGGACACGAACCAAGTTATCCTCAACCAAATCATCCCACCTCACTTCACAGCATTCAACTGCCCCCCAATCTCAAAAAAGATGAGGTGGCGTACTAATACTGGCAAGAAATGACTACAGATTCAGGATCACTACAACCACTGGCTCCACAGAGACCAACACCATTTCCATCTCCAACAAATACCTGAGCATCTGCCTCATCAATAGACCACCGAATGCCAAAAACAAGGAACTCTCCACCATCCTGGATACAATCTGCTCACATGGCTCGCAGCACAAAACACTTATCACCCTTGGGGAATTCAACCTATATTCCCCACCTGGCACAGAAACCAACGCATTCCTCAGGGCAACAGATGCTCTTAAATACACCCAAATAGTAAATGCACCCACTCATCGGCATGGAACAAGACCAGATCTAATCTTCATACCGAATCAACTCAAGGAGCAAGATCAGGTTTCAGCACCGACAATCACCCCTGTTGCCTGGTCTGACCACCACACAATAACATTCTCAATGATCATCAAGGGCTCTGCCCACCATCAGGAACCATAGCGCCCAAACATAAAATTCAGAACCTTCAACAAAGAGACATTCCTACAGGAAATAACTCCAAAGCTCCAGCAGGACTCTCAAGACCTGGACAATATCATCGAAAACTGGAACACCACTATCTCAACAGCTGCAGCAATCATGAACTCAAAACACACACGCACTTGTAAAAGGCCCAACGCACCTTGGTACTCGGATATCATCAAAGAAGCTAAAAGAGCACTAAGGAAACTTGAAAGAAAATGGAGGTGCAACAAGACACAGGAATCACTTCTGCAATACAGATACAAGCAACAGGAATACAACAACATAATTAATGAATGTAAAAAACAATACGACACCAACACCGTCATGAAGTCAGCGGTATCGTGTGGTGGCTTACCAAAGACACAGCACAGCAGGACATACATCTTGTTGACCCCCAACTTTACGCAAACTTCCTAATCAGTAGGCACAAAAACCCTTCCCAACACCAGGTACCTATAGCAACTAACTGAATAACCTATGTGCATAGACAAACTGGGATAATATTACAGTCCCTCCCTGGCACATCATGGATACGCTTAATACAACATCCTCAACTGACACCTGCCCTGTGACATGGATCAAGGACTCAAGGGATTAGCGTGGCAAGCACCTCCAAGAAATGGCAGAGCTTTCCTTGCAACAGGGCTACATGCCATCCGCCCTCAAGCAAGCTGCAATACGGCCGGTTCTCAAGAAAAAATTCCCTTGATCCAACAGACCCCAAATCCTACCGTCTGATCTAAAGCTTGCCATTCATTGCAAAAGTCATTGAAAAATCCATACAGATACAACTGCAAGACCACATTGACCTAAATGCACCATTGGACCCACACAAGCACAGGTTTAGGCCACAGCACGGCGTTGAGACTCTACTAACCTCCCTATTCGACAACCTCATAAAGGGCATTGATAACGCCAAAAAAGGATTCCTGCTAATTTTCATGGATATCTCTGCAGCTTTTGACACAATATCCCACTCCATATTGATACAGTGACTACAAGAAATTGCCCTCGCAGCAACACCATAAAATGGTTCTGCTCCTACCTCAACAACCGAATCCAGCAGGTCACATGTGGCGAAAACAAGTCAACGAAGTTCAACGTACTGCACGGCATCCCTCAAGGTTCTGCATTATCATTCATTCTATTCAACATATACATACATCCCATTTGCAAGATGATCAGACACCACAGGATACGTTACCATCTATATGCGGATGACATCATGGTCTACACCCCCATTAACATACTCCATCCAGACCTGACTCCCATAACCAAGTGCCTAGAAGATATGATTACTTGGCTCACTAACAACTCACTCTCAGTGAATTGCGACAAGACGAAAGCAATGTTCATCACTAGAAGCACCACTTTCTCGCCACCACAAACAATCACTATCCACGACAAGTTCATATCAGTAAAAGAAGAAGTAAAGTACTTAAGCGTCACTCTGGACAAAAACCTGACTCTACAGACCCACATAAACAAAACTGCCTCCAAAGCACACCACAGATTGAAATTCATCCAAAGACTCAAACCTATCCTAAGTAATGATCACTTCCACTCGGTGTGCCAAGCAATAATCACCCCTATTCTGGACTATGCAAATTCTCTCTACCAAGGACTACCAAAACAATCCCTTTACCCTCTCCAACTGGTTCAAAATACGGCGGCCAGGATTATCATAAATACTTCCAGAAAAGAACACATCACCCCAATCCTTCAACAGCTTCTCTGGCTCCCCATCCTTTCACGTGCACAATACAAAGCAACTCTAAACATCTTCCGAATCTTTCACAATCTCTCTGCCACTGCCCTTCAAAGCCTGGTAAACAAGGACTCCAGCACAAGGTCCAGGTGCAGTAACATGATAAATAAGCTCTGTACACCTGCTGAACACCAACACTTCAATCAGTCTACAACCAGAAGAGCTCCATCACTCGCTGCACCCACGCTTTGGAACTCTCTACCTGAACATATGAGATCCACACAGGACATTAAGGACTTCAGCAAGATGTTAAAAACGCTTCTGTTCTCTAAACACTACTGACCATCCCAATGCTCATAACCAACTTCGGTCAACCAGCCTTCCTTTTATTCCCCTTTACTCCTTACTAAAATTGTCTCTAACTTCCCAATGTAAACCACTTTGATTGAAGGAAAAGATGGTATATAAAACTGAATAAATAAATATACAGTAGAATTAACATGGCTTATGCAAGGAACACAAGTGCAATAAACTGAAACAAAAAGCTTGTACATGGAACACAACTGCAGTGAACTGTAACTTAACTTGTGGCAGTGTGCAAGTACAACTGCCAGTAGACTATATTTACATGGAATATGATTGAATCAGAGAGAAACATGGAGTATCAGTGGTATAGCTTAGGTTAGTTGTAAATAGCAGTCTTAGAGATGTCAAAGTTGAGTGTTAGGTAAAGTGGGTATGAAGGGGAATAAAGGGGAGTGGTTAGAAGGTGGGGGAGGGAAATGAAATGGAAAATTAAAAGGGATTGTGCTAGGGGTATTGCGTTGACAGTGAAGTCTGTGATCCAAATCTGCAAGTGCGAACACTTCTGAGGGAGTGGACAACATGAGGAAAGATCTAAAAACACTGGAAGAATGGTTTAATGCTTGGCAGTTAAGATTTAATGCAAAGAAGTGCAGAGTCATGTACAGTACTTGGGATGCAGAAATCCAAAGGAAATGTATGCAATAGGGGGAGAGAGATCGCTGAGTGCTAATGTCTGAGGATCTCAAGGAGGCAAAACAATGCGACAAGGTGGTAGCCAAAGCCAGAAAAATGCTGGGCTGCATACAGAGAGGAATAACCAACAGAAAGGAGGTATTAATACATTGCTGAGGGCTCAGTGGGAGTATTGTGCTCAGTTTTGAAGACCATATCTCACAAAGGAAATAAAGACTTGAAATGGTTCAGAGGAAGGCTGTAGGGATTATTAGTAGCAAACAAGATAAGTTATGCTCTCAGTTATGTCCAGGGGAAATTACCTAATACGTGGCCCAAAGTCCTAAGACTGTACTGGCAATGAGCCACGAAAGAACCTCGGTGTGTGTGTGTGTGTTAGGTTTATTATGGGTAGCAAGGTAGAAAATATATACACGTATAGTTATAGGTATATAATTAGAAATATGAGGTAGCAAGTTATAGCAGCACAAGATTACAGTTAGACAAAGTGATAAATCACTGATTAGTAACCAGATGTCACTGATTCGCTCTGCATGCAGAAGTATGTAAATTAGTTTCTAGCTAACCACTGCCCTCCTGTAGAAGGAGAAATAAGACAGTACCTTAGCTCTTGCTAGAACTCTGGTGGCTGAGTCCGAGAAGTCTTTCGAGCAGCACGAGGTCCAGACAGGCGGCTAGGCTAGATAACACAAGCTACAGCCCTTTCGGAGGCGAGCCGCGTGAGAACACAGAACTGGAAGTATCTGTGAAAGTCTTATCTCTGTCCTTAGGAGAACGGCCTTGCACACATGTAGTGTTCTGTCTTGCAGACAGGCAAGGTAGCAAGCACAAGACACACAGAGCACAAAAAGCATGAATATTCTTCTGTGCAGACTGTATTATTCTTTGTGATGAGTCTTTATCACTTTTTGGTAATTGGTTGGCATGAGACAATCCAAAGAGTTCTCAGCGAATCAGGAGATTGTCTACATCATAGGTTCCCAAACCTTTTTGCCCTGTAGACCACTTGTGATTTTTTTGTTTTCCGTAGACACCCTGCCTAATATTGAATTTTCCTAAACTTATTAACTTCAAATGTGTTTTTGACAGCTGACGGCGCTGCTCACTTTGATAGGGTTTTTTGTAGTGGACAAGTTGTAAAAAAAGAAACACACATGTACAATTTTTATTCATACCTTTATTGAAAAGACACACAATGCAAGTAAATATTTGGATTTGAAACGAAACAAATCAGAACCTAATAAAATCCTTACATAAAATTAATACACAAATAATGCTGTAGATGAGAGGGATGAACCTGATGCTCTGATAGCAATGGTTCAATATTTGGCTTCAAATTAGTGAGGTATAGTCTTAAACCTCCACGTCCAGTGATTTGCAATCGATTTCTTTTTTTCATAAGAAGATTGGCAACCGCGCTAAAACCCCTTTCCACGAGGTATGAAGATGGAAAAGCTATCAAAAACTTTCTTGCGATAGTCCATAATGCTTATTTAACAGATTTGTGTACTACATTTAATGAGGTTAACTTGCAGTTACAAGGTGACAGTCTGAATTTAATAAAAACAAAGTCCATCATTGCAGCTTTTCTTGCCCCAGAATGAATCTAATAAAGCAAAACATTGGACGGAGAGACTTTTCCCAGTTACCCAACTTGTCATTGACAAACGTCCAGGATGATGACGTTTTGGTCTACGTTCAACATTTAAATGTCCTTCACACAGACTTTAAAACCAGGTTTGAGGATGTTTTGACTATGGAAATCCCACAGTGGATTTTATCAATTCATATGGTGACATTGAAGAATCGGATGTCTATTTATTTATTTATTTATTTGAAAAACGTTTATATACCGCCACTTCCCAAGATCAGGGGCGGTTTACGTAGAACAAAGGTAAAATACATAGAACATTATGCAAAAAATTGCAACTATATACAAAAAACAGTAGAGACATGTCATATTACAAGAACTGATCGGAATAAGCACTAACAAAGAACTTAAGGTGCAGTTCAGAAAGGGGTATCAGCAGTTCTGGCTTCATAAAGATGTTACTTATCCTGCATTGTCTGGTTTCCATTTGATTAAATTTTCTTTCAAAATGGGATGTTCAGCATCCAAAAACTCTAAAACGGTCTTAAAAAGTGAAAAAAATCTTGTCAAACATAAGCCTTTCGAGAGCCAGCATACTTCAGTGTGAAGGAGTAATCGATGAAAGTCCTCATCATTTTCTTCACACAACTGCGCAAATAACCTAGAATTCAACGCGTTGCTACGAATCTTCTTTACTAGGTTTATGCCGAATTGAAGAAATTGATGCAATCTGGCACTCAGATTTTTAGCTACTAAATGTTGTCGATGAATTGCAAACACCCCGGGTACATTTTGTTTTAAATGGCTTATAAAACCACGATAGCGCCCAAATATGGCTGGTGCTCCATCTGCTGCTGCCAATATTATATTTGATAAAGGGATCGCTTTTTCCATGAAATAATCTTTCAAAATATTGAATATTGATTCGCCTTTAGTGTCTGTTGTCAAAGTTCTCGCAAAGAGCAGTTCTTCATGGATTTCTTGGTCCATAACAAAACGAACATATGTCAATAATAGTGCTTCATTACCAGGTAACGTTGACTCGTCCAGTTGAATAGAGAAATCGTTTGTTTGCAGATAATTACACAAGAAGCTTTCAACATCATGACTCATTTCATCAATACGTCTTTGAACTGTGTTGTTGCTCAAAGGAATTCTTTTGAGTATATCATACTTGTGTAGAACAGTTTTTAAAACCTCTTCAACGGCTGGCAAAAATCAGATGTTGCCCAATAGTATGAGACTTTCCTGATTTTGCTATGAGTAGTGAGATATTGTAAGACCCCCGCAAACGATCATAGTCTCTTTTTGACGTTGAAGCAAACATACTGTCCACTGTGGTTCTCTTCTGAAGTTTTTCTTTCAGTGTTTTAAAGTATGTCAAATCTTTACTTGTTTTATCAGGGTGACACCTTCTCAGATGATCCTCCAACTTGGATAGTGTCATAGCGTCATTGCTTAAAACTCTGTTGCACAAAAGGCACATGGGCAGATGTTTGTCCGACAGGGATGGAATGAAGCCGAACTTCAAATAATCAATGCTATACTGCCTACATTTCTTTTTAGCCTGGGCCATGTTGGGTAGAGGTTCTGTCGACAAAAATAAAGCTATTTAAATATAATAAGACAGAGCAATTCAAAAATTGATTCCTGCCCAGACAACACACAAATAAATATTTTAAAAATATTTTTTTAGGAATTTAGGAAAATCGACTTTACCTAAAGTCGTGATCAGTGTCTACGGTTCTACGCAATCAGAGCGACTACAAAAATATGTATAAAATTTTGTAGTTACTTTTCTTAGGCACTCCTAAAGAAGATGATTTTGATTCACTTTGACTTGTACCTATTTATATTTTTGAACGTATTTTCAAACCACTTTTCTTCTCAAAACTCAGAAAACAAATGAACAGTGTTTGTCTCTAACACTTATTTATAATTGATGAATCAAACAAGTCTGTGCAAAGCTTTGGTACAAGTCTGGACAAGTGTTATTCACTGCACATACACCGCACGATGCGTTGCTGCTGGTATGAAAACTTGTAAAAACTTGCACATCAACGTAGCACACCACAAAGCAGATAGGTACTGACATACTCAGAGTCGCTTCACTGCTCCATCCCTTTGAATTGGAAAAAGGTTTAAAAGAATTGTTGAACCCATACATTATTTATATTTATGCTTTTAAAAAGGAGTTGACCCTTTTTAACCTCCTTGTTTTTAATTTGGTGATTTTTAGCCATCTCAATATCGCTGGAGAACTTTGGAATGATATGCTTCTCGCATGTTTCCTTTGTATATGAAGCCTCCTTTCCTCTGCTAGTTTTGTCTCCTGTCATAAGAATGTATATTAAATTTTACCAATTGGTCATATGGTCTTTATACGACAGGTACTTAAGCAATTTTATGAAATATAATAAGTAATTTCTATGTCTATTATAAGTATTACGTACATACAATCTGTGTTAGGTGTAATAAGACATTTACGGAACGCCTAAATGTTGATGATGATCTGCCTAAATTGGGGGGGGGGGGGTCCGCTCACATGGACCCCCCTATTTACATCTCAGGCACCTCCAATTTTTTTTCTCACTGACATGGACCCCCTGCAAGTTGAAATCGACCCTTGGGGGTCCATATAGACCACTTTGGGAACCATTGGTCTACATGCATCTTTCCTGCAAAGGGTCCATAGTAAGATGTCATGTGCAGGACACGGTATATAGTTTCTGGACATAGCTACAGGTGTCCAAGGCCATTAGAACCGTCTGTAGATGGATAAGGGCCAGAGAAGTAGGTGTTCTTGCATGGGGGTGGTGAATTAGCCAGGAACAATGGTCTTCGGTATGCACACATATAAACACTTGGCAAGCAATTTTTTGAAGGTCAAGTCTGAGACTGGAAACACAGCAAAAGTTTCCTGTAGCAAGAAACCATCTTGTTTGGGCAGCTTTGGTTCAGGATTAGCAGGTCGGAGATCTGCAGCCACAGAATTGCAGGGGTACCAGCCCTACATGGCAGCCAAAATGATTCGGAGCCTGCGCCAAAAGACATATGAGAAGAGAGTTGAAGACCAAATAGGTATACTCTACAGGAAAGAAGGGACAGAGGAGATATGATACCGAATTTTAAATACTTAAAATGGTATCAATGAACAAACCAACCTTTTTCAAAGAAGGGGAAGCTGTAAGACTAGATGGCATACGATAAAGCTGCAAGGCGATAAACTTAAAAGCAACATCAAGAAATACTTTTTCACTGAAAGAGTGGTGGATGCATAGAATGCCCTCCTGATAGAAGTGGTGGGGACCAATACAGTGACTCAATTCAAAATGGCATGGGACAGACACAGCGGATTCCTTTATAGCAAGGAGATGAAATCAAAGTAAACTTAAATACCTTAAGAGGGGGGCTGACCTGCACAAGGAGTAGCAGGTACAACCCTAAACACAAACATAGAGAAGGAGGGGATCTGCACAGAGCTGCAGTTACAACTACTCTAGCCACCATACTGGGCAGACTAGATGGAGCATACTGGTCTTTATCTTCCATCGTATACTATGTTCCTATGTAAACGAAGAGGTGGCACTTGCAGGCACCACATCTGATCTCCGAAACACGGTCGCCTCAATCAACCTGGCATCACCAAGATAATCCTTCACAGGTTGTGCTCCATATGCTGCATCACATGCCCCAACAGGGTCTACGGTGGAAACACATATAGCAGGCGTTGACAGTCAATGTTTAGCCAGGGTGCCGATGCCCTCGTACCCTGTCTCCGTGCAGTGACTGAATTAGAGGCACATTTCTTTCCCTCTAGTCCAGTCCAGATAAGTGGGCTATGCACATCAATCAGCAGGTGGAGACTGAGAAAGTTCTCTCAGATAAGTATAAATAGCCTGTGTCCACTGACCTGAGGCAGTATTTGGCACTCCCCAGAGAACCTCGAAACCAAGCCACTCCTTCAACTTCCGCCCGGACCGGATCAATGTCATAGAGTTTCTGAATGACAGGTTGACCCGCCATGTGGAAGCCTTCTGCCCTTAAGCTACCACATTCCCAGCAAGTGGGCTCCCAAAGAATGGCCCAAAGTCCATTGCTGTCAGACCAACCTTCAAGGATGGGCCAGCAGAACACGATTCATCTCTTCTGTGTTTGTTTGTTTTTGTTAAGTAGAAACAGGAAAGGTAACACACGTTCCTGTATGGGAATCCTCCCAATGCATGCAAAAGAATTTCCGCTCTTATCTCTGAAGCTACACATCAATTCCCACACCAAACCAAAGATATCTTTGTACCTTTTCTAATTCAGCTATCTTTTTAAGATATGGCGACCAGAATTGCACAAAATATTCAAGGTGTGATCGCACCATAGAACAATATAGAGGCATTATAATATCCTTTGTTTTATTCTCCATTCCTTTTCTTATGATTTCTTCGTTCTATTTGCTTTCTTGGCCAGCGCTACATACTGGGTGGAGGGTTTCAACGTATTATCCATGATGACACCTAAATCTTTTTCCTGGGTGGTGGTTTCTAAAGGTGGTACCTTGCACTGTTATTGAAGGATGTAGTAAAAAGCTGTTAGTGTAGATGGGATAAAAAAGGTTTGGATAAATTCCTGGTAGAAAGGTCATAAGAACATAAGAAATGCCATACTGGGTCAGACCAAGGTCCATCAAGCCCTGTATCCTATTTCCGACAGTGGCCAATCTAGGTCATAAGTACCTAGCATGTTCCCCAAAAGACACAGGTTCCTCAATGCTTGTATTGGGTCAAGCAGTGATATCCTGGGTCCCTTTTTAATAATGTTTATGGACCTTTCCTCCAGGAACTTGTCCAAACCTTTTTCAAACCCAGCTACACTAACAGCTTTTACTACATCCTCCGGTAACAAATTCCAGAGTTTGATTACACGTTGAGTGAAAAAATATTTTATTTTATTAGTCTTAAATAGGTTACCTTATAGCTTCATGGCACGTCCCCTAGTCTTTCTATATTCTGATGACGTAAACAAATCGATCTACGTTTACCAGTTCCACTACATTCATTAATTTATAGACCGCTATTATATCTCTCCTTAGCCGTCTCTTTTCCAGGCTGAAGAGCCCTAACCTTTTTAGCCTCTCTTAATAGGGGTATCCTTCCATCCCCTTTACCAATTTGGTGGCTCTTCTCTATACCTTTTCTAATAATGCTATATCCTTTTTTAAGATACGGTGACCAGAATTGCACGCAATATTCAAGGTGTGGTCACACCATGGAATGATACAGAGGCATCATAATATCTTTTGTTTTATTTTCCATTCCTTTCCTTATGATACCTAGCATTTTATTTGCTCTCTTGGCTGCCGCAGCACACTGGGCGGAGGGTTTTAACATGTTATCTACAATGACGCCTAAATCTTTTTCCTGGGTGGTGGTCCATAAACCATTATTAAAGAGGATCTGGGAAATCCACTGCTTGCCCCAGGACATGTATTGTGGAACTTGTGTGCTTCTTTGGAAAACTGCCAGGTACTTGTGACCTGTATTGGCCACTGTTGGAAACAGGATACAGAGCTTGATGGACCTTGGTCTGAACCAGCAAGACATTTCTTATGCTCCTATGTTATGTTCTTAAATAGCCAGGGGAGGTTCCTGGACTGGACTGGAAGGACTACAGAAAAGAAAATTAGCAGGCAAGTTCTAATTTCACCTTCCAGGGTGTCCCCTCCAGTCCAGTCCAGACTGGACAAGTCGGGCGTACCAAAGCAGTACTAACTATGGGAGAGACCCGAAAGCCCAGCCTTTAATACTGCTGTCCCGAAACATGCTTCCTGCCACGACTACACATCCAGGCAGTAGTGCCGCACAAAGGAATGAAGGGAGGACCATGTGGCCACCCTACAGATATCCAGGGGAGGAACCCTCCCCGCCTCAGTCCAGGAGGAAGCCTGGGTCCACATAGAAAGGGCACCCGATTGCCCTTCAAGCACGCTAATGCAATCGCCTTCCGGATCCCATGGGCAATGGAGGTTTTGAAGGCCACCTCCCTCTTCCGGGGACCACCGAAGAGGACAAATAACCTCTCCAAATGCCGAAAGGGCTGCATAATCGCCAGGTAACACTTCAGCACTCGGCAGACATCCAATTTGTGCAGGAGGTCAGCCTCCTGCGAATCATTCTGTCCCAAAAAAGGATGGCAGGACAGCCTGAATGAGGTGAAAAGCTGACAAAACCTTAGCCAAGAAGGATAGGATTGGTTGCAGGACCACCCACTCCTTGGAGAACACAAGAAAGGGCTCTTTGCAAGACAAGGCCCGCAACTCTGAAATACGCCGGGCAGAGCAAATTGCCACGAGAAGCACTAACTTCAGTGTCCAATCCTTGACCAAGGTGCCCCAAAAGGGGCTCAAAGGGGGGGCAGCCAGGACCGACAACATGGAGTTAAGGTCACATGAAGGCACCAACAGCCAACTTGGAGGCTGAAGGTGCTCAACGTCCTGCAAAAAAAAACCCAAAAAACCCAGACGACATCTGCATGAGCAGCCAAGGACACAACCTGCACCCGGCAGCAAGCCAGAGCCGCCATCTGGACCTTCAACGAATTCAGGGCCAGGCCCTTATCCAACCCAGCCTGCAAAACCCCCAAAATAGTGGAAACCAGTGCCCCAAAGGGTCAGACATCATGCTCTTCACACCAAACCTCGAACAGTCTCCAAACCCTGATGTAGGCCAAAATAGTCAAATGGCATTGCACCTGCGACAAGGTTGTTATGACAGGCTTAGAGTACCCACAGTGCCTCAGCATGGCCCTCTCAAGAGCCAGGTCATAAGCGAGAACCGATCCCCTGCTGGCATGCACACCAGGCCCTGGGTCAGAAGATCCAGCACTGGTGGCAACCGAAGGGGCTCGTCTGCCCAAAGGCGCATGAGATCCACGTACCATGGTTTCCAGGCCCAGTCTGGGGTGATCAGCAGCACCCTGCCCTGGTGCACCTCGATGTGTTGAATCACCTGCCCCACCAAGGGCCAGAGTGGGAACAAATACAGGCAACCCCGTCCAAGGCCACAGTTGCATAAGGGTATCAAGTCCCTCAGACATCAGAGACCTCCAAGCAGCTGAAAAAGTGAGGTGCCTTGGCAGTGTCGAGACTCACCGTCAGGTCCATCACCGGCACCCCCCAGTGCTCCATCAGCGACCGGAAGACCACCCAAGAGGGACCACTCCCCTGGGTCCAGCGTGTGGCGACTCAAGTTAATCTGCCTACACATTCACAACTCCGTCCACATGTGCCACTGAGAGGGCTATGAAATACATTTCTGCCCAATGCAGGAGAGGGAAGACTTCCGCTGCCACCTGCGAGCTCTGAGTCCCACCCTAGCAGTTGATGCAAGCCACTGTGGTGGCACTGTCCAACAGAATCCACACTGCCTTGCAGTGCACCAGGGGAAGAAATGCTTCAAAGCACCAGCCTCACCAAATGCGTCTTGAGCTTGTTGATGAGCCACTGCCCTTCCTCAGCTGACCACCATCCGCTCAAACACCTGTGACAGACAGTGGTCACCTCAACTGTAGAGATTCACATCTGTGGAAACCACCACCCAGTCCGGAGTCTCCAGGGGCATCCCCGCTTCCAAGTTCACTGTATCCAGTTCCAATGCAAACTGCTCCGTGCCGCCCAGGACAAACAGAAGCTGCACCTTTGTGGAGTGTGTCAGCGGCGACCAGCAGGCCAGAAGATGGCAGCTGCAGTGCTCTCATGGGGAGGCAGGCCCAAGGTATCGGCTCCAGGGAAACCACCATGGAACCCAGAACCTGCAAGTAGTCCCAGATCTGTGGCCAGAGTGTCCGGCTGAGCGCCTAGATCTGTCCCTGTAGCTTTGCCACCTGCCCCTCCAGGAGCAACACTTTGCCCTAGAGGGTGTTGAAGTGGGTGCCCAGACATTGCAGTGACTGCTAAAGGACATAGCTGGCTCTTGGCAAAGTTGATCATCCAGCCTAGGTCCTGCAGACAGTGCACCATTGTTACTGTCAAGTGCTGGCTCTCCTCCAGGGGATTTTCCCCACATCAGCCAGTCGTTCAGATATGTGGACTAGGATACCCTGTTGGTGAAGATGGGATGCCATGACCACCATTACCATGGTGAACCCCCAGGGCGCCGTGGCCAGCCTGAAGGGCAATGCCTGGAATTGGGAGTGCCTCCGGGAACAGCAAACTGGAGAAACCACTGATGCTCTGCCCAAACCAGAATGTGCAGGTAGGCCTCGGTGAGATCCAAGGAGGTAAGAAACTCTCCTTGGCGCACCGCCACGATCACCGACCGCAAGGTCTTCATGCAAAAGCATGTCATCCGGAGGGCCCAAGTGACCCCTTTGAGATTGAGAATGTGTTGCCAGGAGCCCTCTTTCTTTGGGACCACAAAGTAGAAGGAATATCTTCTGAGGCCCCAATCCACTCGCAGCATCGGGACCACTGCCTCGAGTTGTAACAGGTGCTTGAGGGTCTCCCCCACTGCCCGTTGCTTCTCAGCAGACCCACAGGGAGAGGCCATGAAGGTGCCCACCAGGGGGTCAGGCAAACAAGAGCGTAACCCTCATGAACGATCTCCAGAACCCATACATTGGACGTGATCTGGCTGCACAGGCTGCTGAGGCCCCCCAGCCTTCATGGGGGGGGGGGGGGGTTTGGCAGTAGCTGGGCTGGGGGAAGAAAATCCCTAACCTCCGTGACCACGTCCTCGAAAGGAGTTGTCGAGTTGCAGGAGACGAGTCCTCTGGGGGTTTCCCCTGCGAATGGGCTGAAACCCCCAAAAGTCTCTACCATGGTCCCAGGCTGGGCTGACTTGGCCCACCTTGGGCTTATCCTCAGGCAGACGCGAAACCTTAGGATTTCCCCAGAGATTTCACCAAGTCCTCCCCAAAGAACAGTGTGCCCGAGAAAGGAAGCCTGGTCAGCTTGCTCTTAGAGGCCAAGTCCGCTGATCAACTGCGCAACCACAAAGATGGCAAGTAGCCACCATAGTGGCCATACTCTTTGCCAAGACTCGCAAAAGGTCATAGAGCAAATCTGCAAGGTAAGCCATTCCAGACTCCAGGGGGGCATCAGGGGCCTGGACCGAGGTCCCAAGACTTCCCTCCTCCAGCGGGCCCTATGACCAACTGAGGCATGCCCGGGTCACGTAGGCCCCACAAATGGTACCTTGCAGGCCCAGAGCACATACCTCGAAGACCAGCTTAAGGAATGCCTCCATGCACCGGTCCTGGAGAGCCATGCACCCTCCACCAGAATGGTGATCTCTCTCGTCACTGCTGCCACCAAAGCATCCACCTCAGGCAGGACAGCTTCTCCTCCTCTGATGGGATAGGGTAGAGCCTAACCATGCTACACCCCACACTCAACCCCATATCTGGGGTACTCCACTCTTCAGAAATCATGGTCTGTAGCACCCTATGGACCAGGAAGGACTGAGGTGGACGCTTAATGCCTTCCATAAAAGGGTCCTCATCAGGCTCCACAATCCGCAGGGCCGAGAGCAACTCCATGAACATGGCTGGGAGCTCATCCCAGTGGAAAACCCGCACAGCCCCTGGATCCTCTGACCCAGGGAGCTCCCCCTCCTTGAGCTCCTCTTGGAGCTGCTCCAGGAGTTTAGCCGGTCCCTGCAGAGGATCCGAGGACTCCAGAGAAGCCAAAGAGCTGAAATCCTGCCCCTCCTCCAGGCAGTCCCACCATGGGTGCTTCACCTGCATCACTCCCCTTCCACGCCTCTTACAGAGCCAGAAGGGATGTTTCCCCTACTCTATCAAGAAGGCCGGATGAAGCAACAGCACGAATTTGGGAGAGAAAGGCACAGAGCCTGCTGCCCCCATACCTGCTATCCTATCGGGGGTCTGTCTAGGGGGAAAATCGCAAGAAATCAATCAAAACCGGAGGCCCCACTCTTTCTGCAGCAGTCTGAAATGGGTCTTCAAAGATGGCGGCGGTTACCGCCAAAATCACAGGACCGCCGACATCACCCACAGCCTGTAAACATACTTGCGGCCAAACTGGGGCTTCCCTGCCCAGCTCCTCTAACGCTGTTTCCCCCAATTTTAGGCATCCGCGGCACAGCCTGATCTCAGACAGTGGTGCCCTGTGGCTGTTGCAGAGTGCACAACACCCCCTTTTCATGCATGCAGAACATCCCCCCCCCAACAATGAAGATTCAAAGAAAAAAAAGGAAAAAAATATGACGCATCGGGGCCCGATGGGACTTATCCAGAGACCGCCCCCCGGGAACTGCTAGTGATCCCTGCTCAGCCTCCATGCACTGCCTTTCCCTACTTTAACCTTTTTTTTTTTGTTACAACTTTAGTTAAACCGGCAGCAAGAGAAGAGCTAAAAGGCCAAGCAGACAGGTATAAGAGCTCCTATCTCTGACCTCCTCCCTAAAGTTGAGGAGGGGGAAAAAAGGGAGCCAGGCAGAAGGGCCACTGGAGGGAGGGACCCAGACCACTTGGTTCTGCACCCCTGCCAAAGAAGGCCTAGCAAGCCTCTGCAGTCCATTCACACAGACTATGCACACCACCTGTTGGAGACTGAGAAATACTGACTCAGGTCAGTGGGCACAAGCTTTTCAGAGTGATCCGAGATAGTTTTCTCAGTCTCCACCTGCTAGTTGGCGTGCATAACCAACTTGTCTTGACTGGACTGGAGGGATGCCCTGGAATTTGGCACTGGAGTGGGTTTTCATCAATCCCTCTTGAGGTGACCCCAGTGGCACAGAAACAACTGAAACACTTCCTTTCTCAGCTCCCACTCTCCTGGAACCAGAGTACTGGCTGAGAAATTCATTTCCACAGTCTCCACCCCAGCAATGTGCAGAACCAACAAACTAGGAGGTTCTTCACTGCCCAGGCAAACAGGAGAGCCATCTCTAGGGCTACTCCGGCACTCCTTGTGCCGCCTTGCAAACTGACATAAGCCACCACCGTGGTGTTGTCCGAGAATACTCAAACCACCCAGCCCTCCACCGAGGGTCAGAAATGCAGATGAGCCAACCTGATGGCCCTCGCCTCAAGACAATTGATGGATCACCCCATCTCTCTCCGATTGCAATGGCTCTGGGCTGTTCGGCCTTAGCAATGGGCTCCCCAGCCCGAGGGACTGGCATCCATCGTCAGAGCAATCATCCAGCAGCATGCCCTTCCTCAGAATACTGGGCTGCCGCCACCACCACAAGCTGGCCATCACCATCATTGGGAGCAGGAGCCTGAGCTTGAACTGCTGAGAACTCGGGGGACCACAGAGTCAGTAGGGACTCTTGGAATGGCTACATTTGAGCATGCACCCATGGCACCATCTCGATTGTTGCCGCCATCAATCCAGGAGCTGAAGATCAATCTGGACTCTGGGAGTCTGCTGCAAATAAAATAGAACTAGGCAATCCAAACAGCCTTTGACTTTCTCCTCTAGCATTGAAATGTGCTCCCAGGAACCCCCAACAGATCACCCAGCTGAGGCTTATCAGAAAGGACACTTCTTGGGAAGCTACCCGAGATGCCTCTGAAAGAGAATGGGCTTGGATAAGACAGTAGTCCAGATATGGGTGCACACAAATCCCCTGGGACACTAGCACCACAGCCACCACAACCATGTCCTTGGAGAATATCTTTGTGGCAGTGGAGAGTCCAAATGGGAGAGCTGCGAACTGAAGGCGAGAGCCATGCATGGCAAAAACACAGATACTTGCTAATCCCCTGGATCGGGATATAAAAAATATGCATCGGCCAAATACAGAGAGGACAGAACTCCCTCCAGTGCATCTCTTGAATCATGGATCGTAAGAGTTTTCATCCAGAGGTGCATGACATGCAAGAGCTTGTTAATATATTTGAGTTCCAGAATAGGCCGGAATGTTCCTTCCATGTCTACACCACAAAACAGATGGAATACCTGCCTTTGCCCTGATCATTCGGGGGAACAGGCACCACTGCCTACAGGAGAGGCAAATTGTCCAAGGTGATCCGCAGAGAGGCCCTGTTGTTCATAGACTCACAAGGGAGAAGATGAAAGTGGCCAGAATCTGCTCTTTGCACTCCAGGACATAGCCGTACAGAATGGGGACTAGCACCCAGTGATCCTTGGTGACACAGGGCCATTCCTGAGGAGGCGAAGCATGCCCCCAACTGGAGGAATGGGCTCCCAGTCCTTCATTGCGCAGCCTGGGGGGGGGGGTCCTTCTCTGGATGGGACTGGGTCCTTGGGCCCAAGCACACTACGAAAGGACTGAGAATGAGCCCAAAGTCCATAAGCAGAGGGGAAGAAAGACTTTCCAGGCCAGTAGCGACAGGAGTCCTGAGACTCTCGGGAGTCTGACCAGCATGCCAACAAGGAGTGTGTGGAGGCTGATGTAAACCTCTGGAAGGTGGTAAGATTTCATTTCGCCCAGATCCTTCATCAGCTTCTCCAAATAGAACCCAACAGAAGCATTCCTCTAAGGCTAAATGGGCAACCGGGCTTTGGAAAATTAGATCACTGCCTCGTGTCAGAGTCAAGCCAAAGCCATGTCACTGTTGACAGGGCACAAATCCTGGACACCAGACATACCAGGCCATACATGACTTCAGAAAAGAAGGCTGTACTACATAGTAGACTCCAAAAGAGGGTAGAATAATCCGGTGGAACAGATGGTATCCACTGGAGCAGGGCTCAAGATGTCAGGCCTGCACATACCACCAAATGAATACCACCAGCTGCGGCAACAAATCGGTTCTTCAACACGAATCCATTTTTTGTCCAGAGTATCCTTTAAGGCCAATATGCCCTCAACAGAATAGTGGTCCTTCTGGTAACTACCATGACCTGCACATCCACCTTGGAAATATCAAATCACACAAGACACTCCCTCTCCGAAAGAACATGCACCTTCTTATACACCCTTAACCCCTCTGACCAGAACAGGCCCTTGAGCACCTCTGGGAACTAGAAGACAGGATTTTATTTCTTTTTAGTATTTAGCTCATGCCTTTCCAGGGGGAGATCAAGGCAAGTTGTATACTGTACCTGAATGTATTTCCCTGTCCCCCAAAGGGCTCATAATCTAAGTTTGTACCTGAGGCAATGGAGGGTTAAGTAGGTTGCCCAAGGCCACAAGGAGTGCCAGTGAGATTTGAACCCTGGTCTTTCTGGCTCTAGGTTGCTGCCCTAACCACAGGCTACTCCTCTCTTCCAGGAATGGATTCATCTTCAGTTCTTGCTCCATGCCTAGAGCATCTGCCAAGCTCAAGATGGATAAGACTCTGGGAGTCAACGCCTCCAGTTCCTTCTCCCAGAACAGGTGGATAACATCGGCCTCCTCATAATCCTTTGAAGGCAATGCTACTTTATCCACATCAGACATCTGAATCCAAGCCACAGTCCAAATCTCTGACAAATCTCAGCTGATACTTATCTCCACGGGGCACCCATTGCCGAGGATGCTTAGCTATAGACAATTGAACAGGGTTTCCACTTTCAGCCTGTCCCTCAAAATCCTGCACACGGAGAAAGCCAGAGGCCAGAAAGCGTGAATTTCCATGTCAGAATGACCAGACCTGTTGTAAAAAGGAAATGAATTCTGGAGAGGACAATCCGGACTTCGGAAGCTCTCCTCGCAGCAATGACCTCCCTACACCAGTGGGACCATTGATCCCCTAGAGGTTGGGCAGCCATACCCAGCACGGCTGCCAGAACCTCCGAACAGCTGGTTATCCTTTTCTACAGTGTCATTTGCCACCTCCTGCCCTAAGATAGGCAAGGTAGGACTAACCCCATCTCGCGGCATAGAGAAGGGGAGCAATCCCTATCCCTCCAGGGATGACTCAGAAGCTGCCATGTAACAAGAGCAGAGTCCGAAAGCTGGAGATGAGACACCTTGCTTGCCACAGGCCAAACAACATTTTCTGGAAGAAGACATAGTTAAGGCAAGTATCACAACATTGCACATTATGGCCGCAGCGGCCCGGAAGGCTCATGTTAACAGCACTTACACAGCAATGCATGTTATGGGTGCTTGGGTAAGAACACGTGTTGGAGCCATTTTGGTGGAATGCGCACAAGGACCGCCAGGTGCACAATAGTAAAAAATGCTACTAAATGCATGCAGGAAAGCTTGGGAAACCCCCACACCAAGTCAATGGTCACCAGCAGCCCACCCCGAATTGCACCCCCGACAGATGGAATCGAGAGCCCCCAAACAAGGACAATGATAAGCCTTAGTACTCACCCCCTCAGAGTCCCAGGCAGAAATCCCTGCTGGGCTCAGTTCTACTCCCCTGAATTGTTTCTCTGGCTTTGCAAACATGCATTTAAGGTGGCTGGCAAGCAGATTCCTCTGACAGCCTTCTGAAATCATCAGGAGCAAGCAGGGGGGACAGAGGAGGGAGGGAGGGGACGTTGAGGTTATTTATTTATTTACATTCTCTTATATACCGCGCTATTCTGCATCAGTGCGGTTTACATTGAACAAACTGAAATTACATTGAACAGGGCATTATAACTTGGAGATAACCCTCCATAGCCCATGTTCCCTGTAAAATAGTTAAGTGGCTTGCCCAAGACCACAAGGAGCACCTGTGGGACTAGAAACCCCAGTCCTTCCGGCCCAAGGTTGCTGTCCTCTAGTGCGATTTGAACCCCCGACCTTCCAGCCTGAAGTACCTTGCCCCAACCACTAGGCCACTGAATTTGCTGAATTTTTCCAAATCCTTCCAATCTGCCAGCTGCTCAACAGGCTTTTATCATGATAATAGCATGGAGCTGAACCAATTTTCCCTCCTCCTATGGCTACTGAAAAGATTGCAGTCTGGTGGAGCTTTGCACATCGCGCTCAAGTGAGAGAGTTATCCCACAAGGTGGTCGTTCACGAGCGTTTAAATTGATCTTTTCCTCTCAATTATTCGGGATTTTCTTCAGAGTGGAGAAAATCCATCCACAATCTACTGGAGACAAAGAAATACTGGTGGCTGAGGTGGACAGAGGCATGGGAATTATGTCATTGAAACCTGGGCTTATCATTGGTTCTTTGTCTCCACCAATCTGCTGGTAGGTGAACACAACCTACTTCTCTGAACTGGTCTAGTAGGATGATGTGGAAACATATTTTTGTTTGTAGTTCTGTATTCCCTTGCATATTTCTTTAGACCAGTGGTTCTCAATACAGTCCTTTGGGACTACCAAGCCAGTCAGGTTTTCAGGATATCCTCAATGAATATGCATGAGATAGATCTGCATACAATGGAAGCAGCGCATGCAGATCTCTCTCATGCATATTCGTTGTGGATATCCTGAAACCCTGACTGGCCTGGGGGTCCCAGAGTACTGGGTTGAGAACCACTGCTTTAGACTTATATGAAGGTCCAATCACAACACCTCGCCATCTCATGCTTCTGGGGAACAAAGAAGATCTGTAAACATCAGAAATAGAAACAAGACATCCACTGTATATGCTTTGCCCAAGAGACATGTATAAAAACATTGCAATATCCTAATTGAATCCTTCAAACAAAAAGGCTACAACTCCAAAATCATTTTTAGAAGCACTGCCTCTTTACTTAACACAGCCAGGGAAAACCTACTGCAGAACAAAGAAAAGAAAACCTCAGAAAGAGTCCCCCTTGCTACAACATACAATCCAAAGTTAGAAAAACTGAGAGAAATCATAAAAGACCTCCAGGTATTACTCCAAGAAGATAAATTACTGAAAGTGATAGTCCCTGTTCTACTGCTGGCCAAATGTTAAAAGAAAAGAATCAATTCTCATGGAGAAGGAGGAGATCCTCAAGTAACAAAAAATGCAGTCCGAGACAGAAAATATTTTGGTATTTTTTTGACCAACTATCAATCACACTGGGAGCCACAGGCCTGATTAAAAGATATTTCCAAGCACACCTTGTGACTTCTTATTTTCAGATAAATAAATTGTTAAATGAACTGGCAATTTTATAAAATGAATAAAGATTTAATGTTTGAGTAATGATATACATGAAATAAACAAGGATTTTCTTTCTAGGATCTATGATGTTAGTCTAGAAATTCCAAATAGTATCAATGTATATCATTTGGCTGACACCGATATCCTTTTTTCTCCTTGAACAACACTGTTAGATCCAAAGCCTTGATTGTGTGATGTCTGGATGAGTCTTTGGAGTATTCCTGAGTGGATATAGGTTTACACATACCATGACAGTAATGAACCTAACTCATTTGAAGAGATCCCCCCCCCCCCCCCGGCAACACCTCTATGGGAGGAAGCACTATTCAGGACCAGACCACTGCATCAATGACTTTATGGTTAAAATAGTAAGGGGGAGCTTTAAAACAATCCAAGAAAATAAGACTTGTGAAGTCCTAATAAGATATTTAGAAACTTAGTATCTTATTAGGACTTCACTGTTGATCCTTGTTAAGTCCTATAATATAATAACCATACAATTTTACTGCTGCCACTTTCTGATCACTCATCCCCTTCTCCCTGCCCCCTCATCTTTTTCTTTTTGAGCCTATCGTCAGAGTGTTTTTATGATTCACTTACATTATTCTTACATTTTAATATTTTGCTTATACTGCTCTGACCTGAAGAGGGAGGTTTCAGCTTTCAAAAGCTAATAAAATAATATTAAGTTAGTCCAATAAAAAGGTATCACATTCTTTTCTTTTTGTTTTATTTTTATTAAGACAAACAAGTACTTTACATTTAGCACACACTATATATAAAATGAACCTATGTACATAAACTGAACACACTTTGTGGAAGGTTATAGATGAGGAAGTCGGTGATCAAGTGAGCAGTAGGATATGCTATTCACTGCAAAAAGAGATGAGAATAAAAATAACAACATTTGGCTCAGAGAGTTACTTTTAAAAGCATATCAGAAAGTTGAAGTCAATGTTGTAGGTAACCAGATAGTTGGCCTTTTCTCAAAGCCTCGAGTCCTGACGTCTTCCAGTCGCAATCATCTCCGCCCACATATCTTGTCAGAGGCACCAATTGGATGAATTTTAGACAGGCCAATTAGTAGATCACCATTGGACAAGGTATACAGAGAAAGCCGCAGCAGTGTTATGAAACGCACAGCGGATACATTTTACAGCCGGCTTGCACTAAGGTGTTTTTTTGTTTTAGTTAAAACAGGTTTTAAGTGGCTTAGGGAGGATTATAAAAAAATAAAGTGATATGGAAGGAAAATCTGCAGGTCTGGCATTTCAGATAAAATCTGTACATGCCTGCTTCTTTTATATGCTCTAGTCATTCTAGTGCATATTGTAATAAGCAAGTTCCTCTAAGGAAGTTTTAGGTCCAAAAAAATGATAACTTAATGTACGCAACTGTTACAACTCACAAACCTGTGAAATAGCAACGCAAATGAATTCTGGGGGTTTGCAAAGGTAAATTGTATGTATTTTAAAGTGGCTTATATGCTTTGTTTAATAGGCGTTTTTGCTGTATGCCCTCTTATGTAGCCGTCTGTAAAACAAGCTTAAACGACTTCCAAAAACACACGTATGTTTACACTAACCGCGTCGCTTTTCCCTCCTGGCTTTCAGAAAAATGTCTATAAGATGGATTAATCCAAGTAAATCAGTACCAAAAACTATAGCGTGATTTCATCCATCTTCACAAAGTGCTGTTGCAGTTTTGATTGACAGCCAGCTACCGGCCATGTGACTTTAATGCTCCGATTATGATGGCTTCCACTCCGAGCTACTTCTGAGTCGCTGTCTCAGAAACATCATGGGAAGGAAGGCTGGGTACCTGCAAACTTTAGGATACCGGCTCTGGGAGGTAGAGGAAGCCGCTAGAGGGTTGCGGGTTGGAGATGTTCTCCCTTCTGGGCCTACCCGAAGAAATCCTCCTCATCATCTTCTCTTACCTGGACTCGCAGGCTCTGGGCAGACTCGGTCAAGTTTGCCGCAAACTCCACTACTTCACGAGCAAGGATGCTGTGTGGAGAAGAATAGCCCGGGAATGTATTAACTCCGGCTTCACGCAGCAGGGCGCCGACATGTAAGCTCGTTTTGTCAGCTTTATTTCTAGGGAGGGGGGACGTGAGCAAAAGGCGCATCGGGTTTCCTCTCCTGTCAGAGAAGAAGCGCTTCGGCCTAACTGGCCCGGCAGGCTTTGCGAATGGACGCCAGTTGCGTGGTTGCCGGTGCGCAGGGAGGCCGCTGTAGCACGGCGCCAAGCGACGGCTTTCACTTAAGTGCCTCTATTCGCAGAAAGGCAAACGCCGGCTTGGCGCGGGTCGGTGAGAATTCAAAGAAAAGTGAGCGCAGACGTGTAAATAAATAATAACAGATAAATGCATACATTTCACTGCCCTGCACATACAACTAATAGGCCGAGGACACGTTTTTTGATGGAGGGGGAGGGGAGGATTAGTGAATAACGAACTGTCTGGCTGAGGCGAGCGTTTAGTGTGTAGGGGGAGCTCGATTTTCTGCTGTCTCCTTTTGCTTGCGAAGTGCGAGTGTATTTGTTAATAAAAAAAACAAGTGGCCCGTGTACTTGTTTAACGTTTCTAATTGCAAAGAGTGCTTAATTGTATGGAGTCATAATTTTGTTGTTTTGTCGTAGCACACTCGGAACGTCTGAGTGTAAACAAGGTTGCAATCCACCCAAGTCCACAACACAAGGGGGCCTTTCACACAAACATACTACCAAATATGCAAGTAACAAAAACAATAGAGGATTCTAGTCGCCTGGCACTTATAAAGGCTAATAGCTGGGAGGGCTAAAAAAAAACATAGGAAACAGCCTGATATTTCACCAAGCACTTGCAAGGATGCTTAAGAAAAAAGAGTGCCCCCAGCTGTAGAACCCCTGCTCGTAGCAAAAGAAACTCCCTACGGTGCTTCTCTGTTTCCCTTGATAGATCCGGGTATATACGAACAGCAAAGCCTCGGAAAAGAACCTTTCGTTTACGGAAAAAGAGCTTTAATAGCCACTCTGTCCGAAAGGAGAGCAAAGGTTACAAGTAAAGTGGAAGGCTCCAAAGAATCAGTGCCAGAAGTTTCCAACATACCAGTAACATTTAAGATATCACCTTGCTCTAATCCCCCCTCCAAATCTCTGCTAGAAGTAACACGCTTCCCTGTAGGTAAATAGTAAATTTTTACCAAAGGTGGCATTAATTCAGGAGAAACTCCCAATATATCAAGCAAATACTCTTTAAACATATCCTTAGCACTTATTGAGAGTGATCTAGGGAAGTTAACAATTCTCAAGTTGTTAAGACGAGAAAAATTTTCCAGTTGTTCCAGCCTCATTTGTACAGATAAAGAACACTTTTTACAAGTCTCAGACTGTTCTTCCACACTAGATAGTCTATTCCGGAGATCTTCCTCCTCAGCTGCCAATCCAGAGACTTTCTGCTCCAATTCAGTTAGAGTCCTCATCGTTGTATTCACTTTAGTTGATAAAGAAGAAATTTGAGGAAACAAAGCTTCACCTAGCGAGGCGATAGCATTCCAAATAGACTCTAACGTAAAATTCACCGGACGCTGCAGGGAGAAACCCAAATCCGATTCCAACACGGGGACAACTTCCTCCATCGGTACCAGCGATTCACCTCGCCGTGTGGGAGATGGAAACTGTACCGCAGACACACCTCCTTCAGACGCCGAAGATGGAATACACGGGAGCTCAATCTCAGCTCCACTAAACGGCTTCTCGAGCCCACCTTTTCCTGGCCCAAACAAGGTATCGCCTCTCACTGACCCAGCAGGGGAGGAGACCCTCAGGAAGCCCTCCGGTAACGTGTGGCTACGAGGAACCTTTGGCGCCGGGCTCAATACTGGGGGGAACGACTCTGCCGAAGCGGCTGCCGAGCATTCCAGCTCAGGCGAAACCGCTAGCCGGCTCACTCCCCCAATACAGCTAGTATTCATAAGATACACAACCAAGAAAAGAAGAATACAGCTATTCCCCAACAGCAATCATGCTGTGCTTGCTGTGCCAACTCTTACTGGCACTGGAATTGTGTGACCATCCATTGAATCAACTCCTTGGGATCCATCTTCAGGGATACCTGAAAGAGAGAACAAAACACCAAGGGCGGCACCACTCAACAGCTTCCTTGTCCCCTTTTCCTCAAAAGCATGCACTTTTTTTTCTTTTACTTTTATCCGAGCCAACCCCCGCCTTGGTACCGTTTACCTGGCTCAGGTGTTGACTCCTGCTTCAAAGGGGTGTCTTTGTGACACTCCCAACTGGACTGCTCCGTCGTCTGGCCGACTCCACCAGTGAATTCCACGTGAAGCTTCCAGCATCCATCTGTGCTGTGCACCTTGTTGCTGTATATCCTTGTATATCCTGAATGGCAAAATCCATACAACAATGCCTCTATATCGTTCCATGGTGAGACCGCACCTTGAATATTGTGTGCAATTCTGGTCGCCATATCTTAAAAAGGATATAGCAATTTTAGAAAAGGTTCAGAGAAGAGCCACCAAAATGGTAAAGGGGATGTAAGGATACTCCTATGAAGAAAGGCTAAAAAGGTTAGGGCTCTTTAACCTGGAAAAGAGACGGCTGAGGGGAGATATGATAGAAGTCTATAAATTAATGAACGGAGTGGAACGGGTAAACGTAGATCGATTGTTTACCTTATCAGAATATAGAAAGACTAGGGGACATGCAATGAAGCTACAGGGTAAACTATTTAAGACTAATAAAAGAAAATATTTTTTCACTCAACGTGTAATCAAACTCTGGAATTTGTTACCGGAGGATGTAGTAAAGGCTGTTAGTGTAGCTGGGTTTAAAAAAGGTTTGGACAAGTTCCTGGAGGAAAGGTCCATAAACCATTATTAAGAAGGGACCCAGGATATCAATGCTTGAAGCAATACAAGCATTGTGGAACCTGTGTCCCTTGGGGAAACTGCTAGGTACATATGACCTAGATTGGCCACTGTTGGAAACAGAATACTGGGCTTGATGGACCTTGGTCTGACCCAGTATGGCATATC
Organism: Ichthyophis bannanicus; assembly: GCA_033557465.1. Lineage (NCBI taxonomy): Eukaryota > Metazoa > Chordata > Amphibia > Gymnophiona > Ichthyophiidae > Ichthyophis > Ichthyophis bannanicus. The sequence goes on from CM066034.1 coordinate 908,771,776, forward strand.
TTATGTTTTTATGTTCAACTACGCCACTGTCAATGCCCTCACCACTCGCCTCTAGTTTTAGAGGGGCGTGGTTATTGGAGGAACCTTCTCCTATCAGCCTTAGCAGCCTATTTCCTTGTGGTGTCTTCTGGGGAATGTAGTACTGCTAAGATGTGTTTGTGCTTCAGGTAGAAAGTTGTAGTTAAGGCCACCGAGGTAAGGCATATAACAGAAAACTTATTTCGCACAAAAAGATTCAAAGTACCAGATACAGGATTATTTCTGTAGGATTTGCTCAAAGTACAGCAGATGGTTGGCAAAGTAAACAAAAGAACCCAAAAATGGTTGTTTAAAGTCTTCTTACTTTCAGAAGCACAGCCTTTGATAGCAAGGCTGCCACCTTCCTTTTTGTCCTTGCTAATTACAGCATAAAGTCCAAACAAGCTTAATCTTCTGTGGCAGTTAGGCTTCTATCAGCCTCAATTCCTTCTAGGCTGCATTTCAGGTACAACAGAACTCAAAACAAGAAGCAAACATTCAGACTGCCATCAAAAACTCTCAACAGGCTTTTCACATAAGAGAGGAGCAAAGAAAAACTCTTCTAGCAGGTAAATTGGCTTCTGTCCGTTTCACAGTTCAAACCACAGGTGGATAACAAGCATGAATCACAGCTTCCTGCTTCAGTAAACTTCCCTTTTAAAAACATATGGAATTTACCATCACACTGCCTGTTTCTTATGGTTACCTTTTCAAGGAGGATAATTCTTTCAGGGCTGGCTTTTCCTCAAGACTTCATGTCTAAAGCTTGGCACAGAGAGCAATCCATAAGGATGTCTTCGTCCCCCAACTCTGCCACTGGCTCTCCCAGCTGCATGGGTTCTAGCTCACACACCCGGTCAGACTGCTCAGCTGACAACCTCTCCGGTGCTCTGAGAGCTTCTCCACTTCCTGGCTCCAAGCTCTGCAGCCAACCTGTTGCAGGGAATTCAGCCCTCTCAGCTCCTGGTAGCTCGGCTCTTCTGCATGAGTCAGCACCTTCTCTACCTCCTTCTCTTCTCCGGTCTCTGCCTTCTCTCTTCCTTTCTCTCCGTCTGTATATTTTAGCATAGGCTTATACCTCCAGGGTTCTAGCCCCACCTCCTTCCTTCCCAGGTGTTGGCAATCCCCCTGCCTTCTGGTATTTGAGTAATCAGGGAACTTGTTGAAGTAAGGGTTTTGGCCCTCGTGCCCGTAATCTCTCTCTCTTACTCTATAAGACACTGCATGAAACCTGTTCCAGCTGGGATTTTCCTGGTTCTTTGGTGTGGCTGTGGCTTTCTCACCCTGCACTCCTAAAAGGGGACCCTTTACTAGGGTGAATTCTTTACGTTTCTCACCTCCCCCATACTCAGGATAGATGACCTTGCCACAGCATACTAATAACAATAGCCCAACACCATAGACTGAACTTTGGAATGAGTTTCATAGCATATACTTAGAACCCCTCAAAAAGCTTATAGCAAACCTAAACACAACCACATCTAAATCAGACCCTTGTCCAGTGAGCTGGATCAAGGCCGCACATGACTAGATAGCTCCCATCATTCTATTAATAGTGAACCAGTCTCTTAAAAAGGGCCTAATGCCAAAAGATCTCAAGAATGCAATAATCCGTCCTATCCTAAAAAAATAAATCATTGGACAAAATGTGTCCATCATCATACAGACCTATCTCAAGCCTACCGGTTCTGGCTAAATATAATTGAAAAAAACATTCAATTACAACTTCAAGACCACAATGATCAATATTCACCACTGGATGACAAACAATTTGGATTCAGGCCCCAATATAGTGTTGAAACTCTAATGCTGGTTCTATACAACAATATTATAAAAGGACTTAACAATTCCAATCAGGCCTACATCCTAATATTTCTAGATATTGCGGCAGCATTTGACTCAATTATCCACTCATTACTTATACATAGACTAATTCAAATTGGACTTGGTGGTACCACTCTTAAATGGTGTTCATCATACTTAACAGACAGAACGCAACAGGTAAATATTGGCTAACAATTCTCTAGCACCTTCAAGCAAACTACAAGACTCCCCCAACGCTCAGCACTATCGGCTCTTCTTTTTAATATATACATTCAGCCGATTTGTCAGCTAATAAAGAAATTCAATGTTGATTGGCTGATGACATAATGCTATACATGCCTTTTAATGTAGGGACACAAATACTTGATCCCATAATTACATGCTTTACAGAAATTGATGCCTGGCTCAAATCCCATGGATTGAACATCAACTATAAAAAGACAGAAGTACTAATAATTTCCAAAAATTACATAACCTTGAGAAGAATCAAGAACCTTACACTCCACAATTTCTCTACTTACTCTCAACCCCACAATACATTACACTGCTCTGATTACCTCTTTAAAAATGCATAATATTGAAAGAACACGAGTCATCAAGAACAGACAAATTGTAAATAGTTTTCTGGTATTTGAATCATGTATATATCTTGTCGCCAACCTCCCCCTGGTGGCCGGTGGCTGAACGGGGAGGTTGGGCATATAGTTAATTTTAGGAGAGGAGGGTTCTTTAAGGCCAGGTGCAGCCTGGTCTATGTAGTCCTGCTCCTGGTGCAAATAAGTCATGTAAGCCAATGTGGAGGGAGAATAAGGCTTTTATTTCCCTTTTCACAAAAAGATTCATTGGGCTACAAAAATTAAAGAAAGTCCTTTTCAGGCATAAACCAAACTCAAGGTACAAAGTAAAGTGTTATAATCTTCACAGTTGTAGAAATGATTTTTAACCAAGGATTCTTTCAACATTGGAGTAAATTACATGTCTGAACGTTCTTCTTTCAATCAGCACAAATATGAAAACTTCTTAAGGTAATATCTGTAAGGCTCACAGTTCCTGCAGTGATTCCAAACTACCCACAACGCACATGGAACAATCCATCAATTCCTCCTGAGATGAGGGAATAGGGTCTATAAGCTCCACTTGCATCGGTTCTAAATCACTATTATCTTCTTCTGGGCTGGGGCTTTCTCTGGCTGTTATCACTGGCCAGTCCCTATTTCTGTTCCCTTGTTTTCCATACAATTGTTCTAAGGTTCTTAAATGAGCGTGGCCTGTTTTATAGCCTCTATATCTTGGCTGGTGAAACTCTGGCCTGCTTTCTCTTCCTTTAAACTGGGCATCTGTTTTATAAGGGCTTCTAGCAGCTGAGCCTTTCTTCATGAATAAAGAATCATCATACCTTGGTTTCCTGTAATAGGCATAGCTGGAAGTGTCCTCCTCAGGTATTTCCCTTAGGACCCAGTCTCTCTGGCAATCTTTCTCTTGAAAGCTTCTGGTACCTTTCAATCTGGTCTCCGGGCTTTCTGGCAAGTGTAGGCCCCTCTCCAAGCGTGGCTTCCTGCTTCTTAGCTCTTTACCTCTGGAGTTTCTGGCTACCACGACTTCCACAGGACTGACTCTCCTCTGTCTGTCTTTCTCTGGAAACTCTGGTTCTCTTCCAGTTCCTGCAGCCGTGCCACTAGTCCTGGTTCCACTGCTCCTTTTCTCAGCAGTGCTCTCCTTTCCGGTGCTACTCTGCTCTCCGGTGCTGCTCCGCACTCCGGTGCTGTTCTGCCTTCTGTCTCTAGCCTCTCGCTTATAGAGGTCTTCTGCCTTTGAGCTTCCCGGGCTAGTTCTCAGGTGCTGCTGATTAGCTAGGTGTGTCCACTCAGCCTCTGTAAGTGCACGCCTGCTCCCTCTAGCTGTTTTGCTAGACAATTGCATTCTCTGCACCTCATTTGTTTTGGGACAGACAGCTTCTTTTCCTATATCCTCACTTTTATTAGCTCCTGCTCTATGACAATCTCTGATTGTTTATTAGTTATATGTCATCACTACCTTGTTCATTGTAATTTAGTTGTTTTATGTAAACCGCTATGATCCTTGATATGGCGATATAAAAAAAATCACATAATAAATAAATTAAGGAGAAAAAGAGAGTAAACAATCAATTCATGCCCATCCATTCTACTCCACAGGATTTTATAGACTTCTATCATATCTCTTCTCGGCCAGCTCTTCTCCAGGCTGAGTAGCCCTAACCTCTTTAGCCTTTCCTCATAGGGAAGTGGTTCCATTCTCTTTATCATTTTGGTCGTCCTCCGTCCTTTTTCTAATGTTGCTTTGTCTTTCTTGAGATGCTGTTTGGTTTGGCTGCACCTTGAGTATCATGTGCTATTCTAGTTTTGCAATATAGAGGCATTAAGATGCCCTTTGTTTTATTTTTGTATTTTGGAGATCTTTTTAAAAATAGGTGTTACGTTGTCAGCCATACAATCTTCTGGTAGTCTAGATGATTTTAATGGTTGGTTAAAAATCACTAATGGTAACTCTGCAATTTCATCTTTTGAATTATGTTAGCACTCTTGGATGTATTCCATTCAATTCAGCTTATTTGCTGCTTGTTAGTTTATTAATTTGTTCTACTACATCTTCCAGGTCCCCAGAGATTTCATTCTGCTCTTCTGACTCGTCACCTTTAAATAGCCTTACTGCCTTGGGTAGCTCCCTTGCATCTTCCGCAGTCAAGACTGAAGTAAAGAATGAATTTAGTTTCTGTCAACTATGGCCTTGTCCTCCCTGAGTGCCCCTTTTACCTCATGATCATCTAGTAGTCCAACTGACTCCTTCCCTGGCTACTTGTTTCATATATACAGTACCTGAAACATTTTTTTATTGTGAGTTTTTGCCGCTGACAAGCTTCTTTTAAAATTCTTTCTGTGTTTTGGCTGTAATAGCCTTTTTCACCTCGCCTTTTAACCAAGTTGGCTGTTTGGCCTTCTACCTTTCTTAAGGGATGCATCTGATCTGGGCTTCCAAGATTGCATTTTTAAACATCCACGTCTGATGTATATTCTTGACTTTTGCAGCTGTTCCTTTTAGTTTCTAACCATTTTCCTCAGTTTATTGTAGTCTCCCTTTTGAAAATTAAGAACATATGGGTCAGACCAAGGTCCATCAAGCCCAGTATCCTGTTTCCAACAGTGGCCAATCTAGGTCACAAGAATCTAGCAATTTCCCCAAAAGACACAGGTTCCACAATGCTTGTATTGGGTCAAGCAGTGGATATCCCGGGTCCCCTTTAATAGTGGTTTATGGCCCTTTCCTCTAGGAACTTGTCAAAACCTTTTTTTTAAACCCAGCTACACTGACAGCTTTTACTACATCCTCCGGTAACGAATTTCAGAGTTTGATTACGCGTTGAGTGAAAAAGATATTTTCTCTTATTAGTCTTGAATAGGTTACACTGTAGCTTCTTTGCATGTCCCCTAGTCTTTCCATATTTTGATGGCGTAAACAATCGATGTACGTTTACCCGTTCCACTCCATTCATTAATTTATAGACCTCTATCGTATCTCCCCTCAGCAGTCTCTTTTCCAGGTTGAAGAACCCTAATCTTTTTAGCCTCTCTTCATAGGGGTATTCTTCTATCCCTTTACCATTTTGGTGGCTTTTCTTTGTACCTTTTCTAATAACGCTATATCCTTTTTAAGATACAGCGACCAGAATTGCAAACAATATTCAAGGTGCAGTCGCATCATGGAACAATACAGAGGCATCATAATATCTTTTGTTTGTTCTCCATGCCTTTCCTTCTGATTTCTAGCATTCTATTTGCTTTCTTGGCCACCGCCGCATATTGGGCGGAGGGTTTCAACATGTTATCCACGATGACCCCTAAATCTTTTTCCTGGGTGGTGGTTCCTAATATGGAACCTTGCATCGTGTAACCATAGTTTGGGTTGTTCTTTCCTAGGTGCATACTTGTCCACATTAAATTTCATCTGCCATTTGAACATAAAGTCTTGCATTTATCAAGGTCCTCTTGCAATTTTTCACAATCCTCTTGGGTTTTAACAACTTTGAATAATTTTCTGTGATCTGCAAATTTGATTACCTCACTCATTTTTCCCATTTCCAGGTCATTTATGAATATGTTAAAAAGCAGCAGACCCAGTACATATCCCTGGGGTACTCCACTATTCACGTTATCCATTGGGGAAAATTGGCCATTTATCCCTGCCCTCTGCTTTGTATCTTTTAACCAGTTCCTGATCCACAATAGTACACTGCCTCCTATCCCATGAGGGACCTTGTCAAAGGCTTTCTGAAAATTCAGATACACTATATCAATTGACTCACCGTTGTGTACCTGTTTATTCACACCTTCAAAAAAAGATAACAGATTAATAAGACTACTACTACTACTACTATTTAGCACTTGTATAGCGCCACGCACGCGGTGCTGTACAGCTAACCTACAAGAGGCAGTCAAAATACAGAGATAGTCCCTGTCTGTCAGAGTCATGCTCATCAGAGCTTACAATCTAGTCAACAATAGAGAGCATTGGTCAGTTTAGTGCAAGGCACGGTATGGTCTATACAATTGGTCATGAGAAATGACGGAGTTAATATAAGAAAAAGATGGAAGTCAGGATCTGAAAGCAACGTTGAAGAGATGGGTCTTCAACCTGGATTTGAAGAGGGCCAGGGAGGGTGCCTGGCGTATAGACACAGATAGGTTGTTCCAGGCGTAGGGTGCAGCAAGGAGAAAGAGCGAAGTCTGTAGTTAGCGGTGCGGGTGAAAGGCATAGATAGAAATAATTTGTTAGCAGAGTGCAGGTTCTGAGAGGGGACGAAGGGAGAGATAAGAGATGAGAGATAATGATGGGCCATAGAGTGAATGCATTTATAGGTCAGTAGGAGAAGCTTGAATTGGATGCGGAATTGGATAGGGAGCCAGTGAAGCGACCTGAGAAGAGGAGTAATGTGGGCATGGCGGGACTGGCAGAAGATTAGTCGAGCAGCGTGATTTTGTATAGATTGAAGGGGAAGGAGGTGGCTGACGGGGAGACCAGCAAGGAGCAGGTTGCAATAATCGAGGCGAGAAGAGACTAAGGAGCGGATAAGCGTTTTGGTGGTGTGTTCAGAGAGGAAGAGGCGGATTTTGCCAGTGTTGTAGAGGAAGAAACGGCAGGTCTTAGCTACATGCTGGATATGTGCGGAGAAGGAGAGAGAGGTGTCAAAGATAACCCCTAGGTTGCGGGCCGAGGGAACGGGAAGGATAGTAGCTCCGTCTACATAGACTGAGAAAGGGGGAAGAGGAGGGGAAGAGTTGGGGGGAAAGACAAGGAGTTCAGTCTTGGCCATGTTCAATTTCAATCGGCGATGAGACATCCAGGCAACGATGTCGGAAAGGCAGGCAGAGATCATGGAATGGGTTGCTGGAGAGATATTAGGTGTAGAGAGGTAGATTTGGGCATCATTGGCATAGAGATGGTACTGAAAGCCATGGGAGGAGATAAGCGCACCAAGGGCTTGGGTATAGAGAGAGAAAAGGAGAGGGCCCAGGACAGATCCCTGGGGTACACCTACATGGAACGGGGTAGGGGAGGAGGAGGAGCCGCCAGAGCATACACTGAATGAGCGATGGGAGAGGTAGGAGGAGGAGAACCAGGATAATACCGAGTCCTTGAAGCCAAGGGAGGAGAGGGTGGTGAGGAGAAGATTGTGGTCAACGGTGTCAAAGGCAGCGGAGAGATCAAGAAGGATGAGGATAGAATAGAGGCCCTTAGATTTAGCCAGAAAAGGGTCATTGGAGACTCTTGCGAGAGCCATTTCAGTGGAGTGTAGGGGACGGAAGCCGGATTGTAGTGCATCCAGGAGGGCCTGGGAGGTGAGGAAGTTGAGGTAGCGGTGGTGGACGGCTCGTTCTAGTAGTTTAGATATGAAGGGAAGGAGGGAGATGGGTTGATAGTTGGAAGGGCATGTGGGATCGAGTGAGGATTTCTTGAGGAGGGGGTGTGACAACAGCATGTTTGAAGTCAGTGGGGACAGTAGCAGTGGAGAGTGAAAGTTTGAGGATATGAGAGATGGGGGGGACAATGGTGGAGGAGATGGGGTGTAGGAGATGGGTGGGGATAGGGTCTGCTGAACAGGTGGTGTGTTTGGAGGAGGTAAGAAGGAGTGCGGTATCTTCTTCAGAGACCGGAGGGAAGGAGGAGAGGGTGGCAGAGGAATTATGGATGGGGGGGGAGAATTGAGGAGGGGGGAGGTAGCTGAGGGGGTGGGGAATTGGAGGGTAATCTTGTGAATTTTGTCGTGGAAGTAGTCTGCTAGGGTTTGGGCAGAAAGGGAAGGCGGGACCGGGGGCAGGGGACCTTGAGGATGGTATTAAAGAGACGGCGAGGGTCAGAGGCAAGGGAATTGGTCAGATGGATGTAGTAGTCTTGTTTGGCAAGTGCTATGGCTGACTGGAAGGAGCCAAGCATGAATTTGAAGTGTAGAAGGTCCTCCGGGGAGCGGGATTTGGACCAGGCACGTTCGGCAGCACGGGTGCAGCTGTGTAGTTAGCGGGTTGTGGGCGAAAGCCAGGGCTGGGGAGTAGATCGTCTGACTGGGCGTGGGGCAAGAGTGTCAAGGGCTGAGGATAGTGTAGCATTGTAAGAAGATAATGCCTCGTCGACGGATTTGGAGGATATAATGGAGGAAAGAGATGGTGGAGGAGAGAGTTAGGGGATTAATATTATGGTGGTTTCTAAATAGGCCGGAGGAGACAGGACGAGGTTGAGACGGTGGAAGCTGGAGAGTAAAGGTTAAAAGGTGATGGTCAGATGAGGGAAGGATTGAGTTGCGGACGTTTGAGGGAGAGGAATTAGAAAAGAGTATTAGGTCAAGGCAGTGGCCGTGTAGGTGGGTGGAGGTGGAGGTGGTGGAGCAAAGTTGGAGGTCATACGAGGAGGTGAGGGCGAGGAACCTTAATGCATGGGGGGTCGGACGGGTTGTCGACATGAATGTTAAAGTCGCCAAGAATAAGAGTGGGGGAAGAGGGATCCAGAAAGGTGGAAAGCCAGGAGTCGAAGTCGGTGAGAAAGGTTGATTTGGATTTGTCGGGTGGGCGATAAATAACAGCTACTCAGAGGGGAAGTGTTGTGAGGAGTTGAATGGAGTGGACTTCAAAAGAGAGGGGGGAGAGTGACTGAGGTAGCAGGAGGGGTTGGAATTGGCAGGACGGAGAAAGTAGGAGACCAACACCGCCACCGCGACCAGTGGTTCGAGGTGTATGGGAGAACTGGTAACCCCCATAGCAGAGAGAAGCAATGGATATGGTGTCGTCTGGGGGGAGCCAGGTCTCAGTCAGGGCAAGAAGGTGTAGCGCATTAGAGATAAAGAGATCATGAGTAAAAGGAAGTTTGTTAGTGACTGAGGATGCGTTCCATAGGGCACATGAAAACGGGAGAGGGAGGGGGGAAGGAGAGGGATATGGATAAGGTTTGATAAGTTACGTGAGAATTTCTTATCAGAGTAACGTGAGGCTTTATTTCTAGAGTAGTGCAGAGATTTAGAGGGAGCAGGGTATGGGTGGATATGTCTGGGTGTGTGTGCCCTCCAAGAGGGATTTGAGGGAGGGGAAGTGAGGGGTGAATGAGGGGGGATATTGATGGTATCAGATAGGTTATGTGAGGATTTCTTTTTGGAGATAAGGTTGGGGTTGATATCTCTGGATGAGTGATTGGGGGATGAGTGAGGGTGGGCAAACAATGGATAGTAGTTCTATGCAAACAATGGGTAGCAAGGTCTATGCAAACATTGGGAAGCAGATCCAAAGCAGAGTTACTTGCAGGTAATGGCGTGGTGATCGTGAGAGATTGGGGTTAGGAGGCGAGGTGTGGAGGACCAATCGTGCCAGCTCGGCTCACCGGCAGCTACGGAGATTTGTTGGAGCTGGGTTAACGGCTCATGCTAGAGCGCCCTGCGGGCCCGCGCCTAAGGGCCATGCCAAAGGGCCCTCTGGTGAGGCCCTCAGGCACAGGCGCGCCCGATGGCGCTTTCCTTTTAAGCATGTTCTGGAGGCACTGATAGGCCTTGGGCCGGTGATCGGGGAGGGGATTTCCTTCCCGCTCTCTGGCCTGATGCCAATCAGCTGGTGCGACTGCTGGTGTGATGGCATCCAATGGCGCTTTCCTTTTAAGACAAGTCCTTCCTTGGCTAAAGCCATGTTGGCTGTCTCCCATTAAGTCATACCAAAAGCTCTATTCATTCATAAGTACTCTGGAATTCAATAATCCACTATTGTCTGCCACAGGTCTCAGATAAACGAGTGATGCACTTAACTTCTGGGTACTTTGTCTCCCCAGTATTGTGCTCATTCACATCAATGACCCATGAGCTATTTTTTCTTAAACCAATTGTTTATATACTTCTTAAAATTTCAATAGCAAAAATAGTATTTCTTTTTCTATTAATGTGTCTTTATTCAAGCCCCAATATTTATTTATTTTATTTTATTTTTATTTTAGCTGTATTTATATCCCGCTTTTCACCGGGTCAAAGCGGTCAATTGAGAGATACATTTAACACGAGGGGATATGACACACATACGCTAATACTTACAGGGAACATGGGCAATGGAGGGTTAAGTGGCTTGCCCAAGACCACAAGGAGTGCCTATAGGACTAGAAATCCCAGTCCCTCCGGCCTGAGATTGCTGTCCCCAGGTGGGACTTGAACCCCCGGCCCTCCGGCCCGAAGTACCTTGTCCTAACCACTAGGCCACTCCTCCCCCTTGTGGATTATTGAATTCCAGAGTACTTATGAATGAATAGAGCGTTTGGTATTATCTAGTGTTCATTCACGAGACAGACCCGAGATCATTTTTTGTCGAGTCCCATTAAGTCATGACTATCTACATGTTCAGTAATTGTGTTCTTTATAATGGTTTCTACCATTTCTCCTGGTACTGACGTCAGGCTCACTGGTCTTTAGTCTCCCGGATCACCCCTGGAACCCTTTTTAAAAATTGGCATTACATTGGTCATTCTCCAGTTAAGACTAATAAAAGAAAATATTTTTTCACTCAACGTGTAATCAAACTCTGGAATTTGTTACCGGAGGATGTAGTAAAGGCTGTTAGTGTAGCTGGGTTTAAAAAAGGTTTGGACAAGTTCCTGGAGGAAAGGTCCATAAACCATTATTAAGAAGTGACCGAAGATATCAATGCTTGACCCAGTACAAGCACTGTGGAACTTGTGTCTCTTGGGGAAACTGCTAGGTACATATGACCTAGATTGGCCACTGTTGGAAACAGAATACTGGGCTTGATGGACCTTGGTCTGACTCAGTATGGCATATCTTATGATCTTATGATCAGTCTTCAAGTATTATTATAGATGATTTTAATGATAGTTCACAGATTACTAATAGTCTCATATTTCAGATCTTTCAACACCCTTGGATGTATACCATCTGGTCCAGGAGATTTGCTATTCTTCAGTTTATGAAATAGTTGTAATACATCTTCCTGGTGTATCGCTATCTCTTTCAATTTTTCTGCAGCATCACATTTAAATACCATTTCACTCATAGGTAACATCCCTACATCTTTCTCAGTAAAGACTGAAGCAAACAATTCATCCAGTCTCTCCGCTATGATCTTGTTCCCTCTTAGTGCCCCTTTTACCCTTCTATCATCTAATGGCCAACAGACTCTCTCACAGGCTTTTTCTACGAATGTACTTGAAAAAGTCTTTATTATTCATTTTTGTTTCCACAACAAGCTTCTTCTCAAATTCTCTCTGCCTGTCATATCAGTGCCTTGCATCTAATTGCTACTGCTTATGTTGTTTCCGGTTTTCGTTATTTGGCTCCTTTTTTCCATTTCCTGAAAAATGCTTTTTTGGCAACAACAGCCTCTCTGACCTCACCTTTAAACCATGCTGGCAGTTTTATGGACTTCCTTCCACTTTTCTTAAAAAATGGAATACAGCTGGTCTGGGCTTCCAAGATAATTTTTTAAACAGCACCCATGCTTGATGTAAATTTTTAACCTTTGCAACTGCTCCCTTTAGTTTTTTCGTAACTATTTTCCTCATTTTATCATAGTCTCCCTTTTGAAAGTTTAAAGGTAGTACTGTGGATTTCCTTGCCGTCCGTCCTCCATTTATTAAATCAAACGCGATCATGCTATGATCACTATTGCCAAGTGACCCCAATACCCTTATCTCTTGCACCAGATTTTGTGTTCCACTAAGGACTAGGTCCAAAATGGCTCCAAGAAGCAATCATTTATTTCATCTAGAAACTTTATCTCCCTAGCATATCCTGCCGTGACACTAATCCATTCGATACCGGGGTAATTGAAATCACCCATTATTATTACTGTGCTGTAACTATTGTTGGCTTCCCTGATTTCTTTGAGCATTTCATCTTCATTTGTTCATTCTGGCCAGGCGGTCGATAGTACACCCCCACTGCCATCGCCTTCCTCTTCTTACATGGAATTTCAGTCTATAGATATTATACGGTGTATTATGTTTCCTGCAAAACTTGAATCCTTTATGACTCAATGCCCTCTAACATAGAGTGCAACCTCTCCACCAATTTGATCTGCTCTATTATTACAATATAGTTTGTACCCAGGTATCTGTGTCTCACTGGTTGTCCTACTCCCACCATGTCTCTGAGATACCAATCATATCTAGCCTCTCATTTAGTGCTATATATTCTAGCTCTCCTATCTTTATTTTTTAGACTTCTAGCATTTGCATACAAGCATTTTAGAGGCTGTATTTTATTCATATTAATCTGGCTATCGTTATGCAGTGGTAATTTGGAATCTTTAAGCTCTCTCTGCTCTGTACTTAAGGGCATTTGGGTTACTTTTGTCTTTACTGGAACCTCTCTGTCGATATGCCCTAACTTCTTTCTTTTGCTAGTATCCTTGAAGGATACAGTGTTCTGAACCATGCACTCTTGGGTGACTGTTGGCTTTCCCCTATCTAGTTTAAAAGTTGCTCTATTTCCTTTTTAAAGGTTAATGCCAGCAGTCTGGTTCCATCCTGGTTAAGCTGGAGCCCATCCCTTTGGAAAAGCCACTCCCCAGAATGTTGCCCAGTTCCTAACAAATCAAAAACCCTCTTCCTTGCACCATCATCTCATCCATTCATTGAGACTCTGGAACTCTGCCTGCCTTTTGGGTCCTGTGCATGGAATTGGAAGCATTTCGGAGAATGCTACCCTGGAAGTTCTGGATTTCAACTTCCTGCCTAAATTTGGCCTCCAGAACCTCCCTACCACGCTTTCCTATGTCATTGGTACAAACATGTACCAAGACAGCAGACTGCTCCCCAGCACTATCTAAGACCTTGTCTAGATGGCGCTTGACACTGACATGGTGGATTTCTTTTACATACTTACTCACAATATTAAATGTGATCAGATTATGATCGCTAGTGCCAAGTGGTCCCAACATGGCTAACACTTGCACCAAATCTTGTGTTCTACCAAGGACTAAGTCTACGATAACTTCTTCTCTAGTTGGTTCCCAAAGCAGCTACTCCATGAAGTAGTCCTTTATTCCATATAGGAATTTCACTTCACTAGCATGCCATGATGCGCTGTTTATCCAATCGATTTTGGGGTAATTGAAATTGCCCATTAGTATTGTATTATCAGAAATTAGGAAAGCTAGAAAACTTGGTAACATTTCATCATCTGTCTGCTTATTTTGTCCAGGTGGATGGTAATACTACTACTACTACTAATCATTTGTGTAGCGCTATGAGACATACACAGCACTGTAAATATATACATGGGAGGCAATCCCTTCTCAGTAGAGCTTACAATCTATACAGAACAGACGCACAACAAAGAGGAAACTAGAGATGGTCTTGATACTCATGAGTGATAAGCAAGAGATTAAAGGGTCAGATAGTGATAGGGATTTATTACCTTCTTTCCATTCACACATGGAATTTATATCCATAAGGATTCAATAGTGCATTTTGTTTCCTGTTGAACCAAAGCAGCTCATGGGCTGTTTTCAGATTCTAGTAGCTGCATAGCAGCCCTCTCATGGGAGCCTGTGGCCCTGACCTCCCCTTTGGGTGATTTGGGAGCCTTCCGGCATGCTTCCGTTCTGTCTTTTCACCCATCTATTCCTCTAGGAGCCCTGCCTTGGGGGTTGTTTTGGAAGGAAGATGAGGATGTCCTTTCTCCAGCAAGTGAGTCAGCGGAGGGAGACCTTCCTTTGGCAGAAAGCAGGGCTCATAGTGATCCACGTATTTCACAGGAAATATCTTTCCACCCTTATTCAGGAGGCTATAGTAACTTTATGCATTTTGGAGTCTGCCCTTTTGGACTTTTTGCAAGTGGCCCCTAGGCTGGAAGGTTTGCATTATCCTTCCAGACTTTTCTCCCGTCTTGAGCTTGTGCAGAAGTTCATAGTCTCTGAGTGGGAGACACTGGAGCTGGGCCTGAGGGGCCCAAGGATTCTGGCTGAACTGTATCCTCTTCCCTAAGGTGAGATGGAAATGTTTTTGGGCTCTCTCGGATCGATGTCCTGGCCATGGTCATGTCAAAGTGCACTTCTGTCCTGGTGGAAGAGGATGCTGTGCTGAAGAAATCTCATGATAGGAGGGTGGAAGCGCACAAAGAAAGGCTTTACAGCCCACTTGCATTGGTGGTATGGTGGAAATCTTAACTGCCTTCCAAGAAGTTGACCGGGGTTCAATTCCTGGCCAATGTGGCATTGCCTTCTTTCCGCTCTCCTCCTTTGCCATAGTCAAAAATGCTTTTACAGCTTTGTCTTTGGGCAATCGAGCAGCGCTTTGTGCAGGCCAAGTTCTTTTACACTGGATCCAGTAGTTGCTGGACAGTCTGGTTGTTGTGAGACTGGAGTCTGGAGCTTTGTGTATGACAAATACTCTGCATGACGTAATCAGAATTTTCTCCAAGTCTATGGTGGTGATAGTAGTGGCCAGGCAGTGGTTTTGGCTCTGAAATTGATCAGCTGATGTGGTTGCCAAGTTAAGACTGAGCAAGCTCTCTGTAAGGGCAGAATGCTCTTTGTGGAGGACCTGGAGAAGTTGGTGAAAGACCTTGCAGAAGCAAGCCTATAGAGGCTTCTGAAAGACAAGTCAGTGGAGAAAACCACAGCCACACCAGTTATATCTTCACACAACCAATAAGTTAATAATCTCCTAGGCTAGGCTAGGCTGGACTGGACTGATTTCGGAATTTCCTTCTCCCCTTTTCCTATTTTCCAAAAGACAAGCTCAGAGGTCTCAGGGATGCCTTACATAGGGCTCTGCGTGGAGTATGGAAACACCCTTGGATTACTAGAAATTGGAGCGGGACCTATTCCTCCTATGGGTCTAAATCCAAAAAGGGTCAGCCCCTTTTCAGGTTTCCAGAATTCTTGAGACTCAGCAGTAGCTTTCTCCGCAGCTAGTAAGTTCCTGCAGTGAGTTCTGGCAGGTCCCTTCTGAGATGCAGCTCTGGATTGGATCCACATCACATCAGACCAATGGTCCTTTAAGTCCTAAGTCAAGGTTACACATTGGAATTTGCAGGGGGTTTTTGGGGCACCTTTGTGAAATTTTCTTGCGGTGCTCCACTCAAATGGGTGAAGATTGTTGAAACTCTGCAGTGCCTCCCACTCTTTCAGGCTACTGTACTTGTGCCCTCTGCAGAATGAGGTCAGGGGTGTTCCGTCTACATAATGGTACCCAAGAAGAGTGGATTCTTCCAACCCATTGTGGAACTGAAGGCAGTTAGTATCAAGCTTTGAGGGCCTTCCTTCCACATGGAAACCATCAGGTTGGTCATTGCGTTGGTCTGGTGAAGGGAGTTTATTTTTTCCTTGGATCTTTCGGAAGCATACTTTCACATTCTCATCCGAGAGCAATGTCAGTGGTTCCTCTGCTTCTGTGTCCTGGGCTACCATTTCCAGTTTCAGCTTTTACCATGTGGCCTGCCAATAGCACCTCGCGCCATCTCAGAGGCCTTGATTATGGTGGTGAAGTTCCAGTATGAACAAGAAATTCGGATTCATTCATACCTGGATGACTGGTGGATTCGGTCCATCTTCTTTGAGAAGTGTAGAGAAAACATAGCCCTAATGATTTGCTGGTAAGAATGTCAATTCACCATTCCAAGAGCAGCATGGTTCCCCCACCCCTCCAGGACTTGGAATCTCTCAGTTCAGTACTCTCTTGGGCCAAAGGTTTCTCATGCCAGAGAAGCTGCACATGCTGCAGTGGCAACTCTGAGGATTTTTACACTCTGGCCGCTCCCCAGTCCTGGGACTACCTGCAGATCCTGAGGTCCATGGCGTCAACCCTGAACCTGGACCCTTGGGTCAGGGCACACAAATGCACCCTGCAGAGACACCTGTCGACGCACTGATCTCCCTGCTCCCTGCAGTTGGTCTTCTGGCTGCAGTCTTACCCTCTGATAATAGGATGTTTCTGGAAGTATCGGATTGGGTGATAATCGCTACATATGCCAGCCTGAAGGGATGGGGGACTCTCTGACTGGGTCAGTTTGTTCAAGGGCGCTGGTCTTTCTCCCCCCCCCCCCCCCCACGGAAGCCTTCTGGTTGAGCAACTGGGTAGAAGCCAGAGCAATCTGCCTGGCCCTGGAGAGGTTCCAGTTTCTCCTGGTGGATACAGCTCTCTGAGCAAGGCAGCCTCCTTAGTGGTCCAGTGGCTGTTGAGGAGGTGGAGCTATTTTGTTTGGCAGAGGAGCATCGGATTGCTCTGTCGGTGACCCACATAGCAGGCGTCGACAATGTGTAGGCTGACTTCTTGAGTTGGAACACTGGATCCTGGCAAGTGCGAGTTAAGCTCTCGTACATTCTACCTCGTAGTGAAGAGGTGGGTCTTCGAGTATGACTTGATGGCCACCCAGGAGAATGCCAAAGTGGAAACCATTTTCAGTCGCCTTACAGATGTCCTCCAGGTCACCAATGCAGACTCCAAGCACGGGCTTGGTTGCTGTGCTACAAGTATGGATCCAGATGGGGCTTCTGCCTTCTTTCCATGACCCTTGGTAAGCCGTCTTCTGCTCAGAATTTGGTTTCATTGGTTTGCAGATCTCTTGAGCCTGTTGGCGGGATCTCCTCTCTGGCTTTCTTAAGTGCCCCCAGTGATGGAGGATCATATTTGCTTCTTGCTTATGGCCTGGCCCTTGAGAGGCATAGACTCTCCAAGGACAACTATGATGGAGTGGTAGTGGACACCCTTTTCAAGGCCCGGAGGGCCTGTACTTCTTTGACCTATGTGAGAGACTGGAGGGTGTTCGAAAAATGGTGCTCCTCTCAGACTCTGGAGGCCGGGAAGGCAGACATAGTCGCTGTTTCATCCTTTTTGCAATCTGGTTTGGACCAGGGGTTGGCCCTGAACTCTCAAGGTTCAGGTAGCAGCCGTAGCATGCTTTCATCAGGGTATTCAAAGTATGTCCTTGGTGGTGCATTCTGACATCCCTCTACTTCAGAGAAGTGAAGCAGATTGGTCTGCCATTGCATCCAGTTGTTCCTCAATGGAGTCTTTCTCTGGTGTTTGAAGGAGCTGAAAGGCCTTCCCTTTGCACCCATTCAGAAGGCCTCTCTCAAGAATTTGATCCTCCAAGGTGATTTTCTTAGTGACTATTGCATCTATCAAGCAGGTGTCAGAGTAGCATGCCTTGTCCTGCAGAGAGCCTTGTTTTAGTCATCTAGATAGTGCCTGTCTCTCTATGGACCATATTATCCTTTCTCTCAAAGGTACGGTTTCCTTTCAGCTTAATCAGGCTGTTATCCTGCCCTCATTCTCCGTGGCAGACTTTCAGGCAGACCACTCACTGCCTCTGATAGACATGAGGAGGGTGTTAGTGAGATACCTGGAGATTAGAAATTCTTTCTGTTGGTTAGACCATCTCTTCAGTGGTCCAGGGAAAAGGCAGATTGTGACCATCCTTGTTTGCCTGCTGGATTAGGGAGGCTATTCAGCCAACCTTCCATGTGAAAAGTGGAAGCAAAACCACATAAAATGTTTTCAAGTATATTCATAGCAAAAAAAAAAACCTTTGACAGAGTCAATTGGACCATTGCATGATAGAAGAGTGAAAGGGGGCGCTAAGGAAGGAGGCCATAGTGGAAAGATTGAGTGAATTAATTTTTTGCTTTGGTCTTTACTAAAGAAGATGTAGGGAAGTTACCCATGCGGGTCATTCCATGTCAAGTGGTCTAGGGCTCCCCGCATGACCATCACGGATTTTGACTAAATTTTATATTTAGAGCCCCCCATGTCTCAAATGAACGTTGGTAGAGTTTTAGGTTCTCTGGTGTTAAACCTGTTGAGATATAGCCGTTTGTTTGACCCCATAGCCTGAACATGTACAGTACGATTCAAAATTTCAGCAACTTTGAGACCTAATATTGTTCTTATTATTTGTTTATAAGAAATGAAACTTAACTACCCTGAACATCTTTTTGCGCTCTTTTTAATGAGACTAATAATAATCTTTTTTGATTGTGTCAGAAATAGACACATCGCACCAAAGTCGGGCAAAGAAATTGGCGGCCTAAAAAAATTAAAAGTTTAACATTGCATAGCTCCTGAAATAAGTAAACAACGAACATGAAATCTGAGGCATAGTATCTCGTGGTACTGTTGTTTTTGTGTTTATAATTTCAAGCTTCTAGCCCTTTTCATTAATTTGCAAATTAAGTGTAAAGTTGATAATTTTTGCAAAAAGGCTAAAAATAGGGTATTTTTAACTCCCTTTTACACAAAAGTATCTTTTAGAAACGTTTTCAAACTACTACCATTAGAAATAGCATGTTTTAAACTCCCTAAAAAAGTTAATTTGATTGACTAACGCTGGCATACAGTGCTCTAAAAAGAGGACCAAAGTCAGCGGACATTGCCATGGCAACAGCGTATATTTCATCATATTATTATTGTTAATTTTTTGGATCATACTTGTTTTAACATTTTTATATTGAAAAATTATCAATATTGTATTGCGTTGGTCCATGGTGACATTGTCACTACCAGTTCAGGAACATGAACTGGCAACCCCATCGCCACAGAGGTCACGCCCTATAGCTGTGCAATACCAGCCATGGGTGGGTTTCTTAATCTAGGTTCCCAAGCCTTTAATTTGGTTTCTTATTTGAGGTTCCAAAGCCTTCAGTGGGTGTCTAGCTGGTTCCCAAGCCAATGATTGGGCATCTTATCCTAGGTTCCCAAGCCTAAATTGTGTATCTTATTGCTGTTTCCTTTATTGACCAACTTTTTGGGGCCAAAGTCAACAATTGAACTTTTGTTGACCTATTGGATATATCAATCTTTGCTTTCATTTCTTTAATAAGCTCAGTGTAATCGCTACATAGACTGCATTCTGCAGATAGACTAGATTGTTCAACGTTGTCAGCCACTCCAGCAGCAGACATTATATTTTTTGTTACCACGTTCTGTGTGCGCTCAATCTTTTGTTTCAAATAGCCAGCTTTGTCTCTACTGCTTATTCTTTGTATTTTTAATGGAGAAGTGCCTAAAGCAGTCAAGCTTTGATCAAGGGTGTCCAAGGCATCTGGATCAAAATCATCCGAAGATGAAGATGCTGTGGCTTCAACCATAGAAGCATATTTTGCTTTGCACCTGATGCAAATTTCTGGCCTGGCTTAACATTCATTTTGGTCACTTTTTTCAAGCCCTCAGACATGGCTAAAGTTACTTTTGATAATCCACTTTTAGTGACGTGATTCTGCTTTTCAAACGGATTGGAACACGACTTTTGGTTCATTTCATATTTGCTGAGATACTGTGCTTGGTGATGCAAGCAGATACTGTCATTGTCTGTAAGGTCAACTTCTGATCGTCGAGTAATAAGCAATTTCTCGCTTGCTGACAAGCAGCTCACAGAATTGAGCCCAGTTTTATTGGAATAAAATGAGCCATGGTGACATTTTGATGACAATTTTTGTCCAACGGTACATTCAGGCATAGGAGGATTGTTATCAAGTGATTCGTCGATGTCCATTTTGAAGTAAATTTAATTAGTAAATGTGTACCAACTAATGCTAATCTGAACATCTATACGTTAAGCTCACGACATATATGCACTTAACAGTTATTGAGCAACTCCTATGGAAATAAATGAGTTTAAAATATAACATTTGGATAACGTTAGAACTGCAGGTTGAATTACATGCCTTTGTCAAGCATGGTAATGTCCGCTATGTTTAGCCCTCTTTTCAGGGTATTGTACGCCAGGGTTAGTAAATTAAATCTGCTTTTCTAGAAAGCTTAAAACATACTCTTTCTAATAAAATTGGTTTCAAAACGATTTTAGAAGATACTTTTGTGTAAAAGGTTAAAAATACCCTATTTTTACGTTTTTGCAGAAAAACATCAACTTTACACTTAATTTGTAAACTAACGGAGAATGCTAAGAGCATGAAATTATAAATTCAAGAACTTCAGTACATAGAGGTGTTATGTGCAAACTTTCATACTTTTTACTTGATTATTTAGGGAGCTGCATAATTTCTAATTTTTAATTTTTTTAGAACATCAATTTTTTTGGCTGACTTTGCTGCAATATATCTACTTCCGACATATTCAAAAAATACTATCATTAGTATCATTAAATAGAGCGCAAAAAGTTGTACAGGATAGTCAAGTTTCATTTTTTATAATAAAATAGCAAAGAAAATATAGGGTCTCAAAGTTGCTGAAATCTCAGACTCGTACTGTACAAAGTCAAGGTATGTGATCAGACAAACGACTATATCTCAGAAAGTATTCCACGAGAGAATCTAAAACTTTACCAAAGTTAGTTTGAGACACATGGTAGTGTACATACAAAATTTCAGCAAAATCCAAGATTGTCGAGCAGGGCACTTTTTATATACTAGACCACTTGACATGGAATGACCCATTGCCTGAAATGATATTTAAAGATGATATATCGAAAGAATTGAAATATTGATAAACCAGGAAGATGTATTATGAGTATTGGATAAACTGAAGAGTAGTAAATCACTGGATGGTAGACATCAGAGGGTGTTAAAAGAACCGAAAGATAATATTGCAGACCTACTGTTAGTAATCTGTGAACTATCATTAAAATCATCTGTAGTACCTGAAGATTGGAGAATGGCCAATGTAATGCTAGTTTTTAAAGAGAGTTCCAGAGGAGATCCGGGAAACTTACAGACCGGTGAGCCAGACATTGATACCGGGCAAAATGATAGAAACCATTATAAAAAACAAAATTACTTAACATGTAGCTAGCCATAGTTTAATGGGAGAAAGCCAACTTGGATTTCACTAAGGAAAGTCTTGTCTTGCTAATTTGTTATATTTTTTGAAGGTGAATAAACAAGTAGACAAAGATGAGCCAGTTGATATAGTGTATCTGTTTTTTCAGAAAGCCTTTGACAAGGTCCCTAATGAGAAACTTGATGAAATTAAAAAGTAATGGGCTTGGGAACCAGCTAGACACCCACTGAAGGCTTTGGAACCTCAAATAAGAAACCAAATTAAAGGCTTGGGAACCTAGATTAAGAAACCCACCCATGGCTGGTATTGCACAGCTATAGGGCGTGACCTCTGTGGCGATGGGGTTGCCAGTTCATGTTCCTGAACTGGTAGTGACAATGTCACCATGGACCAACGCAATACAATATTGATAATTTTTCAATATAAAAATGTTAAAACAAGTATGATCCAAAAAATTAACAATAATAATATGATGAAATATACGCTGTTGCCATGGCAATGTCCGCTGACTTTGGTCCTCTTTTTAGAGCACTGTATGCCAGCGTTAGTCAATCAAATTAACTTTTTTAGGGAGTTTAAAACATGTACTTTTGTGGACCAGGAATGGTTAAAAGATAGAAAGCAGAGGATAGGGCTAAATGACCAATTTTCTCAGTGGAAAAAGGTGAATAGTGGAGTACCCTAGGAATCTATGCTTGGCCTGTTCCTTTTTAACATCTTCATAAAGTGGGCAAAGATACAACGGACAGAGCACTCTCCATGGCTGCTCCAACAATATGGAACAAACTACCAGACGATTTGAGGGCAACCACAGACCTCAAGGACTTTAGAAAACAGTTGAAAACCATGCTGTTTATAGAACACTATGGACACATCACATAACCCCAGAGAATGTATAACAGCACATAACCCCGCCTAAACAATGTATGTATGGAAAATGTATTTAGAACCACTGTATATAGCCCACTTTGTACATAGCTCATACCAATCTAGCACACAATACAACACCCACCCAACTAAATTTCACCCTCACTGCATGTATAACATACTCACCTTACCCGATTGTTTGCTGTGATACCACCTTGATTATTAAGATAAGGCGGTTTAGAAATACTGTTAAATAAATAAATAAATAAAATAAAAATAAATGATCTGGAAATGGGAATAATGACCGAGGTGATCAAATTTGCAGATGACACAAAATTATTCAAAGTTGCTAAAACACAAGAGGATTGTGAAAAATTGCAAGAGGTATTTTGATAAATTGGAAGACTGGATGTCCAAATGGCAGATGAAATTTAATGTGGATTAGTGCAGAGTTACGTACCTAGGAAAGAACAACTCAAACTATAATTCCTGTTCGGTAATCCAGTTTAGTCCTCCAACATCGGGTAGTGCCCCTCCTCCTGCAGCCGGGAGACTGGACCAATCAAATCTTCTGTAGTATATATACAGCCGGAGCTCCCAGAAGTCCCCAGTGTGTCCAGTCTCCCTGCAGCTGGAGGACTTCTGTGCCCCTGCTGGGCACGCTAAGTGACACTTGAAGGAGCAACACTAGTTAGTTAGTTCTTTTGGGGTTTATTTCTGGTCCTTTATGTTCTATTTCCTTTGCTAGGTAGCTGTATCTTTAAAAAAAAAAAAAAAAGACACAGGGGACTTTCTGGGGAAAGCCAGACCTGCCTTGGGCTCCTGCCTTCCTGCCTGGGAATCTCTGAAGCCTGGGTTGAGCTCTCCCCAAGGCTGTTCGGGGAAGAGCCATACCGGCTGCAACATTGCCTGTCACTTGGAGAAGTGGGCTGAGTTCCTTGCTGTTCCCAGAGCTGGTAGGAATTTTCCTTGTTTTAAGCTTTCAGCTCTCTGTTCTTTGCTTGGGCAGAGGCTCTGTCGGCTCCCCTGGCTTCCAAATTGCACTTTTTCCTGCCTTTTTTCGCTTGCCCTTTATTAGAGGGTCGTTTTCTTTCTTTTCCATATTATTTGGGTACCTTTGTATTTTCGCGCCGTTTTTTACCGCGGGTGAAAAAGTGCGGCGGCCATTTTGGATTTCTAAAGTGTGCTTTTTAAGGGCACTTTTTAACACTTGCGCACGGGTTCCCCTGGTGTTTTTGGGGTTTCTTTTGCTGGCGATTTTGCTCAGGGCACCCCTAGGATTCTGGGGAGTATTTTGTTTACTGTAAAAAAAAAAAAAAAAAAAAAGGGTTTTAAATTTAATACTGTGCTGAATTGAATAAGGTTAGTCCCCTTGGTGTGGGCTTCCCTGTTCCTGTTGCCTTATTTTTCCCTGAGGGCAGGTGGCCTTGGCATGGCTGCCAAACCTCAGTGTGTAATTTGTGGCTCCCGCAGAGGTACAATGACTGACTCTGGAATCTGTAAGAGCTGTGCTGCAGTTTCTTCAGAACTGGAGCTGCCTATTGAAATTAAGGAACAGCATGTGCCCGGGGACCCTTCTCTTTCGGGGGACAGTGTCCCTTCACCGAGCATCCTTCCTTCTGGTCTGGGCCCGGCGTCTAATACGTCGGTCCCTGAGCTCCAGCAGGCGGCTATGGTGGCGTCGCCTATAGACTTTTCCCCGGATTTTGTTCTTCTCATGCATCAGGCCTTCCGCTTAAGCCGGTCTGGTCATTTGCCGGAGGCTTGGCCCACCTCTCTTCCCCCCAGCTTCCGCAGGGGGGGTTCAGCGGTCTTCCCAACCCGCTGTCAAGCGGCCCAGGTTGGGGGACCAGGATCAGGACGCCCTTTGCCTCCCGGATTCCGAGGCTGAGGGGGATCCGGATATTGAGGCGGAGGAATTAGAAGACGGTGAGCTTCCAGAACCGGAAGATCAGGCTCGCATCATTCGGGTGTTTCGAAGGGACGAGCTGGTACCTTTGGTCACGGAGTCTCTCCAAGCACTTAACCTCTCTGCGGTGCGGCCGCTGGAGAAGGAGGGTCTCGAGGATCCTCTCATTCAGGCGGTCAGGGATGCCCAGGTAGTTTTTCCTGTGCACCGAGTAGTTGAGCAGATGATCCATGCGGAATGGGAGCAACCGGAATCCGCTTTGAAAGGGATTCGGACCATGAATCGTCTTTACCCCCTTGCCGACAAGGACAGGGACTTGTTTAAGTCTCCACGGGTGGATGCTGCCGTTTCGGCAGTGACTAAGAAAACCACCATCCCGGTTGAAGGGGCCACGGCCCTGAGGGATGTTCAGGACAAAAAGGTTGATAATTTGTTGAAGCAAGCCTTCGAGACCAACGCCTTATCGTTACAAGCTTCTATATGTGGGGCGTGGGTAGCTCGAGCTTGTTTGCGATGGTCGCAGCACCTGCGCTCGGGGTCTGGTATGGACCAACAGGGGCTGTTGGACGTTACCCGCGTGGAGTCGGGATCGGCCTACTTGGCGGATCTGTGTTATGATTTAATACGCTCCCTAGCTAATAGCATGGCCTCCATGGTAGCGGCACGACGGTCCATCTGGTTGCGCAATTGGGCGGCCGACGGTTCTTCCAAGTCTCGCCTCAGTAAACTACCCTTTAAGGGCAGGTTGTTATTTGGTGAGGCTCTGAATAAGTTGGTGAAGGATCTCGGTGAGTCGAAGGGTGGTCGGCTTCCAGAGGATAAGCCTAAGCTTAATAGGTCATCCACCTCAGCGCGCGGCCAGTTTCGGGATGCGCGCAGATTTCGTTCTTCCCGGCTGTGGACTTCGCAGCGCGGCCGTTTTGGAACCCGTCATCAAGGGTTTCGTGGTTTCAGAGGAGCAGGAAGGGGCTTCTCCGGAGCCGCCTCTTCCTCGGCCTCTTCCTTTAATCGCAAGCCACAATGAAACGAGGCGGGCTCTAGAGGAAGACCCGGTCATCGGGGGTCGTTTGCGCGACTTCTTCCTTCTTGGGCCCAAATTACGTCAGATCGGTGGGTGCTGCAGATTATAGAAGAAGGTTATGCCCTAGAGTTTGCGCACCCACTTCCGGATTCGTTTGTTCTGTCTCCCAGCAAGGGAGCTCAAAAGGTGCGGGACATCCGCGTGACTCTGGATCGGCTTCTCTCTCTGGGGGCCGTGGTTCCGGTCCCGCCTTTGGAACGAGGCGCAGGTCGCTACTCCATCTATTTTGTGGTTCCCAAAAAGGGCGGTTCCCTTCGTCCGATCTTGGATCTCAAAGGCGTGAATCGCGCTCTCAGAGTACCGCACTTCCGCATGGAGGCCCTGCGGTCAGTCATCGTAGCGGTGTGTCAAGGGGAATTTTTGACATCCCTCGATCTTACAGAGGCCTATTTACACATTCCCATCCGGCCCTCCCATCAACGGTTTCTCCGCTTTGCGCTCCCGTGGGGCCATTTTCAATTCCGGGCCATGCCGTTCGGACTCGCCACGGCTCCCCGCACCTTCACAAAGGTAATGGTTGTAGTCGCGGCGGCGTTGCGCAAGGAGGGCATCCTGGTCCATCCATATCTCGACGACTGGTTGATTCGAGCGAAGTCCAGTCGGGAGTGTGTGCAAGTCACGAGCAGGGTGGGGGATCTCCTTCGGTCCCTCGGATGGGTGGTGAACGAATGCAAGAGTTGTCTGTCTCCGACACAGGATCTCGAGTATCTGGGAGTCCGATTCGACACAGCAAGGGGCTTGGTGTGCTTTCCGGAGCGACGCGTGCTGGCATTGCGGGCTCTGGTCCGTCTCTTCCGGGGGATGCCAGCTCCATCGGCGTGGTGGTACCTGCGGCTCCTCGGCACGATGGCGGCGACCTTGGAGGTGGTGCCTTGGGCGCGCTTCCACATGCGTCCGCTGCAGAGTGCTCTTCTGCGACGTTGGTCCAACCAGTTCGACTCGTTGAACAAGAGATTGCCTTGCCCAAAGACGGTTCGCCGATCCCTCCGGTGGTGGCTCTCCGTCGAGAACCTGTCGCGAGGGATTCCCTTGGAGCCTCCTCTGTGGGTTCCGTTCACGACGGATGCGAGCTTAACCGGCTGGGGGGCTCACTGCGAGTTCCGCTTTGCTCAGGGGGAATGGTCTCCCCTGGAGGCCTCTTGGTCGATCAACCGTCTCGAATTGCGGGCAGTCCGGCTAGCCCTGGTGGACCTGGAGACCCTGGTTCTCGGACGGCCGGTGAGAGTCCTGTCGGACAATGCGTCCACTGTAGCTTACATCAATCGCCAAGGGGGTACCGGCAGCGTGGCCCTGGAGGCAGAAGCGGCGACCTTGTTCAACTGGGTGCAAACTCGCCTTCCAGCGATCTCGGCGGCTCACATTGCGGGCGTAGACAATGTCCAGGCCGATTTTCTCAGCAGAGTGCGGGTGGACCCCGGAGAATGGGAGCTAAACCCACAGGTTTACGCACAAATCGTCCGGCGGTGGGGTCCACCCATCATGGATCTCATG
Source organism: Ichthyophis bannanicus (assembly GCA_033557465.1). NCBI lineage: Eukaryota > Metazoa > Chordata > Amphibia > Gymnophiona > Ichthyophiidae > Ichthyophis > Ichthyophis bannanicus. The sequence continues at coordinate 908,798,214 of CM066034.1, forward strand.
GCGACCTTTCAATCAGCCAAGACAGGGCGCTTCTTCAGCAGGCGAAGGGAGCGCATGTCCGAGGGGCTCGACGCTCTCATTCAGCCGTGGCCCACGTCCGGTCTTCTTTATGTCTTTCCTCCGTGGGCTCTGATCGGCCGGGTTGTACAACGTATCGAGAGCCACCGGGGTCGCGTGTTACTGGTGGCCCCGGATTGGCCCCGGAGGCCCTGGTATGCCGATCTGGTCCGGTTGCGCGACGGCGTTCCTTGGCTCCTGCCCGCTCTACCGGATCTTCTTCTTCAGGGTCCTTTGCGGATGCCCCAAGTGGATCAATTCTCGCTTACGGTTTGGCCATTGAGAGGGCTCGGCTGAAAAGGAAGGGCTACTCCCCCGCGGTGATTTCTACCCTTCTGCGGGCGAGGAAAACGTCCACTTCTCTTACTTACGTTCGGATTTGGAGGATTTTTGAAGACTGGTGCTCCCGGCGGGGAGTCCGGGCGGCGACGGTTTCCGTGCCCGTCGTTTTAAGTTTTCTTCAGGATGGTTTCGATAACGGCCTTGCGGCTAGTTCCCTAAAAGTCCAGCTGGCGGCTATCTCGTGTTACCGCGGCAAGGTTTTTGGGTCGTCTGCTCGGGGCTCATCTGGATGTACGCCGATTCCTTACGGCTGTTTTTCATTTGCGGCCCTCCCGCAGAGTTTTCGTTCCTCCTTGGGACTTGAATTTAGTTCTGAGGGCCCTGGTTCGTGAACCTTTTGAGCCCCTGCGCAGGGCGTCTCTGAAAGATCTCACGCTGAAGGCGGTTTTTTCTTGTAGCCATCTGTTCGGCACGGCGCATTTCAGATCTGCATGCATTGTCCTGTCGAGAGCCTTTCTTGTCTTTTTCCGCGGATCGGATCGTTCTCCGTCCGGTTCCTTCCTTTCTGCCAAAGGTGGTGTCTCCCTTTCACATGAATCAGGCAGTGTTTCTTCCAGTGCTTTCTTCGCAATCTGTCGGGTCAACGGACAAAGGTCTTCTCCGGCTCGATGTGGGTCGTACGCTCCATCGTTATTTAAAGGTTACCGAGTCTTTTCGGAAATCTGACCGGCTTTTCGTGCTCTTCGGGGGTGCGCGTAAAGGGGAAGCGGCAGCTAAAGCCTCCATTGCTAGATGGCTCAAAGAGGCGATCGCGTCCGCGTATCTGTTGCAACAGCGGTCTGTTCCGGAGGGTCTGAGGGCTCATTCCACTAGGGCTCAGGCGACCTCTTGGGCGGAGTATAGCCTGGTACCGCCGGCAGATATCTGTAGAGCGGCCACTTGGTCGTCTCTGCATGCTTTCAGTAGACACTATCGCTTAGATGTGTCAGCGGCTCGGGATTCCTGTTTTGGTTTGGCGGTTCTGCGCGCCGGATGGCAAGGTCCCGCCCGGTCTTAACTGCTCTGTTACATCCCGATGTTGGAGGACTAAACTGGATTACCGAACAGGAAATGGAAATTACACTAACCTGGTAATTGTAGTTCCTGGAGGGTCCAGTTTAGTCCTCCTTCCCTCCCGACTATCTGCTAATGTGGTGCGGCGCGCCTTTCCGAACGGTTGATATTAAGACGATTCCTCTTGCCGTTCGGTCCCTCTGTGGCAGCCGCGTTTTTTGCAGAGGCTCTTCCCTGTCTCGGGGGTTCAGGCAGCTCCTGAACTTCTGGTGGGGAGCGGTGTTTTGATTCCTGAGGCGTCGGTGCCGGCGCAATGCGGTGTTCTGACTTCCTCGTTTGGGGAGGGGGTTGGATATTCCTTGGGGGGGAACAAATTGTTCTTTAATTAGGTCATTTTGTATATTAATCTAATGTGTTGCTTCGTTAAGTATGCTTTGTTACTAGTACACTGGGGACTTCTGGGAGCTCCGGCTGTATATATACTACAGAAGATTTGATTGGTCCAGTCTCCCGGCTGCAGGAGGAGGGGCACTACCCGATGTTGGAGGACTAAACTGGACCCTCCAGGAACTACAATTACCAGGTTAGTGTAATTTCCATTTATATGATGCAAGGTTCCACCTTAGGAACAAGATTTATGTGTCATCATGGATAACACATTGAAAAGCTCTGTCCAGTGTGCAGCGGTGGCCAAGAAAGCAAATAGAATGCTAGGAATCATAAGGAAAGGAATGGAGGATAAAACGAAGGATATTATAATGCCTCTGTATCGTTCCATGGTGCAACTGCACCTTGAATATTGTGTGCAATTCTGGTCGCCGTATCTTAAAAAGGATATAGCGGAATTAGAAACTGTACAGAGAAGAGCCACCAAACTGGTAAAGGGGGATGGAAGGATATTCTTATGAGAAAAGGCTTTAAAGGTTAGGACTCTTCATCTTGGAAAGAGACGGCTGAGGGGGGATATGATAGAGATCTATAAATTAATGAATGGAGTAGAACAGGTCAACGTAGATCAAATATTTACTCCATCAAAAAGTAGAAAGACTAGGAGAGAACTGCTGTGCTGTTGGGTGTAGGAGCAAGCTCCTCCCTCCCTTGTTTCATCTGCTAGCTTTAAAAGTCAAACATGCTTAAGGCGTGCCCACACCTGGCCCTTTGGTGTGGCCCCTTAGGCGGGGCAAGAGGTGGCGAGCTTGACCTTTAATATCTTTTGACAGCGGTTCTTCTTTAGGAGGATTTAAGTTCATGTTGGAGTAGTTTGTCCTGGCCTTTGCTTCCATTGATTTAGTTTTTCTAGATCTCTAAACAGAAAGCTAAAGGTAGGGGAGGTATTTCCTCCACTCCTCTTGCTATACCAGTGGGGCAATGTGCCATGGATGATTTTGTGCAGGCAAAGTGTTTGGGCAGACTCATTGTTGGGGTTTTGGAGAGCCCCGATTTGGGCAGTGATGTTTCGCTGAGCCCGCCTGGCCCTTCCACTCTTCCTGCTCCTGGGGGTGCTGAGGGTAGTGTACCTGGTGTGGTTTCGGATGCAGCTACTCAGCCATCCTTGGCCTCGGCATTGGTGGTACCGGTGGCTAGTGGTAATGGGTCCAACTGCCCCCAGGTAGTGGGTTTAACCCCTGTTCAAGAGAGTGTGATGATCCAGGATCTTCCTCTGCTTGTGAGACCAAAGGAAGTGACTCTGGACTCCATTTGGGACACAATGCAGTCACTTTATCGGTTTTGTGCTGGGGTATTGCAGGCTTCTGCTCCCTTCGCTCCTAGATTGGAGGGGATGGAGGCGTAGGTGCTCCAACAGCAAGCGCAGTTAGATGGACTCAAGGTTAAAATTCAACATTTGCAGGATCAGCAAGGGGTCCCAGCTAAGGATGGTTTGGTTTTCCAGTGTAAAATTGAAAACTTGGAAAATCAACAGAGAAACTTAAATCTTTGTTTACTGAATTTTCCACAGCTTTCATTCTGCTTCCCTAGGGACCTGTTCATTCAATTCCTTAAGGAGCTGTTAAACTATTCCGAGTCTGGGATCCCCCCTCTTCAAAAGATTTTTTTCCTTCCCTCAGTGATTGGTAAGGACGATTTGCAGAAAGCTGATACCTCTCAGGTAGAAGTGCCTTCTGACTCCTTGGACTTGGGGAACCTGTCTGAGTTGTTAGAGCAGTCTACCGAGGTGGTTGAAGCCCGGGCTACTTTGTTGGTATCTTTTGTGTTTCTTCAGTATAAGGAAGCGTTATGAATGTATTTAAAAAAAAAATCTGATGTTTCTTTTTGGGGGGTAGGGTACAGTTCTTCCAAGATGTGTCCAGGTAGACTCAATCTAGGAGGAAAAAATTTCTGGAACTCCGCACTGAGGTTTTAGCTTTGGGTGCGAGTTTCCAGTTGAGATTTCCTTGTAAATGTGTACTTGGGTATCAGAATAAGATTTTTAATTTCTTCGAGCCATCTCAACTGCGTATTTTTTTGATGCTAAGCAATTGTGAATTCACCTTTATGGTAGTATTGTTGGCTTTATAAGTTGTATTCGTTTTACATCCTATTTTTCTTTTTAACATTTTCCTTTGTTTTATTTATTTATTTATTTACTACACACTTATATACCGCTACGTCCAGCGATCAGCAGCGGTTTGATTCATCTTTGTGGATAGCCAATCAAGACTTGGGGGGGGGGGGGGTGGTATATACATAGATCTGAGGTCACAGCACACATGATTAGCGTTTTTGGGGATGAATCATACGTTCTTACATTTATATATACATATTTACATATTTAAACATATAGCAGTTTTACAATTCCCTCGCAGTTGATGGTCATAGTTGATTGTAATGATTTCGGAATAAGTGAGTTTTTAGCTCTTTCCTGAATTTGGTGATGTCCTTGGTCAGACGCAGCTCGCAGGGGAGTTGATTCCAGAGAGTTGGCGCAGAGAATGAGAAAGCTCTATGACTCGTACTTGTTTTCACTGTTCTGATGTTGGTGGGGACTTGCATGGTTCCCGAGTTGATGGTTCTTCTGTACCTATTTGTAGGTTGCATGCTGATAAGTGAGGATAGGAATGATGGGGATACGTTGTTTATTAGTTTGAAGGTGGTCACTAATATCTTGTATTGTATCCTGGCTGCAATTGGAAGCCAGTGTAGCTCTATTAAAATGGGGGTAATGTGTTCAGCAATGCTTGTTCCCATTATGATCCTGGCTGTTACGTTTTGGGCCATCTGAAGGATATTTAGTGATCTTTTAGGCAGGCCTTGTAAGATGGCATTACAGTAATCTAGGTGCGGTATAATGAGAGCTTGTGCTACCGACCGAAAATCACCAGGTTCTATTATTTTCCTTAGTGGTTGTAACACTCTTAGTTTATGGAAGATGGCTTTATTCGTTTTGCGTAGGTGTGTCTCCATTTTTAGGTTGCAGTCGAGTGTGACTCCTAGATATTTGATTTCATTCTTCGTGATGTATGTGTTATTGCACAGTGTGATTGTAGGGGGGGGGGGGTTGAAGTTTGGTTTACTGGATATGTACATGACTTCAGTTTTCTTATGGTTGATTGTCATGTTGTTTTTCTGTAGCCAGCCTAACATCTCATCCAGGCAATTTTCGAGCTGTATATGTTGAGGATCGGCAGTATCTAGTTGTGTATAAAGCATAATATCGTCTGCATAGATGTGGTATTTAATATTATGCCTTTTGAAGATGTCGCAGAGGGGTCGCATGTAAATGTTGAACAGAAGTGCCGAGAGGGCAGAACCCTGGGGTATGCCTTGCGTTTGCGAGAAAGGTTCAGCATTTTCACCATTGAATTGTACTTGTGGCCTTCTGTTTGTTATGTATGAGGAGAACCATTTGAGGGGGGTTCCCACAATTCCTATAGCTTCTAGTTTGTTGAGGAGGATCCCATGGTGTACTGTGTCAAAGGCGGCGGAGACGTCAATGAAAATGAGTATAAACATTTTCTTTCTGTCTTCTAGGCCTTGGAGGAGGTTGTTCATTAGTGCTATCAAAAGCGTCTCCACTCCATGGTTTCTTCTGAACCCGTATTGCTGTTTATCTAGGGTATCACAGTCATCTAGATGCTCTTGAAGCTGTATGAGCACAGCTTTTTCGATGATCTTTGCGAGGAATGAAATGCTGGAGATGGGGCGGTATGATGTCGGATCTTCCTTATTGAGCGAGTTGTTCTTTAGGATTGGTCTTATTATAGATTGCTTCAGTTGGTCAGGCATTATTCCTTGATTTAGTGACTGGTTTACGATGTGGGATATTTGCTGGTTGATCTCTTTTTTTGCTGCTTTTATCCATGCTGTTGGGCAGGGGTCGAGTGGGGAGGTGGTTGTATTTATGGAGGTTAGTATGTTGATGGCTTGTTGCACATCGATGTTGCGGAAACTACTCCACGTCTGTTTATTCTCCACTTCTGTACCTTGGCATTGTGTGTCTATATGGAGATTGGGGTTGGCTGTTGTCAGCTTGCTTGCGTAGTGGTTTGCAAGCGTTTGTGGATTTATGTGGCTATCTTGATGTTCTGGAGTGGCTGTTTTGGTTAGAGATTTAACTAGTGCAAAGAGTTCACGTGGTTTGTTGATGGCTTTGTTTAGAATGTTGGTATGGTGTATCCTCTTAGCTGTGTTTACTTCTTCCTTGTATTTTGATAGGAGGTTGAGGTACACCGATCTGAGCTCGATGGATTTGGTTTGTCTCCACCTTCTTTCATGTTTTCTAAGGTCTCTTTTCATTCTGGTCAGCGTTATGTTGTACCAAGGTTCTGATTTTAGTTTGGCTGCATTTGGTGTATGGTTCTCTTTAGGGATCGCCATGGCCTGAATTCCGGTATCCCAGCTACTTGTTAATTCATTGAGGTCTGTTTCATCCAGGTCTATGTGGGATTTGATGGTCTTGATGAGACATTCCATATTTGGTTTGTTAAATCTTCTTTGTTGGAGTGGTGCTCTTTTTGCCTTGGTGTCTTTGGACAGGGTAGGAAGCTTTATCTGCATATTGATTTGGTGGTGGTCCGACCAGGGTAATGGTATGATCTCTATCAGAGGCTTCTCACCGTTGGCCTGTTTTCCTGCAGGAGCGAAAACCATGTCCAGTGTGTGACCCTTTTCATGTGTGGGCTCTGTTATTAGTTGTTGGTACCCTAACTGGGTCATAGCCTCCAGGAAAGTGTTTGCGTGTGTGGCTGTCATTGATGTTAGGTTTAGGTCTCCTAGTATGATCTGGAATTTTTTTGGTTGCGTTGAGGATATGTTTTCTAACGCTGAGGCGAGTATCTCATGCTGTGGCGAGGGGGGTCTGTATATTAGGCAGATGGATACTGCGGTGTTTTCCACCTTTAGTAGGTCAATGTCTGTGTTTGAATTCTGATATGTACTTATGAGCTGCAGGTTGTCTTTAGCTATTATGAGGATCCCCCCACCCTTTTTGTGGGCTCGGGGACAGTTGTATAGGTTGTATCCAGGTTTGCTGATCTGGTTTAATATGGCTGCATCGGTGTTGGTGACCCATGTTTCAGTTATACATAGTATGTCCGGTTTCTCATCTGTGATGATGTCATGGATTATGTGGGTCTTGTTTCTGATTGAGCGGGCATTGATGAGGGTGATATTACATGTTTCATGCAGTTCTTGCTTAGCCTCGTTATTAGCGGTTTGCGTCAGAGGTTGCCTATGTATGTGGGCCGCTGTTGCTTTAGGCCTATGGCGTCTCCGATTTCTTGTAGGACTATTAGTGTAGGCACTGTGTTTGAGTGGGTATGTTCCTGCGTCTATGTTTTGGTGGTATGGTGTGAGTAGGAGCAGTTGTGGCATTTGTATGGTGTAGAGGAGGTAGAGTGTAGTGCATAGTTGCGTTTGATATAGGTTTGGATTGAATGTGTAGGCATGGATTAGCGTGAATAGGCATATACCGATGTATAGGATTGGTGTCTTCATTTTATAGCTAATTGATGTACCTTTTGTTTTGTAACTGTTCTCCTATGGTGTATACAGTTCTTGAATCCTCCCTTTTCTTCATTGTTCTATTGTGGACAACTAGCATACTGTCATGTTATAGATTGCTTTATGTTCTTTTGTGCTTATCTTTTGCATGTGCACAATGGATTGTGATATTCTTTATCCAAGGTTCTTGGTTTATTGTAAAATTTAATTCAATAAAAAAAAAAAAAAAAAAAAGAGAATGGGGACATGCAATGAAGCTACAATGTAACCCATTTAAAACTAATAAGAGAAAATAGTTTTTCACTCAACGCGTACCGTATTTCCCGGATTATAAGTCATCCCTGTGTATAAGTTGCAGTGGCACAATTTGGCGTTTTTACATGTAAAATACTAGTATAAGTCTCCAGTACAAAAAATAAAGCACGAGACAACATTGCTGTTTCTTAAAACCGGATTTATTCTTTCACTTTAAAATAACACTTATTCCACATCAGATTTGTTCTGTATCGCTCTCGGGAAAGCTGTTGAAGTTTTCATATTCGGTGTCACTGTGAAATAGTTCTGCAATTTCAGGTGCCGGTTTATGTTCATTTTTGTCATCGTTTTGTCTTCATCGTCTTCATCTTCACGATTATCGGGGCTCTTTACGATCTCAGCCTTCATAAATCCTGATTTGAATATTTTATCGCTCACACCCCTCCCCACCATGCTGTCACAACCCACCCGGTAACTTCTGCAAAAGTAGCATGGCACATACGGCCGGTAGCCGTAAAACCGCGTTTTCCGTGGCACTTTCAGTTTTCCCATAGGTGACGCAACACAGCTTTGAATCTTCTGTTGATGGAAATGTCAAAAGGTTGAAGCATTTTTGTCATACCACCAGGTATAATAACCGGGACAGTGTTCAGAGATTTTCTTTTCTTTTTTATGTCTTCAATGAAATGGGCTCTCATACTATCCATGACAAATATGCTTTCTGTCTCTTGAAAAATCTATCTGGCTGCTTACTAAAGCAGCGCTGCAGCCATTTCAGCATCATGCTCTCATCCATCCATCTTTTCTCATTCACATCAACAACGTTGGTTGGTAGAGTTTCACGTGGGATTGTCTTCCTTTTGAATATAATCATAGGTGGCAGCTTCTTTCCATTTTCTCAGCAGGCCAGCACCATTGTAAAGTGTGTCTTTTCGTGTCCGGTGGTTCTAATATTTATTGTTCTAAACCTCTTTTGACTGACTGTTCTCCCTAATGGAATGTCGAAGGTTAAGGTAACCTTGTCCTTCTTGATTATGAAGCCCAGTGTCACTGTGTATGTGTCGATTTCTTTGTTTTTGAATTCCCTGAAATTCCATACTTTATCCAAGAAATCAGAGGGGAGCTGCTGATACGTGGTTGCTCTTTGTCTAATGCCACTGGTCAACAAATTTTTACAAAAGTCATGTTACTGAAATAAAAATAGTCATTTCTTATCAATTTTTATATGCTGAACACAAATTTGATAGTGAAATTGCAAAGTTGACTCTAGTTTTTTTGTAATCTACAAGAATTAACGTTTACATCACGAAATGCGTGTCAATAGCAAATATAATAGGCCTTCGGTTAATACCTGTAAAAAACCATAGACTACTTCTTAGATTTTTTCGCCTGTCTCTTGTACAGCTGTTCGGGAGCTTCTCTGGGGAGTGTCCAGCAGTAGTCAGCCAGCATTGTAGTGGACCATTTTCCCTGGTATCTTTGCTCCATCGTTGCGATATCCCGGTGAAAACGTTCGCCCTGTTCATCACTAACCATACCACAGTTGTCAGGAAAGAAATCGAGATGGGAATCAAGGAAATGGATTTTTAGAGACATATTGCAGCCAAGTTTCTGATACTGCATCAGCATGTCTTCTACTAGTTCCTTGTAGTTTTCTGCCCTAACATTCCCGAGAAATTTGTTGACACTAGGCGAAAAGCATTCCATGCTTGTTTCACATCACCCTGCAGCAAGTTGTTGAACCGGTCATCTTTGGAAAGCTCTCGAATATGAGGACCCACAAAAACTCCCTCTTTAATCTTTGCTTCGCTGAGTCGAGGGAATTTTTCATGCAGGTATCGGAAAGCTGGCGAAGTGCGGTCCATGGCTTTCACAAAGTTTTTCATCAAACCTAGTTTGATGTGAAGGGGTGGTAGCAAGATTTTGTGAGCCTCAACCAGAGCTGGGTGCTGGATAGTCTTCTCTCCAACTGTTACATTTTGTCTGCGATTCCTTCCGCAAATAGTGCCAATCCCTTGCTCGGCTATCCCACTCACATAAGAAACACAGTATTTTATGTATCCCTGCTGCAGTCCCATTAAAAGGGCAACTACCTTCAAGTCACCACAGAGGTGCCAGCTGTACTTGTTATAGTTAATGGAAGTCAGTAGATTCTTTAAGTTATCGTATGTCTCTTTCATGTGGACGGCATGCGCTACTGGAATAGATGGAAGACGGTTTCCATTGTTCAAAAGCACAGCCTTCAGACTCAGTTTCGAAGCGTCTATAAATAGTCTCCAGTCTTGTGGGTCATGAGTGATTTTTAAGGCATTCATGAGGCTTTCAATATCGGAACAGAATACCAGATTACTTTCCTTTCTGACTGCGTATAGTACACTGCTGACGTCAGATTGCTTCAGCAACCGTCTGTCAGTAGTATTGCATTGCATCAGAAAATGATGCAATCAACTCTGGATGGTATTATGCAATGTGATGCAATATTACATCATTCAAGGCTTATTTGGGATGTTGTTGATGTCCTACTGGATAAATTTACACGGTGAAACGTCAAAAATGAACTACATGCAATATCTTCAAAACGAGAGCCAATAAAAATGTTTTAATGTTATATTCGTGTTCAGCTCACCAAGATACTACAGATTTTAGGGCCTTTTAAAGTCAGAATAATTTCAGTGTTGACCAGTGTGCTTAATTTTGTTTCTTATCATAAATCGGTAGCATCACGGATGACCAGCCTTGAATCCCTCTATATTTATTTCCCTGGTGATATGAACTGCTTTGAATTGCACCTGCACAGTGGACAGTCCATGGCCTTGGGCCTTCTGCTGTACGATGAACTGAAGCAGACGTGCTTCTAATTCAGGCCATCATGCTTTACGGCCGCGATTTACCTTCTTGCTGCTTTTCATCAAGGTTAGTTTTCCCTGCGTCATCTTCCAGTCTCTAACTAATTTCTCATTTATCCCAAAATTTCACTGGGTGGCTATGTTACCATGTTCTTCTGTGTAATGAATAACTTTCATTTTGAATTCTGTGGTATATGAGGTCCACGCCTTCAGTGTCACCATTTTCTGTGTGGTTAAAATAACATTTGTGTTGTAACTGAAATTTGTCTGGTATGCTATTTGCGAGGAGTGGAGGAGTAGCCTAGTGGTTAGAACACTGGCTTGGTAACCAAGCAACCAGGGTTCGATTCCCGCTAGCACTCCTTGTGGCCTTGGGCAAGTCACTTAACCCTCCATTGCCACGGAAGAAAGGCCTGGCAATCTACTTCCGGTGACACTGCCAAGAAAACCCAGGAACTTCTGGGTCGCCAGGAGTCAGGGCTGACTCGAAGGCACACATTGCATTTTTGCTATTTGCGAGTATAGTCCAAGTACATACCAGTCTGCTGATCGGAGGGTCTGCTTGCAAGCGTTGGGTGTAGAGCAGAAGGCCCAGGGAGAAAGACTGACCACTGTGCAGTTGTGAGTATTTATATCCGTTTCAAGGGGTGTGGTCCACCGCATACATTTATTAGATAAGTCACTCCATTGTATAGGTTGCATCATATGTTTCTGATGTAAAAAAAAAGGTGACTTACAATCCGGGAAATACAGTAATCAAACTCTGGAATTTTGGTACCAGTGGATATAGTAAAAGCTTCAGTGTAGCTGGGCTTAAACGTTTGGACAAGTTCCTGGAGGAAAGGACCATAAACCATTATTAAAGAGGACTTGGGAAATCCACTGCTTGCCCCTATACAAACATCATGGAACCTGTGTGCCTTTTTGGGAACCTGCCAGGTACTTGTGAGCTGTATTGGCCACTGTTGAAAACAGGATACTGGGCTTGATGGACCTTGGTCTGACCCAGTATGGCCTTTCTTATGTAAAAGTGTTTGTTTGATTTCTTAACAATCTTTATTTTATTGCACAGAAGTTCATACAGGTTGTTTGTTTATATGTAACACCAATTATATCATAGCACAAAATATAATCCTAAAAGCTTATCCAACCAGAAAAACCCAACCTTTAAAGCCTTACTATCCATTAGCCTCTCTCCCCCTTCCCTGCTTCCCTTCTCCCCCCCCCCCCCCAACAATAATGGTTGCAAATGCTTGGGTGGAAGCTAAGCCTTCAACCTCTGGCAGAAATGGCTGTATTCAAGAATAGACCTTAAGGACTCTGGACATCTGCTTGAAATTTACTATGATGCAGGAGAAAGCATGCTTCTTGTTCTGTGTCAAGTGTGTTACCCTAACTATAGGCACTGTTAAGCAGTTTTAACCTCTTCATAAACCTATTATGTCTTTGAGGATATCGCTGTATTCTCTCTTGCAGATACTTCAGATCCCCATGAAAAAGGCTCTTATAAAGCAAAATTAAGTTAAATTGCACTTTGTACCATCCAGGAAACAATATAAGGTCTTCAAAACTGGATTAAATGATATCTGCGCTGTACCCCTGCTACTATTCTAGCTGCTGCAATGCTGCATGCTCTGCAGCTAACACAGTGCTTTACTTGGAAGACTTACATAAACAATAATCACTGCATGAGATAACAAACAGAAGCATAATTTAACATAGTGCTGTTCCTTTTGGGGTGTGTGCAGTCTTCACAATTGAAAAAAATGCTGCAATAGCTTCCGGTACCATGTGGGGTTCCAGGCACAGCTTTTCATCCAGAACGACCCCCAAATTTCTAATTCCTTATCGTTCCTCCAGCTTAGTCCTCGACGTATGGGTAGTGCACCTCCTCCTGCAGCATGAAGACTGGACCAATCAGATTTCAGCTCCTCTGGAACCATCATACCAGGCAACTCTGGAACTCCAGTGTGTCCAGTCTTCATGCAGCAGGAGGACGTTAGTGAGCCTAGCTGGGCTCACTAGTTGATTAGTTAATTGAATTTTTTTACCTAGCTAACCTTTTGGGTTTTTATTTTTGGTCCTATTAGGGCTTATTTTCATTTGCTTAATGTAAGGTTCCTATCCCTTTAAATTTTGGTCTTCTTAGCATGGCACTCTGTGGGGGGGGGCCTGAGGAAGGTCCCTCTCCTGCCCAGCCTTTGCCGCTCCTGTATTTTAGTCTGTCTCCCTTGTGTAAATTGGATCTCTGCCCCAGGGATCTTCGGGGCAGAGCTCCTGCGGCGGCTGTACTGCAGCTCCTCTCCGGAGGGTTGATGAGTCTGCTTCACTGGTGCCGGTGAGTACTGACGGCTGTGGGGGATCAGGACTGCTGCTGAGCCGAGTTCTGTGATCTACCCAGCTGTTCTGGGATCTCTCAGTGCTGGTACAGTTTGTTCGGGGGGCTCCCAGGGTCGCGGTATTCAGGGGGTGCGAGGTCTATGCCGAAGCAGTGTTGGGTTTCCCTCGGGCTGTTTCCTCACCGGGGGAAAAAGCGCGCCAAAATTGCCTGACTGCCGCGGCCATCTTTTCCTGACTCGCGTTTTTTTCTTCAGTGTGTCCCGCGGTAGATTTCTTTATTTATTTGATTTCTTTCATTTCTTTTAGCTTGCTTAATTAATTTCTTTTGATTCCTTTCAGTTTCGGTTAGTTTCTGGCTTTTTTCGTTTCGGCCCTTTTGCCTCGGACTGCAGCAGTCCCGCGGCTAAAGGGGGGGGGGGAGGTGATTGAACGTGTACTTTCCCCTTCCTTGGCGGGGCGGTTGTTGTCTCCTCGATTTGTTGGCGTTTTTCTTTTTGTCAGCCCTCGGGTGTCCTTGGGTGAGTTCTTTAAATAAAAAAACAAAAACAAAAAAAAACAGAAAGGGGCCTGATCTACTGAAAGCCTCAACTGCTTCTTACTGGATGAAGGGGAGACGTACTACCCCCCTCCCTTCACAGGCTTTCTGTTGCTAGCTACTGCCCAGTTCCCGCATGGTTCTTCTGGGTCAGTGAGCCGGGTCTTCCCCTTCAGTATTGCGCGCTGCCTGCTAGCTCTCCTCAGCGCAAGGGTTCCCATGCCAGGGGGATCTCTTTGTCTCATTTGTGGATCTCGGCGGGGCGCCGACGCGGAGACCGGAGTGTGCCCACGCTGTGCCTCGCTGTCTCGCAGCATGGAGCAGCGCCTGGAAAGTTCTTTGGCTGCGACGGCGCAGTCCGGTGCCGCAGCGGGGGACTTGGAGTCGCCTCTGGAGGGACCCTCGGGGCTTCCTTCTACCGATTGTTTGGCGTCTGTGGGGCAGTCGGGCCTCGGGGGGGCCTTGCCCTTGGAGGATTTTTCTCCCGATTTTGTTTTACTCCTGCACCAGGCGTTCTGCCGTAGGCGCCAGGTTATGGGAGCGGCACCACTCCCAGCGCAGGGGGTGTCTGCCCAGTCCTCTTCGGGAGAGCCTCCGTTGTCCGACAGCAGGACTCCTAAGCGGCCACGGATGCACGAAACTTTTCCTGCGGAGACTGAGTGCAAAGATTATTCGTGTATTCCGACGTGAAGAGCTCCCGGCTCTTGTTTCGGAGGCGCTTCAGACTCTGGGGCTGGCCCCTACTGCTACGGTGGAGGAGGCGGACGGGGCAGATCCCATTATTCAGGCGGTGAGACAAACTAATGTGGTTTTCCCCATTCACAAGGTTATTGACCAGATGATTCAGGCCGAGTGGGACACTCCTGAATCGGGTCTCAAGGGGGTTAAGATCATGCGTCGGCTTTATCCTTTATCGGACACAGATCTAGAGCGTTTCCGATCTCCCAAAGTCGACGCGGCCGTGTCGGCGGTGACTAAGAAGACCACCATTCCGGTGGAAGGGAGTGCGGCTTTACGTGAGCCGCAGGACCAGAAAATGGACGGGCTGTTAAAGCAAGCCTTTGAGGCGGACGCGATTGCCTTACAGGCTTCCGTTTGTGGAGCTTGGGTTGCCCGTGCCTGTTTACGCTGGGTTCAACGGTTTCAGCAGACTCCTTCCTTGGAGGCCGACATGCTGGAATCTGGTACGGCGTATTTGGCGGATGTCCAGTATGATCTCATCAGAGCTCTCTCCAATAGCATGGCATCCGTGGTGGCGTCACGCAGAGCCCTTTGGTTAAAAAATTGGGCGGCCGATGGGTCTTCCAAGTCGCGGTTGGGCAAATTGCCTTTTAAAGGTAGACTGCTCTTTGGTGAGGATTTGGATAAGTTGGTCAAAGATCTGGGAGACTCCAAAGGCGGTCGCCTGCCGGAGGATAGACCCAAGTGGGGTAGGTTGCTTCCGGTCGCTCGGGGGCAGTTTCGGGACTTTCGTAGGTTCCGGTCGCCCCGTTATGGGGGCTTCCAGCGTGGCAGATATAGCTCCCGGGCGTCGGGTTTTCGCGGCTTTCGAGGAGCCAGCCGAGGATTCTCGGCGACTGGTTCTCCGGCCGCTCGCAAGCCCCAATGAAGGGCAGTGGGTCCAGGTGGAGCTGCCGGTGATCGGAGGGCGTCTTCGACGTTTTCTCTCCGCTTGGACCCAAATTACTTCCGATCAGTGGGTTTTGGACATCATACGAGATGGGTATGTTCTCGATTTGGCCCGTCCCGTGCTCGATTCCTTTGTAGCGTCCCCCTGCCGGGGTGTCCGAAAGACCCTTCAGGTCCGGCAAACGCTCGATCGTCTTCTCCAGCTGGGGGCGGTCATTCCCGTGCCGCAAGCGGAATATGGTCTGGGAAGGTACTCCATCTATTTCGTGGTGCCAAAGAAGGGTGGCGATCTTCGCCCCATTTTGGATCTCAAAGGAGTGAATCGTTGTCTGCGGATTCCCCACTTTCGGATGGAAACCCTACGGTCCGTAATAGTTGCCGTCCGCCGGGGCGAGTTTCTCACGTCTCTCGACCTCACGGAGGCTTATCTCCATATCCCTATTCGAGAGGACCAGCAGAAGTATCGCCGCTTCGCGCTGCCGTGGGGTCATTTCCAGTTTCAGGCTTTGCCCTTCGGTCTGGCGACCGCGCCGCGAGTCTTCACCAAGATCATGGTGGTTGTAGCAGCAGTCTTGCGCAAAGACGGGGTACTAGTTCATCCCTATCTGGACGATTGGTTGATTCGTGGGAAGTCTCGCGCAGAAAGCTTGGCGGCGACGGCAAAAGTCGTGGCGCTCTTGCAGTCTCTCGGATGGGTGGTCAACCACCACAAGAGCCATTTGGTTCCGACGCAGCTTCTCGAATATTTGGGGGTGCAGTTCGAAACGTGCGGGGGATTGGTATCTCTTCCCGAACGCAGGATTTTGGCTCTTCAGCCTCTGGTGCGGAGGTTCCGAAAGTCTCCAGCTCCGTCGGCCTGGCACTACCTGCAGTTGCTGTGGACGATGGCAGCTTCCCTGGAGGTGGTACCTTGGGCGCGCTTTCACATGCGTTCGCTCCAGCAGGCCTTGCTCCATCGCTGGTCCAACCAGTCCTATTCCCTGAGCACACGTCTACCTTGTCCGATGGCGGTTCGCAGAGATCTACGTTGGTGGTTGAGTCCAGCCACGCTTCGAGTGGGGATGCCATTGGAGCAGCCGGACTGGGTTCCGCTCTTAACGGATGCCTGCCTGACGGGCTGGGGCGCACACTACGAGGGCCAGTTTGCTCAAGGGCTCTGGTCTCCGGAGGAGAGCGCTTGGTCGATCAATTGCTTGGAACTTCGGGCCGTTCGATTGGCATTGCAACACTTCGAGACCCGGATATCGTCTCGGGCGGTTCGGGTTCTCTCCGACAATGCGGCGACTATGGCCTACATCAACCGGCAGGGCGGAACCGGAAGCGTCGGTCTGGAAGCGGAGACTCGGACGTTGTTCGAGTGGGTAGAGCCCCGGCTGCCAGCCATCTCCGTGGCGCACATCGCCGGAAAAGACAACGTGACGGCGGACTTTCTCAGCAGAGTTCAGGTGGATCCCGGCGAATGGGAACTCCATCCCAGGGTGTTCGCGCAGCTGGTTCAGCGTTGGGGCGAACCGGTCATGGACTTGATGGCCACGTTCCGCTCAGCGAAGGCAGCTCGGTTCTACAGTCGACGGCGAGAGCCGATGTCCGAAGGTCTGGATGCTCTTTTGCAGATTTGGCCCTCGGCGGGTCTTCTCTACGTGTTCCCTCCATGGCCCCTGCTGGGGCGCGTGATTCAGCGTATCGAAGCTCATCGGGGTCGGGTGCTATTGATAGCGCCGGATTGGCCTCGTCGTCCTTGGTATGCCGATCTGATGCGGTTGGTGGACGGTTCTCCGTGGAGGCTTCCCTTGGTTCCGGATCTGTTGTGTCAGGGTCCCCTTCGCATGCCTCAAGTGGGGAGATTCTCTCTTACGGCCTGGCTATTGAAAGGGCTCGGCTAAGGAAACAGGGTTATTCCCGGTCGGTCGTGGCGACCCTGTTACAAGTGCGCAAAAGATCCACTTCGCTGGCCTATGTACGGGTTTGGCGTATTTTTGAGGACTGGTGTTCTCGGCATCAGATCCGAGCGGCTACAGCCTCTATTCCGGTGATACTGGATTTTTTACAAGACGGTTTTGCTAAAGGTCTGGCCGCCAGTTCTTTGCGCGTGCAATTGGCGGCACTGTCATGTTATCGCGGAAAGGTTCAGGGCGTGTCTTTAGGTGCTCATGCTGATGTCGTTCGTTTCTTGCGAGCTGTTTCTAGATTGCGTCCGGCCCGCAGAGTCTCGGTACCCTCATGGGATCTTAATTTGGTGTTGCGGGCTCTCAGTGCAGCTCTTTTTGAGCCTCTTTCTCGTAGTTCGGTAAAGGATTTGACTCTCAAAACGGTGTTTCTAGTGGCGATTTGTTCGGCACGCCGTATTTCCGAGCTCCAGGCTCTTTCTTGCAGGGAGCCTTTCCTGTCGTTCTCGGCTCAAAAAGTGGTTCTGCGGCCTGTGCCTTCCTTCTTACCTAAGGTGACTTCTCCTTTCCACTTGAACCAGGTCGTCTCCCTTCCGGTATTTTCAGAGTCGGAAGGGCGTGCTTCTGATCGCGGACTAAGTCGCTTGGACCTCAAGAGGGTTTTGCGACGCTATTTAAAAGTTACCAGTGATTTTCGTAAATCGGACCGCTTGTTTGTGCTGTTTGGCGGCCCTCGCAAAGGGGAAGCGGCGGCGAAGGCTTCTATTGCTCGGTGGATTAAAGAGGCGATTGGCTCGGCTTATCTCTTACACGGTCGGGCTCTGCCTGTTGGGTTGCGTGCTCATTCTACGAGAGCGCAAGCAGCGTCCTGGGCGGAGTTCAGTTTGGTTTCGCCGGTGGATATCTGTAAGGTGGCCACGTGGTCTTCTTTGCACACTTTCAGTAAGCATTATCGACTTGATGTCTTGGCGGCGAGCGATGCCGGTTTTGGTTCCGCGGTTCTGCTTGCCGGCTGGCGAAATCCCGCCCGTTAGGCTGCTTTGATACATCCCATACGTCGAGGACTAAGCTGGAGGAACGATAAGGAAATAGTAATTACACTTACCTGGTAATTGTAGTTCCTTGAGAGACGACAGCTTAGTCCTCCTGCCTCTCCCTGTCTCATTTCTTTTAGCGCGGCACGCCTTGGGTTCAGAGGTCCGTATTCCCAGGTGAGTGCGTTCCCTTGTTTTCTTTTCTTTCGCTCCAATGTTTTTTCCTTTTATTCTCCCTCTCTGTTTCTGCTGTGGCAGGGGCGGGACTTTCCGTCCCTGTTAGTTGTGGCTTTTGGCTACAATATAAATAAAAAAAAAAAATAAAAAAAATAAAAGAATACATTTCCTGTAAGAGGGACCTTATTAAAGGTTA